>CM055272.1:88509445-89122730 GCA_029237695.1 Conchocele bisecta | reverse complement strand
ACCAAGTTCCCCACGGATCTACTAGAATATATACGAAACGCAAGCTCGTTCGAAGAATCGACGCGCCTGTCCGACATGGAGAGACGTTTGGAGAACCGGTTGGATGCACTGGAACGCAGGCTGTTGGACGCAATTTCCGGTGATGCCGATTCCGAGTGTCCGAAGAAAGACGAGCTGGAGGTGCACGACATCTGGAGAACCGTAGAGAATGCAAAGTGGTGGTTTGGGTTGTTTTTTGTGACGTACGCGGTATGCAGACCACTGTTCCCATTCGTGTCTCTAGAGGCCCATAGCCTCTGGAAGAAGAAAACAAATCCCGACGCCCAGTTCGTGCACTTCTCAAAACAGTCCGGTACACCGAAGGAAACTAGCGACTTCGTACACCAGCACTCTGGTAGTCGCGACCCGTTCTACATGTAGTAGACATTTTGGTAAAAAAAAGTATCCGAACCCTCCCCGATTGGTAGCTAGAACTGCCACCGGACAAACCATCTGGATTTCTTCTTGTAGTGCGAGGCTCCCCCCATTCTACACCGAAGCGGATTCTGTAGTTCGCACAGTGGCCTCCCGATGTTGTCCACTTCTCGATTTTCAAAAGTACCCAAAGCCCTCTCGCTCCGTTTTCGATATAAATTCTACAGAGCGGCCATTCCTATATGGGAGACCTCCCGCGTATACTATTTCGTTGGGTAGCCGAAACCGCTGCAAATCGGGGACACATTTTATATGACATTTTATTTTTTACTGTGGGTTGTATTTATTTCGCTTTAAATTAACAGGAAAGGTACCTATGGGGTTACCCACTGCTTTCAATTATTCCCCCACACTTCGCGGTAACGAACTGACACGTTTAGAGAGCATTAAGAAAAGTAGCCTTAATATCCGTCCCCAATCAGTACTGGTTTCAACTACCTTTTTCAACTACCAGACTATAGTAACTCCACATACTATTGCGATGGGCCCAAAACGGATCTAATTTCTACAAAATTAATTCAACTACATAACACTGGTGGCAATTTGGATGAGGTTTTCAACTACTTTTGATTTGAGCCAGAACCGCTATTTACCTTGACATGCAACTAGAGGCTAAAATCCATCCCCAAATTACAATTAATTCAACTACATAACACTGGTCCCCAAATGGATGAGGTTTTCAACTACCTGCACCAAACACATGCGTATCCTCCCACCTAGCTCCAATTGATAACTATTATTTAATCCATGCGTACCCACCTAGGTTAAAATAAGGACCCTGTAGGTGTACGTTATAAACTGGTTATGAAAATACTAAACACCATAGACCGCTTATAACGATGACACGATTCCAGATATTTATATACCTAATGAATAACAAGGGCTCACGCACTCTATATAAGGGAATATAAAAAGTGGTCCAGAACCGCCATTCTCTTATACTACAGTATGACATTTTATTTTTACTGTGGGTTGTATTTATTTCGCTTTAAATTAACAGGAAATTTTACTATTTTTGGTACCTATGGGGCTACCCACTGCTTTCAATTATTCCCCCACACTTCGCGGTAACGAACTGACTCCCTATATACTACTTGAAGGGCAGATTGTATGCACTGTCGCACGACGTTATTAGGAATTCACAGTGAAATAAGGCAGACATTTTCTAACGATACCCACGGGACGAAGTTGTCTCGCAAGTTGAAACATTTCCTGTCTAGCCCGTGTCAAATTATCACCTACAGTGCAGGACCGTTAAGATACACGATACATTTGTAAAAATGCAGTGTTTATCACTTTGTCGATATTAGATGAGTTTGTAGGTGCACTATTTCCCGATAGAAACACGAATAGTTTGTTGAACCCTTTCACCTAAGTAACAGGAATGTATTTTGATATGTTAATTTTGAAACCAATCAAATCATCACAAACTGATTTTCAGACTAGTCCATCTATGGAAAGGGGTGTCTTTGCTCTCCAAAATATGAAAATTACTGGCAAACAGTGTAGATCTAGATGAGACGGCTCGTCACGAGCCGGCTCATCTAGATCTACACTGTTTGCCAATACCACTATAACAGGCCTGTGGCTATTTTTGTCATCATGCGTTCACACCTGAATGGAACCACACGTTAGATTGACTTTTAACACCAAACACTCGTGTATCAGTGTCCGTAGTTTAATTGTATAGCTTACCCTTGCGGCCCCATGTCAACGGTCAAATATTGGATATATATTTATTAAGAGTAAGTGAATATATGTGTGTTAGTGCATCCCCCGGACGAACGTCGGGGTATACTATGGATTTGACACCGAACATCGTCCGCGTCCGCCGCAGACACTTCTTATACGGAGCATAACCCGATTACCCTTTGGAATATTTTGATGAAACTTCACACATGCATATACCACAATCCGAGGGTGTGTCTCGTGCAAGGATGAGAACTCCTGCCTTAGAGTTAGCATTACATATTCAGAGCTAGCAATATTATTTGACTTTACGTAGATTCGGTGTTCCATATTACAGAACCCCGCAGGGGACATGGATTTATTTTTATTGATTCGTTCACACGAAATAACAAATCATTCCCTCAATTTAACCCCGGATCTATATCCATTCAGCAAATCATTCGTCCTGCATTTTACAAACAGTATATATCCTTACAATACCACTGCTAGAAGTCCATGGACTAGACTGGCCATGAATCCCATAAGCTCCATTTCTGAAGTCACAGCCACATTTATTCAACAGACTCCTATAATCTTTGTTGATATTCAGGAAATTCATGTTATTACCGAGCCCCGCAGGGGACGTAGAATTCTTTATTTTACTAACTCGTTCTCGCGAAATAACAATTCGTTCCCACAAAATAACAATTCGTTCCCTCGAATTAACAATTCGTTCCCACGATATAACAATTCGTTCCGACGAATTAATTCGTTCCCTCAAATTAAAAAATTGTTCCCACGAAATAACAATTCGTTCCCACGGGAACGAATTATTAATTCGTGGGAACGAATTGTTATATCGTGGGAACGAATTGTTAATTTCGAGGAAACAAATTGTTAAATTGACGGAACAATTTGTTATTTCGTGGGAAGGAATTGTTATTTCGTGGGAACGATATTTCGTGGGAAAGAATTGTTATTTCGTGGGAACGAATTAATAAAAACATGAATTATACGTCTCCATGCGGGGCTCCGACAATTCACACCAATGGGCGTGAAAAGGTACCGCATGGCGTATGCGACCAGCGGAATCTCAGATCAGCCTGCGCATCCATGCAGTCTGATCAGTGTTTTCGGTGTTCGTCAATCTGTAACCAAAGTAGATTGCCTTCCATCAGTAAACTGTGGGCGGCAGGTAGGAGCATGCGAAGGTACATGTTTGGCTTTCCGGTACGTGAGAGTTGCATTCGGTTATACCCATTATAAAAGTAATACGATTAATACAAATCATATTGATTTGGGGAGTGAGGCTACGTGAGGACATGGCACCTGGTCAGGTTATTCCAATTTCAGGGCTGAAGTAGTACAGTGTTTTCACCATGGTGTGCTACTTTTAGTTAAATACAATGAAAAGTCACTAAAACGGACACCCCGGGGACCTCCCATGGTGTCCGCTTTAGAGAGGTTCCAATGTATACATACGTATATAATAAAAAACGCAAGTATACATAATATATTTTATTTCGGTAAATATTCTGTTCTATTTTTGGATTTACCCTTCATCACAACATGTAACATACAGTGGGGTCAGCGTGTAAGTGCACACACGAACGAACACGACAGGTTGGTTCCAACCTGTCGTGTTCGTTCGTGTGTGCACTTACACGCAGACTCCACTGTATGTGATTCGACCCCGTTGACCCGTCCTAAAATAACCTTTGTTGTTGACAGGCAATTAAACACCATTGAATCAAATCAAATCCATCATTAAACCGATTACCTGTTAATCATTTCACCCCGAAGTAACTGGAATGGATTTTAATATGCCAATTATCTGACCAATCCAATCATCACAAACTTATGTTCAGATGAGCCAGTTATGAAAAGGAGGTGTTTTTTATTCTCAAAAATATGAAAATTACTAGCAAAAAGTGCAGATCCTGATGAGACGGCTCGTCATGAGCCGATTCATCTGGCTCTACACGGTTTGCCAATACCACTGTACATGTCTGTAGTGTGGAACGGGTTAAAGGGGTAAAACATACTGTGAACAATAAAAACGTGTTTTCATCATGGTCATGTGTAAATTGGTTTAATTGAAGATATATGACGATACTAGGACCGCTGATCGTTTTAAAACAATTTTTATTTGAAAATACAGTGGAACCTCTCTAAACCGGACACCAAGAAAACACATGTGATCTTATTTTTGATGAGTTTCTTGGTCCTTTATCTCAGGTGATAATGTATGTTCGTGATCTCCCAGTGTGTCCAGCTTAGAGAGGTTTCACTATACATAGTCATGATTTACAGTGAAACCTCTCTAAGCCGGACACCATGGGACCTCCCAGGGTGTCTGGTTTACAGAGGTTTCACTGTATACTATAAATAATACAAACGGTTTTTACTTTTGATAATATTTTTTTTCTCAGAAAATCCGGATATGCCCCTATCGAGTAAACGTGCGAGAGGATCAAGGCCAGCATTTGTTGTAAATGTCAGAAGGTACGTTTTCTCCGGCGGCGGCTCATATCCAGAGGCGGATCCAGCATTTGGGGAACGCATGTAGCTATACAATACCATAGATCATGTATGCAGCCGGCCAAATAATATCACTCCACATAATACATACAGATAACCTTACATATAGCTATACAATACCCTAGACCATGTAGGCAGCCGGCCCAATAAAATCACTCCACATAATACATACAGATAGCCTTACATGTAGCTATACAATACCCTAGACCATGTAGGCAGCCGGTCCAATAAAATCACTCCACATAATACATACAGATAACCTTACATGTAGCTATACAATACCATAGACCATGTAGGCAGCCGGCCCAATACAATCACTCCACATAATACATACATATAACCTTACATGTAGCTCTCCAATACCCTAGACCATGTAGGCAGCCGGCCCAATACAATCACTCCACATAATACATACAGATAACCTTACATGTAGCTATACAATACCTTAGACCAGGTAGGCAGCCGGCCCAATAAAATTACTCCACATAATACATACATATAACCTTACATGTAGCTATATATTACCCTAGACCATGTAGGCAGCCGGCCCAATAAAATCACTCCACATAATACATACAGATAACATTACATGTAGCTATACAATACCATAGACCATGTAGGCAGCCGGCCCAATAAAATCACTCCACATAATACATACAGATAACATTACATGTAGCTAGACAATACCCTACACCATGTAGGCAGCCGGCCCAATAAAATCACTCCACATAATACATACAGATAACATTACATGTAGCTATACAATACCCTAGACCATGTAGTCAGCCGGTCCAATAAAATCACTACGCATAATACACCCTTACCAGATAACCTTTACATGTAGCTATACAATACCCTAGACCATGTAGGCAGCCGGCCCAATAAAATCACTCTACATACTACATACAGATAACCTTGCATGTAGCTATACAATACCCTAGACCATGTAGGCAGCCGGCCCAATAAAATCACTACGCATAATACATACAGATAACCTTACATGTAGCTATACAATACCCTACACCATGCCTGTCCACACGACCACAGAAAGGGTTATAACACAACAAATAGGTGTGTAATAATGTTATACCAACAATTTTATTAAGGAAATTTGATATTATAATTTATTGATAACATAAAACTGTCTACATATATGCAATGTGACTACATTTAATATTTACGATACAACCAATACACATAGATATGCATTATCAACAATGTAGCATTTTAGCTCATAGCAGGCTAATTATAGTATCCTAACAGGTTGGTAAGTGTACCATGTGGTAAGGGTATATAGTTATAAATATAATAACAACAAATCAAAGGTGCATGGTTATATGGTAAAATAAACAAGAGGGCCATGATGACCCTAATTCGCTCACCTGACTCCATGAACACCAGAGGAGAATGTGACATTGAGTTCATGTGTTTTAAAACATTATGCTATTTTTAGATGGCGGTCATCTTGGATTAAGCGATGACTGTCATTTTACCAAATCTGAAAATGCTTTACCCAAGGATCTTAACTTCTTATGAAGTTTGGCCAGCATCGGCCATGTGGTTCCTGAGAAAAAGACGTTCAAAATTTTGAATAAATGGACCTTTTGGTGGCCATCATGGATGACATAATCATCTGATTCCGACAGATATTGCACCAGAGCAATCGCCTCATCGATACCTTCAATTTGATATATGGCATGAGCATATTCGGTCAAAAATAAAATTTGACCCCACGGGCCATGCCCATTTTTGACCCCGGGGTCACCATTTTCACAACTTTGAAAGAGCATTGTAAATCGATAATTCCTACCAATTTTTGTCGAAATCCGGCAAGCAGTTCATGAGAAGATTTTTTAAGAATTTATGCTATTTTTAGACGGCGGCCATCTTGGATTAGTGATGACCTCCATTTTAACAAATCTGAAAAGGGTTCACCCATGGACCATAAAGTTTAAGTTTGGCTACCATGGGCCAAGCAGTTCATGTGAAGAAGAATTTTGAAATCTCTAATAAAAGAACGACCTTTTGACATTTCGGCGGCCATCTTGGATGACATAACAATCCGATTTCGACAAAAATGTACCAGAGTGATCGCCTGATTGATACGTTCGATTTGATATATAACATGACCATATTCGGTCAAAAATAAAATTTGACCCCACGGGCCACACCCATTTTTGACCCCGGGGTCACCATTTTAACAACTTTGAAAGAGCATTGTACATCGATCATTCCTACCAAGTTTCGTCGAAATCATGCTAGCGGTTCATGAGAAGAAGATTTTTTAAGGATTTATGCATATTTTTAGACGGCGGCCATCTTGGATGACCTCCATTTTAACAAATCTGAAAAGGCTTCACCAATGGACCATAACTTTTAAGTTCGCTACCATGGGCCAAGCGGTTCATGTGAAGAAGAATTTTGAAATCTCTAATAAAAGAACGACCTTTTGACATTTCGGCGGCCATCTTGGATGCCATAACAATCCGATTTCGACAAAAAATGTACCAGAGTGATCGCCTCATTGATACCTTCGATTTGATATATAACATGACCATATTTGGTCAAAAATAAAATTTGACCCCAATTTGACCCAACGGGCCACGCCCATTTTTGACCCCGGGGTCACCATTTTAACAACTTTGAAAGAGCAATGTACATCGATCATAAATTTTATCGAAATCCGGCAAGCGGTTCATGAGAAGAGGATTTTTTAAGAATTTATGCTATTTTTAGACGGCGGCCATCTTGGATTAGTGATGACCACCATTTTAACAAATCTGAAAAGGCTTCACCCATGGACCATAACTTTTAAGTTTCGCTACCATGGGCCAAGCGGTTCATGTGAAGAAGAATTTTGAAATCTCTAATAAAAGAACGACCTTTTGACATTTCGGCGGCCATCTTGGATGACATAGCAATCCGATTTCGACAAAAAATGTACCAGAGTGATCGCCTGATTGATACGTTCGATTTGATGTATAACATGACCATATTCGGTCAAAATGCAATTTGACCCCACGGGCCACGCCCATTTCTGACCCCCGGGTCACCATTTTAACAACTTTGAAAGAGCAATGTACATCAATCATTTCTACCAAGTTTCGTCGAAATCCGGCCAGCGGTTCATGAGAGAAGAATATTTTTTAAGAATTTATGCTATTTTTAGACGGCGGCCATCTTGGATTAGCGTTGACCATCATTTTAACAAATCTGAAAAGGCTTCACCCATGAACCATAATTTTTAAGTTTCGCTACCATGGACCAAGCGGTTCATGTGAAGAAGAATTTTGAAATCTCTAATAAAAGAACGACCTTTTGACATTTCGGCGGCCATCTTGGATGACATAACAATCCGATTTCGACAAAAAATGTACCAGAGTGATCGCCTCATTGATACGTTCGATTTGATATATAACATGACCATATTCGGTCAAAAATAAAATTTGATCCCAATTTGACCCCACGGACCACGCCCATTTCTGACCCCCGGGTCACCATTTTAACAACTTTGAAAGAGCAATGTACATCAATCATTTCTACCAAGTTTCGTCGAAATCCGGCCAGCGGTTCATGAGAAGAAGATTTTTTAAGAATTTATGCTATTTTTAGACGGCGGCCATCTTGGATTAGTGATGACCTCCATTTTAACAAATCTGAAAAGGGTTCACCCATGGACCATAAAGTTTAAGTTTGGCTACCATGGGCCAAGCAGTTCATGTGAAGAAGAATTTTGAAATCTCTAATAAAAGAACGACCTTTTGACATTTCGGCGGCCATCTTGGATGACATAACAATCCGATTTCGACAAAAATGTACCAGAGTGATCGCCTGATTGATACGTTCGATTTGATATATAACATGACCATATTCGGTCAAAAATAAAATTTGACCCCACGGGCCACACCCATTTTTGACCCCGGGGTCACCATTTTAACAACTTTGAAAGAGCATTGTACATCGATCATTCCTACCAAGTTTCGTCGAAATCATGCTAGCGGTTCATGAGAAGAAGATTTTTTAAGGATTTATGCTATTTTTAGACGGCGGCCATCTTGGATGACCTCCATTTTAACAAATCTGAAAAGGCTTCACCAATGGACCATAACTTTTAAGTTTCGCTACCATGGGCCAAGCGGTTCATGTGAAGAAGAATTTTGAAATCTCTAATAAAAGAACGACCTTTTGACATTTCGGCGGCCATCTTGGATGCCATAACAATCCGATTTCGACAAAAAATGTACCAGAGTGATCGCCTCATTGATACCTTCGATTTGATATATAACATGACCATATTTGGTCAAAAATAAAATTTGACCCCAATTTGACCCAACGGGCCACGCCCATTTTTGACCCCGGGGTCACCATTTTAACAACTTTGAAAGAGCAATGTACATCGATCATTCCTACCAAATTTTATCGAAATCCGGCAAGCGGTTCATGAGAAGAGGATTTTTTAAGAATTTATGCTATTTTTAGACGGCGGCCATCTTGGATCAGTGATGACCACCATTTTAACAAATCTGAAAAGGCTTCACCCATGGACCATAACTTTTAAGTTTCGCTACCATGGGCCAAGCGGTTCATGTGAAGAAGAATTTTGAAATCTCTAATAAAAGAACGACCTTTTGACATTTCGGCGGCCATCTTGGATGACATAGCAATCCGATTTCGACAAAAAATGTACCAGAGTGATCGCCTGATTGATACGTTCGATTTGATGTATAACATGACCATATTCGGTCAAAAATGCAATTTGACCCCACGGGCCACGCCCATTTCTGACCCCCGGGTCACCATTTTAACAACTTTGAAAGAGCAATGTACATCAATCATTTCTACCAAGTTTCGTCGAAATCCGGCCAGCGGTTCATGAGAAGAAGATTTTTTAAGAATTTATGCTATTTTTAGACGGCGGCCATCTTGGATTAGCGTTGACCATCATTTTAACAAATCTGAAAAGGCTTCGCCCATGAACCATAATTTTTAAGTTTCGCTACCATGGACCAAGCGGTTCATGTGAAGAAGAATTTTGAAATCTCTAATAAAAGAACGACCTTTTGACATTTCGGCGGCCATCTTGGATGACATAACAATCCGATTTCGACAAAAAATGTACCAGAGTGATCGCCTCATTGATACGTTCGATTTGATATATAACATGACCATATTCGGTCAAAAATAAAATTTGATCCCAATTTGACCCCACGGACCACGCCCATTTCTGACCCCCGGGTCACCATTTTAACAACTTTGAAAGAGCAATGTACATCAATCATTTCTACCAAGTTTCGTCGAAATCCGGCCAGCGGTTCATGAGAAGAAGATTTTTTAAGAATTTATGCTATTTTTAGACGGCGGCCATCTTGGATTAGCGACGACCTTCATTTTAATAAATCTGAAAAGGCTTCACCCATGGACCATAACTTTTTAGTTTCGCTACCATGGGCCAAGCGGTTCATGTGAAGAAGAATTTTGAAATCTCTAATAAAAGAACGACCTTTTGACATTTTGGCGGCTATCTTGGATGATATAACAATCCGATTTCGACAAAAAATATACCAGAGTGATCGCCTCATTGATACCTTCGATTTGATATATAACATGACCATATTTGGTCAAAAATAAAATTTGACCAAAATTTGACCCCACGGGCCACGCCCATTTTTGACCCCGGGGTCACCATTTTAACAACTTTGAAAGAGAAATGTACATCAATCATTTCTGCCAAGTTTCGTAGAAATCCGGCTAGTGGTTCATGAGAAGAAGATTTTTTAAGAATTTATGCTATTTTTAGACGGCGGCCATCTTGGATTAGTGATGACCTCCATTTTATCAAATCTGAAAAGGCTTCACCCATGGACCATAACTTTTAAGTTTCGCTACCATGGGCCAAGCGGTTCATGTGAAGAAGAATTTTGAAATCTCTAATAAAAGAACGACCTTTTGACCTTTCGGCGGCCATCTTGGATGACATAACAATCCGATTTCGACAAAAAATGTACCAGAGTGATCGCCTGATTGATACCTTCGATTTGATATATAACATGACCATATTCGGTCAAAAATAAAATTTGACCCCACGGGCCACACCCATTTTTGACCCCGGGGTCACCATTTTAACAACTTTGAAAGAGCATTGTACATCCATCATTCCTACCAAGTTTCGTTGAAATCATGCAAGCGGTTCATGAGAAGAAGATTTTTTAAGAATTTATGCTATTTTTAGACGGCGGCCATATTGGATTAGCGATGACCTCCATTTTAATAAATCAGAAAAGGCTTCATCCATGGACCATAACTTTTAAGTTTCGCTACCATGTGCAAAGCGGTTCATATGAAGAAGAATTTTGAAATCTCTAATAAAAGAACGACCTTTTGACCTTTTGGCGGCCATCTTGGATGACATAACAATCCGATTTCGACAAAAAATGTACCAGAGTGATCGCCTCATTGATACCTTCGATTTGATATATAACATGACCATATTTGGTCAAAAATAAAATTTGACCCCAATTTGACCCCACGGGCCACGCCCATTTTTGACCCCGGGGTCACCATTTTAACAACTTTGAAAGAGCAATGTGCATCGATCATTCCTGCTAAGTTTCGTCGAAATCCGGCAAGCGGTTCATGAGAAGAAGATTTTTTAAGAATTTATGCTATTTTTAGACGGCGGCCATCATGGATTAGCGATGACCACCATTTTAACAAATCTGAAAAGGCTTCACCCATGGACCATAACTTTTAAGTTTCGCTACCATGGGCCAAGCGGTTCATGTGAAGAAGAATTTTGAAATCTCTAATAAAAGAACGACCTTTTGACCTTTCGGCGGCCATCTTGGATGACATAACAATCCGATTTCGACAAAAAATGTACCAGAGTGATCGCCTCATTGATACCTTCAATTTGATATATGACATGACCATATTCAGTCAAAAATAAAATTTGACCCCAATTTGACCCCACGGGCCACGCCCATTTTTGACCCCAGGGTCACCATTTTAACAACTTTGAAAGAGCAATGAACATCGATTATTCCTACCAAGGTTTTTCGAAATCTGGTTGGCGGTTCTTGAGAAGAAGATTTTTTTAAGAATTTGTGCTATTTTTAGACGGCGGCCATCTTGGATTACGTAATGACGTTATTTTAACAATTTTGTAATCACCCTTCCTAAGGACCATGACCATGAAGTTTGGTGACTATAGACCCAATGGTTACCGAGGAGAAGACGTTTGAAAATGTTCACGGACGACGGACGACGACGGACGACGACGACGGACGACGGACGACGGACACATTGCGGTAACAATAGCTCACATGAGCTTGGCTCAGGTGAGCTAAAAATATGTATTATCAGCCAGTGTAATTGCCATGCTCTGTGCATGAATTATATAAGGTTACCATAGCAACCACTCACAACACAGGCACAAAACAAACCAAAACCATCTCGCTGTCAATATCATATTTGTATGTAATATTCTAATTATGCATATTAGATTCTAACACCATCTGGTATTATGCATGGTACACGAGCATAATGAACTATACATGTACATACTCACTCTACCATAACCATAGATCCATACATGCATACTAGCAGATACATGCATATATAAACATATATATGCAAATATACACACTCATAAACAACACACATAACAAATCCCTCCTTTTGGAACATTGTCACATCTCCATATATATGTACAACTATGAATAAGAGAGATCTGATTAAGAGAGATCTGATGTGCAGGTGTTATTTCACTTATAAAATAAAAGGAATGAATTATAGGTTGTAAATGGTCTATAAACCACTATGGTCAGTAAACAATATATTATCTTTGAACTCAATGATTGTAGTTCTTATATGGAAGAAGGGCCAACTCAGTGATGGAGTTCAAATTGGAAGACGGGGCTAATTCAATGAATGAGGGAGGTCTCAATGGAAGAAGGGGGCCTACTAAAAGATAGAGTTTACAGTGGAAAATGGGCCAACATAATAATGGTGTTCTCAGTAGAACGGGGCTAACCTAGTGATGGAGATTCATCTCAATGATGGAGCTGTCAGTGGAAGGGGGCCACATTATTGATGGGAGGTCTCAGTGGGGAAAAGAAGGCAATTCAATGTATGGAAAAAGGGTGCTAACTCAGTGATGGAGTTTTCGGTGGACTAAGGGGTCTAATCAGTGATGAAGGTCTCAGTGGAAGATAGGGGCTAACTTAATGATGGAGGTCTTAGTGGAAGATAGGGGCTAATTTAATGATGGAAGTTCCAGTGTGAATAAGGGGTCAACTCAACGATGGCTTAGTAGGTTAATTTAATGATATAGTTCACAGTGTAAGAAGGGAGCTAACCTAGTGATGGAGTTCCCAGTGGAATACGAGGCTAACTCAGTGATGGAGTTCTCAGTGGAAGAAAAGGGTCAACTCATACAATGATAGAGCTTTCAGGCTAGGAATATTTATATTATGTCATCTATGTTTTATCTTTTGATATCTTTAAGCATGTCAACATTAAGACTGTTTGATTGTTGCTAGTTAAATTTTGTAATTTGCTCATGTGTAACATAAGTCGGTCACAATTATTATTATATATCAATGTCAATCACAATCGCCACATGAGGTATTGACCATAATAATTGAAATTACATTTCTATTTGCAAAACAATAAACATCACAAAAGTGAACCTGTAACGCGACCGTTCCAAATAGGTATAATAGGGTGTAGTATAGACAAAATTAGTTAATATCTTATGTTTTTAAAGTGGTATGTAAGTAAATACGGTGGTACAATGGGATGTGAACAAATAAATAGTGGTTACAGATGGGAAATCGAGGTTTGTATTTGAAAATGTACATTGTTAGCAGGAGTTGCATGTTGTATTGTAAACATTTACGGTAAGTAGTATTGGAAATTAGCATAATGTATATCAGGTTGTTAGGGTTGAAATAGGGTTTAAATGCTGGAACAATTACGTTGCTAAACTACATTCATCGAGTAGTATATAGGGAGTCAAAATGATACCACCAAAGCTGGAAGCGTCATTGACCCTCGTTACAGCTCCCAACAGTATCGAAAAACGTGTTTTTGGCCAATAATATAAACTAGCCACCAACACTGAACTATTTTAAACTGCGAAACCGTCTGGTTGTACACCCACCATACTTAGTGAAAAAAAAATGAAATTGAGATTGAAAATAATGGCTTCAAAAAAGAAGACGAACAAAAGTACTCCCCAGCACCCTCGAAAAACCAGGTTTTTTGCATAGAGAAGAGCAGAAGGATACCACCAGAGGTGGCACCGTTTTCACCACCATACAACACTCCCAACACCCACGAAAAATCAGGGAAAAATTTCAGAAAAACCCAAATACATCGAACTACAACGAACTACAACCTCTGTCGTATGTATCCACATTTGGGACGAAAACATCCACAATCGTACTACCACCCATTTGTGTATTTGGACACAGAAATGATACCACCCATTTGTGTATTTGGGAAAATCTAATAAACAAAAGTACTCACCAGCACCCTCGAAAAACAGTTTTTTTTGTGGAGAAAATCAGAATGATACCACCAGAGGTGGCACCGTTTCCACCACCACACGACACTCCCAACACCCACGAAAAATCGGGAACGGATTTCTGAAAAACCCAAATACATCGAACTACAACGAACTACAGGCAATACAACCAACTACAGTATGTATCCACATTTGGGACAAAACATCCACAATCGTACTACCACCCAATTGTCCACATTTGGACTTTTGGGAAAAGTGTAGAAAAAATGTGTCTCCCAAGAGGCAAACAAAAATGATACCACCCAATTGTACACATTCGGACTTTTGGGAAAGTCGAAGAAAAAATTTGTCTCCCAAGAGGCAAACAAAATGATACCACCCAATTGTCCACATTTGGACTTTTGGGAAAAGTGTAGAAAAAATTCGCCCCCCAGGAGGCAAACATAAATTATAGGAGTGTAAAAAATCTTCTAGCAACCTAGTTTTCGGCAACCATTCTATCTCTACAAAAAGTGGAAACGGATTTCCGAAAAACCCAAATACATCGAACTACAAGCACTACAAGCAACACAGACGAACGACAGATAGAACTGCGTACGAGAACAATCTCGTTCTACTATTTCTTCTGGTGTAGCTCTCGGAAGCAGGACTCCGCTATTTTTCTTTTGCGTTTTTCTGTCTCTAGGGACGCCTGTAGTTCCGCAACCTGGCTTTCTAGTTCGACAACCCGGCTTTCTAGTTCGGCAGTCTGGAGTTGTCTTTCTTGCCGTTTCCAATTTGTCTTTCTTGCCGTTGCAAGTGTGCCTTCTTGGCAAAAGTTCTACCACACGTTTCGCACTCCATTTTCCCAATAGTATTTTTCTGTTCAAATGGGAAAATCACAAGAATTTTTTGTCTCCCAAGAGGCAAACAGAAATGATACCACCCAATTGTACACATTCGGACTTTTGGGAAAGTCGAAGAAAAAATGTGTCTCCCAAGAGGCAAACAAAAATGATACCACCCAATTGTCCACATTTGGACTTTTGGGAAAAGTCGAAGAAAAAATGTGTCTCCCAAGAGCAAAACAAAATCTAGACCACATCGAAAAACAGAAAACCTCTCCCAAAGGAGGTAGAAAGACAACTCGGAAACAGGAAAGACAACTCGGTACAGAACAAGAAAGACAAATTGGAAAAGACGAAGAACTTTTTTCTCAAAACGGCTACTCCATGTAGAACGGGTCGCTAGTTTTGGTTTTTGCCTTCGGCGTACCGGACTGTTTTGCGGAGTGCACGAACTGGACGTCGGAGTCTGTTTTGCTCTTCCAGAGTCTACGGGCCTCTAGAGCCACGAATGGGAACAGTGGTCTGCAGACCGCGTACGCCACTACAGAGACCACCAGCCACCACTTCGCATTCTCTACGGTTCTCCAGATGTCGTGCACCTCCCACCCGGATTTCGTCTGGCACTCTTCTTCCTCCGGACACTCGTCTTCCTCCAGGTCGTTTTTCTTTGGATCGTCGGAAATTGCATCCAACAGTCTGTGTTCCAGTGTATCCAACCGGTTCTCCAAACGTCTCTCCATGTCGGACAGGCGCGTCGATTCTTCGAACGAGCTGGTATCTTCTAGTAGATTCGTGGGGAGCTCGGTGGGGTCTCTGTAGACAGACGCGGGTACTACGGGGGTAGGAGTTTCTTGTTCTTCTAGGGGTTCTTCGGGCTTTGTACTACGCTCTACATCGGCATCGTCCCAGATTTTTCGAAGTCTACCACTACCGATCCCGTACTTCTTCTTTGTTTCGTCGGCTGTAGTCTTCCCGCGGGTGGAAATAATTTCTCGAATATTTTTCGGAGACAAGTAGGTTTTTGGCATGTTTGCAAACGCTTCTATCTAGAGGGGGGCATTTGTCCAACATGGAATTCCCAATCGCGATTCCCAGGGGGCTCGGGCTCTCCAGGGTGCTCAGTTTGCTTCCCAGAATTTCTATTTTTGCTATCCTTGTTGGCTAGAAATGGAGAGCCCGAGCCCCCTGGGAATCGCGAGCAGGCATTTCGACCTTCCTGAGCGGACTGGATTTCCTGGCGAGCAATCCGAGCAATTTGGCGAGCAAACCGAGCACACTAGTGCGCAATCCGAGCAATCCGAGCACCGCGAACAAGTATTTCGACCATTTCGAACGATTTGGGAATTCCATGTTGGACAAATGCCCCCCTCTAGATAGAAGCGTTTGCAAACATGCCAAAAACCTACTTGTCTCCGAAAAATATTCGAGAAATTATTTCCACCCGCGGGAAGACTACAGCCGACGAAACAAAGAAGAAGTACGGGATCGGTAGTGGTAGACTTCGAAAAATCTGGGACGATGCCGATGTAGAGCGTAGTACAAAGCCCGAAGAACCCCTAGAAGAACAAGAAACTCCTACCCCCGTAGTACCCGCGTCTGTCTACAGAGACCCCACCGAGCTCCCCACGAATCTACTAGAAGATACCAGCTCGTTCGAAGAATCGACGCGCCTGTCCGACATGGAGAGACGTTTGGAGAACCGGTTGGATACACTGGAACACAGACTGTTGGATGCAATTTCCGACGATCCAAAGAAAGACGACCTGGAGGAAGACGAGTGTCCGGAGGAAGAAGAGTGCCAGACGAAATCCGGGTGGGAGGTGCACGACATCTGGAGAACCGTAGAGAATGCGAAGTGGTGGCTGGGGGTCTCTGTAGTGGCGTACGCGGTCTGCAGACCACTGTTCCCATTCGTGGCTCTAGAGGCCCGTAGACTCTGGAAGAGCAAAACAGACTCCGACGTCCAGTTCGTGCACTCCGCAAAACAGTCCGGTACGCCGAAGGCAAAAACCAAAACTAGCGACCCGTTCTACATGGAGTAGCCGTTTTGAGAAAAAAGTTCTTCGTCTTTTCCAATTTGTCTTTCTTGTTCTGTACCGAGTTGTCTTTCCTGTTCCGAGTTGTCTTTCTACCTCCTTTGGGAGAGGTTTTCTGTTTTTCGATGTGGTCTAGATTTTGTTTTGCTCTTGGGAGACACATTTTTTCTTCGACTTTTCCCAAAAGTCCAAATGTGGACAATTGGGTGGTATCATTTTTGTTTGCCTCTTGGGAGACACATTTTTTCTTCGACTTTCCCAAAAGTCCGAATGTGTACAATTGGGTGGTATCATTTCTGTTTGCCTCTTGGGAGACAAAAAATTCTTGTGATTTTCCCATTTGAACAGAAAATACTATTGGAAAAGGATCGGTAGTGCGAAACGTTTGTGGTAGAACTTTTGCCAAGAAGGCACACTTGCAACGGCAAGAAAGACAAATTGGAAACGGCAAGAAAGACAACTCCAGACTGCCGAACTAGAAAGCCGGGTTGTCGAACTAGAAAGCCAGGTTGCGGAACTACAGGCGTCCCTAGAGACAGAAAAACGCAAAAGAAAAATAGCGGAGTCCTGCTTCCGAGAGCTACACCAGAAGAAATAGTAGAACGAGATTGTTCTCGTACGCAGTTCTATCTGTCGTTCGTCTGTGTTGCTTGTAGTGCTTGTAGTTCGATGTATTTGGGTTTTTCGGAAATCCGTTTCCACTTTTTGTAGAGATAGAATGGTTGCCGAAAACTAGGTTGCTAGAAGATTTTTTACACTCCTATAATTTATGTTTGCCTCCTGGGGGGCGAATTTTTTCTACACTTTTCCCAAAAGTCCAAATGTGGACAATTGGGTGGTATCATTTTGTTTGCCTCTTGGGAGACAAATTTTTTCTTCGGCTTTCCCAAAAGTCCGAATGTGTACAATTGGGTGGTATAATTTTTGTTTGCCTCTTGGGAGACACATTTTTTTATACACTTTTACCCAAAAGTCCAAATGTGGACAATTGGGTGGTAGTACGATTGTGGATGTTTTGTCCCAAATGTGGATACATACTGTAGTTGGTTGTATTGCCTGTAGTTCGTTGTAGTTCGATGTATTTGTGTTTTTCAGAAATCCGTTCCCGATTTTTCGTGGGTGTTGGGAGTGTCGTGTGGTGGTGGAAACGGTGCCACCTCTGGTGGTATCATTCTGATTTTCTCCACAAAAAAGACTGTTTTTCGAGGGTGCTGGTGAGTACTTTTGTTTATTAGATTTTCCCAAATACACAAATGGGTGGTATCATTTCTGTGTCCAAATACACAAATGGTGGTAGTACGATTGTGGATGTTTTCGTCCCAAATGTGGATACATACGACAGAGGTTGTAGTTCGTTGTAGTTCGATGTATTAGGGTTTTTCTGAAATTTTTCCCTGATTTTTCGTGGGTGTTGGGAGTGTTGTATGGTGGTGAAAACGGTGCCACCTCTGGTGGTATCATTCTGCTCTTCTCTATGCAAAAAAACTGGTTTTTCGAGGGTGCTGGGGAGTACTTTTGTTCGTCTTCTTTTTTGAAGCCATTATTTTCAATCTCAATTTCAATTTTTTTTCACTAAGTATGGTGGGTGTACAACCAGACGGTTTCGCAGTTTAAAATAGTTCAGTGTTGGTGGCTAGTTTATATTATTGGCCAAAAACACGTTTTTCGATACTGTTGGGAGCTGTAACGAGGGTCAATGACGCTTCCAGCTTTGGTGGTATCATTTTGACTCCCTATATACTACTCATCGATTATAATATATTGTATGTTACAATAATATAATGTCAAAATAATATAAACTTCACTTCTGTTGCTTCTGTGATCATGGTAAAGGTCAGAAATTCCTGTGTAAAGGAGTCACGTTTCTCACATAAAATAGCCAAATTTGACATATCGTACAATATTACAATATATGGCAATATTATGTTGAGAACAATAACATATATGTTAGTACGGTTTTGTCCTTGGGAGACAAAAATAGCGTGTTAAACGTTTTATACGTGCACGAACCCTCCACGCCACCGTAACAAATATTAAAATTATTATGCAGGTGTACGGAATAAATTTAAATGTACCATGATCAAACTGAATCAGTTACAAATCAACAGAAGTTAAAAATAAAAACAATTACATTGTAAATAACCCAAAAAGGTGCAAAACTATATGTTTCCAACGGAAAGATTAATAGGATAAAATTGTGTGATCACAGATAAGCGGATCAGAAGTTCAGTGATTGATACTGTGTTTATGCAATACATAGTAAAGCTATCATTTGTACGAATTAACTAAGATTGTTTAGTAAACTAATAATAATAATACTAATAATATGTCAAGTGTTTAGTAACACAATTGACGATAAGTCTTAGGGGAGAATAGCATTATAGTTAGGAATAGTCAATATTATGGGAAGAATAGCTTTAGGATTAGGTCAGTAGACAGTTATCGAGTCATTGACCAAACATATATTGCATAATTAGATCTTGTCAAAAATTGTTGAGTACTAGTAATCCTAGGGGATGTGTCTAGTAACACAGGTAGGGAAAAGCATTAGGGAATAAATAGCACTAGGGTTAGGACAGAAGTCAAAATGAGGGATAAGCCTTAGGGGCTGACAAGCATTAGGGTTAGGTCAGCAGTCAAAATTAGGGGATCTTATTAAAATATTTGACTAATAATAATAATCCTAGGGATGTGTCTAGTAACACAGGTAGTGATAAGCCTAAGAGGATGACTAGCACTCAGGTTAGGTTAGCAGTCAAAATTAGGGATAAGCCTTAGGGTATGAAAAGCGCTAGGGTTAGGTTAACATTCAAAATTAGGGTCAGGTCAGCAGTCAAAATTAGGGGATCTTGTCAAAATTTGTTGAGTAATAATAATAATCCTAGGGATGTGTCTAGTAATATAGGTAGGGTTAGGTTAGCATTTAAAACTAGATTGGTCAGTAAGCGAGGCTTACGGAATACCCCCGCGTGGGCCCAGGTACCCCTAAAATATGTAGTGTGTGGGCTTGTGACCTTGACTCTGGGATTAGCGCGAGCGGCATGAACGTGAATTTGTCACAGGGTGGTAGAGGTCCATTGGAGCAATGAGTGTGTGAAATGTGAAGCAGATCCGAGCAAGGAAATAGAAGTTATAACCGACTTCTCTGATGTTAAGTTTTGTAAAGTGACTACCGTATAACCTCGAATTAACGCCCCCGGAGGCGTTACATTTTACCAAAGGGGGGGGGGGGCGTTTATTAGCCAGTAAAAAAAATAAAAAAAAAATAAAAATTACCAAGGACCGCCAATTTCAAACATAAATAAGGATTTAAGGATTATTTGTGTTTGAAATTGGCGGTCATTGTTAAAAGAAAAAAATTATTTGGGGGGGGGGTGGGGGGGGGGGGGGGGGGTGGCGTTTATTAGCCAGTAAAAAAAAAAAGAAAAAAAAGAAAAAAATTGGGGGGGGGGGCGGCGTTTATTAGGAGGGAGGCGTTAATTCGAGGTTATACGGTACGTATGTGACGTTGACCTCGAGATCAGCGGGGATTTGTCACAGCATATGAAATATTAAGTATTTTCAATGAAAGAAATAGAAGTTATAACTTATTTCTCTGATGTTAAGTTTTGTAAAGAGACTTAAGTATTTGACCTTGACATTGGGATCAGCGGGGGTTGGACGGTCATGGATTTGGCACAGCATGGTATTAGAGCCTTACAGTAATGCATGTGTGAAATATTAAGAATTTTAGATGAAGGAAATAGAAGTTAGAACAATATTTCTCTGATGTTAAGTGTAAAGAGACTAAGTATTTGACCTTGACCTTGGGATCAGCGGGGGTTGGACGGTCGTGGATTTGGCACAGCATGGTAGTAGAGCCTTACAGGAATGCATGTGTGAAATATTAAGCATTTTGATAAGATGAGGAAATAGAAGTTAGAACAATATTTCTCTGATGTTAAGTTTTGTAAAGAGACTAAGTATTTGACCTTGACCTTGGGATCTGCGGGGGTTGAACGGTCGTGGATTTGGCACAGCATGGTAGTAGAGCCTTACATGAATGCATGTGTGAAATATTAAGCACTTTAGATGAAGGAAATAGAAGTTATAACAATATTTCTCTGATGTTAAGTTTACGGACTAAGTATTTGACCTTGACCTTGGGATCTGCGGGGGTTGGACGGTCGTGGATTTGGTACAGCATGGTAGTAGAGCCTTACAGGAATGCATGTGTGAAATATCAAGCATTTTAGATGAAGGAAATAGAAGTTATAACAATATTTCTCTGATGTTAAGTTTACGGACGCACGGACGGACGCACGGACGTCCTTACGTGACATCCCTTAGGTGGTTTTTACTATATAAAAGATCAAAGGAATGACCACCTAAGGAACAATAGGCTTAAGTGGTCAACGGAATAAATCTATTGTTTTCTTTTGTCTTAGGCCACGCCTCTAACCACCTAAGACCCTGTATGTGTGCCCGGACGGACGGACGCACGGACGGACGGACGGACGGACAACCTGACTCCAGTATACCCCCACAACTCGTTGCGGGGGTCTAATTATGGATAAGCCTTAGGGGATGAAATGCACTAGGGTAAGGTGAGCAGTCAAAATTAATGGATCTTGTCAAAAAATGTTGAGTAATAGTAATAACTGTAGGGAATGTGTCTAAGTAACACAGGTATGGATAAGCCTTAGGGTGTGAATAGTACTAGGGTTATGTCAGCAGTCAAAATTAGGAGATGAATAGCATTAGGGTTAGCTCAGTAGTGAATATTGAATAAATAAACTAAACCACACTGTATAGTTTGCACATATTTAGCGTCTATCGTGTATACACAATAATATTACTACATGGCTAAAAAGTATGTATAACAATGCATACAATAGTTACACTTGCAATTTTACAATATCACCCCTATTGACTTTATAATAAAAACAAACTGTTTAACAAACAAAAATAAAAAACATTATTTTAATTTTTCAATTTTTTTATTTTCACATCCATATTAATTATTATAAAAAATATCCATATGAATTCAGAAAAGAGAAATGAGTTATCTGAAACCTGCATCAACACATAATAATATAATACAAAACAATGCAGATCCAGCTGAGATAACATGTAGTGAGCCGGCTCATCCGGATCTACAATGTTAAACATTTTAATATTCATAAGGTGGTGACATTATAACATTCCTAATAATTTATATTGGTTGAATATTCAGTAATATATAATACTGATTATCTACATAACCCCAGGTGAAAGTCATGACAAATATCTAAAAATTAAAATAGATAAGGCCAAAGTAATATATACAGTAAGTATATAACAATAATAAGCCATTAGAAATATTAGCAATATTAAAGTTATTAACAAACTGAAGTAATTTATTGAAAACAATTGTACATGTCAATGTGAATATATCTTTTATACGTAATAAGCTAATCAATAATAGGCAATATATTAAAAATGTTTATATGTGATCAATTGACTCCAATCTGTATGTACAATAGCCTAGACCATGTAGGCAGCCGGCCCAATACAATCACTCCACATAATACATACAGATAACCTTACATGTGGCTATACAATACCCTAGACAATATGGGCAGCCGGCCCAATAACATCACTCCACATAATACATACAGATAACCTTACATGTAGCTATACAATATCCTAGACCATGTAGGCAGCCGGCCCAATAAAATCACTACGCATAATACATACAGATTACATGTACCTTACATGTAGCTATACAATACCCTAGACCATGTAGTCAGCCGGCCCAATAAAATCACTACGCATAATACATACAGATTACCTTACATGTAGCTATACAATACCATAGACCATGTAGGCAGCCGGCCCAATAAAATCACTACGCATAATACATACAGATTACCTTACATGTAGCTATACAATACACTAGACAATGTAGGCAGCCGGCCCAATAAAATCACTACGCATAATACATACAGATAACCTTACATGTAGCTATACAATACCCTAGACCATGTAGGCAGCCGGCCCAATAAAATCACTCCACATAATACATACAGATAGCATTACATGTAGCTAAACAGTACCCTAAACCATTTAGGCAGCCGGCCCAATAAAATCACTCCACATAATACATACAGATAACCTTACATGTAGCTATACAATACCATAGACTATGTAGGCAGCCGGCCCAATAAAATCAATACGCATAATACATACAGATAACATTACATGTATATATACAATACCATAGACCATGTAGGCAGCCGGCCCAATAAAATCACTACGCATAATACATATAGATAACCTTACATGTAGCTATACAATACCATAGACCATGTAGGTAGCCGGCCCAATAAAATTACTACGCATAATACATACAGATAACCTTACATGTAGCTATACAATACCATAGACCATGTAGGCAGCCGGCCCAATAAAATCACTCCGCATAATACATACAGATTACCTTACATGTAGCTATACAATACCCTAGACCATGTAGGCAGCCGGCCCAATAAAATCACTACGCATAATACATACAGATAACCTTACATGTAGCTATACAATACCCTAGACCATGTAGGCAGCCGGCCCAATAAAATCACTACGCATAATACATACAGATTACCTTACATGTAGCTATACAATACCCTAGACCATGTAGGCAGCCGGCCCAATAAAATCACTACGCATAATACATACAGATTACCTTACATGTAGCTATACAATACCCTAGACCATGTAGTCAGCCGGCCCAATAAAATCACTACGCATAATACATGCAGATAACCTTACATGTAGCTATACAATACCCTAGACCATGTAGTCAGCCGGCCCAATAAAATCACTACGCATAATACATACAGATAACCTTACATGTAGCTATACAATACACTAGACCATGTAGTCAGCCGGCCCAATAACATCACTACGCAAAATACATACAGATAACCTTACATGTAGCTATACAATACACTAGGCCATGTAGGCAGCCGGCCCAATAAAATCACTACGCATAATACATACAGATAACCTTACATGTAGCTATACAATACACTAGACCATGTAGTCAGCCGGCCCAATAAAATCATTACGCATAATACATTCAGATAACCTTACATGCAGCTATACAATACCATAGACCATGTAGGCAGCCGGCCCAATAAAATCACTACGCATAATACATACAGATAACCTTACATGTAGCTATACAATACCATAGACCATGTAGTCAGCCGGCCCAATAAAATCACTACGCATAATACATACAGATAACCTTACATGTAGCTATACAATACCATAGACCATGTAGTCAGCCGGCCCAATAAAATCACTACGCATAATACATACAGATAACCTTACATGTAACTATACAATATCATAGACTATGTAGGCAGCCGGCCCAATAAAATTACTACGCATAATACATACAGATAACCTTACATGTAGCTATACAATACCCTAGACCATGTAGGCAGCCGGCCCAATAAAATCACTCCACACAATACATACAGATAACCTTACATCATGTACATGTAGCTATTCAATACCCTAGACCATGTAGTCAGTCGGCTCAATAAAATAACTACGCATAATACATACAGATAACCTTACATGTAGCTATACAATACCATAGACCATGTAGGCAGCCGGCCCAATAAAATAACTCCACATAATACATACAGATAACCTTACATGTAGCTATACAATACCCTAGACTATGTAGGCAGCCGGCCCAATAAAAGCACTACGCATAATACATACAGATAACCTTACATGTAGCTATACAATACCATATACCATGTAGGCAGCCGGCCCAAATAACATCAATACACATAATGCATACAGATAACCTTACATGTAGCTATCCAATACCATAGACCATGTAGTCAGCCGGCCGAATAAAATCACTACGCATAATACATACAGATAACCTTACATGTAGCTATACAATACCATAGACCATGTAGGCAGCCGGCCCAATAAAATCACTACGCATAATACATACAGATAACCTTACATGTAGCTATACAATACCCTAGACAATGTAGGCAGCCGGCCCAATAACATCAATACACATAATACATACAGATAACCTTACATGTAGCTATACAATACCCGAGACCATGTAGGCAGCCGGCCCAATAAAATCACTACGCATAATACATACAGATAACCTTACATGTAGCTATACAATACCATAGACCATGTAGGCAGCCGGCCCAATAAAATTACTCCACATAATACATACAGATAACCTTACATGTAGCTATACAATACCCTAGACCATGTAGGCAGCCGGCCCAATAACATCACTACGCATAATACATACAGATAACCTTACATGTAGCTATACAATACACTAGACCATGTAGTCAGCCGGCCCAATAAAATCACTATGCATAATACATACAGATAACCTTACATGTAGCTATACAATACACTAGACCATGTAGGCAGCCGGCCCAATAAAATCACTACGCATAATACATACAGATAACCTTACATGTAGCTATACAATACACTAGACCATGTAGTCAGCCGGCCCAATAAAATCACTACGCATAATACATACAGATAACCTTACATGTAGCTATACAATACCATAGACCATGTAGGCAGCCGGCCCAATAAAATCACTACGCATAATACATACAAATAACCTTACATGTAGCTATACAATACCATAGACCATGTAGTCAGCCGGCCCAATAAAATCACTCCGCATAATACATACAGATAACCTTACATGTAGCTATACAATACCATAGGCCATGTAGTCAGCCGGCCCAATAAAATCACTACGCATAATACATACAGATAACCTTACATGTAGCTATACAATACCATAGACCATGTAGTCAGCCGGCCCAATAAAATCACAACGCATAATACATACAGATAACCTTACATGTAACTATACAATATCATAGACTATGTAGGCAGCCGGCCCAATAAAATTATACGCATAATACAATACAGATAACCTTACATGTAGCTATACAATACCCTAGACCATGTAGGCAGCCGGCCCAATAAAATCACTCCACACAATACATACAGATAACCTTACATCATGTACATGTAGCTATTCAATACCCTAGACCATGTAGTCAGTCGGCTCAATAAAATAACTACGCATAATACATACAGATAACCTTACATGTAGCTATACAATACCATAGACCATGTAGGCAGCCGGCCCAATAAAATAACTCCACATAATACATACAGATAACCTTACATGTAGCTATACAATACCCTAGACTATGTAGGCAGCCGGCCCAATAAAAGCACTACGCATAATACATACAGATAACCTTACATGTAACTATACAATATCATAGACTATGTAGGCAGCCGGCCCAATAAAATTACTACGCAATAATACATACAGATAACCTTACATGTAGCTATACAATACCCTAGACCATGTAGGCAGCCGGCCCAATAAAATCACTCCACACAATACATACAGATAACCTTACATCATGTACATGTAGCTATTCAATACCCTAGACCATGTAGTCAGTCGGGCTCAATAAAATAACTACGCATAATACATACAGATAACCTTACATGTAGCTATACAATACCATAGACCATGTAGGCAGCCGGCCCAATAAAATAACTCCACATAATACATACAGATAACCTTACAGTAGCTATACAATACCTAGACTATGTAGGCAGCCGGCCCAATAAAGCACTACGCATAATACATACAGATACCTTACATGTAGCTATACAATACCATATACCATGTAGGCAGCCGGCCCAAATAACATCAATACACATAATGCATACAGATACCTTACATGTAGCTATCCAATACCATAGACCATGTAGTCAGCGGCCTGAATAAAATCACTACGCATAATACTACAGATAACTTACATGTAGCTATACAATACCATTAGACCATGTAGGCAGCCGGCCCAATAAAATCACTACGCATAATACATACAGATAACCATTACATGTAGCTATACAATACCCTAGACAATGTAGGCAGCCGGCCCAATAACATCAATACACATAATACATACAAGATAACCTTACATGTAGCTATACAATACCGAGACCATGTAGGCAGCCGGCCCAATAAAATCACTACGCATAATACATACAGATAACCTTACATGTAGCTATACAATACCATAGACCATGTAGGCAGCCGGCCCAATAAAATTACTCCACATATACATACAGATAACCTTACATGTAGCTATACAATACCCTAGACCATGTAGGCAGCCGGCCCAATAACATCACTACGCATAATACATACAGATAACCTTACATGTAGCTATACAATACACTAGACCATGTAGTCAGCCGGCCCAATTAAAATCACTATGCATAATACATACGATAACCTTACTTATGTAGCTATACAATACACTAGACCATGTAGGCAGCCGGCCCAATAAAATCACTACGCATAATACATACAGATTAACCTTATGTAGCTATACAATACACTAGACCATGTAGTCAGCGGGCCCAATAAAATCACTACGCATAATACATACAGATAACCTTACATGTAGCTATACAAATACAATAGACCATGTAGGCAGCCGGCCAATAAAATCACTACGCATAATACATACAAATTAACCTTACATGTAGCTATACAATACCATAGACCATGTAGTCAGCCGGCCCAATAAAATCACTCCGCAGTAATACATACAGATAACCTTACATGTAGCTATACAATACCATAGGCCATTGTAGTCAGCCGGCCCCAATAAAATCACTACGCATAATACATACAGATAACCTTACATGTAGCTATACAATACCATAGACCATGTAGTCAGCCGGCCCAATAAAATCACTACGCATAATACATACAGATAACCTTACATGTAACTATACAATATCATAGACTATGTAGGCAGCCGGCCCAATAAAATTTACTACGCATAATACATACAGATAACCTTACATGTAGCTATTACAATACCCTAGACCATGTAGGCAGCCGGCCCAATAAAATCACTCCACACAATACATACAGATAACCTTACATCATGTACATGTAGCTATTCAATACCCTAGACCCATGTAGTCAGTCGGCTCAATAAAATAACTACGCATAATACATACAGATAACCTTACATGTAGCTATACAATACCATAGACCATGTAGGCAGCCGGCCCAATAAAATAACTCCACATAATACATACAGATAACCTTACATGTAGCTATACAATACCCTAGACTATGTAGGCAGCCGGCCCAATAAAAGCACTACGCATAATACATACAGATAACCTTACATGTAGTAGTATAGAGGGATTCAAAATGATACCACCTAACGGTGGTATCATTTCTCCACCCTCTATATACTCCACCACCCCCGAAAAATCAAAAATTGGTTAACGAGGAAATTGTCTCCCACCAACCACAAACATCCAAAATGTGTGTCATAAATACATCATGTTGTTTTTCACGTCCAATTGAACATATAAAACTATAGTCTTAAAAAGGATTTATTTTTGTCTCGTTGTCATAAATACATCATGTTGTTTTCACGTCCAATTGAACATATAAATTTAATAGGTTATAATAAAATATTATAACAAAATGGATAATAAAATACACAACGAATTGGACGTTTATAATGACTTGGATGAAGGATTTTACGCTGTTGTTTCTACAGTATTAAAACACGGTAAAATGACAATACTATGTGATATCGAATACATGAAATATCAGCGTAATTTATTACGCTGCGATAAAAACGTTGCATTTACAATATTAAACCGGCAATTATGTCGCCGGTATAAGTATCAAATTTATGTAATGAAGCGACTAAATAGGATCGGAGAAAACACTACCGAAACATTATCAAACTAATTTTATAAAACAGTTTAAAATCAAAGATTCGTTGACGGATATGCGTTTCTACGATATCACTTTTAACGAAGAAATTGGAAAATTATTAGAAGAAATTGAAAATTATTGAACAGAAAAAAAAAAACTATTAGAGAAAATGGATAATACAATACAATTGGAATTGAAATTTTTTAATAACTGTGTTGAAGAAGTTTACGAAGCTTATGGGGTTATAATCCTATATATAAATTCTATAAAATGAGAACACTAGGCGATATCGAATATATGAAATACCAGCGTAATTTATTACGCTCCGATAAAAACGTTACATTTACAATATTATACCGACAATTATGTCAACTATACAAGAGGCAAATACAAACATTAAGACGGATAACGCGTATCGGATATGAAACTAAGGTGTATTATATAAAATTGTTAAAACCCAACGATTCGTTTACGAATATACATTTCTACGACATCGCTTATAAAGATATTAATAATTTGTAAAAATTAAAAAAAATAGCAAAAGCCTCCACTCGCGCACAACACCCCAGCGACTGGGCAGATTTCTAGCCGGCACCCAGCCACTGGGGTGTTGGGACCTTTCTTAAGCCCACTCATCTGTTGGCTCACAGTTTAGTTTTACGGTCGCCTTGAACCCCATTGCCAATTCCTCTAATTAAGAGAAACCAGCGAAGTAAGGCGAGCCTATGTGTGAATTTGGTTTCCGAAATTGCAAAGCTCTTAGGCAGAAATCTTTTAGGCCGGCACCTTTGAGCTTTGCAATTACATCGCCAAATACACACATATTTATAAACTGCTACCATTAAACAGACGAGACGGACGTCATACCGGATCAACAACATGGCATGCACGAGATGAGACCAATTGTTGTAAGGTCAACAAACATATATATACTCATCAGTTTCCTATACAACATACAAATGGTGTGCATATTATAATTATTTATTAATACCTATTGGCGAAAGAAAACATGTGATGGTTCGTTATTTTGTTAATTTTATAATTAATTTTATATTTTTTTTTAATAATTTAAAGCTGAACACCCCCTATTATTACATAGTAATTAATTTATGTTGTAACGACAATGTTTCAATTACACGGGTTATGGCCCATGCGTAAATTGATAGCCGAGGTAAACAGAGCCGATAATTCTCAGTGAAAAACACATGTTGTATAGGTATGTAAATTTGTTTACTGCACCAATATAATTTTGAAAAAATTAGGAAAATTATAAAATTAAGAATTTTTTTTTTGTTTTTTAAATTATTATTTTTATTTTATTTTTTTTTTAATTATTTTTTTAAATTTTTTTTTTTTTTTTTCTTTTTTTTAATTATTTTATAATGGTGCTGTAACATTTCCTCCGACTTTATTTCCAAGTTTTACCCTAAATTTATCCCAATCAGTACACTCAATTTTTGGCATGGTGGCGCGCGCCTTGATCCTTATATCATTTTTTAATTCTTCATATCCCCCATTTCTTCCACCACGGATTCAAACTCTAAATTTGATATTTTCTTATCGGCCAACGCTTTGGACACCATAACGTCGATGCTATTTTTCTTAGACCTAGCGAGAACGGATATTCTATCATGTTTTCTACTTTTTTTCTCGAGTTTTCCACCCGCCGCCCTAATTACCATACAAAGTGTTCCAGATAAAACGGTAATTCCACTCAAAACCCCTGCAAGTGGAATCATTACAATTGTAGATAGCGTTGCAGCAGTCCCCGCCACACAACACAGAAACACTTGCCAGAACCGTACTAGATGCTTCAGCTATGTTTTGCCGCGCGCCTATATTTATTAGAGTGTCTTTTTCTATTTGCACATTCTCTAACTAAAATATCCTGCATAGCGACGATATTATTCAACCTAAAATCTGAACTTATTTCGTTAATTGGATACAGTGTTGGTGGAGTGGTATTGAGAGTTGAATACAGTGTTGGTGGAGTGGTATTGAGAGTTGGATATGGTGATTCGTTCATAGTTAAATTTATTTCAATATATTAGTATTTACACAATAAGTTCAATTAACAATGAGACAATAGTGGAAGAACTCTCTGAGTCACCGATTTTCGTAACAAAGTTAATAATCACTACCTTGGGAAAGTCTAATTCGATCATCACCGGAGAACGAAACCACCGTCGAACTATCTCCAGAGATTTTAGTGACCAAACTCCAATTCCCCGTTCTTTCCCATCTACTACAATATTTATCGCGACCGCGCCCACAGGTTTACCATTAGCATTAACCGAGCAGACCGCCATTTGGATAACTTCACCTGCAGCTGTCATAGTGTATCCCCCATATTTATTACTCGCTTTGGCACCGAACGAATATTCATAGTGCCCCACAACCAATGGGCCCCGCTTCTCAGCCCAAACTGTTATGACACGTTTTGGTGTTTTCATTGTTTTCACTATTCCGGCAAGCGCATTGTTTGCGTTATATGCCTCAGTACGAATCTCATAAGAGGCCTCCTCAAGAGCTTTGGTCGCGGCTATACGATCATGTTTCAGTTTATCGGTTATTTTTTCATCTAGTTCAGTAAGTGTCGCTTCTCTGTTGAGAGAGTCCTCTAAGCGCAACGCATCATAAGCCTCCGTAATGGTTGCCTGGTGGCCTTCTAAGGCTTTATCAATACCCGACCGGGTCTCTTTTTGAAATTCGGTTATTTTTTCATCTAGTTTAGTAAGTGTCGCTTCTCTGTTGATAGAGTCCTCTAAGAGCAACACCCTATAAGCCTCCGTAATATCCGCCTGGTGGTCTTCTAGGGCTTTATCAATACCCGTTCGGACTCCATCAAGATCAAACCGGGTCTCTCTTTTAAATTCGGTTATTTTTTCATATAGGTCAGTAAGTGCCGCTTCTCTGTTGAGAGAGTTCTCTGAGCGTAACGCCCCATAAGCCTCCGCAATGGCCTCTTTGTGGTCTTCTCGGCCCACCCCCTCAACCCCAGACCTGGTCTCTTTTATAAATTCGGCTATTTTTTCATCTAGTTCGGTAAGTGTCGATTCTTTACTGTGAGAGTTCTCTAAGCGCAACGCATCAGCCGCAATGCCTGCTGCAAGGTTAGACTGGTGTCTTCTCGGACTTTATCAATACCCGACCGGGTCTCTTTTCGAAATTTGGTTATTTTTTTATCTAGTTCAGTAAGTGCCGCTTCTCTGATGAGAGAGTCCTCTGAGCGCAACACCTCATAAGCCTTCATAAGGTCCGCCTGGTGGTCTTCTCGTGCTTTCTCAATACCCGACGTGGCCTCATTTCGAAAATCGATTATTTTCCCGTCTAATTCAGCAAGTGTAGCTTCTTTGCTGAGAGAGTCTTCTAAGCGCAACGCATCATAAACCTCCGTAATGTCAGCCTTACGGTCTTCTCGGGCTTTATCAATCCCCAACGGGCTCCTCTTTTCTAAATTTGGTTATTTTTTTTACCTAGTTCGTTTAGTTCCGTATGCGTTTCTTCACGACTTTGTGTATTCACAGCCAGGGCATATTCTCTAAGTTGTGATAGTAGACTCTTGTGAATCTCGTCCGTGGCCCTCGATATAGTTCTATTAATCAAGGCCTTTGTTTTTTGGGTAGTTAAAAAGTCGCCCTCTGTCGGGATGAATCCCCCTTCTGCAGGTTCCAAATTATTTGAATTTGTCACCCAATCGGAAGAACTACCTGGTCCGTATATACTCATAATGTTGATAATATATATTACGAACATGCGTTTAATTCTAAATAATTTTCTTAAAATTAATTAATTTGAAATTTCTAGGACGACCGAAATCGGGTAATCGTTATTCAACTCTCGCCCTTTATCATCAAGAATATAAATCTTCAACTCGTGGATGTGTCCCGATTCCAAAACTTTCATCTCTGGGTGTGGGAAGTCTAACGTTACAGTCTCGCCATAGAAACAATCGCTGGCGGGCACAGTTTTCAGTAATGTGCTGGGGGATCCGTCTATCGTGTTGTACGATGTGTTCACCCGATCCAGGTGCACCTGAGAGTTTTCGTGAAGGTGAAGTCCACCGGTTTATCACCGACGTACTCACCCGGGGTAAACACTCCTTTGTTTGAGGAGTATGTCTCTCTAAAACCGAGTTGAATACCCAACCCCGGGGAGACCACTACCTTATTATCACTGCTGATGGTCATTGTTGCGAGCCCGGTAGCATTCGATACTGTGAGGTTGATTATACCGTCAAGCTCTGAGTTGACAAAATCTTTGAGCTGTCTTATTCCCCACAGTCCGTGAGGCAGCTTTACTTCTAATTGTAGTCCATCCTTCACATAGTATAAAACCATTCGCTCTTCCCCACATTCTGCCATCCAACCGTGAAGGTGATTGATCTAAGGCCTACCCGGCGTTTTCCGCAGCAGTTGTCTATTAATTTTTGAAGTTCACAACTCCCTTTTTGAACATTAGTTATAGTAGCAAACATAATAATATCTTTCAATGGATACCAAAGCATTTAGCTTTAACTCTAATGTAAAGTACGCGGTAGGAGGTAAATACACACAAAAAGACGTTGTTAACCGCCTTGTACACCCAACCGTAACGGTTAGACCGGACAGTGGCTTTGCCACCAACTCCCTAACATCTTTGAACAATATAGGTTGCCCAAGATTACTACGATGGAGGTGGTAAACGGCTGGAAAGCAACACCGATGCAGTTTTGGCAGAACCAAATAAATTTCGCTGTATGGTGCGCAACAGCCGGGTGTGGAGTTTCATATAAAGACCATCTGACATCCAAGAATGTCATGCTCCGAAGTGTCTACAACTTTCACGTGTATTATACTATTAGGAGGATTCTCAAAGAACTAGGTATTTCACTACCTCAAGACGACGCCTGGGATCCCATTTCCAACACATATAACCGTATGGCCTTTGAAAGACTGTGTAACGAATTTTACGTTTCAAAAGACGCGGACTGGAGACAGAAAGCATTTCCTACCAGCACCGGCCTCGGGGACGTTCTCATTCACGGCCAGTCCGGGAATTGGACACAGACTGATTTTAGACACGATCACTCCGGTGACCACATCGTCAGTCGGAACGCCGGGAATTTTGACCCCGCGACTATGACTTTCGGGACGGAAGTGTCTGGAGGTCGACACTGTGGCGTGTTTTCTTGTAAAATGTTACCTCCGAAACTGGCTCACGTCGATTACATACAGCAGGCTGCTGAGGTTCAGAACGCGTGGGGTACATTTATGTTGATACGGGTCTAGGGTTCACGCAGGCCGGGGTTACTCGCGTCAACGACTCCATTCGCACGTACGTCTGGGCCATTCTCGGCGCACAGAAGCAAACTCGCAGTTCTATACTGGGCATGGGAACAGCGTTTGATGCACAAAAACAATTTTGGCACTTGTAGAGGACGCCATCTCAGCTAGGGTGGACCTGGAGAAGGCGATCCAGAATTATCAAGACGTTTTGCAGAATGCCAGCACCCAGTAGACTATGTATTTGGAATAGGTCTTTATATGGCGCCGAGCAATATGATACTACGAGACGACCCGGTTGACGGTTACAATAATCATATCGTAATCGCCACCGCCAATCAAAAAAATCGGCCACAACGGTAACGTGAACACGGATATCATCAAGCGCACCCCCAACAGTGGAACCGATTTCATAAAACACAAAATGGATACACCTCCCCCAATTCGTAAATCGAACCAAGTACCCCCAATTCGTAAATTGGATGAACCATCGAAATCCATCAACAGACCAATCGCGATTGGAGAAACACCAATCAATTACAAATTGGGTGAAATTGGAAGCACAACACACGAGGAGGAGAAATTAGCGCTCGTCGTCGCCCTCGTGGCGATCGGATTATTTACGCTTTGGTTGTAGGAACTCTCTGACAGAGAATAATAGGAGACCGGCGATTGCCACGATTAAAGCCCAAGTATTATTGGCTAGCCATCCGACCGTTTTTGATAATATAGATAGCAAGTAAGAAACGATACTTCCGATCAGTCAGGTAGTGCGGCAGCCAACTTTCCTGCTAATTTAGCCAGGAGATTGGCGAGGGCTTTTAGTTGTTTTTTTTTTTTATCCATTCTTTACCCACCGGATGGTGCTGGTGCTGGAGCTGGAGCTGGTGCTGGAGCGGGTGATGGAGCTGGTGCTGAACCACCTGTGATAGATAGAACTAGAGACGATATAGATAGAATTAGGTCGATATAATCATGCTGAAAGCCGCGATGACGGTTATTATCGTGACGCCCTTCTCTCTGAACAGAGTGCGAATACGCGCACCGAGTGTAGTGTCCTCGTGCAGGCCACCCTCGAGATTGTTTCGCGGCTACGACTTAATTGACCGGAAAGCGTCTCACGGTTAGTTGAGGCAGCCTCCAATCGAGCTTCTCTTTCGTCCCGCAACGACCGCAGGAGTTTGTTGATCCGCTCGGTAGATTCTCTATCGCCCCGTGCTTGCTTTATTAATTTTTTTTTCTTCTAGAGCGATATGTTTGTCCAGCGCTGAGAGTTTGGAGAGGTTATTGACTAGTTCGCCCCGAGTTGTTTGCAGAACCTTATCGAGTACCCCGGAGTTCGCGAAGAGGTAACGGTGGGTCAAACTTCGTGCGTCCGTTTATTTCGTTGACCGTGGTTTCAATCGTGTTAATAACGTCGGTGGTTACGCGAGGGATTTCGCTGAGCTCGATCGTTTCTATAGTGGCGGCCGTCTTCTCCAGCGTTTCGTCGGTAGACCTGTAGGGTTTTTACCATTTTTTGTAGGCAGCGGCGCCTGAATGTCGTCGAGCACTCCGAGAGCTCGAGCGAGTAGTGCTCCATATCGCTTCAATGAAGAGGGTTTGAGGAACTTGTTTGGGTTGTTCTTGTACGTCAGCAACAATCCAGGTATTGCCCCATTTAACCCACAGGATCTCCTCTTTTAGTGCTGCGAAACTCCAACGTGGCGGAGATGCCGCTTTTAGACACTATACGCTCCCACCGTTTCACCAGAGTTTCCGTTTCCTCGGTAGACGCCAGCCTCATTCTTGGAGATCCCCTCAGGAATCTTGGCACCACCCGCCCATGCCGGAGTTTTGGATTTGGCCTCACCCACGTTTCGAAATGTGTACTCGCATCGGGCGGGTACTCTATGAAGGACGTTTCGTCCTCATTACCAGCGTCCAAGTCCTCCTCCGCGGCTAATGGATAGGTATCATCAACATAATCATCATCATTGAGGTAGTCATTCAACGTCCACGCCCTCTCCGCGGCTATATGGATAGAGATCATCAACATAATCATCATCATCGAGGTAATCTTCTCGGTCGCCCGTAGTGCGATCGAATTCGTCCATGCCAATATCGAGACCAGCCATCTTTAATAATTATTATTATATTAAAGACAAAACAATACAGGTTTAATAGTTTCAATAAAATTAATTATGTCTTCGAGTCAATACGGTCGCAAACTCAATCCATACCGCAGACTGCGTGAGCCCCTCGGGCAAAAGGCGTGAGAACAGAGTGTCGTTATTACGAACAACCCATCGACGATCGACCAGAACCAGCAGCTCTTAGTCCGCTTCCCCAACCTCGGAGCTAACGACGTCATTGTTCCGGGTACTGTTCGCCTCGCTTTCACTATTTCGCTAACGTCGACGGACGCGGACCGAACCGTCGTTCAGAACTTGGGTCGCGCCATAGTCAAGAAGACTATGATAAAGATTTCTGGTAATGAGGTGATGTCGATCGATGACAGCGACGTCTACCATTGCTATCAGGACCTGTGGAAGACGTCACACGAGCTTGAAAACGCTGTCTATCAAGGTATTGACACCAGCAAAAATAAGAACGTAACCAAACTTAGAATCGGGGCGGGGCTGCTAACAAGGCAGATAACAACGCGAGTGACAACGCGGTCGCGGGCGCTTACGGCACAACCGCTTCTACATCCCGCTCGACTTTGAGTTGCTGGAGAGTCACATGCCCTACTAATCAGAGCGCTTTGGCTGACCGCCTCGAATACGAACTAACGTTCAACGACTACGGCCGAGTTATCATAGCCAGCGACATGTTATCGACGTATGCGATCGATAATGTTTTCGCTGGAGTACGACATGGTCACGATGCCCGAACTAGCACGATTGATCAGAAACCCAGTACGACTCCGGGCGCGTTGCCATACTTTACGACCGAGTTCTTCGCCATCGCAAGATGACGAAAGACAAAGGCGACACATTGTGGAATATTAACGTCAACGTACCCGACCCGCTCGATGAAAGGTATACTGATGTTGTTCGAGGATGCTCGTTTCGCGTTCGGTGCTAGAAAAACCGACAGATTCTATAAACCCCAAAATCACGAAGGTAGAGGTGACGATCGAGGGAGTCCCCCCAACCAATCAACTCTACAGCGCGGGTCTTCGCGCGCTACCAGCAGTGGGACGAAGTAAGAAAGCAGTTTGCTGCCGGCTCTAAGCGCTCTCCGGAGGTTGCAGCAGTTGCCAAAGATCTGCATCTCTCGGCCGTCTCCCTCGCGGAGTTATTCCCTGAATACCAAATACGCGTTATGGCTAGACATGCGAGCCAGCGATGATGACCAAATACACGGTAGCGGACGCAAGTTGAGAACGCTAGTGAGGGTGTGACGATCCAGATAACCAAAGAGGCGGACGGAGCCGGGCCATTGAACGTGTACTTATATATAATTACAGACGCACAACTCAACATCGAAGATGGTCGATACGTATCAGCGATCTACTAATTTTGATAATTCTAAAGAATTAATTAAGAAAATTAACAATCAATACCAATTCACGATTGGAGATGCTCACTCTGCCATAATATGTGGCAGACAGGATGTGGAAAAACGGTTTTCCATCCTCGACTTACTCGAGGGATCCTACCGCGATGCCTTTCGTCACATTGTGATCCTATGTTCCCACTGTGCGCACAACGATACTTATCAGCGGTGCCCGTGGATATGGACCGACCCTGAGGTATACGTTATTGACCCTGGTGATAGGCTTCACGATTGGTTTGCGTGGTTTATACCAAAAATTCCAGGGTGAGCCCACCCTATACGTGATTGATGATTAGCTCAGCCAAGCGGCGATGACAAAAAGAAGGACATGCTCTCCGAGCTCGCATTTTCTGGCCGCCATGCTAGGCAAAGCGTATGGATATCCACTCAAAAGTACAACGCCGTCTCAAGGATCTGCGCGAGCAAACGAAATGGGTCGCCCTCTTTCACTGCAAGGACCGAGACTCATTCGATGACTGTCTTCGAGAGAATGACGTTATCCCAACGCGCGAGGAGCGCTGGAGGTTCGACAGATGCTTTCCGAAACTAAGCACGCCAAGCTTCTGCTAAAGACTGATCAACCAACTGCTTATAAAGTTATTAATTAATAATTAATTTTAAGAAAATTAGGAAAATTGCAAAGTAATAAGCTATTACAATGCTGAACAATGCTTAGCAATTGCTGAATAATGCTGAGCAAATGCTGAACAATGGTTAACAATAGTAACAATTTGGTGCTCCGCTGCGAGCTTTGTTGCGAGCATAATGGTGATCATAAGTATCGGGTGGTGCGCATTTATTATTTTTTGTAATAAATAAATAGTTAAAGTGATGAGACTTGTTAGAATAGTTAATTAATTTTAAGAAAAATGAACTGCGACGAACTTCTCGATCAGCTAATAGAAGAAACCTCAACTCCGACTGCCAACAATAATGATCCGACAGAGCAATCGGAATCAACTCCAACGGCGGTTGGTATTGGGTTGAGTGCAACGACTCCGAATGAAAATGAAAATGCGGCGCGACGAGAGCGTCTAGCTGCGCTGGTTGCTGGGGGACAATCGGAGCATTATCTCGGTAGGCGTCTCTCAGTTTGTCAGGTGGATAAGATGTCAGATGCGGAGAATTGATAAAATGATGCGCGATACGAATCCAAATTGGGAGCAGAGATGACAAAAACTCTTGGATCGGCGGCTATTCATTTGTACGCTACCGCCGTTAGTAGACTTCTCTCCCTATACCAAACACCGAAGGTTGATTCACGATCTAGAGACTGACCCTTTTATAGGACACACTCTTAGAACGGCATGCTGCTCAATTTATCACAAGTTTGGAATGTACTTAGCTCCGCTGACAACCGCGTTGACACCACGGGTAAACACTGTCAATTTGGACATATATGCCCACGAACTATAAGCCCTGATATTATAAATGATGACACAAGACACACCCGAGAGAGTGACGGAACCACACTCAACCCAATCGAAATTGGAGTTGAACCAGAGCACGTTGGATGAACCCTCAACAGCACGACATAAAAACCCGAAAAGACAGGCAGCTGGGCGGAAGGGCGGCGGCTGTCACCCGAAAAGTTAAACAAGATATAAAATACTCGCCGAGCTTCAAGATGTCAAACTCAAATTGAGATTTTGGAGTTGCAATCGGAGACGACAAAACACCCGGTGGCAGCTGTTTCTCCCCAATCGCTATTGGATCGAAACCGATTGCTCCAACCTCCCCCAATACTGATTGGATCCCGTGGGTTGTTGTTGGTGGTCTGTCGGTTGTGGGCACCTTGTATGTGCTTTACACCGTTGCAACAACAGGTCATCAACGAGGTTGAATTGAAAAAACAACCCCCGACACTGTTGGATGCGCCCCATTTAAACATTGATCGCGACCCATTTTATATGCAATATTATAACAATGGCTGAACAAGATGGTAAAATGTTAGTGAATGCGCTTTATCACGCCGTGGTGATATCGGGTTTCAGTATCGGGTATGCTCGACTATCAAAGATGGCCCTAGGAGGAACCGCTCCCCAAATTGGACTTTACTGTGAGAGACGTAGGGGCTCGCGACCTTAGATGTAGCGGCCGCAGTTTGGACCCGAGATTATCTAGTTAAAGCTGGAATTCTACCATTAATTATATGAAATAAATGGCTTCAATCGCAGTAATAGTAGGTGGTGCGCTTGTAAACGCATTGGCGTTCAGCGGTAGCAACTTTAATATTCTCTAAAATGAAAAGCTCGAACGTGGATGAGGAGCGTAAGCGTCACGATTTAGCTGTAGACAACTCAATAGCGCAATAAAGGAAGCGTGGTCGAAAAAAAAACGAACCGCCCATCTGGACTGGGTCAATGAAGAGCTTCGCCGCGAAAATCACGCCGCGCAAACTTTTCAGAAACGTTGAAGAAGCCAACCGCGAGTACGCGCTGGCATATTCCGCACAAAAGTCTCGATCCAATGGATCCCGAGCCCCAACTTTCAGATTTCTATGTACCGTCAGCCAGCCCCAAAAGGACCGCGAGATCGCGTTCATCGTCGTGGGAATGGGGTGTGGTGGGTCTCGTCGGCTACTATATCCAATCGAGATTTTAAATTAATTAATTAATTTTTTTTTTAAAACATTTTTTTTTTATAAATATATATAGAACGATGTTAGTTGACGAACTTTATGACGCTATGATCGATGTAGGCTACACTGCCAAAAACATCGTTTAACTGGTGCAAAGAGTATGATTCGTCTGGACCCGAGATTGTCTCGAGACGTGGCGCGAGGACGAAAAAGCGGCCACCCTTTTCGCAAAGCGGATGTTAGATTCCTCCATCAACTCCCAATCGAGATTGGATGAATTAGATTCCCCTCTCCTGTTCCAACCCAAACGTGATTGGTGCTGCAGCGAAACTTCCAACAAAGGTTTATTATTAACGACGCAGTTACCGGACGAAACTGGCGAGGGCATGTTGGAGATTGTCCGATATATTAGAATACTTCGCATACGATGAACACGCGCAAACTTGATACCAAACTAACGCGCAAGCTGTCAAATACATACTATAGCCCCCGCGGCTACTGGAAGGGACTCGCGGCCATCAAGAACCTCGCGGCGGCGACCAAGGTTTCAGAAAACGCTGTCAAGGAATGGCTCAAGAAGCAGGACCATCTGGCAGATCTATTTAGCGCGCCTCACAATATTCCGCGCCCGAAATTCGACGTGCCGGTGCCGAACCAAGTTCACCAAGCGGATCTCCTGTTTCTACCTCACGATCGCGTCGGTCGCAAGACGTACAAGTACGCACTGACAATCGTTTTGACGTAGCGAGTCGTTATATTTATAAGGGGGGCTGAGCCGTTGGCCACTAAAGAGTCTAAGGAAGTGGCCGAGGCTCTTTCCCGAATATATAAGAGGAGTCCTCTCAAATGGCCGAATCTTCTCCAAGTCGATCCCGGCCGCGAGTTCATGGCGCGGTCTCTCATCTATTGTCTAAGCATATAAAGTTTCTATCAGACGAGGCCGCGTCAACATCCACCGGACCAGGGGATCGTGGAACGCTTCAATCGAACCCTGGCTGAGAGACTGTTCGGACACCAATACGCTAAAGAACTTGTAAACCCTCATTCGCGATCGACCGAGTGGGTGGCCAGACTGCCCGCCGTGGTCTCCGCACTGAACGGAGAGGTGACCAGAATTGATAGGTAAGAAGCCTAGATGCTATCAAGTTTAAAAGGGTGACGAGCGAGCCCTCTGCCGTCTCGCGCGGGGCGACCCGTTGTTTAGAGGAGCAGCAATCGGCGATTGCACTTCCATCAGAATATTGACGTCCGGTACCTCTATCAACCCGGAGAGCTCGAAGGTGGCAGCCGCCGCGCGACTGATTCCAGTGTGGTCTCTCAATGTATATCATCTAGATCGATCTATTACCAAACCCGATGAGCCCGTGCTCTATTATTTGACTGATGGTCCATCTCGCGGTTTTTGTTCGCGAAGAACTTCTTATGGTGCCTTCTGGCACCCAGCTACCCCCGGATCGTCAGATTCTTTAGAGATGTTCGGTATGTATTCCGTCTGGTAACACGCGTCTTTTATCGTAGTACGCCGAGAGTCCTAATTTTTTTTGACAGTACGTTTTTCATAACACCGTCCTTTCATTTTAAATCCTCTATTTTGCGCTACATCTATAATGTGTTTTCCATCTTCTGTAGTTTCACTTAGTACTCGTTTATATCTATCCCAATTTAAATTGTTAGTTTCTCTTGGACATTCCTTTCGCAGAGTTTTTATTAATTTTAATTTGTTCCAAATTATCTTTAGTGAAATTAATTTTTTCTACGAAATAACACTTACTAGATAACGCTATCGCCCTATCCCCGCTAAATTCCATTTTGAAAAGTCCGGGCTCTCTTTCGCTCCATTTATCCCAAGCCAACCATTTCTTTTTTTTTTTTTTCTTTTTCAAACTCGTCTAGTAAGATTAGGTCTAATCAATTCCTCTATCGTTTTTCCACTAACTCTATATACATACTATCTGTATCCATCTGTAATTAATTCAAAGTCTTCTCTTTTTACGTATTTATCTAGAAATTCGTAGTAAAATTCCAACATTCTCAATTTAGCTAGTTGATAAACCGCTATTCCACAGTAAGGGGCTCTTACTGCACACCGGGGTTTTCGGGAAGATATTTCGTACGCATCTCCTATCTCTTCCAAATCATCAAAGAATGCAGATCTTAACGCTTTTGTCAACACAAGGTTCGTCTTGTGTATATGTCGTATTTAAATGTCTCTCTTTTGCCTCTCATCATTTTTTCCACAACACGAATTGCCTAATAATTTCATTATATCCGCTACTGGTTTCTTATTTGGTTCTACATCGCCTGTTCGTCTTGCGGCTGTAACTTCTTTTGCGAACCATTCGAAGGGTTTTACCACTAATATAATCTATAACACGATGAACTCCCGTTATTTCTAGGCCGTGTTTTAAATACCATTTCAACAGTGGCGCGTACAGCAATACTTTAGTGGCGGTCATAGATCCCACCAATTTTTCTTCCATTTCCTCTAGTTCTTCCAGTATCTTCCAAATATTTTAACATGTGTGTGGGAACTTCATCAACCTCTACTTCTCTGTTTATAAATATTGGGGACATTTCAGAAAACTTATGTTTTAAGTTGTGTGGAACTTCTATATCCACCTCGCAAACCCAAACCAGTCTCCAGATAAAACTCTTTTACAAAACTTTTTTAATAAATTTAGGGTTATGTGGGGTATCTATATGGTGTATAGTTTCTCTCCCACACGGCATCTCTTTATTTAACGTAGATAAATATAACGCGTTTGCATCGTACCCCAAAACAGCCTTGCAAGGTTTGTTAATTTCATTTGATCTAATATTGGAAACACCGGCTTCTGCATAGCGTGTAAATACTTATTGATGGACCACCAACTAGAGCGTCCTTCATCATTTCGTATGTTTCTTCTTTTGGTGCATATAGAGCATCCTCCGGTATAATCGTCTTTGAAGATTTTTGTTCTTTAATGGTTCCTCTCAATAAATATTGTATAGCTACTCCAGGTAGTGTTACCGCATCTTTGAAAATATCCACACCTCTGTGTTTATAAAATTCACACACATTTTTTCCACCGCTTCTAGGAACGGTGCTACATCTAAATCGTTATAATATTTCAACCAATCTCTGAAAGTTTTCATATTATTTTCTTCGAAAATTCTACGACATTTACTTAATTCTGTTTCATCTATTAACATTTCCCAGATAGTTTGGAATACCAATTCTCTATATCGGTAGTCCTGGGTAATCCAGTTTGTCTGGAGAATCGAACCACTCATAAGGAAAGAAAGATTTCTGTCCTTTGCAGTCGTAGGCTTTTATCCAACTATCATAACTTACACCAGGTCCTAGATAAAGTATTACATCAAGAAATCTAAATTCTGGAGTATAAATAGAAATATTGTTGCGTTTGCACGTTTTCCGACCATTACTTTCTTTGTTGTTGATGTCAGTTCGCCTACTAGGTATTTCTTTATTAAGTTTATATCGTACTTACTGCTGTTAAAACCTATAACCGGTACTTGCTCTATCCACTGTTCGATCTTGGCGATTTGGTTTTTACGTAAATATTCCGTATTAAACTTATATCTTGACCACACTTCTTCTCTTATAGCTTTTCCCCTGACTTTCAAATCTTCTATGAATTTTTCTATAAGTTTTGCGGGATCTTTATCACAAATATGAGTTACTGTTCCTGAGAAATTATCTCCTATACTAACGCTTGCCGGAACGTGCTCAGCTTCGTACTCTAAACTATTACCGGTAGTTTCAACTTCTGGCTGGAGATACGCCTCAAAATCGTATACTATCTGATATGGATAAAGAGTAGTGTCACAACCGATCTTTATATCTTTACCCGTTCTTTGGAATTCGCATTCCCACATAACTACTAGGTTGAATTCTTTGCTTTTTCTAATAACTTTATCTCTTCTCATTGTGGATGCGCGTTCTTCTTTTTTATGCTTTGCATGAATCTCACACCCGTGCCAGTAACAGCCGTGATATTGATATACGGTATTGGTTTCTGGACAGTATCCATCTACCGGAGCTCCTAAAATCCATCTTTCACCTCCGTGTCCGCACTGTTCGTGGTGAATGTGTTAATTCCCTCCCGCTTTTCCACAGAATACATCCAATCGATCGCCCCATAACTGTTAGAAACCTTTTGGGTAAAACGCTTTCTCGAACGACGAACGCGGGCGCTCTAAATAATTACCATCACATACTATTTTTGTCTCACCTTTCATACATTTTGGTCCGTGTCTCTTCATATTACTCGCTGTCGTGAATTTCTGTTTTGCAATTATCGCAGGCGTAAATTTTAGATAGGATTTTTAAGGTTTTTTATCAGAAATGCGTGATTATTAAACAGTCCTATTGTCATTGGTTTATTACCTATTGCCTTATAGTGTGCTGGTACCTTTTTTTCAACCACCATACATTACATTCGGTGGGTTGATATACTTTCTATACCGATTTTAAAAAACTCTTCAACCATTTTTCAGATCTGAAAAAGGATTGGTGAAACCACATTACTACCAAAATATGCTTACTAAGTTCTTTCGCCTTTTCTCTGACATCTGTCGGGTCTTTTATTTCTGTCATATGCATAGCTAGACACCTGAACAGACAAAGGTCGTCATTATACTTATCTAAAGAATACATACCTTTTTTATTCTTCAGCCATTCTGGAAGTTTCTCCTCCTGCCGCTTCTTTGGATTGTAGTCCCAAATCTATTCCCCTACTACCCTGTATTAGCTTTACGAAAACCTCTACCCATCTTACAAACTTCCACTTTGTATTCGGTCTGTCTATTTTATCGGACATTATTCGTGTTTGCTCCTTATCTGACAGCCATTTTTTAACGGTTTTCATTGATGATAGTGGTTCGCTACCACCGAGATTTTTGTGAAATATTATAGTTTTAGGTTTTCCATTTTTAATTTCCTCCATATGTTCTAGCTTGTAAGAATATGAATATCTCAAATAAAAATTGGTTGTTAGATACGAGCGAGTTTATCGGACATGCGTTCAGACTCGTTAATGTTAATGTTTTTACGAAAGGATAATGTAACTACCCGTCTTCCATTTTCTACCTTTTCCAATGTTTCATCGTGAGCCCCCAATATTTCTTCAACCTTTTTCCACTATCGCGCTAACGATAGATTTTTTCTTATTATTATTTTTGGCGTCTAAATTTGGGACAAATTTATTTGTGCTTGAAGGTTTGATTACACTAGCCTTAACCCGCAATACTTTCTTTTTGAATTCTGTTACCTACTTCCTCCGCTTTGGATATATCTTTAAAGGCTCCTCGTTTTGTGGGCGCGGGTAAATCCGCTTCATAAACGCCTCATTCTTTGTGGCATTTATCAGCTTTGTCAACCCCCTAACTCTCAACCGTTTACTATAAGTAATCCCTAGAGATTCGGCTTCTCTTCTCAAACTTTCTATTTCTGCTCTAGTTTCTGACGTTATCATATTTTCTGTAATATACTTTTGTATAACCTATGAAATTTATCTGTTCAATTGGTCTTGAAAACATTATGTTTTTTTTTTACGACCAATTGAATATAAACATAAACATATACATATATTAATGGAGTGTGAGACTTGTTGTAAAACGTTTACGCGTAAAGACTATCTACGAAGGCATCTAGCGAGACGTAGAAAGTTTCCTTGTGCCCCCCCCCCCCCCCCCACAATTTCAATGCCCCAGATGCCCTTGTAAATTCGTTAGTGCCCAAACTCTTTGTAGACATAAGCAACTACGCTGCCCTGTGGCTACAGGTGAACGTGGTAGACTAGAGCTGGTAGAATTAGTTGCTGATCTACGGAATCAATTAGCTATATCGGAGGAGGAAAATATGGTGTTGGAATATAGACTATTGCGCGAGGACGCATTTAAATCGGAAACCTATTAGAATAAATTCATAAATTTACTGTCGTAAAAACATCATGTATTTATGACAACGAGATAAAAATAAATCCTTTTTAAGACTATTGTTTTATCTGTTCAATTGGACGTGAAAACAACATGATGTATTTATGACAACGAGACAAAAAATAAATCCTTTTTAAGACTATAGTTTTTATATGTTCAATTGGACGTGAAAACAACATGATGTATTTATGACACACATTTTGGATGTTTGTGGTTGGTGGGAGACAATTTCCTCGTTAACCAATTTTTGATTTTTCGGGGGGTGGTGGAGTAGTATAGAGGGTGGAGAAATGATACCACCGTTAGGTGGTATCATTTTGAATCCCTCTATACTACTCATGTAGCTATACAATACCATAGACCATGTAGGCAGCCGGCCCAATAAAATCACTACGCATAATACATACGGATAACCTTACATGTAGCTATACAATACCCTAGACAATGTAGGCAGCCGGCCCAATAACATCAATACACATAATACATACAGATAACCTTACATGTAGCTATACAATACCCGAGACCATGTAGGCAGCCGGCCCAATAAAATCACTACGCATAATACATACAGATAACCTTACATGTAGCTATACAATACCATAGACCATGTAGTCAGCCGGCCCAATAAAATCACTACGCATAATACATACAGATTACCTTACATGTGCATGTAGTTATGATCTAAAACGATATTCATTAAACTGGTTCACACATTTCATAACACACTCGGCATAGTCTCGTTTCTTATGAAGTTAGTCAACGCATTTAATAAATATCAGAATAAATCAACACAAATGTTAGATTGTATTAATTCCATATACATAGAATGATGCATCTACTGATCATTCAATATGTTTCATATGCAACCATTTCTCCAGATCAGGTGCGTTTTTACGCACTTATTTAGCCGAATACGCATTGATTATCGAAAGAGGGCGTACACAAGAAAAACTCACAGGAATGTTAAAATACGCATTGGTGTTCAAATTGAGTAGTGAACATACTGTAACTAATTTGAAAAGTGTTAATTAGTTGAGCTGCAAAAAGCAAACACTATTTTATTTTTGCAGCTCAAATAAGTGAATTTTAAATACATTGTATATATATTTATCATTTGTTCCCTAAGTAATAAGGAAGAAAATCAATAATACATGTGTACAAGTAAAATACGCATTGAATTTGAAATATGGGGGTATAATATTCTTTATCCCGTCAACACAGTGCGTATGTGCCGTGAAACACGGTGCCGTGGAACATTTTTGATATCCAGTCAATACTATTTTTGAATTTTACAGCAATTTGTAGGTGTTGACGGGATAAATAGAATGGTAGGTTAGTGCCGTGAATGGGAAAACATATCTGGCGAGGCACGGAAACGGGATGTGCTCGGTAGAGCCTCGTCCATCCCGTTTCCTGAGCCTTGCCAGATATTTTTTCCTATTCACGGCACTAACCTTCTATTCTCTATTTATGCACACAACGTATCGGCAACTCTGTACATATGTATTACACTAGTGTATTATAACGTGTAATACATAGAGAATAGTAGGTTAGTGCCGTGAATGGGAAAAATATCTGGCAAGGCTCAGGAAACGGGATGGGCGAGGCTCTGCCGAGCACATCCCGTTTCTGTGCCGCGCCAGATATTTTTTCCCATTCACGGCACTAACCTACTATTCTATTTATCCCGTCAACCATGTCAACAGCTACAAATGGCTGTAAAATGCAAACATTGTATTGACTGGATATCACAAATGTTTCACGGCACCGTGTTTCACGGCACATACGCACTGTATTGACGGGATAAATATTGCAACTTACACGAGTGATGATTTAATATGATATTTATTAAACGAGTTAACTGATTTCATAAGAAACGAGGCTATGTCGAGTTTCTTATGAAATCAGTAAACGAGTTTAATAAATATCATATTAAATTAACACACATGTTAGATTATATGTATTGCATAAGCTAAGAAGCATTAACTGAAACTGTACTGATCACACAGCATGTTTTATGTAGCCGTCTCATTTGCATATTTATTACACTAGTGTACGATATGTATTACACTGTGTTATCCCACTGTATGCAATAACATATGTTAATACTCTGCGAAGTCAAGTTCATGTAATAAATGTCGTTCTAATATACATGTACATTGACTAGAAGCTATATACAGCTTGAATGACAAACATGTACAGTTTTACTAACCACCACAAACTGTTAATGCATTCCATCAGGATCTGCACTTTTTGCAAGTGAATTTCATATTTTTGAGAACAAAAAACACACCCTTTTCACACCTTTGGTCATCTTCGTAATTTCATGAAATACGTTTACAAAATTTACAATATTTTACGTAAATGAAGTCAAAAGTTGACAACATTTTCAGAGTACATGCGGAATATTCTCTGAAAGTTTTGTCAACTTTTGACTTGAGATTTTGAAAAATATTGTAAATTTTGTAAGCGTATTTCATGAAATTAGGCAGCTGTCCGAAGGTACAAATCGCATGGCGTGTCTCATATGTGTCACTATACCATTGCAACTAAACATTACACCGACAGGTAGGCGACAGTGTGTCGAGACCGTTGTCGTAACACCATGGAGAGAGAGGCCTTACCGAAGAAAATAAATTATATGTTGTATATTTGTCGCAATTCCTTGCCAGCTGATACGGACATCCGCGTACGTTTGCTTGAACAATCAACAAGCGTGAAAGGATTATTGCCGTGTGCCGTTTTCCTTTTTTTCTATATTTTCTTAACAAAAAATGTTTGAGGTCAGCACATGAAAATCGTCTCCAATTTAATTAAGCTCCAATTGAGACTATTCTCATATGATACCCGGGTATGATAGGTGTTCGAACCAATTCCCACACTTACATATCAACCGAATCGAATTCTCATACGATATTAAACTCTGCTTTATCAATAACATTTGTCGAACCCGCTTGCGGAAAGCGAGATATCGTGATCACAATGCCGTCCGGGTGTCCGTCCGTCCATCCGACATCTGCGTTAAAATTTTTCAATACTTTATATCCCTGCAGTCCTAATTCACATTGACTTGAAACTTCATATGCTTATAAGTCATCATCCATATATTCATAATGTATCCCACTCATGAGCCCCTGTGCCCAAGGTCAAGGTCGCATGACTTACAAGTTTTCGTTAAATGTTTGTCAAAATTTGTTTTAAAGTTTGCGATACCTACTATCTCTGTAACCGTAAGTCAGATTTGCTTAACCCTTCATATGCTTATAGGTCATCATCCATATATTCATTCTGTGTCCCACTCATGCGGCCCCTGTGGCCCAATGTCAAGGTCAAATGACTTAGAAGTTTGCGTTACTGTAAAATCTGCGTTACCAGTTTGTACATACCTTATATCTCAAACTTCCAGTACTTCCTTTTCATCATCCATATTTTCATTCTATATAGCATACCCATGTGGTCCACATGCCCAAGATCAAATGACTTGTGTTAAAGTTTTTAAATGCCTTATATCTCCACAACGCTTACTCCGATTTACTTCAAACTTAGAATTCGTATTATCATCATCCATATTTTTATTTTATAGCCCACCCATGCGGCCCACATACACAAGATCAAGGTCAAATGACTTTAAACAAATTTAATTAAAGCTGTTACATACCTTTATATCTCCACAACCCTTAATTCAAACATCAAATAAATACACTCTGATACCATCAAACACCTCGGCGGCTCGACAAGTGGACCGCGACCATCTGGTATTTACTATCTGCGTGTTCTAAGCTTTTATAATATCGTGATATTTTATTTTCATACGACCGTTTTTAAAAAACGGTACATATTATGTTTCACCGCGGGGCGGGCGGCGGACACAAAAATTGCCATAGCTTGTGTACACAACTCCTCTGAAACCGTTCAGTTGATCGATCTGAAACTATACACACGTCTTTTACACAAATTGAACATGTGCACATTGGTGTTTTTATGCCGAAAAAATATGTTTTAACAAAAATATCACCTTTTTAACTTAGACATGTTTTCTACATTTTTCTATACAATTCTATATAATAGGGTACTGAGTTTGGGTACACAACTCCTCGGAAACTGTTCTGTTTATCGATCTGAAACTATGCTCACGTCTACTACACATATTGAAGATGTGACTTGATGTTTTTATGCCGAAAACATATTTGTTAACAAAAATATCACCTTTTTAACTACATTTTTGTGTCCAATTCTATATAATTTCTACTTTACACATCTCTACCTAAATTAGCATACATGTTTAGCACAACGAGAGGAAGAAATAATGTTATAGAGTTTCAAATTCTCATTAATGTTTCTTGTCTTGGTGACAGCTTCACATTTCTGCATCTTCGCTGTTTGGCCCATCTTCGACTGGCGTATTTTGTGACTTACGGCACTCTTTGTTTTAACATAGTATACATACATATACATGTACAGACTAGTGAAAAAGCAATTCGACTCAAATACACCAACCTGTGAACAATATACATGTTCTGAACGTGAATGGAAAATATGCCCTAAGACGAATTTGATTTCTGTTTATCATCTGCCTTCAAACTCAAGATATTGCCAATCAGTACAAATCCTTGAGACACCACATTTAGAGCGTCGCTCTTTGTCACAGATGTACTGTCTCTCCAATACTTGCAATATAAGGACATCGTGTCTTTAGCTAAGCCAGTATACTGTTCAGCAATAGTAATCTTCTTTTCACTGGCACCTTCATATATCAGTGTTTCTGTCATAACTGCACAAGAAGCACTAGCGAATCTTTCCATATCCGTCTCTAAATCTTTTTCACCTCTCTTAAAGCAGTGAAATGCCAGACCTTCCAGGCCATGCAGAGCCTCTTCAACCGTTCGCTCCCACGGCTCGGCAACATCAGCTCGCCGCATCAAGTCAACGTCATCTCTTGTCACCTCAACCACACATGGCTGTGGCTTGGGGGGATTTCTAAGGAAGTTCCTCAAATATAAGGCAGGACACTTACGAATATCCTGTATCTGCCACTTAACAGCTGCAATGCTCGCTGGATCACACCCACTAATAATATTCATCCGTTTCACAAAATAGTGCGGAACTGTAACCTTCTCCAGACATTCAAGCATAAAATCTAAAACCCCAGTCACGGCGATGAGAAGATTCGATTCAACCCAGAACCAGTCTGGCTTTTGCTCACTGATCCAAAGCATAGCTGTTTTCCAGTGGTATGACGTCAGAACCTTGGGATCGGATTTTAAGTAGCCAATATGATATGCCTTCAGTATCTTCAAGCAAACTTTCTGAACAGGTAACATGGCGTCTGCTAAAGAAAGTTCGGCTTGGGAAAAGGACAACCGGAAATAACGATCCAATACGTCAGGCGAACATGCTCCGATGGGCGGAGTCTTAGCAATAATGAAACAACCAGCATGTACAATTATGTTGCAGATGTCCTGTGAAGGCCAGACGCGAGACCGTGTGATCCATTCTACTGCAGCCCGCGGCCAGTCTATGCAGCGGAACGCCGGGACGAGATCGGTAGACCTCAGCACATATGACGCCGTTACACGTGTCATACTATCGTCTGCAGTTTCCGACTGATCTAGCCTCGTGTCCAATATCGGTGACGCTGCAACTTCATCGTCAGTTTCATGCACCTCCGACCTGCTATTCGTAAATTCTGCGCAGTCGGTCATAGGTGGAGATTTATCGTGTTCCTGGACAGACGGATCTATGTGCAACTGTTGTCCGCCTGAATAATCGCCGAAGGTTTCTTCATCAGAAGAAGTGTCCAAATCGTTGTTAAATATATGCTCCGTTTCATCAAATGGATTATAAGCGGCATACTGTGTCGCTGTGTTTCTATTGTAAGAAGCACTTGCCGCAATATAGTTTGATTCCAATGTCGTGTCTAGTTCTTCAATAATTACGCCGTGACATTCCTTTGCTTCACTTGGATTGGACCCAGCTTTAGCTGTAGAATTGTCATTTGTCTCTACGAAGCATGAAGCTAAAATAATTAGCAAGTCGCTAACAATTTTAAAAGTTCCGCTCTTCAATGCTATATTTTTTTTCTTTTTCGGTGAGCTCTTAATTGTACTTGCAAATGTAGCTAATGCTTTTAACGCATGTTCTACTTCCGGATAAATGTGCACTTTCTCCCCATGTTTCCTGCAGATTTGGGAGAGTGTCTCGATGAGACGTGGACAGAAGTTGAGGAGGATGGGGTATATATCGAGCATGCCCGTCTCTTCGTTTAATACTGCACCCAAACCAGAAACACCAGTTACGTCCACTGACTCAATGCCCACGTCGGACAGTCTAGTGATTGAAGCATTCCCATCGGACGTCATACTTGGCAGTCCTCCAATCCACATCAGAAACACCCGAAGCATGTAGAAAAATGATTTGCTAAAATTCTTTAAAATAGACGTGGGTACATAGCCTCCTTTGGTTAGCTCAGCATGTTTGAATGCGTCTACACTATTGCCTTTAATACACAAAAAGGCCGGATATTCGTCACTGTACTCGAACTGATCTTCGCGCAATTCCACACTCCCGCAAATGACCATGAGATCGAGATCACCTTTGACATCATCCACATTTACTTTGCAACCTTCGACACAGCTCCCCATGGCAAGTAGAGACTCATTACTGAAGTTGGAGAGATAGCTGTTGAACAGCTTAACGATTAAAAGTTGTTGCTTTTGCTGATTATCCAAATCAGAGTTTAGCTTCTTCGCGGATTCCAAAAGCCACTTCCCTTCTTCAGTAAGCTCCTGACAGGACGCCATTGTGGTATAAATAACACGACGGCACGCACAAAGACAACAATAGCGTTGATCGGGAATCTGGCAGCATGTACATCACACGATGGAACTGTCGCTCTGAAACAAACAATTCAATCAGCCTTCCAGTGAACTTACAATAGAACTACGAGCGCAAATTATTAGGGCTACATGCACCACATGTTTTATAAGCTTGTTCTGTAAGTGCAATTGGTAAAGAGCGCGCTTCTCACCAATGCGAACCACCTACCTCACAGACACTGAACACAAACAGTCAACTTAGACAATCGTCACTACATACATTAGTATCAATTAATTGTCCGTAATTTTCCCATACCATATGCATGAACAGTGTGAATTCCATGTTTATTTCAAGGATCCATGTTGTATCACCAGACACGAATTGTTACATATAACACCAGTTGAGACGATGCGGGTTGATTACTATTCAATATTGTAAACAAAATATATGACTTTATTCTCTCGGAATCCGTTGTTCATTGCAATACAAAATGGGGTCTCCTCTATGTGCACTTTATCCCCACGTTATCGTATGGCAATTTCACCTGCCTCACCATTCTACTTTTCCACAACAGTTTACTGTGATTATGCATTTCTATTACATACACATCTATTTCGTTATAACATGTGCGTCTACAACTAAGTAAGAAGCTAACATCAGTTGAACAAGTACGATTTAGTTTTCATGAGTGATGTCGACTTTACCACGCCAATTTTTGAGTTCTTTGCAAACTTTTTCGAAGTGATTGGGAAACTGGTTGGAAATATCAGGAAACGGGCAGGTGTCGAGGATACTATACACGTTTGCGGGTTCCGTGCGCTTTATTTCATCACAATTGGTGAAATAATAAGAAAGTTATGATGAATACAATGCCAAAACACACGTTTTATCTGCTCACATACCCAAAAGACACACAAGGACACATCTTGATTACCCGCCGTGTATTTGACCAGGAGCTGTAAAGGTTACACATCCCATAATCCCCATGTCTCCAGTCGCAGCCACAAATAAAAAAAAGTCGTCGTCGTCCGTGTCCCACACATATTTCAAACATGCATTTCTCTGATGGTCCTCTTTTATTATGTGAGGAAATCCATGATCCACCGTCCCCATAAAGTCAATGTATTGTATTAGTGCGTTTTAGTGCATTTACCAGACATAAAACTGAGATAAATGTCGTATAAATTATGGTTTCTTAGAGAGAATTTTCACAGATGCATATATCTGAGAGTCACCCTCATTCTCTGATAAATCCATGACCCTCCAACACCCTGGCAATCCTGTTTGGAATAGTGAAACAAACTATACTATTTATGCTCATTCTAAAAATACATGTTCCAAATATGGAACCTAGCTATAGTGAGCTCCCTGTCGTATCCAGGAGGTCTGGCTGCATAAGTAACTAGAAATGGACGCTTGTCGACAAGTGCATGTGTATCCCTCTCCCCAGATACACAAGTAGTTTGAACAAAGGGTGTTCGAGTTATGCTCCGGAGACAAAATCAGTGACGGAAAAACAAAGGGCAAAGGGAGATAACTAAATAATTAGTGATGCAAGAGTTTTCATTCTTGCGTGACACACCTTTAGGGTCGTGGTCTATGCATGTGTGAAGTTTCATGAAAATATTACAAAGGGTGTTCGAGTTATGCTCCGGACACGAAATCAGTGCAAGAAACAACAAAGGGAGATAACTAAGAAATTAACGACGCAAGAGTTGTCATTATTACGTGCGACACACCTTTGGGTCGTCTTCTATGCATGTGTGAAGTTTAATAAACTAGAAAATGTGTTCATAGAACACGGATGTCCCACATATCGCTTTGATAATAAATGAGGCCAAATTCCAAGTCAAAATTTTCTTTTACCTGAGCGTTAAAGTTTTTGAAGCACCAAGTATGTATATATGAAATATGAAGCTGATCCGTGAATGAAAACAGAAATTACAAGATATTTACCTGAGCGTTAAAGTTTTTGATGCACTAAGTGTGTGATCTTAACCCTGTGCTTGGTGGGGGCAGGACGAACGTGGATTTGGCACAGGGCGGCAGAGGACCATTAGAGCAACGCGTATATGAAATATGAAGTTGATCCGGGAATGGAAAGAAAAATTATAAGATATTTACCTGAGCGTTAAAGTTTTTGAAGCACTAAGTATGTGACCTTGACCCTGGGCTTGGCGGGGGCAGGACGAACGTGGATTTGGCACAGGGCGGTAGTAGTGGACCATAGAGCAATGCGTATATGAAATATGAAGCTGATCCGTGAAAGAAAACAGAAATTATAAGATATTTACCTGAGCGTTAAAGTTTTTGAAGCACCAAGTATGTAACCTTGACACTGGGCTTGGCGGGGGCAGGACGAACGTGGATTTGGCACTGGGCGGTAGAGGACCATTAGAGCAATGCGTATATGAAATATGAAACTGATCCATGAAAGAAAACAGAAATTATAAGATATTAACCTGAGCGTTAAAGTCTTTGAAGCACCAGGTATGTGACCTTGAACCTGGGCTTGGCGGGGGCAGGACGAACGTGGATTTAGCACAGGGCGGTAGAGGATCATTAGAGCAATGTGTATATGAAATATGAAACTGATCCGTGAAATAAAACAGAAATTATAAGATATTTACCTGAGCGTTAATTTTTTGAAGCACCAAGTATGTGACCTTGACCCTGGGCTTGGCGGGGGCAGGACAAACGTGGATTTGGCACAGGGCGGTAGTGAACCATCAGAGCAATGTGTATATGAAATATGAAGCAGATCGGTCGAAGGATGAAGAAATTATGAGACATTTACCCGAGTGTTAGTTTTGCGACGGACGGACGGACGGACGGACGGACGGGAGGACGGGACGCACGTTCCTACGAATGAATACTTGTTGGGTTTTTATTGTATACAAATACCCAACAAGAGTACCCAACACTATCCTAACCCTACCCAATAAGATCCCCGTACGCTTACAACAAGTAACCATTCGTATATGCGGACGGACGGACGGACGGACAAGGGTAACACTAAATGCCCCCTCCACTATCGTGGTGGGGCATAAAAATATTCCAAAGGGTGTTCGAGTTATGCTCTGGATACGAAATCAGAGCATGAAACAACAAAGGGAGATAAGTAAACAAGAATTCCGCGGAATCAAATGCCTCGCCTTGTCCCGCCTTGACCTCGAGCCTGGGCCCGAAAGCAATTTTCACTGGCCCGAACATATTATACAATTATTGACTAGTGAGCCATGGAATATCGGATTATATTCTATGGCTCACTAGTCAATAATTATTTTATTATATGATAATAGTCTGTATATTGCACTTACGACCTTATGCTACTAGACAAAAATTTAAAAAGAATTTCAAAAAAAAAAATGAAAAAAAAAAAATGGATTTATTTTTTTTAAAAATTAAAAATAATAATGCTTGCTACTGGAGCCCAGAATTTTTTTTTAATAGTCCTATATTTATCTACATATATCTGCACAGGTCCACATAATGCCACACTATTTTCAACACAGTTTACGGAAATGTAATATACAATGTAGTAATTTACCTGTATAAATTACCTGTGGTCAGAGAGTGGTCAAGACTGGACATTTGCACATGCTAGCACATGCACAGGTGAATGGTTCTCCCAGTCTCTATTGTTCAACCGGAGAAGGCTATTGTTCTATCTACAGGTAAGGTGTACAGAGCACACGAGAAAACGGGTCTTCTTGCATTATTGTCCAGTTTGTCGAGTGCGCAAAACAAAAAAAGGGAGATAACTAAAATATTAGCTACGCAAGAGTTGTCATTCTTGTGCGCGACACACCTCCGGGTCGTGGTCTATGCATGTGTGAAGTTTCATGAACATATTCCAAAGGGTGGTCGAGTTATGCTCCGGACAGGAAATCAGTGGCGCAAAAACAAAAAAGGGAGATAACTAAAAAATTAGCTATGCAAGAGTTGTCATTCTTGTGCACAACACACCTTCGGTTCGTGGTCTAATTGAATGTGTGAAGTTTCATAAAAATATTCCAAAGGGTGGTCGAGTTATGCTCAATCAGTGCGCGAAACAAAAAAGGGAGATAATTAAAAAATTACCAATGCAAGAGTTGTCATTTTGCGCGCGACACACATTCGGGTCGTGGTCTATGTATGTGTGAAGTTTCATGAACATATTCGAAAGGGTGGTCGAGTTATGCTCCGGACACGAAATCAGTGCGCAAAACAAAAAAGGGAGTTAACTAAAAAATTAGCTAAGCAAGAGTTGTGATTCTTATGCGCAACACACCTTCGGGTCGTGGTCTATGCATGTGTGGAGTTTCATGAAAATATTCCAAAGGGTGTTGGAGTTATGCTCCGGACAAGAAGTGTCTGCGGCGGACGCGGACGCGGACGCGGCCCGCTGTAAAATCCATAGTATCCCCCGACGGAGTCCGGGGGATACAATTAGCCCATGCCTGAATAGTTGTGTACAATATTAAAATGATCAAGTATATCTCGACTTATTAAGTTCATGAAACCACCAGCAACTAATAAAGAATAAGACATGGTGTCAGAAGTAACAAGAGTGCCGTACGTCACAAAATACGCCCGTCGAGCCAGACAGCGAAGATGCAGAAATGTGAAGCTGTCACCAAGGCAAGAAACATTAATGAGAATTTGAAACTGTATAGCATTATTTCTTCATCTCGAAGACGTGTGTATAATTTCAGATCGATCGACTGAACGGATTCAGAGGAGTTGTGTACACAAACTCTGTACCGTATATAGAATTGTAGACAAAAATGTAGAAAAAATGGCTAAGCTAAAAAGGTGATATTTTTGTTAAAAACTATGTATTCAGCATAAAAACACAAAGGTGCACACCTTCAATATGTGTAGAAGACGTGTGTATAGTTTCAGATCGATCGACTGAACGGTTTCAGAGGAGTTGTGTACACAAACTATGTACCGTATATATAATTGTATACAAACATGTAGAAAACATGGCTAAGTTAAAAAGGCGATATTTCTGTTAAAACATATTTCTTTCGGCATAAAAACACTAAGGTGCTCATCTTCAATATAGTGGAGGGGCACCTTGAAGAGAAATGGCTTAACAACGATTTCTGTTCAACCCAAGAGAGCAAAAGCAACGACTATGCTAGAATGATACATCATTCATTCCTGAACATGAATCCGGTGTCGGTCAATCAAATTAGGTGGGACAATGTCACTTTTGAGGTCATTAAGTGCAAAGAGGTCAAATGAGTTCAAAAACATATTTATATCAGTAAATGGACATGCACGTGCATATCATGCTTCAAATATCAGATAAAGTTGTTTAAATTGTTGAATATTCTTCCTTAGGACATATATGAGACGCTTAGTTTGCATGGTGGTTCAAAACGGTGTGTATTTTGCGATTTTCAAGATGGCCGCCAGGTATCAACATTTTGTCTTAAATATATTCTGACTTGATTATTATATGGCGTTTGGTACTTACATTATGCGTTTACATACGTAGAAATACGTTTGGATAACTTATAAAAAAGAATTAACCACTGACAAATTAATATACATATAAGACGTGCAGTAAATGTGTGTGTAATAACAAAAATATATAGCTACACTTTCATGCACATTTATATTTCAGTTTTTTGCCTTTTTTGTTATTATTGAATGTGTTCTTTGCAAAAATGAATGAGTCCATCTAATATACTTATTATTTGACCATGTTGGAATATTCAAGATGGCCGCTAAGTATCGCTTAAGCTCTTAGGCGCTGTTGATCGACAAAGTAGTAAAGAAATGAAACATAATTGGAAATCATATTTGTAATATTTTAAAAGTGCGAGGCTTGTGTTCCAATTATCTGTCGCCGCAAACAAACGTAAATCAAAGATGACCGCCAACATGGATACAATTCTGACACTAGGTAGGGTAGTCATCAACGATATAGCATATGCCACACCATGAAATCAATGTTTTAGTGTTTCTGATGATAACATAAAAAATAATATTTTATGACCGCCATTTTAGTTACCAAGATGGCTACTATACTGCGTAGTTTTATAATATGAGCTATCAACACAATATTGGTGCAACTCGTGGATAACAATATATCCTAGCTGTAACATGGTAATGGTTAGTAAACGGCTACATAGTCACGATCTTGGATTTCAAGTGGAACATAATACATGTTGACAATGTCAAAGGAAACAGGAACATATTTACAATTACATCTAGGTATTCATTCATTTGAGTGAATCAATATAGTGCCCGTGTCTAATACCTGTATTCGGATAGAAATAAAATAGAGTGGCAGGTTGGGAGCATGTGAATGGTAATTTATTATATAATTAACGATGGTGGGTTGATAATTGCCGGGGAGCGCGATATCCCTGGCTTGGCCCTTATTCGCATGTTCAGCTTTCTTGTAGGCGAGAGTTGAATCCGGCTAATCCCGTTATAAGAGTAATACGATCAGTGGTAATCCTACTACGTTTATATGGAGGGGGGCTAAGTTACTATAGTGTGGTGAAGACCTGACAGTAGATCCGGTAAGTCTAATGTCAGGGCTGGATGGAAACTGTATGCAAATATTCCGCCCCCATCCATGTAGATGAAATGAGCTGTCGATAGTCCGTTTAAAGCCATTAAACATTAAACCGGAACTATATCATGTTATCTTTAACACGACCATGAACACCAATGTTGCATTTTATTATTGCAACAGGCCCGTAACCAGGGGGTCGGTGCGGTCGGACGACCCCCTCCCCAACCCTCCCTCGTCGTGCCTTGATGTCCACTCTTTCATGCACTAAAATAAGTATTATTGTCAATACGTAGTCATTTTATAATATTGATGCAAGCAGGAGTCGTATTACATGCATGTGCTAAGTTTTTGCTGAGAATATATAAAATGGTATTTGAGACCATCTGGATTTCGCAATTGTCTGGGAGAGCATGGCCCCGTAACCCCATAGCTGCCTCGGGCCATTCAAGCCATCGAACAGACTCATTGCTTCATAAATGTCTGGTTATGGGTCTATTGCATACATCGAAACCATGAGATACCGGTACATTCCATGCGGATGCGGCTATTGTGTCATTTTCCATTATAACGAAGCCTACTGTCTATCTATGAACAACGATAATCAATTTATTAATGCGGTACACGACAAGGTAGGCACAGCGATTGACATATCAAAGGGAAGTTGATGAATTCTGAACTTTACTGGCTACATAACAACTACATGTATTCACTTCCCACATAATGAAAGCAGCGTTTTATACATAGCGAGGAAGTATGCTTAGCGTTTTGGATATGAAAACGAAAACCACGCCATCGCATCTTGAGCTATATAAGTATTATGCTAATGTCCACATTAGTGCGCTATATAAGACACTGAATTGCATTTGCATACGTTATATTCCCACCATTATACATGAAAAGTATTTATCGACACATTTATTATTTTAACAAAGTCGTAATATTGACGACAGTAACATGCACATGGAATACCAATAACTTGGAAACACTACACATGGACATTGCGAGTGTGCTTGTCGGTATAGCAAGAGACATAATCAATTACTTAAAATTGGGGAATTATATAACATATACATATCGTATATATGTGTAGAGTCAATGGTGTGCTCATGGTCATCGAATCTCTGTTTATATACGACTAATTGATGTTGTTATTGCCCAAAATAAAATACACCTTTGGATGACGTATCATTTAAGTAGTCATATGCTAGGCCATGTAAGTACATGCATTAATAAATAACCAGTATTTGTGAGCCATATTCACATTTCTCTCTATTCTACGAATTCAATGCAAGGTGTCATCCAGACCATTACATCTCAGTTCATAAACGGCATATGCTGTGTTTATTAACACTTAAATCGCGTTTGGATGACCTATAATATCAGGAAGTCATATACAGGTAGGCATGTACTATGTAAATATGAAGGATTTAATGAGTCAGTATTTGTGATTCACATAAGTATGGATATTAAACTATAATACGATCGAGATCAATATGTTGTGAATTCATGATGGAACATATGTTGAGGTCATTCATGAGATTGTTCGGTAAATATAAATAATAAAAGTTATAAAAAATGTATTATGCGGTCATAATACTATCTATATTATAGTGTCATAACTGTGTATTGTAATATCACAACCATATGTGTAATATAATATATGATACTTTACATACATTGAAATGAACATGGTTGATTATTCTATGCTAATCTAGAATTATATCAGAAAGTTCCAACATACGACATATACTTAAGATCGTAAGAGACCAAACAGAGACACTTATTTTCACATGCACGTATTTGGGTAGTTGCAATTGCGATTCATGGATAAATAATATACACAAATCAACCAAACAACCACTTTTCAGTACAACACCGCAATTCTCGTGACTCTATTTTCAACAAACCGGGTTTGAGCTAACCTGGAAGCGAAATGTGTAAAGCTAAACATTGACACATAGCTGATATGAGGTATCTCAATCATGAGCATTCGTTACAGCATATTATGTTTTATATATGTGACACGCATAGATGCTGTCAATAATGATTGTGCAGGAGACGGGACTTTTGTTGATGAGAATACATGTTAATTGAGAATATATTTCCATTTATCAGCGATTATCATACAATCAGTCATGCGGAAAGAATTGCTGAAATAGAATATGCTGATCTGCCTTATACAGACGTAAGGTTATATGGGACAATTATTAAATATTTCAGTGGAATGTAAGTGTATGCATATGGGTATATCCACTTGTGAATGTATGGATATTCACAGAAATAGAAACTGTAATACATACTATTTGATTAGTGTTGTATTTTACATGAATAGTTTTATCTTGGTTATAATTAAGTCTAAAATGATGTCATGGTACTTAGCCGCACACCAGCATATAACAGTTCGATATCTGACTGTAATGCGAACATGATCGAACTATAGCATATGGACCAATCGTAATACGTAGTGTATACATATATGACATTATAGTGCAATTTACAACGTATATGATAACGTAAGACTCAATAAAATACAACATTTAAAACAAACAGTACATATATTTTAATAGTCTGACTCTACAACGAGTGTAACATAATTCGAGCATCACCAAGTGTATTATGGGGCACATACAATCTACTAGTATGTATATAGCGATCTACTAGTCTGAACACATGTGAATCTGTCCTATAAAGAAATGTAAAAGTAAATGAAAAGAAACGCCCAATAGTCAGTACCACACTATATTAAAATAGCCTAAATGAGGCGACCATTTTGAGTAAACACAATTACAAATAACTTCAAAATCAAGTGTGTCCAACTTACTGATTTAACCGCCTAACATAATGCAGTAGTACACATAAGTAAATAAAAAGTAAACATTATATTCAATAATTTTCGAGTTTTTGGAAAATATGGCGGCCATTTTGAATTAAACACGCTCTTTATGATGAGCATAAATATTGATCTATAATTTTAATATCGTATCTCAGATGAAAATCAAACTAATATGTTCATATCTAGCTTAGTACCAAGATATGGTCCACCACAGTGTAGATAATGCTGCCTGATCTTGATGAATATTTGGCGTCCATCTTGGATTCGTATGGACTTGATAGCCTCCATCTATGCTTAAAATTAATGCATGGTATCCAAAGGGTTTTCTGCGTCCTTCCGATCAAGAGCCAAGTGCCTATTTGTTTTCATTCATCAAATAAGTACACATTTCAGGCTAAATATTGATGCTTGGCGGCCATCTTGAATATGTTGATACGCTCAACGATAGAGACGTCCGAGCAAACCTATTGCTTTGTATATGCCCCATAAAACAATAATCACCAATAAAACATACTTTATCGGATTGTTCTGTAATGTTATGCAAGTACATATTGTATTATCAAATAGAGTGAAAGTAGCACTCATTTGACACATGTGCACTTAATGACCCCAAAAATGACCTTGTCCCACCTGATTTGCTTTTGCTCTCTCGGGTTGAACAGAATTCATGTTATGGGTGCTTGCCTCCCTAATAATATGTGTAGAAGACGTGTGTAAAGTTTCAGATCGATCAACTGAACGGTTTCGGAGGAGTTGTGTACACAAACTCTGTACCGTACATATAATTGTATTGAAAAATGTAGAAAAAATGGCTAAGTTAAAAAAGCTATATTTGTGTTAAAAAATATTTTGTCGGCATAAAAACACCAAGGTGCACATCTTCGACTGAACAGATTTAGAGAAGTTGTGTACACAAACTCTGTACCGTATATAGATTTGCATACACAAATGTAGAAAAAAATGGCTAAGTTAAAAAGGTGATGTTTTTGTTAAAAAATATTTTTTCAGCATAAAAACACCAAGGTGCACATCGTCAATATGTGTAGAAGACGTGTGTATAGTTTCAGATCGATCGACTGAAAGGTTTCGGAGGAGTTGTGTACACAAACTCTGTGCCGTATATATAATTGTATTGAAAAATGTAGAAAAAATGGCTAAGTTAAAAAGGCGATATTTTTGTTAAAATATATGTTTTCGGCATAAAAACACCAAGGTGCACATCTTCGACTGAACGGTTTCAGAGGAGTTGTGTACACAAACTCTGTACCGTATATATAATTGTATTGAAAAATGTATAAAAAATGGCTGAGTTTAAAAGGCGATATTTTTGTTAAAAAATATTGTTTCGGCATAAAACCACAAAGGTGCGCATCTTCAATATGTGTATAAGACGTGTTTATAGTTTCAGATCGATCGACTGAAAGGTTTCGGAGGAGTTGTGTACACAAACTCTGTACCGTATATATAATTGTATAGACAAATGTAGAAAAAATGGCTAAGTTAAAATGGTGATCTTTTTGTTAAAAAATATGTTTTCGGCATAGAAACACCAAGGTGCACATCTTCAATATGTGTAGAAGACGTGTGCATAGTTTCAGATCGATAGACTGAACTATTTCGGAGGAGTTGTGTACACAAACAATGCACTTTTTCTGTCAGCCGCCCGCCCGCCCCGCGGTAAAACATAATACGTACCGTTTTTAAAAACAGTCGTATAAAAACGGACATATTTTGAAACATTTGGCGCATTCAGTTTTTCCATTCTCGATTTATACGTGAAAAATGGCAAAGTTCCAGCCTCCGGATAATTTTGACTTTTCGTCACCTACAACATGGCTTGACTGGACAGAATTGTCATAGGACTATTGGACACAGAACTTTCGGAACAATTGCAATTGAAAGCATATTTAGATCTTGACACTGCCGTAACCATGTCGTGCCAAACAGAAATGGTAAAAAACCAAATTAGAGATCAGTTCAGCAAGGATCTCGATGAGATCAGGCCTACCGGACGCCCGGCGAATCCGACACATCTGAGACATCCGACTACTGCGAGGTGTAGCCAGCAGAACAAACCGGGGTATCTGTGCGGCAAATCTCCGGCGATGTGGCGGCCAATGGATAGGCCACAAGCGGTCAACAACCAGTGCGAACGGTGCAACCGACGACACGGGAACCATTATAAATGTCCCGCGATTGGACAACGGATGATCAACTACCTTGGCCGATTCGTACCAAACATGTCAGCTATTCTGGCGCCAATGACAGATCTGCTGAAAGCAGACACATCCTGCTTTTTGGGTGCCAGAGCAAGAATATGCATTACAGACAGTCAAGGACCGCTTGACGTCTGCTCCCGCGTTACAATTTTATGACGTGAACAAATCAATTGTAGCGAGTGCTGATGCAAGCAGTTATGGGTTGGGAGCTGCATTGTTCGTCAGGGAAGGGTCAGAATTCAAACCAGTAGCATATTGTTCAAGGACACTTACCAAAGGGGAGACAATCTGGGCACAGATCGAGAAAGGTTTTGCAGCAGCTTGGTCATGTGAAAAATTATCACGTTACTTAGTAGGACTAGATTGGTTTACTCCGCTAACTGACCATAAGCCGCTCGTATCGCAGATAAACAAGCAGGACCTGGACCGCGTACCCATACGATGCCAAAGGTTGCTCATGAGATTACGTAGGTTCAATGTTAGGGCAGAATATGTACCTGTTAAAACCATGCATGTACCAGACACTTTGTCACGTGCTCCCCTGAGTGACACCGACGAGATCATTGAACATGATGTCGATTGTTGTGTCGACTCGGTAAACGAAAACAAGCCAGTGAGCGAAATTCGAATGACGCAAATTCGAGAAACTGTGCGCAATGATTCTAATATGCAGAAGGTCATTGCACTAACCAAATCAGGTTGGCCTGAAAGTGAAAAATCTGTACCAGCAGAAATCAGGGCTTACTTCGCAGCTCGTGGAGAATTGTCAGTAACAGACGGACTGTTATTGTACCGTTCACGAATTGTGATGCCAGAGAGCATGAGAAACGAGACATTAGAAAGTCTCCACAGTAGACATATGGGGCCCGTTTCACTAACAAATCTTAGTTTGTTCATAAGTTCGAACTTCAGTTATAACTTATGACAAAAGTTATGACCGACTTAAGTCATTGCTTATTTGGTTTCACAACACAAACTTAAGACGGTCATAACAAGTCCGTCATAAGTTACAACTTAGTTATTGTTTACAGCGTTGGTATGTGCCGCGCGGGTTCGAATCCCGCTCGGGGCTTATATTTTTATGATGACTTTACTTTCCCTTTATGTGTTTTGACATCTAAAATAACGGATTTGCAAGCCTAATTTTGAATATTATTAATTTTTTAAAAATAATCTCATGTAGAATATAAATTTTATCTAAATATTCCGACGCCATTGAATACATGTAGATATATGTATTACCAACTAGTGAACCTTATACTGTAATATAAACTGGCATATGACATGAAACACCAACAAAAGAAGCAATTAACAATGTTTTTTATTTTTACATTCCAATAAAATGGTAGTTCGACCATTTTTTTAATTTTACTGAGATTACCTCATTAACTCAGAAATCACGTTTCAGAGTCAGCAGAACACATGTACTGTCTATTATTAATGGTATGCCCGGTCAGATATGGATGTATCTGATACACCTACCGAATGACATATTATATTTATTTGAAGTGGACACGGGTAATTTGTTGATTACATGCACTGTGTGAGTCAGTGGGACACATATAGGATTGCCCCTGAACATGTTGACCAGTATAGGACTGGATTAATGCGCACGTGCATTCATCGGACGGGTCTGAAACTTTTGTTAAATGCGTCAGGACTGTTTCTCCATCTAGTCTGAAAACAAGGTATCTCCTTATCGGAAACGAAACACAGGCTAACACTGTCAGCAAAAGTTATACTCCACTTTCTAGAACCACTTGATTTGCTAGTGTTGTATATCTCTCCAGTAACCGCCAGGAAACTACCAGTTACGTAAAATGGCAATGCAGTCAACACATGCAATGACACTAACAGACTGTGTGATCTCAGGGTTGAATGTATAATCATGATAATGTCAGCATGTGCAATGTCGCATAATTGTAGAAAAAAATCACGAGACAGACTGCATTTCGATATGTCTTAAATTGAGCTACTACAGAACAATGGAGAATTTTAATAGATGATGAATTAAAAGCACAAATCTCCATAAAATCACATAACATTACCCTATATAGTGTTATAGCTAACCATTCTGCATATAAAGACTCATCACTGAAACTATACCAACATGTATGCCACTCTGGAATGGTCGACAGACAAAAGGGTATTGGCTTGGAACGGTCAGTCAAGAAATTTGCTTTATGACACAGGAGGAAAGGAAAAACACCCTATGGAAGCCACCGGCTACGCGCGGTTCCCCCCACCGATTGGTGGTATCATTGTTGACTCTTATATACTACTTGGATTTTCCCCCACTGTTCTGCGGGTATGTATGAGAAGAATGGAACATATTTTTCATCAACCGCGAGACCATATATTTCCTAGAGCAAAAAAAACAAAAAAGTTTTAGGTCTAGCCGAGATTCGAAGTCACAACCCACGTCTCCATAGAGTGGCTCTTTAGCCCACACGACCACGAAGGCTGTTACTAAATATAAACCTGAAGATAAAACATCAGGCAGTGTTGGGCAATAATCGATAAAGTGAAATACACCCTATTAGAGATAAGAATCCCTATGTTATACTCAGTATATACAGTAATCTGTCATAAATATCGGCAACTTACACCCACCCTATTAGAGACAAGAATTCCATTGATTATACTCAGTATATTACAACAATCTGTCACAAATATAAACTTACACCTTATAAAAGATAAAAATCTATTGGTTATACTCAGTATAATGCCTACCATAAAGCAACTGAGAGAGCAAGATAAGAATTTCCCTAAGAGGTTTGAGACTCAAGAAACCTATAGCAGATAGGATAAGTGACGCGCGAGCCGTCGTCTACGAGGAGAGGCTGCGGCGTGCGGTTTCGACCGGACGACTGCCCGCCGACCCCGAAAAACGCTCCGAGAAATTGGCGAACGAGACGACGGCCAGTCTGCGTGCCACCGCTTACGCGCAGCGTGTAAAAGAAGATCCCAGCGCACGTAGAAAAGCCCTATACAAGGCGTACTACAATAAGATTTATCAAGGGTTGGTGGGGAGACCTCCTAAGAGGAGGAAAGATATCGCTAGAGATTTGGTGGAGGAGGGTCCCAGGATTCTCGCCGAAGAGGCCGAAGTTAGAGAAACTGTTGATAGGGGTAGGAGGAAGATAGTATGGAATTTTGAGAGGGGGGTAGACGGGGAGATCGCTAATCGCATAATGAATAAAATTAACCCAGAGATGACCACGGCATGTTATCTGAGGTATTCGTGCTCGTATCGTATTAGGAACATCGAGACCGACGACACGATGATCTATCACAAACAATCAAAGGGTAGTCCGTGGATAAACGAGATTTCCAAAGCGGAGAGTTGGATATCCGATAGAGAGAAAGGTCGAATGGACATCGACAAAGTTGATAGACCAAACACAAAATGGACCTTCGTTCGTTGGATATCGGTCGAGGTGAAGATGATCATCGATGCGCAACAACTTCTCATGGGACCTGTTTAGGTGCATAGCCATCAACCGTGGAGGGAGATCAGACCGCTGTTGTGAGAAGGCACGAGCTCTAGCTCACGAATACCTCGGTCACGATAACGGACCGGATAGTAAGGGAATCCCCCTGCAATATATTAAGAAGGTCGAAGAGCACTTCAAGATGGGCATTCGCGCTTACGAGCCCACCGACGACGGAGTGTGGTACCTCATGAAGGTTCCGGCAGGCAAATTATGACGCGGTTGGGGAGAAGATTATGACGACAGGAATGTTTGGAGGTCACTCGTTCCTCATCAAGAACCTCCGCAAGATGACGAACGAGTACGGATGCACTGGATGTCAACAACGGTTCACAAAGTCGTGTAACATGCACAGGCACGCGAACACCTGCATGGGTGGGAAGACCGTGGTGAAATGTCCAGGTAAGAGGGTAGAGAGACCGCAGTCGGCATACGAGAAGGCGTTCTATCCCAAGGGGTCAGCGAGGTCGATTGAATGGTTGAACAGAGAAGAGGAGAGGGTGGGAAAGCACATACATCACGCGAGATGTGGTCACGGTGGAGAGAGGTGGGTGGCCGGCGATCCGGTCGACGGCTTCTGTCACGAGACAGAGACCGTGTTTCAGTTTCACGGATGCTACTGGCACGGGAGTCCGAGGCATTGCAGGAGAGGTAACGCGATATCGCTGTACAGAAGAACGAAAATTCAAGAAGATAAAGTAAGGGATGAGGGTTACGAGCTGGTGGTGATGTGGGAATGCGAGTGGTTGAATGAGGTGAATACCTACTATCCACAATTGCCGCACGAGGAGGAGGAGACGACTCTGTACCCTCACCAGATAGTATACGACTTCGAGGCGTATCTCGACAAGTTAAAAACCACGCGACCCACCAAAGACCTGACCTTTGAGGTCGAGCACGTTCCTATATCGGTGTCGTTGGGGGATACGATGCATGAAGGGATAACCCACATCTGCGAACGAGATCCTGACACGCTAGTCGAGAAGTTCATGACCAAGCTACAGATGAGAGGCAAGGCAATCAGGGAGGGGGTTAGGAAGAAGTATCTGCCGGCCGACATAGATATGCTATCGAAGTCTCAGCAAGCAAAGATTGTCTCTTGGATTGACCAAGTCCCGGTGGTGGGGTTCAACTGTAGCAGGTACGACCTGAACCTCATTAAGCAGTACTTTGTCGAGAAGTTGGCGGCCACCGTGAATAAGGTAATGGTCGGAAAGAGAGCCAGCACGACGATGTTTCTGTTTACCACGGAGTTTAGATTTCTCGACATCATCCAGTATCTGGGACCCGGCACATAGGTTAAGACGTACGACTGTAAAACGATAAAGTCTCACTTCCCGTACGAGTGGTTCGATAGTGCGGACAAGCTCGACCATCCGGAGCTGCCAGACTATCCCGAGTGGTACTCGAAGTTGAAGGGCGAGTTCCTACTGTCGTTGTCCGAGTGGAAAGAGTGTAAGAAGGTATTCCGAGAAAATGGGATGAAGACGTTCAAGGAATGGTTGCAACACTACAACGAATTGGATGTAGGACCGTTCCTGGAGGCTCTGACTAAAATGACGGAATTCTACAGGGGAAGAGGCGTGGATATACTCAAGGATGCTGTGTCTCTGCCCGGTGTTTCCCTTCAGTACCTACTCCGCGGGTCGATCGATGGGAAGGCGGACACGCCCGAGCTGTGGTCGCCGAAGTCTGAAACGAGATGATGAAGCAGGGATTGGTCGGTGGTCCGTCCATAGTGTTCTCCAGATACACAGATGCTGGCAGGTCGACGATCAGGGGTCAGGTAGGTAGTCGGGAGGAGAAGATGTGCAAGGCGGTGATGGGGTACGACGCCAATGCGCTGTATCTGTCTACTCTGTCGAAAGACATGCCGTGCGGGGAGGAGACGATATGGACGTGTGACGACCCGGAAAGACAGTTGTATATATACCGTTTTGTGAGGAAGGTCAGGAGTGAAAAGTGGTTCGGATTTGCGGAGTTGGATATAGAGGTACCGGAAACGTTGAGAGACAAGTTCTCGGAAATGTCGCCGCTGTTCGTTAATCGAGAAGTCGATGAGACCGAGGTTCCGCAGCACATGAAGGACTACCTGGCCAGGACCGGGAGGAAAAAGGTCGAAGGACAGAGAAAGCTCGTGGGGGCAATGTCCGCCAAGAAGATAATCATATACTCCCCGCTGCTAAAGTGGTATCTGGAGCACGGTCTGATCGTCAAGGCGGTGCATAGGGTGATAGACTACACGCCCGGCAAACCGTTTCAATGGTTCGTTAAAGAGGTCATCGCTGACAGACGGACGGGGGACGTCGACAAGAGTAAGGTGGTGTTGGCGGAGATATTCAAACTGGTTGGCAACGCGTGTTGTGGCAAGTTGATAGAGGCACATGAGAGACACCTGAACACCACATATACGAAGGATGAGAAGACTGTCGACTGGGCACTGAGGTCGGCGTGGTTCGAAGAGAACTGGAGGAGATTGGGGAGGCTTACGAGATATCGAGCAGGAAGACTCGAGTGGTGATCAACAGACCGTTTCAGTGTGGCATAGCGGTCTACCAGTTGGCCAAGCTCCGGATGCTCGAGTTCTACTACGACTTCTTGGACAAGTACGTGGATCGCGGAGATTTCGAACGTATACAGATGCACACGGACAGCATGTACTTCGCGGTGTCGGAGAAGACGCTGGCGGCGGTGGTGAGAAAGAATATGAAGAGAAAGTTCAACAAGGAGGCCGAGTGGTTGGCGTGGGACGCGTGGAGCAACATAACTCCGGGACTGTTCAGGCTGGAATTCGAGGGAGATAGAGCCATCGCTCTGTGTGGCAAGTGTTACTACGTGAGCGGTGACGGAAAATCTAAGCACTCGGCCAAGGGGATGTCGAAGAGATCTAACGATCTGACTTGGGGAAGGTACAAGAGTACTCTCGAAGGGGGTAGAGATATGGCGGAGAACAGGGGATTCCGAATGGTTAACGGGGTGAGGAAGACGTACAAGCAGGAGAAGTTGGGTTTGTCGGCGTACTACGACAAGAGGAGAGTGATGGAAGACGGGTTACACACCGAGCCTATAGGATAGGTAAAAATAAGACCTCTGAAAAAGGGGAGAATACTAAAGACTCTGACGATCCGGGGGTAGCTGGGTGTCAGAAGGTACCATAAGAAGTTCTTCGCGAACAAACCCACGAGATGGACCATCAGCCAAATAGTAGAGCACGGGCTCATCGGGTTTGGTAATAGATCGATCCAGATGATATACATTGAAGAGACCACACGGGATCAGTCGCGCGGCGGCTGCCACCTTCGAGCTCTCCCGGTTGATAGAGGTACCGGACGTCAACATCCGATGGAAGCCGTTGCTCCGCTAAACCAACGGGTCGCCCACGCGAGACGCCAGAGGGCTTGCTCGTCACCTTTTTAGACTTGATGGCATCTACGGGCTTCTTATTGATCAATCTGGTCACCTCTCCGTTCAGTGCGGAGACCACGGCGGGCAGCCTGGCCACCCACTCGGTCGATCGCGTATGAGGGGCCCGCTGCGCAAGCAGCAGCTCTTTGGCGTATTGGTGACCGAACAGTCTCTCAGCCAGGGTTCGATTGAATCGCTCCACAATTCCCTGGTCCCGGTGGATGTTGACGCGGCCGCGTCTGACAGAAACGTTGTGTTTAGCCAATAGATGAGAGACCGCGCCCATGAACTCGCGGCCGGGATCGACCTGGAGAAGATTCGGCCATTTGAGAGTACTCCTTTTATATATTCGAGAAAGAGCCTCGGCCACCTCCTTATGCTCTTTCGTAGCAAGTGGCTCACCACCCTTATAGCGACTCACTACGTCAACGACTGTCAGTGCGTACTTGTACGTTTTGCTTGCGACCGACGCGATCGTGAGGGAGAAACAGTAGATCCGCTTGGTGAACTTGGTTTGGCACCGGCACCGGCACATATTCGGGCGCGGAATATTGTGAGGCGCGGGTAAATAGATTTGCCAGATGGCCTGCTTCTTGAGCCATTCCTTGGTGGCGTTTCCGGAAACCTTGGTCGCCGATGCAAGGTTCTTGATGGCCGCGAGTCTCTTCCAGTAGCCGCGGGGGCTGTAGTACGTGTTTGATAGCTTGCGCGCTAGGCGAACCGATAGTTTGGTATCAAGTTTGCGCGTGTTCATAGTATACGAAGTATTCTAATTGATCGGACGATCTCCAACATGCCCTCGCCAGATCGTCCGGTAACTGCGTCGTTAATAATAAACCTTTGTTGGAAGTTTCGTTGCAGCCCCAATCGTGATTGGGTTGGAACAGGAGAGGGAATTCTGGGGAATCTAACTCGGAGGAATCTAACATCCGCTTTGCGAAAAGGGTGGCCGCTTTTTCGTCCTCGCGCCACGTCTCGAGAGAATCTCGGGCCAGACGAATCATACTATTTGCACCAGCTAAACGGTGTTTAAGGGCCATGTAGCCTACATCGATCATAGCAAAATAAAGTTCGTCAACTAACATCGTTCTATATATATATATTTAAAAAAAATAAAATAATAATAATTATTGCTTTTACTTATTTCAATCTCGATTGAATATAGTAGCTGACCAGACCCACCACACCCATTCCCACGACGATGAACGCGATCTGGCGGTCTTTTTGAGCCTCTGACGGTACATAGAAATCTGAAAGTTGGGGCTCGGGATTCATTGGATTGAGACTTCTCTGTGGATATGCCAGCGCGTACTCGCGGTTGGCTTCTTCAAAGTTCTGGAAAGTTTGCGCGGCGTGATTCTCGCGGCGAAGCTCTTCGTTGACCCAGTCCAGATGAGTGGTTCGTTTTTTAGACCATGCCGCGTCTGCGCTCTTGAGTTGTTCTTCAGCTAAATCGTGACGTTTGCGCTCCTCATCCGCGTCCGATTTTCCTATTAACGAGAATAAATAGTTGCTACCGCCGAATGCCACAGCGCTCACGACTGCACCACCTATCATTAATCCGATCGAAGCCATTTATTTCCATATATTAGCAGGTAGTATTCCATCTTTAATTAGATAATCTTGGGTCCAAACTGCGGTCGCCACATCTAAGGTCACGAGACCTACGTCTCTCACAGTAAAGTCCAATTTGGGAGCGGACCTTGCTAAGGCCATCTTTGCTAGTCGAGCATACCCAATTTCGTTTGCTCGCGCAGATCCTTGAGGACGGCGTTGTACTTTTGAGAGGAGAACCATACGCTTTGCCTCGCATGGCGGCCAGAAAATGCGAGCTCGGAGAGCATGTCCTTCTGTTTAGTCATTGCCGCCTTGGCCGAGCAGTCGTCAATCACGTATAGGGTGGGCTCACCCTGGAATATTTGATAGAAGACACGCAGCCAATCGTGAAGCCTGTCGCCGGGGTCAATAACGTATACCTCAGGGTCAGTCCATATCCACGGGCGCCGCTGATAAGTATGATTGTGCCGCACAGTGGGACACAGGATCACAATGTGTCGAAAGGCACGATATGACACCTCGAGCAAGTCCAGGATGAAAACCGTTTTTCCACATCCTGTCTGCCCACATATTATGGCAGAGTGAGCATCTCCAATCGTGAATTGGTATTGATTTTGTATTAATAAATATTTAGAACGATTTATTAAATCAGTAGAGTGCTGAGACGTATCGACCATCTTCGATGTTGAGTTGTGCGTCTGTAATTATATATAAGTACACGTTCAATGGCCCATCTCCATCCGCCTCTTTGGTTATCTGGATCGTCACACCCTCACTAGCGTTCTCAATTTGGCGTCCACTACCGTGCATTTGGTCGTCGTCGCTGGCTCGCATGTCTAGCCATAACCCGTATTTGTTAGTCAGGAACTCCGCGAGGGAGACGTCCGAGAGCTGCAGGTCTTTGGCAACCGCGGCAACATCCGGGGAGCGCTTAGAGCCGGAAGCAAACTGCTTTCTGACTTCGTCCCATTGCTGGTGTGCGCGAAGACCCGCGCTGTAGAGTTGATTGGGGACTCCCTCGATCGTCACCTCGACCTTTGTGATTTTGGGGTTATAGAATTTGTCGGTTTTTATAGCACCGAGCGCGAACCGAGCATCCTCGAACAGCATCAGTATACCTTTCATCGAGCGGGCGGATACGTTGACGTTAATATTCCACAATGTGTCGCTTTTGTCTTTCGTCATCTTGCGGTGGCGAAGAACACGGTCGTAAAGTATAGCAATGCGCCCGGCGTAGTGGGTTCTGATCGATCGCGCGAGTTCGGGCATCGTGACCATGTCGTACTCCAGCGAAACATTGTCGATCGTATACGTCGATGCCATGTCAGTGGCTATGATAACTCGGCCGTAGTCGTTGAACGTTAGTTCGTATTCGAGGCGGTCCGCCAAAGCACTCTGATAGTAGGGCATGTGACTCTCCAGGAACTCAAAGTCGAGCGGTATGTAGAAGCGGTTGCCGTAAGCGGCCACGACCGTGTTGTCGCTCGCGTTGTTATCTACCTTGTCACCAGCCCCGATTCTAAGTCTGGTTACGTTCTTATTCCGACTGGTGTCAATATCTTGATATACCGCATTTTCGCACTCTTGCGCCGTCTTCCACAGGTCCTGGTAGCAATAGTAGACGTCGCTGTCATCGATCGACATCACCTCATTACCAGAAATCTTTATCATGGTCTTCTTGACGATGGCGCGACCCAGGTTCTGAACGATGGTTCGGTCCGCTTCCGTCGACGTCAGCGAAATAGTGAAAGCGAGGCGAACAGTCCCCGGCATAATGACGTCGCTAGCTCCGAGGTTGGGGAAGCGGACTAAGAGCTGCTGATTCTGGTCGATCGTCGATGGGTTGTTCGTAATAACAACACTCTGTCTCACGCCTTTTGCCCCGAGGTGCTCACGCAGTCTGCGATATGGATTGAGTTTGCGACCGTATTGACTCGAAGACATATTTTTAGTGAAACTAAATACCTCTATTAAACCCGTATGATTTTGTCTTTAATACATAATTATAAAGATGGATTATTACGATGGTAAAATGGAAGAATAGGCCGAGACGATTACCTCGATGATGAGGATGAATTCGAGGATTCCCTCACGACACCCACCATAGAGACTCCAGATCCAATCCAATCGCAATTGGGGGAAATAGGTGGCGCTACCAGCAGCGTTGGTCTAAGCCGATAATTAATCGAGGGAGCTGTAGACGACTACTACAACAATTTGGCAGAAAAAGGTCTGGTCCCATCTGTCGGTCGCGACTACTCCAAGTTCGAATTGCATCTGAATGGTAGGTTGCGACTAAAATCATCAAATATCCCAATCGTCAACATGAATACCAAAAAAACCCTAGCGCTAAACACCATTGCCGGAAACCGGGGCGGTGGCGAAATCATAAGGAGCGAACTAGGATTCGTAGATTGGAAGAGGGGTAAACCAATTATGCCTGCCCGCGCTGTAGAGGCCCTCAAGTCTACTGACGAAACGCTGGCGAAGACGGCCGCCACGATAGAAACTGTCGAGCTCAGCGAGGTCCCTCGAGTAGCCACCGACACTATTCACACGGTGGAGATCAACGAAAACGAAATACTCAACCACGACCAATGGTCGAACGATGACCCACCGTTACCTCTTCGCGAACTCCGGGGCCTCGATAAGGCTTTACAAAAGGTCCGGGTCGAACTGGTCCTTAACCTCTCCAAACTCACGGGGCTGGATGAACATATCGCTAGAAGAAAGAAAATTTGGGGAAGCCCGTGGTGATAGAGAATCTGCCGAGCAGATCACCGAACACCTGCGGTCGTTGCGGGACGAAAGAGCAGCTCGCATGGAGGCTGCCTCGACTAACCGTGAGGCTCTCGGCACCCAAATAAGTCGGATCCGCGAAACAATCTCGAGGGTTCTGCACGAGGAGACGACACTCGGTGAGCGTCTTCGCCCTCTGTTCAGAGAGCAGGGCATCACGATAGCAAGCATCCTCGCGGCTCTCGGCATGACTATATCGACTATATTTCTAGCTTTCACTGGCGGTGCGACTGCACCCACTCCACCACCCGCGCCATCCGGTGGAGCCAAGGAGTGGGTAAAAAAACAACTAAAAGCCCTTGCTAGTCTCCTGGCTAAATTAGCCGGAAAGGCGGCTGCCGCGCTGCCTGGGTTGATCGGGGGTATCATCTCCTACTTGCTATCTATATTATCAAAACGGTCGGATGGGCTTTAATCGTGGCGATCGCCGGTCTCCTACTTTTAGCCTCCCGAGAGTTCCTAAAACCAAAGCGCAAATAGTCCGAACGCCACGAGGGCAACGACGAGCCCTAATTTCTCCTCCTCGTGCGTTGTGACACTAGTTTTCGCTCCTATTCCAATTCGTGAATTGGGGGAACTTGCTGGTCCTATTGCTGCGGGTGGAATAACCGCGGAACTCCGCGGAACACTGGGTTCAAATTAACTTGATGGGGGGCTTTGTGGTGGGGTGGGTGCTTGCGGTTTTATGAAATCGGTTCCACCCGATAATGTTGGGGTGCGCTTGATAATATCCGCGTTCACGTTCCCGTTATGGCCAATTTTTTGATTGGCGGTGGCGATTACGATCTGATTATTGTAACCGTCAACCGGGTCGTCTCGTAGTATCATATTGCTCGGTGCCATATAAAGACCTATTCCACATACATAGTCTACTGGGGTGCTGACGTCTTGATACTGCTTGATCGCCTTCTCCAGATCCACCTTAGCTGAGATGGTGTCCTCTAGAAGTGCCAATAATTGTTTTTGCGCATCAAACGCCGTTCCCGTGCCTAGTATAGAACTGCGAGATTGCTTCTGTGCGCCGAGGATGGCCCAGACGTATGTGCGAATGGAGTGGTTGAAGCGAGTAACCCCAGCCTGCGTGAACCCCAGACCGTTATCTAACATAAATGTACCCCACGCGTCCTGGACCTCAGCAGCCTGTTGTATGCAATATATGTGAGCTCGTTTCGGAGGTAACCAATTGCATGATGAGACGCCGCAGTGCCGACCTCCAGACACTTCCGGCCCGAAGGTCATCGTCGCGGGATCAAAATTCCCGGCGTTCCGACTGACGATGTGGTCACCAGAGCGATCGTGTCTAAAATCAGTCTGCGTCCAATTCCCGGACTGGCCCCGAATGAGAACGTCCCCGAGGCCAGTGCTGTTAGGAAATACTTTCTGTCTCAAGTCCCCATCTTTTGAAACGTTAAATTCGTTATAGTCTTTCGAACGCCCTACGATCGTATGTGTTGGAAATGGGATTCCATGCGTCATCTTCAGGTAGTGGAATACCTAGTTCTTTGATATTCCTCCTAATGGTGTAATACGCGTGAAAGTTGTAAACGGCCCTCAAGAAGGAATCCTCCGAGGCCAAATGGTCCTGAGAGGAAACCCCGCATCCGGCTGTTGCGCACCATACGGCGAAGTTGAGCTGATTCCGCCAAAACTGCATCGGTGTTGCTTTCCACCCGTTCACGGCCTCCATCGTAGTAATCTTGGGCAGCCTATATTGTTCAAATATGTCGGGAAAATTGGTGGCAAAGCCACTGTCCGGTCTAACCGTTATAGTTGGATGTACAAGGGGGTTAACAACGTCTTTTTGCGTGTATTTACCTCCGACCGCGTACTTTGCATCAGAATTAAAGCTAAATGCTTTGGTATCCCTTGAAAGATATTATTATGTTTGCTACTATCACTAATGTTCAAAAAGAGAGTTGTGAACTTCAAAAGTCAATCGACAACTGCTGCAGAAAACGCCGGGTAGGCCTCAGATCAATCACGTTCACGGTTGGGTGGAAAAACATGGAAACACTCGAGTTTTTCACATCAGTTGTCGATGACGTCGACTTCGAACACATAGCCATGTACCGCATAGCTCCGCCAGATAGCATAGCACATCATCCTAATAGACTAAGTCCGCCAGATGCCATAGTATCTTATGGCCTCTGGAGTTTCGGAGATCTCCAAGCCTTTGTCGCGGCGAAGATTCCTGGTGTAGTCACTCTCGCAATCTCGAAAGCCACGGGGCTCACGACATTGACCGTTGAGAAAAAGTTAAGGATCTCACAGGGGTTGGGCTTACTGTTAGGATTTAAAATAACATACCCTGCCAACGAAGATGGGATGTTTGATCCGGGCGAGCACGTCGGCACGACCCCAGTAAACTTTGCCTTCACGAAAACTCTCAGGGTGCACCTGGATCGGGTGAACACATCGTACAACATGGTAGACGGATCCGCCAGCACATTACTGAAAAACGTGCAAGCCAGTGATTGTTTCTTTGGGGAGACCGTGACCTTAGACTTCCCACACCCCGAGATGAAAGTTTTGGAATCGGGACATATCCACGAATTTACGGTCTCTATTCTCGATGATCAAGCGAGAGCGTTGAAGAACGATTACCCGATGTCGTCGTTCTCGAAATAACCGATTAAACGTAATATATATATTTACATATTAATCATGAGCATATACGGTCCAGGTAGTTCCAACTTAGAACAGAACGTTCCCGTCGCGGCCGCATCATACGATGAAGCCGCAATGAGAAGACTGGAGAGGGGCGTAGCGCAGTCCCGCACAATTTAACTCGGGCGGTTGCGCAAGTGGGGGAATTGCAAGCTCGAAAACCCGTAATAACAGTTTGGGCGGAGGAGCGGGGTTCGCTAGGCGAGGGGGCCTACGAATATTCATTCGGTGCCAACGCGAGCAACATATATGGGGGATACACCATGGCAGTGTCTGGGACGAATTTTCGAATGGCGGTCTGCTCGGTCAACTTTCGCGGACACGCCGCTGCCAAACTCCGAGTGAATCTCGTCCTGAATGGTGTAGAACAGAAGTCTGGCATCACCAAGCACGCGGGGCATAGGTCAGGGTTTACGATATTCGATGATGACACTGCAATTAAAGTTTCGGCAGGTAGTGTTAACTTTGTTACAAAAATCGCTGACCAAGCAACTTCCTCCACTATTGTTACACTATTGACGAGAAACTATATCCACACTTACCTTCGGGGACGGCCGACCCGGCATCCTTTAGGATGACCAGGATCGTTGAGATACAACAGATTCTACAGCACGAGGGTGAGACGCGGACGGGTTATGCAAAGAAATATAGGCGGGCAGTCAATATAGTAGAGGGGGTGAGCACCACGTTAGCTTCAGCTTCCGTTGTAAGCGGGGTGGGGAGTGTGTCTTTATTGTCAACAGTTGTCGCTGCACCGGTCGCGGCGACCTTGAGTGCTGTAGCGGCGGCGGCGGGACTGCTTTGAACGACGACCAGACTCGTGGGCCGAAAACTAGAGGCCAAGAGTCGAAAGCACGATCGAATAGCGGTTCTCGCGAGATCTAAGAAAAACGGTATCGACGTTGTCGTGTCGAAAGCGATAGCCGACAGCGATATATCAGATAGCGAGTTCAAGATGGTTGTCGAAGAGATGGCCAGGTACCAGGAGTTAAAGGGTACGATCCGGTCCAAAAACTCGTTATGAAGGGGAGGGCCGACGAGAGAAAAAATCTCCTCGCCCGTCTCGGGACGTGATATGCTTATTCGCGTGTCTGCAGTGGCAGCAGGAGATTCCTCCACCATACAGTCCAGCTGTTCCGACGGCCCCTCCATACGGAACATAAAACTTTTTCGGGCCCCGTTAAGCCACCGGGAATTATAAAACAAGAGGGCCATGATGGCCCTAATTCGCTCACCTGACTCCATGAACACCAGAGGAGAATGTGACATTGAGTTCATGTGTTTTAAAAAAATTGTGCTATTTTTAGATGTCGGTCATCTTGGATTAAGCGATGACTCTCATTTTACCAAATCTGAAAATGCTTCACCCAAGGATCTTAACTTCCTATGAAGTTTGGCCAGCATCGGCCATGTGGTTCATGAGAAAAAGATGTTCAAAATCTCGAATAAATGGACCTTTTGGTGGCAATCATGGATGACATAATCATCCGATTCCGACAAATATTGCACCAGAGCAATCGCCTCATCGATACCTTCAATTTGATATATGACATGAGCATATTCGGTAAAAAATAAAATTTGACCCCACGGGCCACGCCCATTTTTGACCCCGGGGTCACCATTTTCACAACTTTGAAAGAGCATTGTAAATCGATTATTCCTACCAAGCTTAGTCGAAATCCGGCCAGCGGTTCATGAGAAGAATTTTTTTTTAAGAATTTATGCTATTTTTAGATGGCGGCCATCTTGGATTAGCGATGACCTCCATTTTAACAAATCTGAAAAAGCTTCACCCATGGACCATAACTTTTAAGTTTGGCTACCATGGGCCAAGCGGTTCATGTGAAGAAGAATTTTGAAATTTCTAATAAAAGAACGACCTTTTGACATTTCGGCGGCCATCTTGGATGACATAACCATCCGATTTCGACAAAAAATGTACCGGAGTGATCGCCTCATTGATACCTTCGATTTGATATATAACATGACCAAATTCGGTCAAAAATAAAATTTGACCCCCATTTGACCCCACGGGCCACGCCCACTTTTTACCCCGGGGTCACCATTTTAACAACTTTGAAAGAGCATTGTACATCGATCATTCCTACCAAGTTTCGTCGAAATCCGGCTAGCGGTTCATGAGAAGAAGATTTTTTAAGAATTTATGCTATTTTAAGACGGCGGCCATCTTGGACTAGCGATGACCTCCATTTTAACAAATCTGAAAAGGCTTCACGCATGGACCATAACTTTTAAGTTTGGCTACCATGGGCCAAGCGGTTCATGTGAAGAAGAATTTTGAAATTTCTAATAAAAGAACGACCTTTTGACCTTTCGGCGGCCATCTTGGATGACAAAACCATCCGATTTCGACAAAAAATGCACCAGAGTGATCGCCTCGTTGATACCTTCAATTTGATATATGACATGACCATATTCGGTCAAAAATAAAAATAAAATTTGACCCCAATTTGACCCCACGGGCGACACCCATTTTTGACCCCGGGGTCACCATTTTAACAACTTTGAAAGAGCATTGTACATCGATCATTCCTACCAAGTTTTGTCGAAATCCGGTGGCGGTTCTTGAGAAGAAGATTTTTGAAGACTTTGTGCTATTTTTAGACGGCGGCCATCTTGGATTACGTAATGACGTCATTTTAACAATTTTGTAATACCCCTACCTAAAGACCATAACCATGAAGTTTGGTGACCATAGGCCCAATGGTCACCGAGAAGAAGACGTTTGAACATGTTCACGGACGACGACGGACGACGGACGACGGACGACGGACGACGGACACATTGCTGTAACAATAGCTCACATGAGCTTCGCTCAGGTGAGCTACAAACTACACATCAGATCGATTCTATCTTTCTAACTGACTTTCCGATTTCAATTATTACTAAACGATAATACTTGCGGGCACGTAATTCCTTGCTAACCAGTCGATGCGTAGCCTGAGTGCCACCGCATGGTGGACATAGCAGTGACTCGGATCTGGTCCCTACCCCTCAATGTCTACAGAGGCGAGGCGAAACGGAACCTCTTCTCATCCATGCTCGGTGATGCTTGAAATACTCGTAAATACCGGTACGAAAACACCTCTCGTGACTACCTGTCTTCAACCACGCACAATTAACTAGAACCATTGTGTGATTATATATACTGAGTATAATCAATGGATTTCTTATCTCTAATAGGGCATATCTTCTCATGCCAGAAATATATGGTCTCGCTGTTGATGAAAAATATGTTCCATTCTTCTCATACATATCCGCCGAACAGTGGGGGAAAATCCAAGTAGTATATAAGAGTCAACAATGATACCACCATGCAGTGGGGGGCACCGCGCTTAGCCGGTGGCTTCCATAGGGTGGTGGTATCATTTTGACTCTTATATACTACTGCACTATTTTTTATACCGGACTACTTTTGCATACACCCTAGGCGATTTCGCACCATTTGGTGTCTTCTAACCTATATATAAGTGTACCAGTCCCACTACAAATCATTCTACAATATTCACTATTCAAAACTAGCTTCTATTCCTGGATACAGTACCAAGTTTGGAGCAAATATCTCAAATGGTTGTCACAAAGCAGCTGTGTAACTCCACCATGTAACTGTCCACATGCTGCCTTAAATTGAGGGCTACTACAGAACTATGGAGAATTTTAGTAGATGATGAATTAAAAGCACAAATCTCCATAAAATCACATAACATTACCCTATATAGTGTTATAGCTAACCATTCTGCATATAAAGACTCATCACTGAAACTATACCAACATGTATGCCACTCTGGAATGGTCGACAGACAAAAGGGTATTGGCTTGGAACGGTCAGTCAAGAAATTTGCTTTATGACACAGGAGGAAAGGAAAAACAATGTTTTCTGAGTACTAGTGTATTGGTACTATACCGATATGCGAAAACAATACACTTACGCCTAATTTTGGCAAATTTTGGAACAGCGTCGCGATGTCGCGCCACTTTCCAGAACTTCTTAATTGTCAATCAGGAAGCCAATACCAATGAAAAAAAAGAGAAAAACACACTATAATGACTGTTTTGGTGTATATTACTGTCACATTCCAAGCCCAATCGCCTACAGGTAATTTACGTACACTGGTTTATTATATTTGACAAATAAAGCTGAGAAATCAAGATTTTAGAAGATTTTGAAGGCGATAACTGTCCGTCTGCGATACAAAAAGAACAAATGTGTTGCATCGCGGAGTCCGCTGGATTACTCTTGTCGCAGTAACTTTAAATTATGTTCCCAGAGACATAGCTACAAGAAACATAAATTTCCAACTTCAAATTCTACAAAAAAACATATCCCACATAGGGCCTAGGCACACCTTATAGGTTAGACACCACCAAATAGTTTTACTATATAATTTAACCGAATGCCATCCAATAAGGCCAGTCTCTCCTACTTTCACTATTCGTATGGATGCTGTGGGACCCACTTGTACATGACCTGCAGCCAGTCTGTACTGGTTCTGCATGAACTAAACAATAGGTTCACTTACTCCTAAGAAAGAAAAATCCAACCTTGTCATATCCTCCAATATTGTGTACATTTTTTGGCCACGGAAACTCCGTTTACATCAAGTGACCAACAGGTTCAGTGTTTTCTTTTAAATGCTACAAATAAGCTGAAAACTGGTGTTAAAGGCACCCCAAAATGTTCCTCAAGTGAAACTGGGTAGTAACGGATCAAGATTTGCAAGCAAACGGTGTCTGTGACCTCAAAACACCCGCACTATTTTTAGCCAGGTTTTTTGAAAAATAATCCAGGCTATTGGATTGGCGAAAGCCGGGCGGGCGGGCGGCGGGCGGGCGGCGGGCGGCGGGCGGCAGGCGGCGGGCGGCGTCCACAATCAATGTTAAGTTTTCGTGTTTGCGTCCATTTCGTTGTTACTGTACCACCTAGGAACACCAAACTTTCACAGCTTCATAATGAAGGGGTGCCCACCACATATCACTATCCAACATGTTACTTTTTTTTTAACTTGACCCATTTTTTCTGCGCAGTCGACTTAGCAATTTTCAATGTTAAGTTTTCGTGTTTAAGTCCATTTCTTTGGTACTGTACCACCTAGGACCACCAAACTTTCACAGCTTCATAATCAAGGGGTGCTCACCACATATCACTATCCAACATATTACTTTTTTTTTAACTTGACCCATTTTTTCCGCGCAGTCGACTTAGCCATTTTCAATGTTAAGTTTTCGCGTTTACAATGTTAAGTTTTCGTGTTTAAGTCCATTTCTTTGGTACTGTACCACCTAGGACCACCAAACTTTCACAGCTTCATAACCAAGGGGTGCCTACCACATACAACTATCCAACATGTGACCATTTTGTTACCTTCACCTATTATTTCTACGTAATTGACTTAGCCATTTTCAACGTTAACTTTTTAGCGTACGTCTGGTTAACGTTTTTTGGTTAAAAGTTTTTCGTTATACTATATCTCTGCAACTGCTTCGCCCATTACCTTGAAACTTCACATGGATGTTTATCATCATCCATATTTTCATGCTAACCCCCAACCGTGCGGCCCCTGTGGCCAATGTCAAGGTCAAATTACTTTGACTTTATTTGTTAAAGTTTTTTCGTGTACTATATCTCTGCAACTGCTTCACCCATTACCTTGATACTTCACATGGGTGTTTATCATCATTGTCGCACCCGCTTGCGGAAAGCGCGATATCGTCGGCATTTTGGCATATGTCCATCCGTCCGTCCGTACGTCCGTGTGTCCGGTTAAAGTTTTTTTTTCGCTAAAGTGTTTCCATCTACTATATCTATTTTTTTAGTTTCATGCCTCGCCCCAAGGCGCGACATGCAGGCCACGGCCATCTAGTCTACAAAAAGTGGGTATAATTATGTTATCCAAGTGTCTATGCTTGGAGAAAACCTGGCCTTCGTGGCTTTGCCTCGTTTCTTGTTTTATACCGGACTACTTTTCAATATACCCCTGGGCGATTTCGCACCATTTGGTGTCTTCTAACCTATATATAAGTGTACCAGTCCCACTACAAAGCATTCTACAATATTCACTATTCAAAACTAGCTTCTATTCCTGGATACAGTACCAAGTTTGGAGTAAATATCTCAAATGGGTGTCACACAGCAGCTGTGTAACTCCACCATGTGACTGTCCACATTCTGCCTTACATTGAGCTACTACAGAAATATAGAGAATTTTAATAGATGATGAATTAAAAGCAGAAATCTCCATAAAATCACATAACATTACTCTATATAGTGTTATAGCTAACCATTCTGCATATAAAGACTCATCACTGAAACTATACCAACATGTATGCCACTCTGGAATGGTCGACAGACAAAAGGGTATTGGCTTGGAACGGTCAGTCAAGAAATTTGCTTTATGACACAGGAGGAAAGGAAAAACAATGTTTTCTGAGTACTAGTGTATTGGTACTATACCGATATGCAAAAAAATACACTTACGCCTAATTTTGGCAAATTTTGGAACAGCATCGCGATGTCGCGCCACTTTCCCGAACTTCTTAATTGTCAATCAGGAAGCCAATATCAATGAAAAAAAGAGAAAAACACACTATAATGACTGTTTTGGTGTATATTACTGTCACATTCCAAGCCCAATCACCTAAATGTAATTTACATACACTGGTTTATTATATTTGACAAATAAAGCTGAGAAATCAAGATTTTAGAAGATTTTGAAGCCGATAACTGTCCGTCTGCGATACAAAAAGAACAAATGTGTTGCATCGCGGAGTCCGCTCGATTACTCTTGTCGCAGTAACTTTAAATTATGTTCCCAGAGACATAGCTACAAGAAACATAAACTTCCAACTTCAAATTCTACAAAAAAAACATATCCCACATAGGGCCTAGGCACACCTTATAGGTTAGACACCACCAAATAGTTTTACTATATAATTTAACCGAATGCCATCCAATAAGGCCAGTCTCTCCTACTTTCACTATTCGTATGGATGCTGTGGGACCCACTTGTACATGACCTGCAGCCAGTCTGTACTGGTTCTGCATGAACTAAACAATAGGTTCACTTACTCCTAAGAAAGAAAAATCCAACCTTGTCATATCCTCCAATATGATGTACATGTTTTGGCTACGGAAACTCCGTTTACATCAAGTGACCAACAGGTTCAGTGTTTTCTTTTAAATGCTACAAATATGCTGAAAACTGGTGTTAAAGGCACCCCAAAATGTTCCTCAAGTGAAACTGGGTAGTAACGGATCAAGATTTGCAAGCAAACGGTGTCTGTGACCTCAAAACACCCGCACTATTTTTAGCCAGGTTTTTTGAAAAATAATCCAGGCTATTGGATTGGCGAAAGCCGGGCGGGCGGGCGGCGGGCGGGCGGACGGGCGGCGGGCGGCGGCGGGGCGGGCGGCGGGCGGCGTCCACAATCAATGTTAAGTTTTCGTGTTTGCGTCCATTTCTTTGTTTTACTGTACCACCTAGGACCACCAAACTTTCACAGCTTCATAATCAAGGGGTGCCCACCACATATCACTATCCGACATGTTACTTTTTTTTTAACTTGACCCATTTTTTCTGCGCAGTCGACTTAGCCATTTTCAATGTTAAGTTTTCGCGTTTACAATGTTAAGTTTTCGTGTTTAAGTCCATTTCTTTGGTACTGTACCACCTAGGACCACCAAATTTTCACAGCTTCATAATCAAGGGGTGCCCACCACATATCACTATCCAACATATTACTTTTTTTTAACTTGACCCATTTTTTCCGCGCAGTCGACTTAGCCATTTTCAATGTTAAGTTTTCGCGTTTAAAATGTTAAGTTTTCGTGTTTAAGTCCATTTATTTGGTACTGTATCACCTAGGACCACCAAACTTTCACAGCTTCATAACCAAGGGGTGCCACCACATACAACTATCCAACATGTGACCATTTTTTTTACCTTCACCTATTATTTCTACGTAATTGACTTAGCCATTTTCAATGTTAACTTTTTAACGTACGTCTGGTTAAAGTTTTTTGGTTAAAAGTTTTTCGTTATACTATATCTCTGCAACTGCTTCGCCCTTACCTTGAAACTTCACATGGATGTTTATCATCATCCATATTTTCATTCTAACCCCCAACCGTGCGGCCCCTGTGGCCAATGTCAAGGTCAAATTACTTTGAATTTATTTGTTAAAGTTTTTTCGTGTACTATATCTCTGCAACTGCTTCACCCATTACCTTGATACTTCACATGGGTGTTTATCATCATTGTCGCACCCGCTTGCGGAAAGCGCGATATCGTCGGCATTTTGGCATATGTCCATCTGTCCGTCCTGGCCAACGTCCGGGGGTTTGAGAGCTTAGGGGCGGGGTTAGGAACAAAAGATTCCTTTGTAATATTCCGTAAGCTCATAAACTCTATTGTTGTTTAGGGGCTTTTTCATTGTTCTTCAAACAATGGAAATACCCCATAAACCCAAAATGTTGGAACGTCCGTACATCCGTGTGTCCGGTTAAAGTTTTTTTTTCGTTAAAGTTTTTCCATCTACTATATCTATTTTGTTAGTGTCCATGCCTCGCCCCAAGGCGCGACATGCAGGCCACGGCCATCTAGTCTACAAAAAGTGGGTATAATTATGTCATCCAAGTGTCTATGCTTGGAAAAAACCTGGCCTTCGTGGCTTTGCCTCGTTTCTTGTTTTATACCGGACTACTTTTGCATACACCCTGGGCGATTTCGCACCATTTGGTGTCTTCTAACCTATATATAAGTGTACCAGTCCCACTACAAATCATTCTACAATATTCACTATTCAAAACTGGCTTCTATTCCTGGATACAGTACCAAGTTTGGAGCAAATATCTCAAATGGTTGTCACACAGCAGCTGTGTAACTCCACCATGTGACTGTCCACATTCTGCCTTACATTGAGCTACTACAGAACAATGGAGCATTTTAATAGATGATGAATTAAAAGCACAAATCTCCATAAAATCACATAACATTACACTATATAGTGTTATAGCTAACCATTCTGCATATAAAGACTCATCACTGAAACTATACCAACATGTATGCCACTCTGGAATGGTCGACAGACAAAAGAGTATTGGCTTGGAACGGTCAGTCAAGAAATTTGCTTTATGACACAGGAGGAAAGGAAAAACAATGTTTTCTGAGTACTAGTGTATTGGTACTATACCGATTTGCGAAAACAATACACTTACGCCTAATTTTGGCAAATTTTGGAACAGCGTTGCGATGTCGCGCCACTTTCCCGAACTTCTTAATTGTCAATCAGGAAGCCAATATCAACGAAAAAAAGAGAAAAACACACTATAATGACTGTTTTGGTGTATATTACTGTCACATTCCAAGCCCAATCACCTACTACATGTAATTTACATACACTGGTTTATTATATTTGACAAATAAAGCTGAGAAATCAAGATTTTAGAAGATTTTGAAGCCGATAACTGTCCGCCTGCGATACAAAAAGAACAAATGTGTTGCATCGCGGGGTCCGCTGGATTACTCTTGTCGCAGTAACTTTAAATTATGTTCCCAGAGACATAGCTACAAGAAACATAAACTTCCAACTTCAAATTCTACAAAAAAACATATCCCACATAGGGCCTTATAGGTTAGACACCACCAAATAGTTTTACTATATAATGTAACCGAATGCCATCCAATAAGTCCGCTTACATCAAGTGACCAACAGGTTCAGTGTTTTCTTTTAAATGCTACAAATATGCTGAAAACTGGTGTTAAATGCACCCCAAAATGTTCCTCAAGTGAAACTGGGTAGTAACGGATCAGGATTTGCAAGCAAACGGTGTCTGTGACCTCAAAACACCCGCACCTTTTATTTTTACCGGACTCCTTTTGCATACATTTCGCACCATTTGGTGTCTTCTAACCTTTATAGCATACTAACATCATGGTAAAGCTATCAATTGGTAAATTTAATTTCATATACTAACGTCGCCCGTCATAGGTAGTGCCAGGGACGGCGGAAGTGGGGGGGGGGGTGGGGGGGGGAGCCGGGGGGGGGGAGGGGCCTAGCCCCCCAATAATTCTGTAAATTTTGGATTTTTTATTCTTATATATTTGTGTAAACATGAGTACTGGGAACTTTGCTGAGAACTTTGCTGAGAATGCAGGAAATGGCGTTTCACACCACATTCCACTTGGATTTCAAAAATTTCCGGGGGGGGGGGGGGGGGTGGGGGGGGGGGCATGCCCCCGGACCCCCTAGTGCTATCTGGGCCCTCGGGCCCTCAACATTGGCCCCCTCAATAATGTTCGGCTTCCGCCGCCTATGAGTGCCTAATTTCACTATTAATAATCACCAAGGCCGATAACCAGCCAGTAAATAGCATGTACATAGACTCACTAGTTTACTTATTCAAAACACAACACTAGATAAAACTGCTATAAGCTTATGTACACTGCACATGCATTGCATGAGTTAACTGCACATGTAATACATGTATCGTTAACAATTAATGGTCTACCTTTGTCATCGGACAGTAGTTACACAATGTGTTTTATCTCCTCCGTCTCCATCGGCGTCCTGTAACAACGTCGTGCACTGCATATAAACGTGTTATAACATTGCGGGGGAATCCCCGAAATACCAGTGGCTTGTCGAGTTGCCGAACAATGAGGAGGCTCCGGACTAAATGTTTAATCACGAAACCCGCTCCATTACTACGCTGAGTTACATTTTGTCGTCGGCTGGAAATGTTTTATTTTTGTTAAGAATTAAGGCCAAAATGAAATACAGCAGACCACATTTTCCGTTTACAGCGTAGTGAGGGCTAACACGGTCGTAGAATGTCTGCGTAACGAAACCAGTATATACATCCAATAAATACAGGATCTTCCATGAGTGATGATTTAATATGATACAGTCGAACCTCCCCGAATGGCCACCTCTCTACAACAACACCCTCTCTATAACAGCCGCTATTTTATATCCCAAATCGATCTCTGTAACTAACCCTTATACTGCTGAACACAAAAAGTGTCATCTGCTGTTGCTTCTGCCTTCTTTCTCAATAAAAACATGTTTTTACAGCATTTTAGAATCATTTCCATTGGAAATGATTCTAAAATGTTGCCAACGCATGTTTTGATGAGAATTATCGAAGAAAATAAATAAAATACGGACGACACAATTTAATTCAGCATTAACCTCCCTACAACGGTCACCTCTCTACAACAGCCAGTTTTGCGTCTTCCCATGGGTGGCTGTTGTAGAGAGGTTGCACTGTATTTATTAAATATTCATTTACGTGGAATCATTCATTGATCCCGCTCTGATTACATGCAATCGTATGTAGAATGCTCACGGCTTACTTGTGTATTACAATAGTGCTTTATGATTATTATTAAATACACCCTGTTTATCTCAACGAGTAGCAAAATGGGATATAGGGATGCAAAAGCCGGCTGTCCGCCCGTCTGTCCGTCACGTTTTCAATTCTGCTATAACTACTTTAAATAGCGTATGACCGATTGGCTTAAAACTTCATGTACATGTACATGTGCATTACCATCCATATTTTAAGTCTCCACCGCACACATGCACCCCCGTGCCCAATGTCAAGGTCAAATAACTGTTAATGTCATATTCAGTAGATTTTTACATTCGGTAGATGCGTGAACGTTTCTCCAGTCTCATATAACGTCTTTAGTGTATGACTGGTTGCCTTCAGACTGCATGTGCATGTTTCTCATCATTCATATTTTCACTCCCTGCATCCATGCATCCATGCCCGAGGTCAAGGTCAATTAACTTTCAATTTCACATTCATTAGATGCATGCGTGTTTCTCAATTCTTCTATGACTTCTTTAGTGTACTCGCGTTTGCCTTGAAACTTCATGTGAAAGTTTCTCATCATTCATATTTTCATTCCGAGGCCCACCACTGATCTTCACGTGCCCAATGTCAAGGCGAAATAGATTTGACATTTCACATTCAGTAGATTTGTGCGCGTTTCTACATTCTCCTATGACTTATATACTGTACAAGCTATTGGCTTTAGTGCATGTTTATCATCATACACATTTTCAGTCCCCGCCCCACCCATGCTCCCGTGCCCAAGGTGAAGGTCAAACAACTTTCAGTCAGTAGATGCGTGCTCTCCTTTCTCTTATGACTTCTTTACTGCATGAGCGTTTGGCTTAACATTTTGGTGCATGTTTATGATCCAACCACCACTGCGATGGGATACATGTCGTTTTCCGCATTCTCATATTATTTTGTCAAAGTACATTTTTTATCCCGTCAACAGGTGCGTATGTGCCGTGAAACATTTTTGATATCCTGTCAATACTAGTTTTGCATTTTACAGCCATTTGTAGGTGTTGACTGGATAAATAGAATAGTAGGTTAGTGCCGTGAATGGGAAAAAATATCTGGCGCGGCACGGAAACGGGATGTGCTCGGCAGAGCCTCGCCCATCCCATTTCCTGAGCCTTGCCAGATATTTTTTTCCCATTCACGGCACTAACCTACTATTCTCTATCTATTTTCCTTATTTCTGAACCAGCGTATATGTTGTGACCGCTCATTTGAACCGTCTCGGCGAGACGGTTCAAATAAGTGGTCACAACATATACTTCTGATGAGAAATAAAGAAATTCTTGAGCCTTGCCGGATATTTTTCCCATTCACGGCACTAACCTACTATTCTCTATATCCAATATATTCATAATCCAATATACGGTGGAACCTTTCTAAACTGGACACCAACAAAACACATGTGATCTTATTTTTGATGACGTTCTTGATCATTTATCTCAGGTCATAATGTATGTTCGTGATCGCATATCACACAGCTATGACTCAGAATGATCAAATGCCTGATTTACAGTGAAGCCTCTCTAAGCCGGATACGACTGCTAATGTAAGGCCAATGTACTTGACTCTCGGTGAGATAAAGACGTCAGTTAGGTAATTATGTAAGTACATGTAGGTCAACACCGCATATCAGTTTAATGTGTCGCATATCAGTTTAATGTGTATCATATCACCTTTTTTTTATACGGTATCGGTCCATGGTACTGTGCAATGAAACCTCTCTAAACCGGACACCATGGGAGGTCCCCAGGGTGTCTGTCTTAGTGAGGTTTCACTGTAAACGATTTGATCATTCTGAGCCGTAGTTGTGTGCTATGCGATTACGAACAGACATTATCACCTGAGATAAATGATCGAGAAACTCATCACAAATAAGATCACGGATTTTTGCTCGGTGTCTGGTTTAGAGACGTTCCACTGTATTATCACTCTTGACTGAAAAAATGGCGATCGGTGTAGATCCAGACCAGCATGTGCATCCACGCAGTTGATCAGAATCTGCACCGTTCGCCATTCAGTCAAGGAAACGCCCTTTTTGCATTTAACAAACACCATTGGCCTTTTTTTTTACTGCGGGAGTGACCAGCATCTAGACTGTGGACATAATTCCGATTAATCCCATTCCACAATCAAGGTGCATGATCACGTGGTTACAATAACAACACCAACAATGGCTGACAGTGTTGAAAGCGCGCCCACTCTAAAGAAAGTATTATTTGATCTTTTCATTAATAGGCAACGGATATTGATGAAATATAGCGCAGCAAAACGCGTCTTAATGAGCTGCATTTGGTGGTCCCGGGAGTTCAGCGCATACTTATGTCATTGTTGCGAAGAATAGATTTCCGTGTCCGTAGATGCGTTATCTCTGGTTCCAAATATAACGTTGTACGTATTGCGAAAAGCTCATGCTTGCTTTACTAGATATTGGTGACAGACTACGTGAGACGACGATTACTTGAGACGAAGAAAAAAGTATAACGCGGCCTTCTCATTGGTCGAGGAACTTGAACAAACAATAACGAATATTTGGTGAAAATCCATTAACACATTCAAAAGACACGTATGTAGTTTCTACGGAGCCCCGCAGGGTACATGTATTTTTTTTTATTAATTCGTTCCCAAGAAAAATAAATTCGTTCCCTCAATTTAACAATTCGTTCCCTCGAATTAACAATTTCGTTCCCACGAAATGACAATTCGTTCCCTCAATTTAACAATTCGTTAACCTCAAATTAACTATTCGTTCCCACGATATAACAATTTGGAACGAATTGTTATTTCGTGGGAACGAATTGCTAAATTGAGAGAACGAATTGTTAATTCGTGGGAACGAATTGTTAATTGGTTGGAACGAATTGTTAAATTGAGGGAACGAATTGTTATTTGTTATTTCGTGGGAACAAATTAATAAAAACTATAATTTCACGTCCCCTGCGGGGCTCTGTAAGTCTCAGATACATTGGCCAACTTGTATGTGTAAGTTATTGTTCACATGTTGGATCATTGGATTATCAGGGGCCCCACGGGTCCTTAAAATAGGTATGACCTTACCTGTATCCAGCGCGACGAAGGAACGTTATTTGAATGTGATGAATGACATGACAGAAACAAACAGTCATATGTGGCTGAGACATGGGGATTATGAGATTTCTGACCAGTGTAGCTCCTGATCAAATTGCACACTCATGTAGCCTCATAATGATCTATATTGCTTGCTATAAGCAGGAAGGGGTTTCATTAATGCAATGTAATACTGGCGAACAGTGTATCCGTATATCCTAATCAGACTGGATCTACAAGGGTTGTAAACGATATAAGCCCCATATATTCAGCCACAGCCACATATATGTCTGTATCAGCCATGAATACATTTGTGGCGTTGACTGGATAAATGGGGCTTATGGGTTATGCGACCACTGTAGATCCTGTTCAGCCTGCGCATCCGCGCAGTTTGATCAGGATCTGCAGTGTTCGCCGTTCTATCAATGAAACACGTACTCGTTACGCTTACATAAATCAATATAGATCGTTACATATGTATTAGGGTACATGTGGTGCTTTTTAATCTGGAGCCTCCCTGATAACGATCCGAGCTGCACTGGCAACACATCCGGTAAGCTCCATTTCTCCAGTCACAGCGACATTTATAATCAAAGGACTGAAAGTCCTGAAATCCTTCGCAGTACGTGTTCAGCCATTTTTAGTTAATATTTCACACAAAAAATCATATATACTCCATTTAAAATTCAAGAAAATTATTCGTCGTAATCAGTTATACATTATCAATGCTGCCAAAAACCAATATCTTTATCGGAGACAGAGTATATGTTTGGGTAGTGTAATCAGAGCATTAACGGCCAAGAAAAAAAAAATGGATCTGAAGAAACTTGGGAAGGGCAATAAACCTAAAAAGTGCATGAACATTACACCTGAAGAAGAAGAGAAAATGTATTCATCTGGGTCTCTAGGTACAAGTACACCAAAAAGCTTCAATTCACGATATTTTACTATTTCGGAAAAATGTTCGGTCTGCGTGGACGAGATGAAGCAAGATAATTGAAATTCGGTAATATAGAGATGAAAACGACATCCAATGGGGAAAAGTTTCTCGAATTCAATGAGAGGGCAAGCAAGACCAGGGATGGGGCGAATCTGTCGAATACACGAGAGACCACACCGAACATATTTGCAACAGACAACACCAGGTATGTTTGCTGGCCTTGTAAGCGCAAAACTTTTTTCTTTTTTGAGTCGTGAGATATTGTCGATAGAAAATTGAATAACTTGAAAACTATCACGGTTGTCATGACGATACTTGGATAATCGATCAAATGTTCACGAGCGTAATGTTAATCGATCCTCAATATATCAGCATTTAAATATAAATATTTGTTTAGTTATACATTGTTTATTAATTCAAATATCTCAAGACACAATAAAGTTAGGTGCATACGAGCGGAGGTCCAGTAGTATATAAGAGTCACAATGATACCATCACCTCTGGAAGGTACCGGCTACGCGCGGCACCTTCCACCGCATGATGGTATCATTTGTGACTCTTATATACTACTACCGCGAGACCATATATTTATGACATGAGAATATACACCCTATTAGAGATAAAAATCCCTATGTTATACTCAGTATATATATAACATAATGGTTCTAGTTAAGTGTGCGTGGTTGAAGACAGGTAGTCACGAGAGATGTTTTCGCACCGGTATTTACGAATATTGCAAACATCACCGTGCATGGATGCGAAGAGGTTCCGTTTCACCTCGCCCATGTCGGCATTGTGGGGTAGGGACCAAAGCCGAGTCATTGCTATGTCCACTATGCGGTGGCACTCAGGCTACTCATCGAATGGCTAACAAGGGATTACGTGCTCGCAAGTATTATCGTTTAGTAATAATTCAAATCGGAAAGTCAGTTAGAAAGATAGAATCGATCTAATAAGTCACGGTGTTTCTACAGCATTAAAACACTGTAAAACAAACATTATCAAACTAATTTTATAAAATTGGAAAATTTAACAGAAAAAAACAAGTACCAATATTATTAGAGAAAATGGATAATACAATACAATTTGAATTGCAAATTTTTAATGACTGTGTTGAAGAAGTTTACGAAGCTTACGGGGGTTATAATCCTGTATATAAATTCTATAAAATGAGAACACTAGGTGATATCGAATACATGAAATACCAGCGTAATTTATTACGCTCCGATAAAAACATTACATTTTCAATATTATACCGGCAATTATGTCAACTATACAAGAGGCAAATACAAACATTAAGACGGATAATGCGTATCGGATATGAAACTAAGGTGTATTATACAAAATTTTTAAAACCCAACGATTCGTTTACGAATGTACATTTCTACGATATCGCTTATAAAGATATTGAAAAATTATTATTGAAAAAAAAAACAACTACTAATTAATTTATAACCGAGTGTATTTTCCTTATCGAAGGTATGTAAACGGGCTATCTGAAATTATTTTTCATCAACCTCGAGCGGTCTTATAGGAACGCCGTTGTCATACTTTTTGAGTGTATTTTTTCCTTATACGATGTTAATGTACAAACTGGCAATCTGAATTTATCAATTTTATCAACCTCGAGCGGTCGGATAGGAACGCCGTTGTCATGCAGCTGTTTACCATAGCGACCACATTTGTAGGGATAGAAATAAATAAATAAAAAATGTTTAGCTCCAACCGCGGCGCGAGCCCACGACCCTCGTCTCTATAGAGTATCGCCTTAACCCACACGACCATGTAGGCTGTTATGATAAACATTACCTAGTGTTGTACAATTATCGATTTACGACAATGTTTCAATTACACGGGTTATGAACCATGCGTAAATTGATAGCCGAGGTAAACAGACAGTTATTTATAGCCGAGTGTATCAATTTACACAGGCGATTACAGTGTAATCCTCGACCGAATTTGTTATGTGATTACGGCGTAATTCTCAGTGAAAAACACATGTTGTATAGGTATGTAAATTTGTTTACTGCACCAATATAATTAATCTTATAATTTTCTTTAAATTAATTATAAAATTAATTATTTTTCTTATATTGGTGCTGTAACATTTCTTCCGACTTTATCTCCAAGTTTTTCCCTAAATTTATCACCCAATCAGTACACTCAATTTTGGGCATGGTGGCGCGCGCCTTGATTCTTATATCATTTTTTAATTGTTCATATCTCCCCATTTCTTCCACCACGGATTCAAACTCTAAATTTGATATTTTCTTATCGGCCAACGCTTTGGACACCATAACGTCGATGGTATTTTTCTTCGACCTGGCGAGAACAGATATTATATCATGTTTTCTACATTTTTTCTCGAGTTTTCCACCCGACGCCCTAATTACCATACACAACAACCCAGAAACGGCCGACACCGCACATAGAATCCCCGCTACAGGAACCGTTATAATGGTGGATATAGTTGCAGCTGTCCCCGCCCCACACAACACAGAACCACTCGCTAGAGCCGTGCTAGATGCTTCAGCCGTGTTCACCGCGCGTCTATATATTTTAGCGTTTCTTTTTCTATTTGTATATTCTCTAACTAAAATATCCTGCATAGCGACGATATTATTCAAGCTAAAATCTGAACTTCTTTCGTTAATTGTACACAGTGTTGATGGAGTGGTATTGACAATTGGAAGCGTTGATTCGTTCATGATTTTCAATATATTAGTATTTTACAAAATAAGTTCAATTAACAATGAGACAATAGTGGAAGAACTAACTCTCTGGGTCACCGATTTCGTAACAAAATTAATAACACTACCTTTGGAAAGTCTAATTCGATCATAACCGGAGAACGAAACCACCGTCGAACTATCTCCAGAGATTTTAGTGACTCCAAACCCCCGTTCTTCCCCATCTACTACAATATTTATCGCGACCGCGCCCACAGGTTTACCACTAGCATTAACTGAGCAGACCGCCATTTGGATAACTTCACCTGCAGCTGTCATAGTGTATCCCCCACATTTATTAATCGCTTTGGCACCGAACGAATATTCATAGTGCCCCTCAACCAAATGGGCCCCGCTTTCTCCAGCCCAAACTGTTATGGCACGTTTTAGCGTTTTTCATTGTTCGCACTATTCCGGCAAGCGAACTGTTTGCGTTATATGCCTCAGTACGAATATTATAAGAGGCCTCCTCAAGAGCTTTGGTCGCGGCTATACGATCATGTTTCAGTTTATCGGAAACTTCGGTTATCTTTCCGTCTAGTTCGGTAAGTGCCGCTTCTCTGCTGAGAGAGTCCTCTAAGCGCAACGCATCATAAGCCTCCGTAATGGTCGCCTGGTGGCCTTTTAGGGCTTTCTCAACACCCGACCGGGCCTCTTTTTGAAATTCGGTTATTTTCCGGTCTAGTTCAGCAACCGCCGCTTCTCTGATGAGAGAGTCCTCTGAGCGCAACACCTCATAAGCCTTCGCAAGGGAAGGGCTGCCTGGTGGTCTTCTCGGGCTTTCTCAACACCCGACCGGGCCTCTTTTGAAATTCGGTTATTTTTCCGTCTAGTTCACCAAAACCGCCGCTTCTCTGATGAGAGAGTCCCTCTGAGCGCAACACCCTATAAACCTCCGTAAGGTCCGCCTGGTGGTCTTCCCGGGCTTTCTCAACCCTACGTTCGGACCCCCTCAACCCCCAACCGGGTCTCTTTTCGAAATTTTGTTATTTTTTCGTCTAGTTCAGTAAGTGCCGCTTCTCTGTTGAGAGAGTCCTCTGAGCGCAACGCCCCATAAGCCTCCGCAATGGCCTCCTTGTGGTCTTCTCGGACCCCCTCAACCCCCCGACCTGGTCTCTTTCAGAAATTCGGCTATTTTCCGTCTAGTTCAGTAAGTGTAGCTTCTCTGGTGAGAGAGTCCTCTAAGCGCACGCATCATAAGCCTCCGACAAGGGCCTCCGCAAGGTTCGACTGGTGGTCTTCTCGGACTTTATCAATACCCGACCGGGTCTCTTTTCGAAATTTGGTTATTTTTTTTATCTAGTTCGGCAACCGCCGCTTCTCTGACGAGAGAGTCCTCTGAGCGCAACACCTCATAAGCCTCCGTAAGGTCCGCCTGGTGGTCTTCTCGGGCTTTCTCAATACCCGACGTGGCCTCTTTTCGAAATTCGGTTATTTTTTTGTCTAGTTCACCAACCGCCGCTTCTCTGTTGAGAGAGTCCTTTAAGAGCAACGCATCATAAGCCTCCGTAAGGTCCGCCTGGTGGTCTTCTCGGACTTTATCAATCCCCAACCGGGCCTCTTTTCGAAATTTGGTTATTTTTTTACCTAGTTCGCTTAGTGCCGCTTCTCTGTTGAGAGTGTCCTCTGAGCGCAACACCTCATAAGACGCCTGATCTTTCTCAATATCCGTTCGGACTCCCTCAATTTGTGCAGTCGCCGTCAGTACTTCTACTCTAACATCTGATATACTCATGTGAATCCCGTTTGTGACCCTCGATATAGTTTTATTTATCAGGGCCTTGGTTTTTCCAGTAGTTAAAAAGTCGCCCTCTGTCGGGATGAATCCACCTTCTGCCGGTTCAAAATTCTTTGAATTTGTCACCCAATCGGAAGAACTACCTGGTCCGTATATACTCATAATAAAATTAATTATAATATTGGGCACCTATACCCAATTAGAAATTTCGAGAACTACCGAAATCGGGTATCGTTTGTCAACTTTCTCGCTTGATCATCGAGAATAGAGACCGTAAATTCGTGGATATGTCCCGATTCCAAAATTCTTTCATCGGGGTTCGTGTGGGAAGTCTAAGGTCACAGTCTCGCCATAGAAACAGTCGCTGGCTTGCACGGTTTTCAGTAATGTGCTGGGAGTGCCGTCTATCGTGTTGTACGATGTGTTCACCCGATCCAGGTGCACCCTGAGAGTTTTCGTGAAGGCGAAGTCCACCGGGTTATCACCGACTTACTCACCCGGGGTAAACACTCCTTTGTTTGAGGAGTATGTCTCTCTAAAACCGAGTTGAATACCCAACCCCGGGGAGACCACTACCTTATTATCAGTGCTGATGGTCATTGTTGCGAGCCCGGTAGCATTCGATACTGTGAGGTTGATTATACCGTCAAGCTGTGAGTTGACAAATCTTTGAGCTGTCTTATTCCCCACAGTCCGTGAGGCAGCTTTACACCTAATTGTTGTCCATCCTTCACATAGTAAAACCCTTCACTCTTCCACACATTCTGCCATCCAAACGTGAACGTGGTTGATCTGAGGCCTACCCGGCGTTGTCCGCAGCAGTTGTCGATTGACTTTTGAAGTTCACAACTCCCTTTTTGAACATTAGTGATAGTAGCAAACATAATAATATCTTTCAATGGATACAAAAGCATTTAGCTTTAATTCTAATGCAAAGTACGCTGTCGGAGGTAAATACAAGCAAAAAGACGTTGTTAACCTTGTACACCCAACCGTAACGGTTAGACCAGACAGTGGCTTTGCCACCAATTTCCCTAACACGTTTGAGAAATATAGGCTGCCCAAGATTACTACGATGGAGGCGGTAAACGGGTGGAAAGCCACACTGATGCAGTTTTGGCAGAACCAGCTAAATTTTGCTGTATGGTGCGCACAGCCGGGTGTGGACGGGTAGTTTCACATATAAGACCAATATAAAACCATCCAAGAATGTCATGCTACCGAAGAGTCTACAACTGTTTCACACGTATTATACTATTAGGAGGATTTTCAAAGAACTAGGTATATTTCTCTACCTCAAGACGACGCTGGGATCCCATTTCAAACGCATACGACCAGTATGGCGTTTGAAAGACTGTGTAACGAATTTAACGTTTCAAAAGACGCGGACTGGAGACAGAAAGCATTTCCTACCACCACCGGCCTCGGGGACGTTCTCATTCGGGGCCAGTCCGGGAATTGGACGCAGACTGATTTTAGACACGATTACTCCGGTGACCACATCGTCAGTCGGAACGCCGGAAATTTTGACCCCGCGACTATGACTTTCGGGCCGGAAGTGTCTGGAGGTCGGCACTGTGGCGTGTTTTCTTGTAAAATGTTACCTCCGAAACTGGCTCACGTCGATTACATACATCAGGCTGCTGATGTTCAGAACGTGTGGACCACAGTTATGTTAGATAAGGGTCTAGGGTTCACGCAGGCCGGGGTTACTTGCGTCAACGAATCTATTCGCACGTACGTCTGGGCCATCCTCGGCGCACAGAAGCAAAGTCGCAGTTCTATACTGGGCACGGGAACAGCGTTTGATGCACAAAAACAATTCTTAGCACTTGTAGAGGACGCCATCTCAGCTAGGGTGGATCTGGAGAAGGCGATCCACAATTATCAAGGACGTTTTGCAGACTGCCCGCACTCCGGTAGACTATGTATTTGGAATAGGTCTTTATATGGCGCCCGAGCAATAGATACTACGAGACGACCCGGTTGACGGTTACAAATAATCAGATCGTAGTCGCAACCACCAATCAAAAATCGTCCGCAACGGGAACGTGAACACGGGTATCATCAAGCTCCCACCCAAGATGATTGGGAGCGGAGTTGTAAGTGGAACCGATTTCATAAACACCCAAAAACACAAAATGGATACACCTCCTCAACACAATCGAACCCAGTACCCCCAATTCGTAAATTGGATGCACCATCGAGTTCCATCAACAATGTTGAAACACCAATCGAGATTGGAAGCACAACACACGAGGAGGAGAAAATTAGCGCTCGTCGTCGCCTCGTGGCGATCATGGACTATTTACGCTTTGGTTTTAGGAACTCTCTGGTGAAGAATAGTAGGAGACTGGCGATGGCCACGATTAAAGCCCAGGTATTCTCGGCGAGCCATCCGACCGTTTTTGATAATATAGATAACAAGAAGGAGAGGAGACCTCCTATCAAACCAGGCAGCGCGGCAGCCAACTTTCCTGCTAATTTAGCCAGGAGACTGGCGAGGGCTTTTAGTTGTTTTTTTATCCACTCCTTGGCTCCGCCGGATGCTGGCGCGGGTGCTGGTGCGGGTGCTGGTGCTGGTGCGGGTGCTGGTGCGGCACCAGCATTGACAGCTACAAATAGAGACGATATAGATAGAACTAGGGTCGATATAATCATGCTGAAAGCTGCGATGATGGTTACTATCGTGACGCCCTTCTCTCTGAACAGAGTGCGAAGACGCTCACCGAGTGTCGTGTCCTCGTGCAGAACCCTCGAGATTGTTTCGTGGCTCCGACTTAATTCGCCGGAAAGTGCCTCACGGTTAGTCGAAGCAGCCTCCAAGCGAGCTTCTCCTTCGTCCCGCAACGACCGTGGGAGTTTGTTGATCCGCTCGTTAGATTCTCTATCGTCACGGACTTCCCCAAGTTTTCTTTCTTCTAGCGCGATATGTTTGTCCAGCGCCGTGAGTTTGGAGAGGTTATTGACAAGTTCGCCACGAGTTGTTTGCAGAGCCTTATCGAGTCCCAGGAGTTCGCGAAGAGGTAATGGTCATATTTCGTGCCGTTCATTTCGTTGACCGTAGTTTTCACTGTGTTAATAGCGTCAGTGGCTATACGAGGGACATCGCTGAGCTCGCTCATTTCTATAGCGGCGGCCGTCTTCGCCAGCGTTTCGTCGGTAGACTGTAGGGTTTTTACCATTTGTTGAGGCAGCTGCGACCGATCATCGATCACTCCGAGAGCTCGAGCGAGGGATACTCAATATCGGTTCACGGAAGAGGGGCTGAGGAACCGGGTCGGGTCGTTCTTGTACGTCAGCAACTTCCACCTATTACCCCATTTAAACCCAACAAGTCTCCTCTTTTAGTGCTGCGGAACTCCAACGTGGCCTTGATGCCGTTTTTAGAAACCTCACTCTCCCACCGTTTCACCAGAGAATCCGTTTCCTTGAGAGGCGCCAAGCTCATTCTTGGAGATCCCCCCCCCGCTGAATACTCGGCACCAGCCGGCCCATGCCGGAGTTGCGGATGGAGCCCCCACATAGGGGGCACCAGCAGATGAAGTTCCTGGTGCGTCTGGATCAAACAAAGATGCGCCTGGACCAAGCGAAGGCGTATTTCGTTGTTCGCCTGGAACAAACAAAGGTGTATACTGGGTGGCGTCCCTATGGAAGGTTCGTTTCGTCATTAGTTATCGATGTCATCATCGATGGTCATCATCATTCGCGGAAATCGTCTCTGCCGATTTCATCCATGTCATATCGTAATCAGCCATATTTATAATTTTCTTTATAAATTAATTTATGTATTAAAGACAAAACCATACGGGTTTAATATAGTTTCACTAAATTTATGTCTTCGAGTCAATACGGTCGCAACTCTAATCATACCGCAGACTGCGTGAGCCCCTCGGGGCAAAAGCGTGAGACAGAGTGTCGTTATTACGAACAACCCATCGACGATCGACCAGAACCAAACAGCTCTTGGTCCGCTTCCCCAACCTCGGAGCTAACGACGTCATTGTGCCTGGGACTGTTCGCCTCGCTTTTCACTATTTCGCTGACGTCCACGGACGAGAACCGAACCGTCGTTTCAGAACCTGGGTCGCGCCATAGTCAAGAAGACCATGATAAAGATTTCTGGTAATGAGGTGATGTCGATCGATGACAGCGACGTCTAACCATTGTTATCAGGACCTATGGAAGACGGCGCAAGAACGCGAAAACGCTGTCTATCAGGGTATTGACACCAACAAAAAGTAAGAACGTAAAACCAAACTTAGAATCGGGTCTGCTAACAAGGTAGATAAACAACGCGAGCGACAACGCGGTCGCGGGCGCTTACGGAGGCAAACCGCTTCTACATCCCGCTCGACTTTGAGTTGCTGGAGAGTCACATGCCCTAACTATCAGAGCGCTTTGGCTGACCGCCTCGAATACGAACTAACGTTCAACGACTACGGCCGAGTTCTCATAACCAGGCGACATGTTATCGACCTATACGATCGATAAATGTTTCGCTGGAGTACGACATGGTCACGATGCCGAACTCCGCGCGATTGATCAGAACCCAGTACGCGGGCGCGTTTGCCATACTTTACGACTGAGTTCTTCGCCATCGCAAGATGACGAAAGGACACAAAGGCGAACACATTGTGGAATATTAACGTCAACGTACCCGCCCGCTCTATGGAAAGGTATACTGATGTTGTTTCGAGGATGCTCGGTTCGCGTTCGGTGCTAGAAAAACCGACAAATTCTATAACCCCAAAATCACGAAGGTAGAGGTGACGATCGAGGGAGTACCCAATCAACTCTACAGAGCGGGGTCTTCGCACGCACCAGCAGTGGGACGAAGTAAGAAAGCAGTTTTGCTGCCGGCTCTAAGCGCTCTCCGAGGTTGCAGCAGTTGCCAAAAGACCTGCATCTCTCGGCCGTCTCCCTAGCGGAGTTCCTGAATACCAAATACGCGTTATGGCTAGACAATGCGAGCCAGCGACGACGACCAAATACACGGCAACGGACGCCAAGTTGAGAACGCTAGCGAGGGTGTGAACGATCCAGATAACCAAAGAGGCGGACGGAGCCGGGCCATTGAAGGTGTACTTATATATAATTATCAGACGCACAACTCAACATCGAAGATGGTCGATACGTCTCAGCACTCTACTAAATCTAACGATTTATTAATTAATTTTAGAAATTAAATAACAATCAATACCAATTCACGATTGGAGATGCCCACTCAAATGCCATAATATGTGGGCAGACAGGATGTGGAAAAACGGTTTTCATCCTAGACTTGCTCGAGGGGCTCCTACCGCGATGCCTTTCGTCATATTGTGGATCCTGTGTCCCCACTGTGCGGCACAACGATACTATCAGCGGCGCCCGTGGATATGGACCGACCCTGAGGTATACGTTATTAGACCCCGGTAAGGCATAGGCTTCACGATTGGTTGCGTGGTTTATACCAAAAATTCCAGGGTGAGCCCACCCTATACGTGATTGACGATTGCTCGGCCAAGGCGGCGATGACCAAAAAGAATGGACATGCCTCTCCGAGCTCGCATTTTTCTGGCCGCCATGCTAAGGCAAAGCGTATGGATATCCACTCAAAAGTACAACGCCGTCCTCAAGGATCTGCGCGAGCAAACGAAATGGGTCGCCCTCTTTCACTGCAAGGACCGAGACTCATTCGATGACTGTCTTCGAGAGAATGACGTTACCCTCCCAACGCGCGAGGAGCGCCTGGAGGTTCGACAGATGCTTTCGGAAACTAAGCACGCCAAGCTTTTGCTAAAGACTGATCAACCAACTGCTTACGAAATTATCAATAATTTTAATAAATTAATTAGTAATTACTTAACGCTCGTTAGTATTGCCGAGTAAATGCTTAACAATGTCTTAGCAATTGCTGAACATGCTGAACAATGCTGAACAAATGCTTAACAAAATGTTGAACAAATGCTGTAACAATGGTTAACAATGTTAACAATTTGGTGCACCCGCTGCGAGCTTTGTTGCGAGCATAATGGTGATCATAAGTATCGGGTGGTGCGCTTGGCAATTATTTGTTAAAATGATGAGACGTTTCGTTAGAATTAGTTAAATTAATTTGAAGAAAAATGAACTGCGACGAGCTTCTCGATCAGCTAATGGAAGAAACCTCAACTCCGACTGCCAACATCCTGAAAGATAATGATCCGACAGAGCAATCGGAATCAACTCCAATGGCGGTTGGTATTGGGTTGAGTGCAACGACTCCGAATGAAATTGAAAATGCGGCGCGACGAGAGCGGCTAGCTGCGCTGGTTGCTGGGGGACAATCGGAGCATTATCTCGGTAGGCGTCTCTCAGTTTTTCAGGTGGATAAGATGTCAGATGCGGAGATCGATAAAATGTATGCGCGATACTAAATCTAGGTTAGGTGCGAGATTGACAAAACTCTCGGATCGGCGGGCTATTCATTTGTACGCAACCGCCGTTAGTATACTTCTCCCTATACCAAACACCGCGGGATTGATTGACGATCTAGAGACTGACCCTTTTATAGGTCACACTCTTAGAACAGCCTACTGCTCAATTTATCACAAGTTTTGGAATGTACTTAGCTCCGCTAACAACCGCGTTGACCACGGGTAAAAAAACACCTGTCAATTTGGACATATATGCCCACGAACTATAAGCCCTAATATTAATTATCATAAATGATGACACAAGAACACACCCGCGAGAGTGACGGAGATTGAACCCGATTGCTCCAACCCAATCGAACCCGAGTGTTACTCCGCCACTGGTATGACATACCGCATATAAAAAAATCCAAAAGACAGGCAGCTGGGCGGGCGGCGGCTGCCACCAAAGAAAAGTTAAACAAGATAAAATACTCGCCGAGCTTCGAGAGGCTAAACTAGTCGTTGCAATCAGGGACGGAGACAGCAAAACATCTGAAGACAGAGTTGAGTACAACAACACCCCCAATTCACGAATTGGAAGCACACTCAACACCCAATCGAGGTTGGCTGGCGAATCCGATTGAACCCAAATTAGTGAATTGGAGTTGGGTTGTTGGTGGTGGTCTGGCAGTTGTGGTGCCCTGTTGCGTGTGGAAATACCCCATATTATCGAAACAACAACCAGCCAGTGTTCAGAAGAAAGTTACGAAACACCAATCGCGATTGGATGCAGCCCCATTTTAAACATTGATCGCGACCCCTTTTATATGCAATAATTATAATGGCTAAACAAGATGGTAAAAATGTTAGTGAATGCGCTTTATCACGCCGTGGTGATATCGGGTTTTCAGTATCGGGTATGCTTGACTATCAAAGATGGCCCTAGGAGGATCCGCTCCCAAATTGGACTTTTACTGTGAGAGACGTAGGGCTCGCGACCTTAGATGTAGCGGCCGCAGTTTGGACCCGAGATTATCTAGTTAAAGCTGGAATTCTACCAGTTAATATTATGGAAAGTACATGGCTTACAATCGCAGTAAATAGTAGGTGGTGCGCTTGTAAACGCATTGGCGTTCAGCGGTAGCACTTTATATTCTCTAAAAATGAGAAGCTCGAAAAAAAACGTGGATGAGGAGCGTAAGCGTCACGAATTTAGCTGTAAAACAACTCAATAGCGCAAAGGGAAGCGTGGTCGAAAAAAACGAACCGCCCATCTGGACTGGGTCAATGAAGAGCTTCGCCGCGAAAATCACGCACCGCACAAACTTTTCAGAACGTTGAAAGAAGCCAACCGCAAGTACGCGCTGGCATATCCGCACAAAAGTCTCGCGCCCGCTGGATCGTGAGCCCCAACTTTCAGATTTCTATGTACCGTCAGAGCCCCAAAAAGACCACGAGATCGCGTTCATCGTCGTGGGAATGGTGTGGTGGGGCTCGTCGGCTACTATATTCAATCGAGATTTTTAAATTAATTATTTTAAATATATTTTTTTATAAATTATATATATTGATAACGATGTCAGTTGACGAACTTTATTTTGCTATGATTGATGTAGGCTACACTGCCTTTAATAAAACACCGCATGGCTGGTGCAAAGGGTATGATTCGTCAGGCCAGAGATTCTCTCGAGACGTGCGGGAGGACGAAAATAAAAAGCAGCCACCCTTTTCGCAAAGCGGATGTTTAGAATTCCTCCACCAATCCTGGGGGATTAGATTTTTCCCAAGTTCCTTCAGAACTTAACCCCCAATCAGCGATTGTACTTCCAACAAAGGTTTATTATTATCGACGCAGTTACCGGACGATCTGGCGAGGGCATGTTGGAGATTGTCCGATATATTAGAATACATCGCATACGATGAACACGACGCAAACTTAATACCAAACTATCGGTTCGCCTAACGCGCAAGCTAGCGAACATGTACTATAGACCCCCGCGGCTACTGGAAGGGACTCGCTGCATCAACAAGAAACCTCGCGGCGGCGACCAAGGTTTCAGAAAACGCTGTCAAGGAATGGCTCAAGAAGCAGGCCATCTGGCAGATCTATTTACCCCGGCGCCCTCACAATATTCCGCGCCCGAAATTCGACGTGCCGGTACCGAACCAAGTTCACCAAGCGGATCCTGTTTCTCTCCCTCACGATCGTCGTCGGTCGTAAGACGTACAAGTACGCGCTGACAATCGTTGACGTAGCGAGTCGTTTATAAAGGGGCTGAGCCGTTGGCCACTAAAGAGTCACGGAGGTGGCAGAGGCTCACTCCCGAATAATATAAGAGGAGTCCTCTCAAATGGCCGATCTTCTCCAGGTCGATCCGGCCGCGAGTTCATGGGCGCGGTCTCCTCATCTATTGTCTAAGGCACGACGTTTCTGTCAAGACGCGGCCGCGTCAAAACATCCATCGGGACCAGGGTATCGTGGAGCGCTTCAATCGAACCCTGGCTGAGAGACGTTTGACACCATACGCTAAAGAACAAATTGTAGACACTCATTCGCGATCACGACCGAGTGGGTGGCCAGACTGCCCGCCGTGGTCTCGCACTGAACTGGAGAGGTGACAGATTGATAGGTAAGAAGCCCGTAGATGCTATCAAGTTTAAAAGGGATGACGAACAAGCCCTCTGCCGTCTCGCCGCGGCGACCCGTTGGTTTAGAGGAGCAACGGCTTCCATCGGATATTGACGTCCGGTACCTCTATCAACCGGGAGAGCTCGAAGGTGGCAGCCGCCGCGCGACTGATCCCGTGTGGTCTCTCAATGTATATCATCTAGATCGATCTATTATCAAGCCCGATGAGCCCGTGCTCTACTATTTGGATGATGGGCCATCTCGAGGGTTTGTTCGCGAAGAACTTCTTGCGGTGCCTTCTGACACCCAGCTACCCCCGGATCGTCAGTGTCTTTAGTATTCTCTCAGAGTTCTTTTTTTTTTTTTACCTATCCTATAGGCTCGGTGTGTAACCCGTCTTCCATCACTCTCCTCTTGGTCGTAGTACGCCGAGAGTCCAATAAATTTTTGTTGACAGTACGTCTTCATCACCCCGTTAATCATTCGGAATCCCCTGTTCTCCGCCATATCCCTACCCCTTCCCGTTCGAGCACAATCTTATACCTTTCCCCAAGTCAGATCGTTAGATTTTCTTCGACAATCCCCTTGGCCGAGTGCTTAGATTTTCCAAATCACTGCTAACGTAGTAACACTTGCTACACAGAGCGATGGCTCTATCCCCTTCGAATTCCAGCTTGAACAGTCCCGGAGTTTGTTGCTCCACACGTCCCACGCCAACCACTCGGTCTTCTCCTTATTAAACTTAAAACTTTCTTCTTATATTCTTTCTCACCAACGCCGCCAGCGTCCTTCTGCCGACAGCACGAAGATACATGCTGTCAGCGTCCATCTGTATCAGTTCGAAATCTCCGCGATCCACGTACTTGTCCAAGAAATCGTAGTAGAACTCCAGCATCCGGGAGCTTGGCCAACTGGTAGACCGCTATGCCAACATTGAAACAGTCTGTTGATCACCACTCGAGTCTTCCTGCTCGATATCTCGTAAGCCTCCCCAATCTCCTCCAGGTCTTCGAACCACGCCGACCTCAGTGCCCGATCGACAGTCTTCTCATCCTTCGTATATGTGGTGTTCAGGTGTCTCTCTTGTGCCTCTATCAGCTTGCCACAACACGCGTTGCCAACCAGTTTGAATATCTCCGCCAACACCGCCTTGCTCTTGTCGACGTCCCCCGTCCGTCTAGCAACGGTGACCTCTTTAACGAACCATTGAAACGGTTTGCCGGGCGTGTAGTCTATCACCCTATGCATCGCCTTGACGATCAGACCGTGCTCCAGATACCACTTTAGCAGCGGGGAATATATGATCATCTTCTTGGCGGACATTGCCTCCACGAGCTTTCTCTGTCCTTCGACTCTTTTCCTCCCGGTCCCGGCCAGGTAGTCCTTCATGTGCTGTGGAACCTCGTTCTCATCGACTTCTCGATTAACGAACAGCGGTGACATTTCCGAGAACTTGTCTCTCAACGTTTCCGGGACCTCTATATCCAACTCCGCAAATCCGAACCACTTTTCACTCCTGACCTTCCTCACGAAACGGTCTATATACGACTGTCTTTCCGGGTCGTCACACGTCCATATCTGCTCCTCCCCGCACGGCATGTCCTTCGACAGAGTAGATAGGTACAGAGCATTGGCATCGTACCCCAGCACCGCCTTGCACATCTTCTCTTCCCGACTCCCCACCTGACCCCTGATCGTTGACCTTCCAGCCTCGGCGTATCTGGAGAATACTATGGACGAACCACCGACCAATCCCTGCTTCATCATCTCGTAAGTTTCAGACTTCGGTGACCACAGCTCGGGCGTGTCCGCCTTCCCATCGATCGACCCGCGGAGTAGGTACTGAAGGGAAACACCGGGCAGAGACACAGCATCCTTGAGTATGTCCACGCCTCTTCCCCTGTAGAACTCCGTCATTTTAGTCAGAGCCTCCAGGAACGGTCCTACATCCAAGTCGTTGCAGTGTTGCAACCATTCCTTGAACGTCTTCATCCCCTTTTCTCGGAATACCTTCTTACACTCTTTCCACTCGGACAACGACAGTAGGAACTCACCCTTCAACTTCGAGTACCACTCGGGATAGTCTGGCAGCCCCGGATGGTCGAGCTTGTCCGCGCTATCGAACCACTCGTACGGAAAGTGAGACTTTACCGTTTTACAGTCGTACGCCTTAACCCACCGGTCATACGTGGTACCGGGTCCCAGATACTGGATGATGTCGAGAAATCTAAACTCCGGGGTAAACAGAAACATCGTCGTGCTGGCTCTCTTTCCGACCATCACCATATTCACGGTGGCCGCCAACTTCTCTACAAAGTACTGCTTGATGAGGTTCAGGTCGTACCTGCTACAGTTGAACCCCACCACCGGGACTTGGTCAATCCAAGAAATAATCTTTGCTTGCTGAGACTTCGATAACATATCTATGTCGGCCGGCAGATACTTCTTCCTAACCCCCTCCCTGATTGCCTTGCCTCTCATCTGCAGCTCGGTCACGAACTTCTCGACTAGCGTGTCGGGATCTCGTTCGCATAGGTGTGTGATCCCTTCATGCATCGTATCCCCCAACGACACCGATATAGGAACGTGCTCGACCTCGAAGGTTAGGTCTTTGGTGGGTCGCGTGCTTTTTGACTTGTCGAGATACGCCTCGAAGTCGTAGACTATCTGGTGGGGGTACAGAGTCGTCTCCTCCTCACGCGGCGATTGTGGATAGTGGGTATTCACCTCATTCAACCACTCGCACTCCCACATCACCACCAGCTCGTAACCCGCCTTCCTTATCTTGGCGTCTTGAATTTTCGTCCTCTTGTACAGCGATCTCGCTTTACCTCTCATGCAATGCCTCGGACACCCGTGCCAGTAGCATCCGTGAAACTGAAACACGGTCTCGGTCTCGTGACAGTAACCGTCGACCGGATCACCGGCCACCCACCTCTCACCACCGTGACCGCAGTCGGCGTGATGTATGTGCTTTCCCACCCTCTCCTCTTCTCTGCTCAACCATTGAATCGACCTCACACTCGCTGACCCCTTAGGATAGAACGCCTTCTCGTAGGCCGACTGTGGTCTCTCTATCCTCTTACCTGGACATGTCACCACGGTCTTCCCACCCATGCAGGTGGTCGCGTGTCTGTGCATCTTACACGACTTTGTGAACCGTTGTTGACATCCGGTGCACCCGTACTCGTTCGTCATCTTGCGGAGATTCGTTATGAGGAACGAGTGACCTCCAAACATTCCTATCGTCATTGTCTTCCCCCCAACCACGTCGTAATTTGCCGGAACCTTCATGAGGTACCACACTCCATCGGCGGTGGGCTCGTAAACGCGAATACCCAGCTCGAAATGCTCTTCGACCTTCTTAATATCGTCCAGGGGAATTCCCTGGCTACCCGGTCCGTTATCATGCCCGAGATATTCGCGAGCCAGAGCTCGTACCTTCTCACAACACCGGTCTGGTCTCCCTCCACGTTGGATGGCTATGCACCTAAACAGACATAAGTAGTCGTCGTACGTGTCGACGGAATACATTCACTTTTTCTGTCTTAACCAGTCTGGGAGTTTTCCCGCTCCCATGAGAAGTTGTTGCGCGTCGATGATCATCTTCACCTCGACCGATATCCAACGAACGAAGGTCCATTTTGTGTTTGGTCTATCGACTTTGTCGATGTCCATTCGACCTTTCTCTCTATCGGATATCCAACTCTCGGCTTTGGCGATCTCGTTCATCCACAGACTGCCCTTTGATTGTTTGTGATAGATCATAGTAGCGTCGGTCTCTATGTTCCTAATACGATACGAGCACGAATACCTCAGATAACATGCCGTGGTCATCTCTGGGCGAATTTTATTCATTATGCGATTAGCGATCTCCCCGTCTACCCCCCTCTCGAAAGTCGATACTATCTTCCTCCTACCCCTATCAACAGTTTCCCTAACTTCGGCTTCTTCGGCGAGAATCCTGGGACCCTCCTCCACCAAAGCTCTGGAGATATCTCTCCTCTTCTTGGGAGGTCCCCCCACCAACCCTTGATAAATCTTATTGTAGTACGCCTTGCATAGGGGTTTTCTACGTGCGCTGGGATCTTCTTTTACACGCTGCGCGTAAGCGGTGACGCGCAGACTGGCCGTCGTCTCGTTCTCCAATTTCTCGGAGCGTTTTTCAGGGTCGGCGGGCAGTCGTCCGGTCGAAACCGCACGCCGCAGCCTCTCCTCGTAGACGACGGCTCGCGTGTCACTTATCCTATCTGCTATATCTTTCTTGAGTCTCAAACCTCTTAGGGAAATTCCCCAACTCTTAGCTTGCTCTCTCATTGCTTTATGGTAGGCATTATCTGAGTATAACCAATAGATTTTTTATCTTCAATAGGGTGTAAGATATATTTTATTTGCAATAAATGTATGACAGATTGTTGTAATATACTTAGTATAACTTATGGATAACTTGTCTTTAATAGGGTGTCAGTTTATATTTGTGACAGATTGCTGTAAAATACTGAGTATAACTTATAGATTTCTTATCTTTAATAGGGTGTCAGTTGTTATTTTATTCGTAATAAAAGTATGACAGATTGTTGTATATATATTCTGAGTATAACATAGGGATTTTTATCTCTAATAGGGTGTATCTGCTCATGTCATAAATATATGGTCTCGCGGTAGTAGTATATAAGAGTCACAAATGATACCATCATGCGGTGGAAGGTGCCGCGCGTAGCCGGTACCTTCCAGAGGTGATGGTATCATTGTGACTCTTATATACTACTGGTCCGATTTATTGTGATCACCACTACTTGTTGTCCATAAAAAGTATTTTGCTTTTCATACATTCAGTACAGAAAGTTTACTATATCATTGTTGTTAATAAGATAAATAGGTCTGAATTGGCATGGAAACATCAGCGAATAAAGCTTGTTGCGAACGGTAACTTGCAATCTACTCGTGGACGGTATGGGAGCAAATTGCAAGAGTTACCGCTTGCAAATATATCTGGGCCAGCATGTGAACAAAATATTGTTTCTTATCACTGTATTTTGTTGATATCGACTTAAATCCATAAATACATCTGAAGTTGAATTTGAGATATAATTCTGTGAATACAATGTACTGTGAAATAAATTGGAAAAACTATTATAATTTTGTTTGAAATCAATATCGGCCGTCTGGCGTGACAATATATGAGAAACATAACATTTTTTATGGACCAATATTTCCATTTCAGAGACCGAGTCACCCTGTCAAGATTTTTGAGATCTTCAGAAGTCGCCAACCTTCCGAGATGTTGGCTGCTGACAGTCCATTTTACCTGACAGCAGTACCAGAACAACGATTGAAAGGCACAGAAAATGAGCCATGGTATGACATTTATTATGTGAAATAATGCACTATGATTTTTTTCCATTTTGTTTTAAATGTTATTTAAACATTATCATACGACACTGAAAATCATTACGGACAAGGCTGAAGATCAAATGAAGTTTTATAGAAAGTGACATTAATATTTAGTTAGAAAAAGATAAAATAGTTATAAATACGACAATGTTTTGTATATTATAATTGGTGAAAAATGAGATGTAATTCAGTGCGTCTCAATAGTGATCTTAAAATGATTCTACAGCCTGGTCGATATGCAAAGTTCTCAAAAGTATTTCTTACACATTTTCTCCAAAATATTTATTTTCAGGCATTACCCACGGCCCATGGGAGAGGCTACACTTGGCAGTCTGATGAAGAATGCTGCAGAGCAAGCTGGAATCTCGTCACGGTTGACAAATCACAGTATTAGAAAGTCAACAGTCACCACTTTATCGAAAGCACGAGTTCCCCCACAAAAAAATAATGAAATTACGGGACATACAAATATACAATCCATCACACACTATGACGCCGAACTGTCTATCGGAGAACATCGTCAGATATCAAATATATTACAGTCTGGTCAGAATATCGCCCCACCGAGCACAGTACAACTGGGTCAATTAATCGCCCCACCGAGCACGGCCACTGTATCTGTCCCTAGTAATGTGAATGTTCTGCCGCTACAGGAGATCGAAAATGTCACCTCGTCAGCGAACACTTTCTCTGCACAAAATCCATTTCCTGCAACATTCTTGTCTGGCAATACATTCCACGGTTTCGGAAACTTTGGATCTGTACCAAATCACATCTGAAATTTAAATGTGATAAATGTCAATAAAATTCAGTTGTACGAAAATCACTTTATGGTATGCTAGTTGCGAACAGTAACTCTTGCAATCTACTGCCGTACCGTCTGTAGTCCGAGTTACAATTCCAAACATAGGCTTCCTTTGCAGAATAGCGAATCAGATTTTATTCAAACTTCAGCCTATGAGTGGAATCGCTACTGGATACGGATGGTTAGAATGCCAAGTTACTGTTCGCAACTAATTGTAGTGATCTGTATTGTACTGAATATCATGTAATTGGTGTAAAACACACGTAGAAATGAGATATGGAGGGTGATGGTGTTTTTTGAGGGATAGTAAGCAGATTTTCAAGGCAAACACAAAATATTGTCTTTATGATCATTTATTGATGAATTTTGTTCATTTTTGCTTTGTTGGCCAATGGAATTGAAAATGTTGCCGTGATACTACCGTAGTACCGATACATGCGATAATTCAATATTGTGTATTATGTTGTTATTTTGTCTTCAGAACAAAATTAAATTCAGCAGTTTTTGAACGTGTCGAAATTATTGACAGTCGATCCGATGCTGATGGAGGTGCTTCATATTTTTACCGGACGATTATATGAAAGTTTTGGGGTATTAACAATATTCATTGATATCTTCGGCAAATAAAACATGTGTTAAATAAACTTACGTGTTTAAGTATGGCATTTTATCCAAATTTAACGCCTTTTTCCCGGTTTTGTTGTGTCTGTAGTGATGTCAGCCATCTTGGTTTTTCGTGTATTGTATCGATTCAGGTGCGCGAAATGACCTTGTCAATTTGCATAAACTGAAGCCATCACAGGATCACAGGCGCTAGGATTGTTCAACAAAAATAATAGAGTCGCATTTCCTCACACTATCGGATTATTTAATGATTAGGGTGCATGTTTTGTTGAACGGGTATATAATAAATAGGTTATTGGATTTGTACGGAAATATATTTCGGCGTACTCGTTCGTTCGGCGCAACCTATAATTATTCAAACTCTAAGACAACGTTTCATTTGTGAAGTGTATCGTACTGCATATGGTTTGTAACGTCATTATAGATTAGTTGATGTTTTAAGTAAAATGGACACCGATTAATAATATCGATGGCTCAAGATGATTATTTAAAGCATGCGGTATGTAACTGTCAAAAAACAATGTTTCTGTTTTAAATCATCATCATTTCGCTGTCCAATGTTGGATTTTATTGAGCCATTGACCTATGACTATGTAAACGCTTCTGTAATTTGTCTGCATAAAATGGCGGAAACTACTTTTCATGAGACACGAGGTTAATTGTAGCATTTCGCGTGAAAAAAATATACTCAAATTAATACATGTCAGTTTATATTATATTAAATCAGATAAACATTTTGTAATATAAATGTCGTACAGAAAAATTAACAACACATGTATTACACTACACAATATAATGTTAGCTCACTATCAGAACTATTTTTCATGGCATATAACTACGTATAAATTACATGTGGAGCGGTCGATCATTGCGCTAAAAATATAACCTTCCTAACAAAATATTTATTATGAAACACGACAGTTAATATTTTATAAAATCACAAACTTTATTGAGCATTGACTGTATATGCAGCCTATGCTCAATAACTATAAATCCATAAATTAAAATTTTCAGACGATCGTAATTTTGCACTTACGAACATTTTAGTCGTATTTTAGTGCGTATGTGCCGTGAAACACGGTGCCGTGAATCATTTTTGATATCCAGTCAATACAATTTTTGCATTTTACAGCCATTTGTAGGTGTTGACGGGATAAATAGAATAGTAGGTTAGTGCCGTGAATGGGAAAAATATCTGGCGCGGCACGGAAACGGGATGTGCTCGGCAGAGCCTCGCCCATCCCGTTTCCTGAGCCTTGCCAGATATTTTTCCCATTCACGGCACTAACCTACTATTCTCTATCTATTTTCCTTATTTCTGAACCAAAGCATATGTTGTGACCACTCATTTGAACCGTCTCGGCGAGACGGTTCAAATGAGTGGTCACAACATATACTTCTGATGAAAAATAAAGAAATTCTTGAGCCTTGCCGGAAATTTTTTCCCATTCACGGCACTAACCTACTATTCTATATACATGCAGCTCAGTGAATTGTCACTGCTGTCTACTTGACTACTATGCGAGTAAATAAGGGTTTCACCTGTGGTAATACGTACCCTAACAATAGGTTGTGCATCAGTAGCCTATTTCAGCAACATTGCAAAGTATACTTTCCTAGCAAAGTATACTTTGAGGGAGAAATCTTCTATTTTAGGATAAATTTATTAATTTTTATTATACTGAATTTATTACATTATCGCAGCCAATTTGGCTGTGACAATGTAATACATTCAGTATAATAATTCTGCATACTTTTAATCATCAAATATATGCAGTTGTTAGTTCTATATGAAATAATGCATTTCAGGAAAAATAAATGATTGCTACCTCAAAGTATACTTTGCTAGATAAGTATACTTTGCAAGTTTGATGAAATCGGCTACTGATTTAACAGTTTACACATTGAAATATATTTTGAGATTAATGGAATAAATACTCAGATATCTCGCCTGTTGTATAGCTGGCATAACGTGTATTTATAACACGCTATTGTCCTATCTGTCTATGATGCATTGCACTTAATTGTATTAGTTTCACTGTCATATTATTTGCTGTATGTGTCAAACGATCCAAGTGGTGAAATTGTACGATGACATGTACATAAAAAGATGGCGGAGGTGGCAACTCAATGTACCATATAGTATACAGTAACAAGAGAATACTCACATATCTTATAATATTCATATATCACATTACTATTAAGAAGCAATGATCATTGAAGCCAATTATATATTTCTTGATCACAAGCGTTGAGTGAAACACATTGTTTCTCAACATCTTGAACATCGATGTGAGGACACGAAGTACTTCAAAAAAAATAATTCAAGTGCCTATGAATAAATGAAATACAAAGTGGTTTTAAAGCCAGGGCTTTCAGTGTCCTCGATGCGGTGTAAGTGGTTGTTCTAAAAAGGTTTGAACCTACTTTGGGTGACTGATTGCTTGAATTTTTCACTTGCCCACTTGCAAAACCTTTTGTTTTCCCCACGTTGATGTGCATTTTATCCCGTCAACACAGTGCGTATGTGCCGTGAAACATTTTGATATCCTGTTAATACGACCTACTCACTGTGATGAATATGTGCGGTTGTCATACTAGTCGATTCTCCGATTTTGAGGATGCGGCTGGGTTTATTTTTTTGCATTTTAAAGCTATTTCGAGTGTTGTCGGGATAAATAGAATAGTAGGTTAGTTCCGTGAATGGGAAACAAATATCTGGCGCTGCACAGAAACGGGATGGGCTCAGTAGAGCCTCGCCCGTATCGTAAGCCTTGCCAAATATTGTTTTCCCATTCACGGCACTAACCTACTATTCTATATTTATCTGTTCTTCTATCATTAATCCACTTCAGCCTAAGGACACAATGATTTTAGTTGAAAAACATATCAAGAAAGTGTTTATTACTCCATATAGGTATATATTGTTACCACTCATTTGAACCGTCTCGTCGAGACGGTTCAAATGAGTGGTAACAACATATACTTCTGAGATGAAATAAAGAAAATAGGGAATTTGTTCCTCAAAAGTTTCATACTACTATAATTGTATCCCGTCACTAATCGGTTAAGATTGGTAAAATTCGAGTAATATGTGGCTGTGACTGGAGCAATGGGCTTATTGGATTTGTGATCAGTGTAGCTCCAGATCAGATAGCACAGTCCTGTAACATGATAACAATCTATATTCCTTGTTAGAAGCACGGCGGTTGTTTCACTAATGGAATGGCGAACAGTGCAGATCATGAACAGACTGCGCGGATGCGCATGCTGAACAGGATCTACAGTGGTCGCATAACCAATAAGCGCAATTTCTTCAGTCACAGCCAGATATTTCAAATAATCTTCGTTTACATGGAGGTAGTGTATATGGCGTTACATGTACCACTGATAATACAATCTTTCAAGTGTTTCGTGTTTGGTTTGATAGCGGGTATTTCAAGGCCAAGCTATCAGATTATGTTACATAGCATATATATAAATTATATGTATTTTTATTCTATTCGGCTTATATGTAAGGGTGGGACTTGGCTGCCATACCCGGGATATATAGCCGAGTAAACAAGCAGGCCAATGGTCGTCGGTCTGGTTTATATTTCCGAATTTTGATAAATGTTGCATTTATTCAGGCTCCAAAAATGTGCGTCAAATATAGGAGAATCTATGCAGGTATGGTAATCTATAATTTGAGGCCTCCTATAGCACCCATCAGCATATATGTGTGTGGTATATAGTATGGCTGGGTATCGATTAGAGATGACTGAGGGGAACCCAGACAAGTTATAAAGATGTAAATTATATTGGAAACGGACATTTTGTTGTATTTTTCATTATATGTTTCGGTCTCGATGGAACATTGAACCATTTATTAACAAATAAAAGTGCAATAGCCTTTGGTTATGTAATACAAAATAGCCTTTGGTTATGTAATACAAATAGAAGTGCAATAGCCTTTGGTTATGTAATACAAATAAAAGTGCAATAGCCTTTGGTTATGTAATACAAATAAAAGTGCAATAGCCTTTGGTTATGTAATACAAATAAAAGTACAATAGCCTTTGGTTATGTAATACAAATAAAAGTGCAATAGCCTTTGGTTATGTAATACAAATAAAAGTGCAATAGCCTTTGGTTGTGTAATACAAATAAAAGTGCAATAGCCTTTGGTTATGTAATACAAATAAAAGTACAATAGCCTTTGGTTATGTAATACAAATAAAAGTACAATAGCCTTTGGTTATATAATATAAATAAAACCATGGGTCGTTGAGTTTACGGTATTACGAAAAACATTTGGTCTGTTTAAAGTACATGGAGTACGAGCTGTTGATAGGCCGTTAAACACCAATAAACAAACAAACAAACATGAAGTACGAAAGGGCACACATACATGTACTATATACATACAGTCCAGTTCATATCGGGAAATTATGTATTTCTGCACACGAGCCCGATCGAAGAATGACCAGTGATTTACATGTGACCGGACGGAGAAATGGGGCTTATGGCAACTGTATCCGAGAACACTGCATCCGCGCAGTCTGATCAGGATCTGCACTGATCGTTATTCCGTCAGTGAATATCATGTACTGCTTCTAACAACAGTGCAGTTCCTTATCATGCCACATAATTGTGCTCGCAAATAAGGGGCTTATGTGGTTTGCGATCAGTATAGATTCAGATCAGCCTGTGCGGATGCACAGGCTGATCTGAATCTATACTGGTCGCAAACAAGATCTGCACTGTTAGCCATTCCATCAATGTAACACTCAACATGATTCTAAAATACAACATAGACCGTTATCAGGTTATAGGAGTGCTATAGGAGTGCATAGGAGTGCTATAGGAGTGCTATAGGTGTGCGCTATTTGATCAGGAGCTACTCTGTTCACAAACGCAAATCACGTAAGCCCCATGTCTCCAGACACGGCCCTATATAACGGGCCGCGACATAAACCACTTATTGCTGATTTTTCCTGTCTGATCAACGGTCTTTGAAGACTTAAATAATGTTTACATACACGCATACAGTTCTTACAGTTGATCGAGACCAACTATAAGTACGGAAGCCCGTTAGTGCCACACAGAGTAACTTTTTTTTTCGTTTTTCGTTTTATTTTTTTTTCGTTTTTCGTAGAGTAACTTTTTTTTATCTCGTAATTACGAGATAACATATTCGTTTTTCGTAGAGTAACTTTTTTTTTATCTCGTAATTACGAGATAACATATTCGTTTTTCGAAGAGTAACTTTTTTTTTATCTCGTAATTACGAGATAAAACATATTTCGTAGAGTAACTTTTTTATCTGGATGATTTATTACTTCTAGATGGCAACCTGCTGCTCCAATATAGCCAGATATTTTTAATGCAGGATTCACATCATGTTAATGAAGTGGTATTTGCACACATTCCACAAAATGTCAATATAGCACATCAATATACATGTAGGGCTAAGCTATTATAGTCGGTCAATTAGGTATATACTTGCGGTTTAATTGAAAACTAGTGTTTAAGTTTAACGATTATTACAATATTAGTGATTTTTGGCGGCCATATTGGATTTATGGAAATGACAAATTATCAAATGTTAGTTAAACATGCTAGAACATTATTGCATTGTTCGTTGATTAGAAATTAATATCCATCTTACTCGGATTGATTTGAAACTGTGTATGCATGCCCAGGACAATAATGAGAGCGAAACGACCTAGTGCGAAACGACTCAGTGCGAACCGGATTAGAGCGAATCGACCAAACACTGTTATCCCCCTTGCAGAACTACCGTCTCCATTGTAAACAAAAAGTTACTCTACGAAAAACGAATATGTTAAAAAAAAAGTTACTCTACAAAAAACGAATATGTTAAATTACGAGATAAAAAAAAAGTTACTCTACGAAAAACGAAAAAAAAATAAAACGAAAAAAAAAGTTACTCTATGTGGCACTAATGGGTTTCCGTATATAAGCGAGTGCTCGTATAAACATCAGTTTGTTTGGCCATGCTTATGTGATTTTCTTAGTCTGATAATTGGCTTAAGGCCTATGGAACGCCAAATCTACATAAACTCAAATATATATTGCTAGCAACAAATATTTGGAGCTAGCAATAAATATTTGGAGAGCTCTCGAAATCAATTAATGATATCTCGAAATCAATTAATGATATCTCGAAATCATTTGGAGAGCTCTCTAAATCATTTGGAGCTATCTCTAAATCATTTGGAGAGCTCTCGAAATCATTTGGAGAGCTCTCGAAATCAATTAATGATATCTCGAAATCATTTAGAGAGCTCTCGAAATCATTTGTAGCGAGCATTATATAACTTGATTTCGAGAGCTCTCCAAATCAAAGCTATATAATGCTCGCTACAAATGATTTCGAGAGCTCTCTAAATGATTTCGAGATATCATTAATTGATTTCGAGAGCTCTCCAAATGATTTCGAGAGCTCTCCAAATGATTTCGAGATAGCTCCAAATGATTTAGAGAGCTCTCCAAATCAAGTTATATAATGCTCGCTACAAATGATTTCGAGAGCTCTCTAAATGATTTCGAGATATCATTAATTGATTTCGAGAGCTCTCCAAATGATTTAGAGATAGCTCCAAATGATTTCGAGAGCTCTCCAAATGATTTAGAGATAGCTCCAAATGATTTAGAGAGCTCTCCAAATCAAAGTTATATAATGCTCGCTACAAATGATTTCGAGAGCTCTTTAAATGATTTCGAGATATCATTAATTGATTTCGAGAGCTCTCCAAATGATTTAGAGAGCTCTCCAAATCAAATGTTATATAATGCTCGCTCCAAATGATTTCGAGAGCTCTCCAAATGATTTAGAGATATCATTAATTGATTTCGAGAGCTCTCCAAATGATTTCGAGAGCTCTCCAAATATTTATTGCTAGCTCCAAATATTTGTTGCTTCTGAGTTTATTGAGTTTGCATCTGAGCCATCTTAGGTCTCACGGCACAGTGGGCGGCTAGCTTTAAAAAGGTGGTGGACGATTTTCTATATACTTCACTACCGACCCTGCAAGTTACACCAGTGTGTCTAGAACAATAGGTTTATGAATATTTCTTGACTTTGGGAGGCTTGACTAGGTGTATTTATTTTTTAGAGTATTTCATAATTCTACGAAACTGAATGTTAGCTCCGGTTGATTTTGACATGTTGAAAAATGGCGCATGCTATGCTGTTTCGCCGGTACGGTTTCACGTTAGAATTTAAGGTATTTTTCGGGCATTTGTAGCGAAAATTTGAGGTAGGCATGACCCCGCTTTGGAATCATTTTCAGGAAATGGCGTGGTGTTACAAGTGATAGAACAAGACATAACAAAGTCTCTGGGCCTCATGTTTTCATGAATTCCAACAAATTCAGTCGTGTTGAAATTTTTGTCCAAACATAGGTGGGTGGGGTAACTTTGTAAAAAAATAATTAAACACATCTGATGCGGTTACTGCATTTGTGTTGTGGCGCGATTTGTACTTCATTTGCGAGTATTTTTCAATATTTATCCCAAGAGCCGCCTTAACTGATTGTGAGAGGCGGTGATTTTTATAAGTCACCCGCCGCCCTCAGAAAAGCAGTCAAATTTGGCTATTTTCAAACGTCCCTTGATGCCTTAGCATGGACAAGCTATCTGCCAGTTTAACCTATACAATATGCCAAACCAAATACACAATATGTCAAGCAAAATACACAATATGTCAAACGAAATACAAAATGTACACAATATGTCAAGCCAAGTACACAATATGCCAAGCCAAATGCACAATATGTCAAGCCAAGTACACTATATGCCAAACCAAATACACAATATGTCAAGCCAAATACAAAATATGTCAAGCCAAATACACAATATACACAATATGTCAAGCCAAATACACAATATGCCAAGCCAAATACACAATATATCAAGCCAAATGCAAAATATGTCAAACCAAATACACAATATGTCAAGCCAAATACACAATATACACAATATGTCAAGCAAAATACACAATATGTCAAACGAAATACAAAATGTACACATATGTCAAGCCAAGTACACAATATGCCAAGCCAAATGCACAATATGTAAAGCCAAGTACACTATATGCCAAACCAAATACACAATATGTCAAGCCAAATACAAAATATGTCAAACCAAATACACAATATGTCGAACCAAATACACAATATATACAATATGTCAAGCAAAATACACAATATGTCAAACGAAATACAAAATGTACACAATATGTCAAGCCAAGTACACAATATGCCAAGCCAAATGCACAATATGTCAAGTCAAGTACACTATATGCCAAACCAAATACACAATATGTCAAGCCAAATACAAAATATGTCAAACCAAATACACAATATGTCAAGCCAAATGCACAATATACACAATATGTCAAGCCAAATACACAATATGCCGAACCAAATACACAATATGTCAAGCCAAATACACAATATGTCTAGCGAAATTCACAATATGTCAAGCCAGATACACAATATGTCAAGCCAAATACACAATATGTCAAGCAAAATACACAATATGTCAAGCCATACACAATATGTCAAGCCAAATACACAATATGTCAAGCCAAATACATAATATGTCAAGCCAAGTACACATATGTCAAGCTAAAACCCGTAGTTGAGCTTCACATTCGGGTTTGAGGAATTAGTGTGCAATTGGCGAGTAACTATCAATCGATATAGCGATTAACGTTTTCCGCAAACAATGCCTTGAACCCTGAATTCTTTAATTGAAAATCAGTTTATTCCTCATATAATGTTTTTATATGCTACTGTATGCTTTATATGCGCTAATAATGTATTCTGGCGTTGTCCAGCAGCTAGTGTATACATACAGTGGAACCTCTCTAAACTGGACAACAAGAAACATATGTGATCATAATTTTGATAGGTTTCTTGGTCATTTATCTCAGTTGTTAATGCCTGTCCGTGATCGCATAGCACACAACTATGGCTCGGAATAATCAAATGCCTGATTTACAGTGAAACCTCTCTAAACCGGACACCCTGAGGACCTCCCAGGGTGCCCGGTTTAGCGAGGTTCCACTGTACTTAGTTACGTAGGAATCTACAATGGGTTCTGCTACTATATGCTTTATACATGTATTATATATGTATGTGTATGTCATGCTTTTTAAACAATGTAAGGTTTGCTTTATATTTGATAAAAGCCCCAGCAATAGTCAAATGTTCCCTTTAAACACATACAATAAATATATGGCAGCACAGCCCCGGAATTGGCTGTAAAACACTCCATACCCGACTGTATCTAAACTTTTCTCAAATGGAAAATATTGGAACGGCGTTTTTGTCAACAGACACACTTATCTAAATATAAGATTGGCAATGATTATATCACATCAATATTGCCTACCGATGATCGATATCACGCGACACGCCACGACAATAATGGGACGTATCAAGCTTGCTAGCAGTGTAGTCCCGGAACAGACCGCGCGTCGGCGCAGTCTGATCCGGGGCTACACTGTTCGCTGTCATGTTAGGGAGGAATTCATGGTAAAGAAATCGTTGGATCTATATCAGGTTCCAAAAGGGGTGCCAGATGATTCACAGCAACACTGCCCGATTTGTTTCTGGTTCCAGGCGTGGGCCGTGGTACATGGGATATTGCACTGGATTTCAATACCGGAGGTTGTAAGTTCGATTCTCACCCTAGGCGTGACATTCCTTACATGGTATTTCCATCCCACTAGTCGGATGATACTTTAAACTGTGGTCCCGTCTCTATATGATCTTAGCTGTTGCTGGGACGTTAAACCTACTCAATTTTCTGGTTCCACAAACGAACGATTGTTTATCGTTTACACATCGTTTCAACATCGTTCATGTTTTTATATATAGAAAACAATGTTTTCGATGGTTTGAACGTGTCATTGGGGAAACCGCTGACACAATTTTCAATGTATGGAAGCCCAAACTTGTTAGATTTTTTTTGTCGTATTTTCAGTACTTGCATTAATATGGGTATTAATCTACGCTGGATGTGTTATACTGTCATTAATTTGTTCCCTGACTGTAATTTATCACTTACTTATGGAAGCCCTGGAGGGACTTCCGACTTCTTTACTTCCGACTTCCGACTTCATTACTTCCGACTTCTAACTTCATCACTTCTGACTTCATTACTTCCGACTTCATTACTTCTGACTTCCGACTCCATCACTTCTGACTTCATCACTTCCGACTTCATTACTTCCGACTTCCGACTTCATTACTTCCAAGTCAGAAGTGATGAAGTCGGAAGTAATGAAGTCAGAAGTGATGAAGTCGGAAGTAATGAAGTCTGAAGTAATGAAGTCGGAAGTAATGAAGTAATGAAGTCGGAAGTCGGAAGTAATGAAGTCGGAAGTCGGAAGTAATGAAGTCGGAAGTCGGAAGTAATGAAGTAATGAAGTCGGAAGTCGGAAGTAATGAAGTCGGAAGTCGGAAGTAATGAAGTAATGAAGTCGGAAGTCGGAAGTAATGAAGTCGGAAGTAATGAAGTCAGAAGTGATGAAGTCGGAAGTAATGAAGTAATGAAGTGATGAAGTCTGAAGTAATGAAGTCGGAAGTGATGAAGTCGGAAGTAATGAAGTCGGAAGTCAGAAGTAATGAAGTCGGAAGTAATGAAGTCAGAAGTGATGAAGTCGGAAGTCGGAAGTAAAGAAGTCGGAAGTCCCTCCAGGGCTTCCATACTTACTGACTTATTGATCCCCTTCCCTGAACGTAGAATTGACACTCATGTTGGTGTGTATTGGCCACCATAGACAAATGTCAATCAGGCAGAATTCGGGAATGTCACTAAAATCCGCTGTAAATCCATCGATAGAATGAGGATTAACATCAGTTAGACCCACACGTGCGAGTTTTGTTGCGACACAACCGCGATCATTAAAAATATCTGGGTCAACAGGTAGCTGTAACCCCTTGATATCGTTTGTGTGTTGAACGCGTCGCGTGTTTACACGTGACGTGTTTATCCGGTGGAGAGTATTCGGAGGGGAGTTAACTCTGCCGAAAGCTATAGCCTGTTACTAAATTTAGCGATGACCGCACGATTTGTGACGCAAATGGTGGCAAATAACACCTTGAAGCGTAACAAAATAATCCGATGTACTTCTGTAAGTAGAACATCCGTTGTTGATATTGTTCAGTGCAAGTAGTTTTTCATAACATTATTTTCAATTAGCGGTTGCGTATGACAGTTAAACGTTGAGTAACACAATGCATTTTGTTGTTATGGTTATTCCAAGATATCACTACGGACTAGCCCATCGAGGGGGGTCTGGGGCGTGGCTAACTGTCCGACGCGATTCCAATACATAGGTTACCCTATGTGACAATAACACGATACTCGTTTCTATGCAATTCGTTTCCAAGCAATTCGTTGTACAAAACGATCGTTTTCACTTCGTTTTCCATTAGTTTTCGATTATTTCGTTGGGGAATCTTCAACAAATCTACGCTGTACTGGTACAGTGGGGTCAGCGTGTAAGTGTACACACGAACGAACACGACAGGTTGGAACCAACTGTCGTGTTCGTTCGTGTGTGCACTTACACGCTGACCCCACTGTACATACACGAAATAAGCGCGTACACTCACTCATGTTACTTGTGGCGGGCTGCCATTATTGTCGCCAACGTCTTATATAATTAGGAAACAGGTTGCGAGAAGCAACCGAGCGAGATGTGCAACCGTTCTAGATAGATGCCGGTCCTTAATATACATGTACAGTGTAATATGAACACAGTAAGCTTAGGATTATTTGCGAACGGTAACTCTTGCAATATACTCCATGGTACGGGAGTAGTATGCAAGAGTTACCGTTAGCAACTAGATTAGGATCTACTAATTTACGTGATCACATCAATGGTACTTCAGGAACTAAATGACGAACAGGATATGCCGTGATCAGACTGATGTATGCGTAGACCTACAGTGGGGTCAGCGTGTAAGTGCACACACGAACGAACACGACAGGTTGGAACCAACCTGTCGTGTTCGTTCATGTGTGCACTTACACGCTGACCCCACTGTAGCTGTACGTGTTCCGCTTTATCGGCAATTATTTTGCACTAATTCGCTACACCAGTCAGTGGTATATATATCGCTACACCAAAGTCAGTGGTATATATATCGCTACACCACAGTCAGTGGTATATATTCGCTACACCACAGTCAGTGGTATATATATCGCTACACCACAGTCAGTGGTATATATTCGCTACACCACAGTCAGTGTATATATTGCTACACCACAGTCAGTGGTATATATCGCTACACCACAGTCAGTGGTATATATTCGTTACACCACAGTCAGTGGTATATATTCGCTACACCACAGTCAGTGGTATATATATCGCTACACCACAGTCCACAGTCAGCGGTATATATTCGCTACACCACAGTCAGTGGTATATATTCGCTACACCACAGTCAGTGGTATATATTCCCTACACCACAGTCAGTGGTATATATTCGCTACACCACAGTCAGTGGTATATATTTGCTACACCACAGTCAGCGGTATATATTCGCTACACCACAGTCAGCGGTATATATTCGCTACACCACAGTCAGCGGTATATATTTGCTACACCACAGTCAGTGGTATATATTTTATATTTGCGGAATAACGTTTCCATTTCGCGCACTAAAATATTGCAATAATGTGCAGCGCGTTGGCGTTTATTCCTTCGCTATGTTGTTATTGAGAGACAAGCATATTACAGTGGGGTCAGCATGTAAGTGCACACACGAACGAACACGACAGGTTGGTTCCAACCTGTCGTGTTCGTTCGTGTGTGCACTTACACGCTGACCCCACTGTATATATGAGACAAGCATATTATCGTAAACTCACATCATAAAGTGTGTATTAGCAAAATTATTAGGTCACTTTCCACGAAGTAGAAAGCAAACAAACGCTTCAAGCACAAATTTGGAAATACTACTCCGTCATAACACTTATGTAATGCAATGCAATGTAATGTAATTAGAGTTGTGAACTCAGAACTAGCGTAGACACATCTGGGTTACGCCGGTGGACAATGTCGTAAGCCATAAAACATGCAGGTATCACGGTATGCGCCGCCCTGAAAGAACAACGATCCGGAACTAAGATCGATGAAGTGTCATTGAAAATAAAATGAGCTTTCTTTTTATTTTCATAATAATCATTAATCACAGAAACCGAGTTCCCTGCGCAGTAATGTTATTACCAATACTACATTAGACGGAGCTGGCGATCGCTGTTTTTTTTCTTCAGAAAAGTTACGCTGCTGAAATCGTGTGCATTGAAACCTCTCTAAACCGGGCACCCTGTAAATTGCTTTAATGGTATTTGTGTGGGTTGGCTTTGTTATTTATCTCCGATGGTAATGTATGTTCGTGATCGCAAAGCATGAACACATGTCTTGGAGTGGTCATATGTCTAATTTACATTGGAACCTCTCTAAACCGGACACCATGGGGACCTCCCAGGGTGTCCGGTTTAGAGAGGTTTCACTGGGGACCTCCCAGGGTGTCCAGTTTAGAGAGGTTTCACTGGGGACCTCACAGGGTGTCCGGTTTAGATAGGTTTCACTGGGGACCTCCCAGGTTCCACTCTATTTGGGACCTCCCAGGGAGTCCGGTTTAGAGAGGTTCCACTGTACTGAGGACCTCCCAGGGTGTCTGGTTTAGAGAGTTTCCACTGTACTGGGGACCTCCCAGGGTGTCCGGTTTATAGAGGTTCCACTGTACTGGGTGTCCGGTTTAGAGAGGGTCCACTGTACTAGTGACCTCCCAGGGTGTCCTGTTTAGAGAGGTTTCACTGTACTGGGGACCTCCCAGGGTGTCCGGTTTAGAGAGGTTCCACTGTACTGGGGACCTTTCAGGGAGTCCGGTTTAGAGAGGTTCCACTGTACTGGGGACCTCCCAGGGTGTCTGGTTTAGAGAGGTTCCACTGTACTGGGGACCTCCCAGGGTGTCCGGTTTATAGAGGTTCCACTGTACTGGGTGTCCGGTTTAGAGAGGGTCCACTGTACTGGAAACATCACAGGGTGTCCGGTTTAGAGAGGTTCCACTGTACTAGTGACCTCCCAGGGTGTCCGGTTTAGAGAGGTTCCACTGTACTGGGGACCTCCCAGGGTGTCCTGTTTAGAGAGGTTCCACTGTACTGGGGACCTCCCAGGGTGTCCTGTTTAGAGAGGTTCCACTGTACTGGGGACCTCCCAGGGTGTCCGGTTTAGGGAGGGTCCACTGTACTGGGGACCTTCCAGGGTTTCAAGTTTAGAGAGGTTCCACTGTTACCCCACCCACCCATTTCCATACGCTATACATTACAGTCGTGACGAGCCGTCTCATCAGGATCTGCACCTTATGCAAGTAATTTTCGTTTTTTCAGAACACAAACACCTCATTTTCATAAATGGACTAGTCTGAAAATCAGTTTGTGACGATTGGATTGGTTGCAAAATTAACATATCAAAATCTATTCCAGGGTGAAAGGGTTAAAGGTACATGCCCACTCAGTAGGCACAAACTGTTTTTTATAGAAATTAAATAAGTGTATAATTGTGTCACTATTCTACCAGTTCTAAAAATTATGAGTGTCCGCTATACAGATATAATCATTTAGTAATATTTATTTTACTGATCGTTACTCGCGGTGGTATCAGGCTATTTTCATATGCAAATGAGGCTGGTTATTTTTTAATTAGTTATACTAATTAAATGCGTCACCTGAACACATATTATTTTTGTCCGATTATAAAATATCATCATTGCACACAAAGTAAATACAGAGAATACAAAAGTAATGTTCGTTAACATTTTAAGGAAATACGGTTATCGCCCCTGATATCAATATGGAAATTTACGTCTGATATAAAATGTATAATACTGCCACAATCTGTATAGCGGGCACTCGTCTTATTTAGAACTCGTGGAATAGTGACTCAATTATACACTTATTTAATTCCTGTAAAGAACAACGTGTGCCTACTGAGTGGACATGCACCATTACAGTGGGGTCGGCGTGTAAGTGCACACGAACGAACACGACAGGTTGGAACCAACCTGTCGTGTTCGTTCGTGTGTGCACTTACACGCCGACCCCACTGTAATGCAATTGCATGTGTGTGAGCCGCTGTCTGATAAACCTCTCTGCCATGGATGTACATTGTTGATTCAGGGTGTCCGACTTAGAGAGGTTTCATTGTATTCATACATACGATAATTCGCTTCTTGGAAATAACAATATTATATTAACAGAATGGCGAACAGTGCAGGTCCCGATCAGACTACACGTGCAGGATGACCCATTCTGCGATTACGCTGGCGGTATCACGACACACAGTTCGCTTTCCCCGCCAAGAGGCACATATTGCTCCATTGACGTCCTTAGATCCGGCATATATAACGCTTCGTTTTCTTACTGAGCATGCAGCGAAACCCTTCATAATCAAGAAATCGAGAACAAAATACTAAAATACACGGTTATTGACGTTTCTTTGAGTTCGTCTACCCCGCCCCTGGTGAAGCAGTTAGCAAATTATCATTGGTTCGTTGTCCGGTTAACGTAATACTTGGTAACGAGCGTGCTTCTCACCAACGCTGCCCTGGTTCGACCCTCGACCAGGCAGTATGCAAGATTATATATATAGTATATATATATATAGTGGTCGACAGACCGGACAAGTGGGTTTCCCCCGGACATTCCGGTTTCCTCCTAAAGTTTAACAAAATAAAAAAGATCAATAAGCTACATGGGCAAAGCTTGTATCATGAATAAAAGCTACATGATCAGCCTGTGCATCAACTGTTCGCAATTTAATCACTGAAAATCAGTCATATTTCTCACATACATTATAATATAGATCGTTATCAGGTTACCGGAGTATATTACTATCAGGAACTACACAGGTCACAAGCCCCATTAGCCCAACAAAACAGCTACAGTGGGGTCAGCGTGTAAGTTGGTTCGTGTTCGTTCGTGTGTGCACTTACACGCTGACCCCACTGTAAACGTGGCTGTAACTGGAGAAATGCAACTAGTGCAGATCCAGATCAGCACAGTCTGATCAGGATCCGGGGCCAGTTTCACTAAACCTCGTACGATAAAAATGTTGGTACGAAGATGTATATGAATTTGCTTCTCACATTAACGTGTTTCTCTAATCCTACCATTTTGTTGCTACGGTTTTATGTCATTAATGCAACACATCCACGAAAGGCTTTCCAAAACTCGGCTGTCAGAACAAATTTAATTTTGCACTTAAGAATTTCTTAGTCGTACTACGTGTAGTGAAACGGACCCCAGTACTGTTCCTCATTCCACCAATGAAACACTATTCATGCTTCTAAACATCATTATATTGTCGATCGTTATCAGGCTACAGGATTGTGCTAATTGATCAGGAGCTACACTGGTCACACGCCACAGAAGCCACATTTCTCCAGTCACAACCACATTTGCGAGAAGCCATGCGATATTGTACCTTCTGAAAAGTGTTATTTCATGAAATACATTTAGAAAATTTAAATTTTCTTCCATAAATGAAGTTAGAAATTAACAAAAATTTCAGAATACATGCGGAATAATTCCGCATGTATTCTGAAATATTTTTTAACTTCTAACTTAATTTATGGAGAAAATTTAAATTTTGTAAATACCCTGACATTTGTGGCAACTTCTGAAGTCATTTTCGGAAAATATGCCATTTTCTGTAAATATATTTCATGAATTATCCCAGATGTCCATAGGTACAAAATCGCATTGCGTGTCTCATTTAATATACACAATCGCATTGCGTGTCTCATTTAATATACACAATCGCATTGCGTGTCTCATTTAATATACAAAATCGCATTGCGTGTCTCATTTAATATACACAATCGCATTGCGTGTCTCATTTAATATACACAATCGCATTGCGTGTCTCATTTAATATACACAATCGTATTGCGTGTCTCATTTAATATACAAAACCGCATTGCGTGTCTCATTTAAGGTCAACGCTTCCTTTGTATCGCTAAGTACGATAGGAGAATGAACTAGCTAGGTTAAATTAACCGTCTCATAACCTCCTTAATTTAAGGCACACATTCCGACTACATTGCAACTAATACTATATTCGGAAAAGGAAACGGGCCAACGGACATTGGCGCATATGCCCGGGTATGGAAGGTTCTTTGAACCAATTCCCGTCCTTAAATATAAGATAAATAACTAAATTTGTATCGCCTACCTGGCCTGGCGACACTCGGCTCATGATGTTCTATTCTGGCATATATTCTCATCACAGACCGCGATTCTTAATGAATACATTTACATGTTAAATGTCCCAGGTTGGATACATATACGACTTAACACTACATTGCATTTATTTTTCACGGCGAACATGTAGTATGGAACTGTGGTACGCTAGATTCGTGTTTCAGTAAATTGCATCTACATCCAGATTAGAATACAACTTTATATTACAGGCTATCTATGATCTACCGTGATTTATATTACAGGCTATCTATGATCTACCGTGATTTATATTACAGGCTATCTATGATCTACCCTGATTTATATTACAGGCTATCTATGATCTACCGTGATTTATATTACAGGCTATCTATGATCTACCCTGATTTATATTACAGGCTATCTATGATCTACCGTGATTTACATTACAGGCTATCTATGATCTACCCTGATTTATATTACAGGCTATCTATGATCTACCGTGATTTATATTACAGGCTATCTATGATCTACCCTGATTTATATTACAGGCTATCTATGATCTACCCTGATTTATATTACAGGCTATCTATGATCTACCGTGATTTATATTACAGGCTATCTATGATCTACCCTGATTTATATTACAGGCTATCTATGATCTACCGTGATTTATATTACAGGCTATCTATGATCTACCCTGATTCATATTACAGGCTATCTATGATCTACCGTGATTCTGGAGAGATTTATTTCCTTAAAGGAAATATTTCCTCCTAGTCGTTCGCAAGATGTAATTGACGTCACGTTTTGACGTAATTTCCGGTGAAGAAATAATTCATACGCTAAAGCAAAACATATGCCTGTTGCGGGAAGGGCATATACACAATAATACGCTTGTGGACAAGCGTCAATTTCTAGTTTTATCGCCTGTCAGTCATCCATATACATGTCCACTACCGCCTGCGCTAATCTTGCCAATGTGTGTCAATTTATTTATTTCAAAATACACATGTATCTGAATATTGTGCTTGCAATCAAGCAGCTTGATAGTCTGAGCCTGAGCTGTGCTACAGCTCAGGCACAGACAATCAAATTGCTTGACTAGGAGTTAGCACTGCCAATATATGTTGAGAAACGTTGACAATCTGGGCAAGATTAACGCAGGCGGTTGTGTAATAACTTCACACTCTCATGTGGCTTGTAATCTTGCCATTGAATTTGCTGCGTAGAGTTGTGGTGACGTATACAGCCCACAGGTTGAAGTAACGGACCGGGGTCTATAAATACATTGAATATGCCTAAAAGCATCAATAAATGAAAAAAAATAAGCTAAAATTAGCTTATTTATTTTTCATTTATTGATGCTTTTAGGCATATGTATGTAATGTATTTATAGACATCAACCTGTGATACAGCCCGGATTTATTCTTAATTCCACAAACGAACGATTGCCTATCCAAGGTGCATATCACGTGGTTACCACAGCAACAACATTGTCCGAACGTGTTGAAAGCGCGCCCACTCCAAAGTAAATAGTATTTGATAGTTTCCGTAATATGCAACGGAATTTGATGTAATATGTGGTGGTCTCGGGACTTCGGTACATACTTATGTCGTTTTTGCGAAGAATCGATTTCCGTGATAGTATTGACAGTAAACACGGAAATCGATTCTTCGCAAAACGACTGTCATAGAATATTGAGCCAATGTACCGAGACCACCAAATGCAGCGTAACAAGACACGTTTGATGCGCTCAAATCCGTTACATAAGAATGACAATATAACAGAATACGTACTTTGAATCGAAGGCGCTTCGGGAAGTTTCAGTAATTGTTGTTGTTGTAACCACGTGGTCATGCACATTGCTATCGTTTAATGGGGCATATCAGGATTTTATTGAAAAATACTACAGCTGGGCTGCAGTCGGTTGTGTTTCATATGCACAGTATAGTCCTTGGCAATCTAATAAGACGGTTGTCAACCGCATGCAAATATTCCATGTCTGTCACAAGTTATAGAGGTTTTAATTGCTGCATATTGTATGCAAATGAGCTGTGACATCACAGTAACTTCATTTAATTAATGCAAATTTCGATATTTGTGTTTCCATTAAAATCAATATTATTGTGAATCAAAATGTAATATTTCTTTTTAATGTTTATTTCTGTTTGCACTCCGCGCCAGCATCAAATGTTTCACGTCGAAATGTCGAAATAAGCGCCTGATTCCTGACGAATTCCCATTCGGCTACATGCATACGCTACGGCATAAACAGACTTGCGCCGTTTACTAAACGAAAAGTGCGTTTCTGGGATAGCTCCAAGTAGAGTTGAATGGCATCTCGTGATCCGGTGCATGTAGCGACCTAAACCATTTTAGGTCAGCGCGGAGTGCGGCACCAGTGAAATTAGATTATATGTTTTACTTCCAGGGGCGGATCCAGCATTTGGGGAAACGGGGTGTTGTCTAATTGCGAAGGTAACTCTTGCAATATACTCCCGGGGTTGTCCTATTTCAACTGTGATATATGTAAACTCCGTGGCTGAACTGGGGGGGGGGGGGTGCAACCCGGACCCACCACCCTCCAGATCCGCCCCTGACACCTTAACGGTAATGTGTTATAACAACAAAACTCTTTAACATAGTGATTTTCACTAATTGATGCTTTTAGATATATTTAATGTATTTATAGACCTTGATCAGTTACTTCAACCAGGGATGTATGTCTGTAATATGTCTCTGCTTGAACCTGTGTACTTGAAGACAGATTGTGGTGACATGGGTGACTAGCCTACTTTCTCTCTTGTCATTTCGTTATGTACGCGGTGGAACCAAATTGGTCAAATTGTTCGTTGGTAATCTTTCCGCGCTGAACTTGACATTGTGATCCATCATTGGCAATTGTCGGGGGAATACATTTGCATCGGCCAGTGAAATAAGGGGGCGACTACCATTCTGGAATTACACGCACTACTGTCTGTTTCACGAAACCTGCCCAAATTGTACGGCCATGTAAACAATGCAAAAATAATATTGTTTATAATATTAAATTAAAGCAAACTTTAAGAATGAGACTCCTTTTTATTTCGTGAAATTCCGTCAAATATTGATTGTATTATGTTAAATTATGTGAAGATGTCTATGGGGATTTAACATGGGGATATTTTTAGAATTTCAGAAATACTGGACCGAATTTCAAAATTTAACTTTTGTTTTCTTAGTTAGATCACTCCACTAGCCAGGTTTCTTTTTTTTATCCTCCCCACAGCCCGTATTCCCCCATATTAAATTCCCATAGACAAATGGTTTTTCATAATAAAATCAATATTTGACCAAATTTCACGGAATAAAAAGAAGGCTTATTCTTAATTTTGATAAAATTTAATTTATCCCGTCAACACAGTGCGTAATTGTCGTGAAGCACGGTGCCGTGAAACATTTTTGATATCCAGTCAATACTGTTTTTGCATTTTACAGCCATGTGTAGGTGTTGACGGGATAAATAGAATAGTAGGTTAGTGCCGTGAATGGGAAAACATATCTGGCGCGGCACGGAAATGGGATGTGCTCGGCAGAGCCTCGCCCATCCCGTTTCCTGAGCCTTGCCAGATATTTTTTCCCATTCACGGCACGAACCTACTATTCTCTATTTATCGTAAAAACTATTGTTTTTGCATTGTTTATATGGCCGTAAAATTTAGAAACAGACAGTAGTAGATCCTTCTTGTACTGACATATTGGCGGTGTTTTCTATCATGGTCTCTTCCTTGCGGAATACATTTAAAGCGGTCAGTTGAAGAATGGGATTACGTCGATTCTGGACTTACTGGTAGATCCATTCTTATACTGGCCGCTAGACGCTGTGAGCCATCATTGTCCATTGTAAGGGAATACAAATATACAATCAGTGACAGAAAGGAGCGAAGCCACTACTGGTGATAGATCCTTTCCTTTACTAGCCCTTTGACGTTGTGAGCCATTGCCATTGGAGTTAGATCCCTTCGTTTACTGACCCCTTGACGCTGTGAGTCATTGGAGTTAGATCACATCGTTTACTGACATATTGACGCTGTTCCATTGGAGTTAGATCCATTCCTTTACCTACCTCTTGACGCTGTGAGTCATTGGAGTTAAATCCCTTCGTTTACTGACCCCTTGACGCTGTGAGTCATTGGAGTTAGATACATTCGTTTAATGACATCTTGACGATGTGAGCCATTGGAGTTAGATCCTTTCCTTTACCTACCTCTTGACGTTGTGAGCCATTGGAGTTAGATCCCTTCGTTTAGTGACATCTAGACGCCACGAGCCATTGGAGTTAGATCCATTCATTTACTGACCCCTTGCGCTGTGATCCATTGGAGTTAGATTCCTTCCTTTACCTACCTCTTGATGCTGTCAGTCATTAGAGTTAAATCCCTTCGTTTAGTGACATCTTGACGCTGTGTGCCATGGGAGTTAGATCCATTTATTTACCTACCTCTTGACGCTGTGAGTCATTGGACTTAAATCCCTTCGTTTACTGACCCCTTACCCTTGACGCTGTGATCCACTTGAGTTAGATCCCTTCGTTTAGTGACATCTAGACGCCATGAGAATTTGGAGTTAGATCCATTCATTTACTGACCCCTTGACGCTGTGATCCATTGGAGTTAGATCCCTTCCTTTACCTACCTCTTGACGATGTGAGTCTTTGGAGTTAAATCCCTTCGCTTAGTGATATATTGACGCTGTGTGCCATTGGAGTTAGATCCATTAATTTACCTACCTCTTGACGCTGTGAGCCATTGAAGTTAGATCCATTCATTTACTGACACCTTGACGCTGTGATCCATTGGAGTTAGATCCATTCATTTACCGACCCCTTGACGCTGTGAGCCATTGGAGTTAGATCCCTTCGATTACTGACCCCTTGACGCTGTGAGCCATTGGAGTTAGATCCCTTCGTTTACAGACATCTTGACGCAGTGAGCCACTGGAGTTAGATCTCTTCGTTTAATGACATATTGACGCTGTGAGTCATTGGAGTTAAATCCCTTAGTTTACAGACATATTGACGCTGTGAGCCATTGGAGTTAGATCCCTTCGTTTACTGACATTTTGATGATGTGAGCCATTTGAGTTAGATCGCTTCGTGTACCGACCCCTTGACGCTGTGAGCCATTGGAGTTAGATCCCTTCGTTTACTGACATATTGATGTTGTGCGTCATTGGAGTTAGATCCCTTCGTTTACTGACATTTTGAGGCTGTGAGCCATTGTAGTTAGATCTTTCGTTTCCTGACATCTTGACGCTGTGATCCATTGGAGTTAGATCCCTTCGTTTACTGACATCTTTACGATGTTAGCCATTGGAGTTAAATCCCTTCGTTTACTGACCCCTTTACGCTGGGAGCCATTGAAGTTAAATCCCTTCATTTACCGACATCTTGACGCTGTGAGCCATTGGAGTTAGATCCATTCGTTTACTGACATATTGACGCTATGAGCCATTGTAGTTAGATCTCTTCGTTTACTGACCCCTTGACACTGTGAGCCATTGGAGTTAGATCCCTTCGTTTATGACCCCATTGACGCTGTGAGCCATTGGAGTTAGATCCCTTCGTTTACTGACATCTTGACGCTGTGTGCCATTGGAGTTATATCCCTTCGCTTACTGACATCTTGACGTTGTGAGTCATTGGAGTTAGATCCATTCGTTTACAGACAGCTTGACGCTGTTAGCCATTGGAGTTAGATCCCTTCGTTTACTGACATCTTGACGCTGTGAGTCATTGGAGTTCGATCCCTTCGTTTACTGACATATTAACGCTGTGTGCCATTTGAGTTAGATCCCTTCGTTTACTGACCATTGACGTTGTGAGCCATTAGAGTTAGATCCCTTCGTTTACTGACATCTTGACGCTGTGATTCATTGGAGATAGCTCCCATAGTTTACAGACATATTGACGATGTGAGCCATTGGAGTTAGATACCTTTGTTTACTGACCACTTGACGCTGTGAGCCATTGGAGTTGGATCCATTTGTTTACTGACCCCTTGACCCTGTGAGTCCCTGGAGTTACATCCCTTCGTTTACTGACCCCTTGACGCTGTGAGCCATTGGAGTTAGATCCCTTCGTTTACTGACATCTTGACGCTGTGATTCATTGTAGATAGATCCCTTAGTTTACTGACATATTGACGATGTGAGCCATTGGAGTTAGATACCTTCGTTTACTGACCCCTTGATGCTGTGAGCCATTGGATTTGGATCCATTTGTTTACTGACCCCTTGACACTGTGAGTCATTGGAGTTAGATACATTCGCTTACTGACCCCTTGACGCTGTGAGCCATTGGAGTTAGATCCCTTCGTTTATTGACATCTTGACGCTGTCAGTCATTGGAGCTAAATCCCGTAGTGTACTGACATCTTGACGCTGTAAGCCATTGCAGTTAGATCCATTCGTTTACTGACATCTTGACGCTGTCAGTCAATGGAGTTAAATCCCTTAGTTTACAGACATATTGACGCTGTGAGCCATTGGAGTTAGATCCCTTCGTTTACTGACATTTTGATGCTGTGAGCCATTTGAGTTAGATCGCTTCGTGTACCGACCCCTTGACGCTGTGAGCCATTGGAGTTAGATCCCTTCGTTTACTGACATATTGATGTTGTGCGTCATTGGAGTTAGATCCCTTCGTTTACTGACATTTTGAGGCTGTGAGCCATTGTAGTTAGATCCCTTCGTTTCCTGACATATTGACGCTGTGATCCATTGGAGTTAGATCCCTTCGTTTACTGACATCTTGACGATGTTAGCCATAGGAGTTAAATCCCTTCGTTTACTGACCCCTTTACGCTGTGAGCCATTGAAGTTAAATCCCTTCATTTACCGACATCTTGACGCTGTGAGCCATTGGAGTTAGATCCATTCGTTTACTGACATATTGACGCTATGAGCCATTGTAGTTAGATCTCTTCGTTTACTGACCCCTTGACACTGTGAGCCATTGGAGTTAGATCCCTTCGTTTACTGACATTTTGACGCTGTGAGCTATTGGAGTTAGATCCCTTCGTTTACTGACCTCTTGACGCTGTGAGCCATTGGAGTTAGATCCCTTCGTTTACTGACATCTTGACGCTGTGTGCCATTGGAGTTATATCCCTTCGCTTACTGACATCTTGACGCTGTGAGCCATTGGAGTTAGATCCCTTCGTTTACTGACATATTGACGCTGTGAGCCATAGGAGTTAGATCCCTTCGTTTCGTTTGCTGACATCTTGACGCTATGAGCCATTGTAGTTAAATTTCTTCGTTTACTGACCCCTTGATGCTGGAGCCTTGGAGTTGCATCCCTTCGTTTACTGACATATGCGCTTTGATTCTTGGATTATCACTTACGTTTTATTGACATTTTGACGCGTGAGCCATTGTTAGATCCCTTCGTTTACTGACCCTTAGAGCTGTGACGGTCATTGTAGTTAGATCCCTTCGTTTACTGACATGATGCGTGAGCCATTCGAGTTAGATCCCTTCGTTTACTGACCCCTTGACACTGTGACATTGTAGTTAGATCCCTTCGTACTGACATCTTACGCTGTGAGTCATTGGATGATACTCGTTTACTACTTGACGCTATGTGCCATGGGAGTTAGATCCATTCGTTTAATGACATCTTGACGCTGTGAGCCATTGGAGTTAGATTCCTTAGTTTATTGACATATTGACGCTGTGAGCCATTGGAGTTAGATCCCTTCATTTACGGACATCTTGACGATGTGAGCCATTGGAGTTATATCCCTTCATTTACTGAAATTTTGACGCTGTGAGCCATTGGAGTTAGATCCCTTCGTTTACCGACCCCTTGACGCTGTGAGCCATTGGAGTTAGATCCCTTCGCTTACCGACATCTTGACGCTGTGTGCCATTGGAGTTTGATCCCTTCACTTACCGACATCTTGACGCTGTGAGCCATTGGAGTTAGATCCCTTCGTTTACTGACATATTGACGCTGTCAGCCATAGGAGTTAGATCCCTTCGTTTACCGACATCTTGACGCTGTGAGCCATTGGAGTTAGATCTCTTCGTTTACTGACCTCTTGACGCTGTGAGCCATTGGATTTAGATCCCATCGTTTACCGACATCTTGACGCTGTGTGCCATTGGAGTTAGATCCCTTCGTTTACTGACATGTTGACGCTGTGAGCCATTGGAGTTAGATCCCTTCGTTTACTGACATGTTGACGCTGTGAGCCATTGGAGTTAGATCCCTTCGTTTACTGACCCCTTGACGATGTGAGGCATTGGAATTAGATCCCTTCGTTTACGGACATCTTAACGTTTCGAGCCATTGGAGTTATATCCCTTCGTTTACTGACCCATTGACGCTGTGTGCCATTGGAGTTAGATCCCTTCGTTTACGGACATCTTGACGCTGTGAGCCATTGGAGTTAGATTCCTTCGTTTACTGACATATTGACGCTGTGAGCCATTGGAGTTAGACTCCTTCGTTTACTGACATATTGACGCTGTGAGCCATTGGAGTTAGATCCTTTCGCTTACTGACCCCTTGACGCTGTGAGCGATTGGAGTTAGAACCCTTCCTTTACTGACCAATTGACGGTGTGTGTCATTATTGCCTATTGAAGGGGGGTGGGGGGGGGTCATTTGAAACAGTCAATAGAAGAAGGGGGCTAAGTCCATTCCAGACCAATTATTCTATTGACTCCTTGACTTTGTGGTCCCACATTATCCAGTGTTGTTGGGGATACATGTGTTGCTGCTATGGCCATTGTAGTTGTGAGCATTGAAACCCTTGTTTCCCAGTGACTGTAAATTGTATTTAATTCAGAGCTCCAGAAAAGGTGCATATTGACGTAGTTTACGCACTTATTTTAGCAGAATACGTATTGATTATCAAACGTGGGAGTACAAAATACTCACAGCAAGGTGAAAGAACACATTGAATCGAGTTTTGAAAATATTGTAATAAAATTGAAAATTTACTTAATTGAGCTGCAGTGTTTGCTTTTTGCAGCTCAAATAAGTGAATTTTTAAATTTGTTGTATGTTTTACCCTTCCTTCCTTTTTCAATAAGGATCACGTGATGTTACCGAATGACGTCAGTATTTAATGATATTCTTAACACTTCCTGAAAAAAATCAGCTTTGGCTTATTATTTTAATAATAATAATAACATCAAAACTCTCCATGAATCCTACTGGAGATTAATCCAGGAATGAAGATGGTGTCCAAAATGGCCGCCGGAAAAATCCCAAAATCTTAACTCAACATTTACACCAAGAAAACACATATTCAGCCCTCAAATTAGAATATCCGGATCTGGTGCCAGGTGATCAACACGCGTCACTCAGTCCCAGTAATCCGATTACACTATACGGTTCTACTCTTATGAAAGGGATAACCAGATTTAACTCTCACATACAAGAAAACCAGCCATATATTGAACATCCAACCAGTAATATCGGGATTCCAGTAATAAGAACCACATCGCCATATTACCGGTCTCATGCTCCCAATCAACCGCCCGCAGAATGTCAAATGTATGTACCTACAACATTTTATTTCAGCTGTGATTTGCCGTTGTTCGATTCCCGTTTTAGTCCGTTATGCATCCTGTCTGTCTGTCTGTGCGTATTCGTCCAGTAATTGGAGGCTCATTTCATTTTGTAGCCTTTTGAGATCGCTCCAGCGAGCCACATTGGACGTTTTTGTCCACTCGTTGAGGGCAGACCCCAGTCAGTGCAGAGTACCAGGTCGTCCGAGTGTCCGTACGTCTGTCTGGCGCAGTGTGTGTAGCAGATCCGGGTACAGGCCTGTATAGAGCAGTGTGTGATTGCTACATCGCGTTCAGCAGACAGTCACAGCCATAGATTAGTGAAGTGAAACCCCATACACACATATCATATCATTATACTACCACCGAGTTGAATGTCACCTAAGTGAATCTTTTCCCGGCGTCTTAGCCAACGTGATAATCGCCATTTGTATTATATCGGAACTTTACATCCGGTCTACCACTTCCGGTATTACAACCCATTGATTCACCATGGATACTGTACATCCGGTCCACCACATCCGGGTTGCTACAGTCGAGTGATGCCATAGGAACTTTACATCTGGTCCACCATTTCCGGAAATAATACTACCTTTGGAACTTTACTTCCGGTACCAGCTTCCGGAACATTATCGTTATTGACTATCATGTGATGTAACCACATCCGGCTTTGACTTTGACATTCATACTTTAGAAATATATTGCATAGGCAATACATATGTATACTTTGATAGTGTATGGTAATACTCCTATCATGGCATATCATGGCTAAGGGATTGTAGTAAGACTACATATATTGTTTATGGATTAAACCACTTGAAGTTGGATAATAGCCATATTGGTGAATAGACCTCATACTGCGGGTGAGGCAGACCTTTGGACTTTGATACTCAGAGGTTACCACTATCTATTGAGATACGCCAGCACTGGGGTAGCTCAGATGATTGTCATTTGTCCTCCAATGTTCGTTTTGCCATGTTGTACTTGTATGTTGTTTCACTTTGATTAGCGATCATCAAAGTACTTGTGCATTCATACTATTGTCCACTACGGGACCATTGAGATACCACATACTGAGTTTATTCGTCTATAGTTTTTAAGTTGCGTTAAAGTATAACAGTCGATTGGCTTACAACCTTGTAATTGAATGGTATCATGCACAGTACAGTTATGTTCGCATATCAATGTATCATGTATTCCTGTGTGTTCCCCATGTAATATAGTGTACATTATAAGTGATTAAGTGACTACGTGTACTTATCTACTCTAGCCTATCCCTTACACTTCAACTGCATTGTTACCACTTTTCGTTCGTCAGATCAAGCTATATTGGCCATAACGTCATAGCAATTGAAGTATACTTGATTCATATGATAATACGGGAGACAATTTGTCTCGATCATTCCTGACCTTGGTAATGACCTTGACAACCATACACTATCAAAGTATACATATGTATTGCCTATGCAATGTATTTCCAAAGTCTGAATGTCAAAGTCAAAGCCGGCTGTGGTTCCATCACATGGTAGTCAACAACGATAATGTTCCGGAAGCTGGTACCGGAAGTAAAGTTCCAAAGGTAGACAGTCGCGAAGTATTATTTCCGGAAGTGGTGGACCAGATGTAAAGTTCCTATGGTATCACTCGACTGTAGCAAACCGGACGTGGTGGACCGGATGTAAAGTATCCATGGTAAATCAATTGGTTGTAATACCGGAAGTGGTAGACCGGATGTAATGTTCCGATAGAATACAAATGGCGATTATCACGTTGGCTAAGACGCCGGGAAAAGTTTCACATTCAACTCGGTGGTAGTATAATAAGATGATATATGTGTATGTTGTTTCACTTCACTAATCGATGGCTGTGACTGTCTGCTGAACGCGATGTAGCAATCACACACTGCTCTATACAGGCTTGTACCCGCAGCTGCTACACACACTGCGCCAGACAGACGTACGGACAATCGGACGACGTGGTACTCTGCACTGACTGGGGTCTGCCCTCAACGAGTGGACCAAAACATCCAATGTGGCTCGCTGGAGCGATCTCGAGAGGCTACAAAATGAAATGAGCCTCCAATTACTGGACGAATACGCACAGACGGACAGACAGGCTGCACAACGGACTAAAATGGGAATCGAACAACGGCAAATCACAGCTGCGGAATACATTTAAAGCGGTCAGTTGAAGAATGGGATTACGTCGATTCTGGACTTACTGGTAGATCCATTCTTATACTGGCCGCTAGACGCTGTGAGCCATCATTGTCCATTGTAAGGGAATACAAATATACAATCAGTGACAGAAAGGAGCGAAGCCACTACTGGTGATAGATCCTTTCCTTTACTAGCCCTTTGACGTTGTGAGCCATTGCCATTGGAGTTAGATCCCTTCGTTTACTGACCCCTTGACGCTGTGAGTCATTGGAGTTAGATCACATCGTTTACTGACATATTGACGCTGTTCCATTGGAGTTAGATCCATTCCTTTACCTACCTCTTGACGCTGTGAGTCATTGGAGTTAAATCCCTTCGTTTACTGACCCCTTGACGCTGTGAGTCATTGGAGTTAGATACATTCGTTTAATGACATCTTGACGATGTGAGCCATTGGAGTTAGATCCTTTCCTTTACCTACTCTTGACGTTGTGAGCCATTGGAGTTAGATCCCTTCGTTTAGTGACATCTAGACGCCACGAGCCATTGGAGTTAGATCCATTCATTTACTGACCCCTTGCGCTGTGATCCATTGGAGTTAGATTCCTTCCTTTACCTACCTCTTGATGCTGTCAGTCATTAGAGTTAAATCCCTTCGTTTAGTGACATCTTGACGCTGTGTGCCATGGGAGTTAGATCCATTTATTTACCTACCTCTTGACGCTGTGAGTCATTGGACTTAAATCCCTTCGTTTACTGACCCCTTGACGCTGTGATCCACTGGAGTTAGATCCCTTCGTTTAGTGACATCTAGACGCCATGAGAATTTGGAGTTAGATCCATTCATTTACTGACCCCTTGACGCTGTGATCCATTGGAGTTAGATCCCTTCCTTTACCTACCTCTTGACGATGTGAGTCTTTGGAGTTAAATCCCTTCGCTTAGTGACATATTGACGCTGTGTGCCATTGGAGTTAGATCCATTAATTTACCTACCTTTTGACGCTGTGAGCCATTGAAGTTAGATCCATTCATTTACTGACACCTTGACGCTGTGATCCATTGGAGTTAGATCCATTCATTTACCGACCCCTTGACGCTGTGAGCCATTGGAGTTAGATCCCTTCGATTACTGACCCCTTGACGCTGTGAGCCATTGGAGTTAGATCCCTTCGTTTACAGACATCTTGACGCAGTGAGCCACTGGAGTTAGATCTCTTCGTTTAATGACATCTTGACGCTGTGAGTCATTGGAGTTAAATCCCTTAGTTTACAGACATATTGACGCTGTGAGCCATTGGAGTTAGATCCCTTCGTTTACTGACATTTTGATGATGTGAGCCATTTGAGTTAGATCGCTTCGTGTACCGACCCCTTGACGCTGTGAGCCATTGGAGTTAGATCCCTTCGTTTACTGACATATTGATGTTGTGCGTCATTGGAGTTAGATCCCTTCGTTTACTGACATTTTGAGGCTGTGAGCCATTGTAGTTAGATCTCTTCGTTTCCTGACATCTTGACGCTGTGATCCATTGGAGTTAGATCCCTTCGTTTACTGACATCTTTACGATGTTAGCCATTGGAGTTAAATCCCTTCGTTTACTGACCCCTTTACGCTGGGAGCCATTGAAGTTAAATCCCTTCATTTACCGACATCTTGACGCTGTGAGCCATTGGAGTTAGATCCATTCGTTTACTGACATATTGACGCTATGAAACATTGTAGTTAGATCTCTTCGTTTACTGACCCCTTGACACTGTGAGCCATTGGAGTTAGATCCCTTCGTTTACTGACCCCTTGACGCTGTGAGCCATTGGAGTTAGATCCCTTCGTTTACTGACATCTTGACGCTGTGTGCCATTGGAGTTATATCCCTTCGCTTACTGACATCTTGACGTTGTGAGTCATTGGAGTTAGATCCATTCGTTTACAGACAGCTTGACGCTGTTAGCCATTGGAGTTAGATCCCTTCGTTTACTGACATCTTGACGCTGTGAGTCATTGGAGTTCGTCCCTTCGTTTACTGACATATTAACGCTGTGTGCCATTTGAGTTAGATCCCTTCGTTTACTGACCATTGACGTTGTGAGCCATTAGAGTTAGATCCCTTCGTTTACTGACAACTTGACGCTGTGATTCATTGGAGATAGCTCCCATAGTTTACAGACATATTGACGATGTGAGCCATTGGAGTTAGATACCTTTGTTTACTGACCACTTGACGCTGTGAGCCATTGGAGTTGGATCCATTTGTTTACTGACCCCTTGACCCTGTGAGTCCCTGGAGTTAGATCCCTTCGTTTACTGACCCCTTGACGCTGTGAGCCATTGGAGTTAGATCCCTTCGTTTACTGACATCTTGACGCTGTGATTCATTGGAGATAGATCTCTTAGTTTACTGACATATTGACGATGTGAGCCATTGGAGTTAGATACCTTCGTTTACTGACCCCTTGATGCTGTGAGCCATTGGATTTGGATCCATTTGTTTACTGACCCCTTGACACTGTGAGTCATTGGAGTTAGATACATTCGCTTACTGACCCCTTGACGCTGTAGACCATTGGAGTTAGATCCCTTCGTTTATTGACATCTTGACGCTGTCAGTCATTGGAGCTAAATCCCGTAGTGTACTGACATCTTGACGCTGTAAGCCATTGCAGTTAGATCCATTCGTTTACTGACATCTTGACGCTGTCAGTCAATGGAGTTAAATCCCTTAGTTTACAGACATATTGACGCTGTGAGCCATTGGAGTTAGATCCCTTCGTTTACTGACATTTTGATGCTGTGAGCCATTTGAGTTAGATCGCTTCGTGTACCGACCCCTTGACGCTGTGAGCCATTGGAGTTAGATCCCTTCGTTTACTGACATATTGATGTTGTGCGTCATTGGAGTTAGATCCCTTCGTTTACTGACATTTTGAGGCTGTGAGCCATTGTAGTTAGATCCCTTCGTTTCCTGACATATTGACGCTGTGATCCATTGGAGTTAGATCCCTTCGTTTACTGACATCTTGACGATGTTAGCCATAGGAGTTAAATCCCTTCGTTTACTGACCCCTTTACGCTGTGAGCCATTGAAGTTAAATCCCTTCATTTACCGACATCTTGACGCTGTGAGCCATTGGAGTTAGATCCATTAGTTTACTGTTTACTGACTATTGACGCTATGAGCCATTGTAGTTAGATCTCTTCGTTTACTGACCCCTTGACACTGTGAGCCATTGGAGTTAGATCCCTTCGTTTACTGACATTTTGACGCTGTGAGCTATTGGAGTTAGATCCCTTCGTTTACTGACCTCTTGACGCTGTGAGCCATTGGAGTTAGATCCCTTCGTTTACTGACATCTTGACGCTGTGTGCCATTGGAGTTATATCCCTTCGCTTACTGACATCTTGACGCTGTGAGCCATTGGAGTTAGATCCCTTCGTTTACTGACATATTGACGCTGTGAGCCATAGGAGTTAGATCCCTTCGTTTCGTTTGCTGACATCTTGATGCTATGAGCCATTGTAGTTAAATTTCTTCGTTTACTGACCCCTTGATGCTGTGAGCCATTGGAGTTGCATCCCTTCGTTTACTGACATATTGACGCTTTGATCCATTGGAGTTAGATCACTTCGTTTACTGACATTTTGACGATGTGAGCCATTCGAGTTAGATCCCTTCGTTTACTGACCCTTGACACTGTGAGGCATTGTAGTTAGATCCCTTCGTTTACTGACATCTTGACGCTGTGAGTCATTGGAGTGATCCCTTCGTTTACTGACCCCTTGACGCTATGTGCCATGGGAGTTAGATCCATTCGTTTAATGACATCTTGACGCTGTGAGCCATTGGAGTTAGATTCCTTCGTTTATTGACATATTGACGCTGTGAGCCATTGGAGTTAGATCCCTTCATTTACGGACATCTTCACGATGTGAGCCATTGGAGTTATATCCCTTCATTTACTGACATTTTGACGCTGTGAGCCATTGGAGTTAGATCCCTTCGTTTACCGACCCCTTGACGTTGGAGCATTGGAGTTAGTCCCTTCGCTTACCGACATCTTGACGCTGTGCCATTGGAGTTTGATCCCTTCACTTACCGACATCTGACGCTGTGAGCCATTGGAGTTAGATCCCTTCGTTTACTGACATATTGACGCTGTCAGCCATAGGAGTTAGATCCCTTCGTTTACCGACATCTTGACGCTGTGAGCCATTGGAGTTAGATCTCTTCGTTTACTGACCTCTTGACGCTGTGAGCCATTGGATTTAGATCCCTTCGTTTATCGACATCTTGACGCTGTGAGCCATTGGAGTTAGATCCCTTCGTTTACTGACATGTTGACGCTGTGAGCCATTGGAGTTAGATCCCTTCGTTTACTGACATGTTGACGCTGTGAGCCATTGGAGTTAGATCCCTTCGTTTACTGACCCCTTGACGATGTGAGGCATTGAAATTAGATCCCTTCGTTTACGGACATCTTAACGTTTCGAGCCATTGGAGTTATATCCCTTCGTTTACTGACCCATTGACGCTGTGTGCCATTGGAGTTAGATCCCTTCGTTTACGGACATCTTGACGCTGTGAGCCATTGGAGTTAGATTCCTTCGTTTACTGACATATTGACGCTGTGGAGCCATTGGAGTTAGATTCCTTCGTTTACTGACATATTGACGCTGTGAGCCATTGGAGTTAGATCCTTTCGCTTACTGACCCCTTGACGCATTGGTTAGATTTTCCTGACTTGACCAATTGACCAATTGCGGTGTGTGTCATTATTGCCTATTGAAGGGGGGTGGGGGGGGGGGTCATTTGAAATAGTCAATAGAAGAAGGGGGCTAAGTCCATTCCAGACCAATTATTCTATTGACTCCTTGACTTTGTGGTCCCACATTATCCAGTGTTGTTGGGGATACATGTGTTGCTGCTATGGCCATTGTAGTTGTGAGCATTGAAACCCTTGTTTCCCAGTGACTGTAAATTGTCATTAATTCAGAGCTCCAGAAAAGGTGCATATTGACGTAGTTTACGCACTTATTTTAGCAGAATACGTATTGATTATCAAACGTGGGAGTACAAAATACTCACAGCAAGGTGAAAGAACACATTGAATCGAGTTTTGAAAATATTGTAATAAAATTGAAAATTTACTTAATTGAGCTGCAGTGTTTGCTTTTTGCAGCTCAAATAAGTGAATTTTTAAATTTGTTGTATGTTTTACCCTCCTCCTTTCCTTCAATAAAGGATCACCGTGATGTTACCGAATGACGTCAGTATTTAATGATATTCTTAACACTTCCTGAAAAAAATCAGCTTTGGCTTATTATTTTAATAATAATAACATCAAAACTCTCCATGAATCCTACTGGAGATTAATCCAGGAATGAAGATGGTGTCCAAAATGGCCGCCGGAAAAATCCCAAAATCTTAACTCAACATTTACACCAAGAAAACACATATTCAGCCCTCAAATTAGAATATCCGGATCTGGTGCCAGGTGATCAACACGCGTCACTCAGTCCCAGTAATCCGATTACACTATACGGTTCTACTCTTATGAAAGGGATAACCAGATTTAACTCTCACATACAAGAAAACCAGCCATATATTGAACATCCAACCAGTAATATCGGGATTCCAGTAATAAGAACCACATCGCCATATTACCTGTCTCATGCTCCCAATCAACCGCCCGCAGAATGTCAAATGTATGTACCTACAACATTTTATTTCAGCTGTGATTTGCCGTTGTTCGATTCCCGTTTTAGTCCGTTATGCATCCTGTCTGTCTGTCTGTGCGTATTCGTCCAGTAATTGGAGGCTCATTTCATTTTGTAGCCTTTTGAGATCGCTCCAGCGAGCCACATTGGACGTTTTTGTCCACTCGTTGAGGGCAGACCCCAGTCAGTGCAGAGTACCAGGTCGTCCGAGTGTCCGTACGTCTGTCTGGCGCAGTGTGTGTAGCAGATCCGGGTACAGGCCTGTATAGAGCAGTGTGTGATTGCTACATCGCGTTCAGCAGACAGTCACAGCCATAGATTAGTGAAGTGAAACCCCATACACACATATCATATCATTATACTACCACCGAGTTGAATGTCACCTAAGTGAATCTTTTCCCGGCGTCTTAGCCAACGTGATAATCGCCATTTGTATTATATCGGAACTTTACATCCGGTCTACCACTTCCGGTATTACAACCCATTGATTCACCATGGATACTTTACTACCGGTCCACCACATCCGGGTTGCTACAGTCGAGTGATGCCATAGGAACTTTACATCTGGTCCACCATTTCCGGAAATAATACTACCTTTGGAACTTTACTTCCGGTACCAGCTTCCGGAACATTATCGTTATTGACTATCATGTGATGTAACCACATCCGGCTTTGACTTTGACATTCATACTTTAGAAATATATTGCATAGGCAATACATATGTATACTTTGATAGTGTATGGTAATACTCCTATCATGGCATAATCATGGCTAAGGGATTGTAGTAAGACTACATATATTGTTTATGGATTAAACCACTTGAAGTTGGATAATAGCCATATTGGTGAATAGACCTCATACTGCGGGTGAGGCAGACCTTTGGACTTTGATACTCAGAGGTTACCACTATCTATTGAGATACGCCAGCACTGGGTAGCTCAGATGATTGTCATTTGTCCTCCAATGTTCGTTTTGCCATGTTGTACTTGTATGTTGTTTCACTTTGATTAGCGATCATCAAAGTACTTGTGCATTCATACTATTGTCCACTACGGGACAATTGAGATACCACATACTGAGTTTATTCGTCTATAGTTTTTAAGTTGCGTTAAAGTATAACAGTCGATTGGCTTACAACCTTGTAATTGAATGGTATCATGCACAGTACAGTGATGTTCGCATATCAATGTATCATGTATTCCTGTGTGTTCCCCATGTAATATAGTGTACATTATAAGTGATTAAGTGACTACGTGTACTTATCTACTCTAGCCTATCCCTTACACTTCAACTGCATTGTTACCACTTTTCGTTCGTCAGATCAAGCTATATTGGCCATAACGTCATAGCAATTGAAGTATACTTGATTCATATGATAATAGGGGAGACAATTTGTCTCGATCATTCCTGACCTTGGTAATGACCTTGACAACCATACACTATCAAAGTATACATATGTATTGCCTATGCAATGTATTTCCAAAGTCTGAATGTCAAAGTCAAAGCCGGCTGTGGTTCCATCACATGGTAGTCAACAACGATAATGTTCCGGAAGCTGGTACCGGAAGTAAAGTTCCAAAGGTAGACAGTCGCGAAGTATTATTTCCGGAAGTGGTGGACCAGATGTAAAGTTCCTATGGTATCACTCGACTGTAGCAAACCGGACGTGGTGGACCGGATGTAAAGTATCCATGGTAAATCAATTGGTTGTAATACCGGAAGTGGTAGACCGGATGTAATGTTCCGATAGAATACAAATGGCGATTATCACGTTGGCTAAGACGCCGGGAAAAGTTTCACATTCAACTCGGTGGTAGTATAATAAGATGATATATGTGTATGTTGTTTCACTTCACTAATCGATGGCTGTGACTGTCTGCTGAACGCGATGTAGCAATCACACACTGCTCTATACAGGCTTGTACCCGCAGCTGCTACACACACTGCGCCAGACAGACGTACGGACACTCGGACGACGTGGTACTCTGCACTGACTGGGGTCTGCCCTCAACGAGTGGACCAAAACATCCAATGTGGCTCGCTGGAGCGATCTCGAGAGGCTACAAAATGAAATGATCCTCAAATTACTGGACGAATACGCACAGACGGACAGACAGGCTGCACAACGGACTAAAATTGGAATCGAACAACGGCAAATCACAGCTGAAATAAAATGTTGTAGGTACATACCAAAATCCTCCGTGTCATTGGTGAATATAGCACTATCCTTCTGCTACTAGAAAATATGAGTCCTAACGATTACATCGCTTATGTACGCACCAGCGAATCCACGCACGGAATAATGAATATGCCTAAACCTAGTTCGACATCTCAGCATAAATATTACAAAACCATGGCTTTTGCCATTTCACCCACGGGTTATATTTGGCATACATATATGTTCCCACGCCATAAATCCAACCAAACTAATGTACAGCCCTCGCGGAATAAATACCATCCAACATGGTATATCCCACACTACCATAAATCTGCACAACCCAGATCTCATAATGCGAAATGGACTCGACTGGTCTCGACATACGAGGGTCGCTATTTGGCCCCGCCAAACCCGTCCATATCGGTACTACGGGTTGTACACTCAAATGAGAGTGTAGCACATACTAAACTCAAATATCGTGGTTATTTACGGAAATATCACGACACAAAGCATCACCAGTATGGGATCTGATATATCCGTGTTGGCCAGTACCAGGCTATGCTGAAACACTAACCCGTAGCATACATAATAGGGTAGACCATGGTATGGTCTGCGCTATATACTGGCTTCACCTACAGAAGGTCCCTTATCTGGTGAACAACTGACACGCGGACAAACTCGGCCGCGCACGAATAGTGGACGTCCGTAATACGAAAAGGGGTTGATTCACTAGCGAATCCAGCACACGCAGTCAAAGAGTCCTCTATCACACACATGCAGAGTCTGTGGCAAATATGGCGTGACATCAGTAAAACATTGCTCATAAAATGGACGTGTATTTAAATCCGCAAAAAGGACACGCATGAACGTATTTCCACCAATACAACATAAGCCCCGTTATTACACGCACATTGTACATGCCAAATGTACATGCCAAATCACAGGTATGTAAAAAGCACAGGTATGTGAAATCACAGGTATGTGGAATCACAGGTATGTGAAATCAATAATACGCACAACAATACAACACAGTACCACACATCACAAATATACAATTATACGGAAATCCGGAATATACAAGAATGCACGTGTCACGCGACATCCATATTATTTAAGAAATAAAGTTAATTCGACTTAACTGTGGCTCCTAGATATCTAAAATTTCAATTAATGTATGTTGTGAATAAAATATAACCTTTTCTGAAGAAAATGTAACTTTTACATATTTTTATCGGCCATCTTGGCAGCCATCTTGGATATTTAAAACGGTAAACTATTTTGAATTATTGGAAAGGTGTGCATTTCTCAGTGATGTGCGGCCATATTATGCGTGAATGTTATTATCATAGTTTCCTTTATGTGTTTAATACATTTATGACAGAAATCTTGGACGCCATATTTAATTCTGGATTCAGTTTTAATATGTTTATCCTGATGCTATTCTGGACCTATACTGAAAAATTCAGCTTTGGCTTATTTTTTTCCAATCTTTGGTGATTTTATGTCTAATACTATTCGCCTAACGTTTCCGAATGAATTCAGTGTAATGACGCAATGTAGTATACTACAAACAAGACCGCGTACTTTGCAGTGAAACCCACGTCATATTTCATCATTATGTAGCATAATAGCTGATAAATAAAAAAAAACATGTATTTTGATATCAAGTTTTTCAGGCTTGGCTCGGAAACGGTAGGAATTCCTACGTGTTTCTTAGCCTTGCCTGATAAACTTGATATCAAAAGACAATAAACTGGTATTCCCATGCCCCATCGACTAGTGGACCAATTTTGTTACGGGTATGGAAGGTCTTCGATACAATTCCCAACATTAAATATACATGTATATGTAAGCTAATAACTTTAAAGCGCAGCTTCTTTGTAATACTGTCAATAGCCGTTGCCGAGTACACCATCCCGGTAACTGTAACCGTTTCAATGAAGTTGTTTCGAGAAAACTGCCATAATATAAGTTTTCTACATATAAATACCAAACGGCTAGCGGTGATACACGTATTTATCAGGTAACCTACCCTGTATTGACAGAATACGTACTGCTTGATAACATTGATGACCTGATACACAGATCCGGGTTATAACGATGTGAAGAATGACGTTCCATTGGTCGGATGACGTCACGTGACGTTACCGAATGACATCAGTGTAATGACGCAACGTAAACAAGTCCGCGTTCTGTCCACAGATAAATACGTCATATGTGGTCAATTTAGAGCATAACACGCTACCTGATAAATAGAATATCAGGCTACTGTCTTTTGATATCAAGTTTATCAGGCAAGCCTTGGAATTCATACACGGTTGCCTGATAATCTTCATATCACAAAACACAAGCCTGGTATTCTCTATATAGTTTCCCGGCGTATTTGCACTTCATTACATCACAATTACTCTTACACTACTACAATGCGTATGAGCATGTGGTTACAACAACAACAACAACAACAACAACAAGTACTGAATCTTCCAGAAGCCCTCCCACTCAAAGTATGTATTCTTTTATTATGTCCTTATTATGTAACTGATTTTGATGAAATATGGCGCATCAAACGCGTTCAAATGCAGCTCATGAAGACATGCAGCTCATGCCCATTAATCAAAATATAAAATAATACTTACTTTGGAGTGGGCGCGCTTTCAACACGTTCAACCATTGTTGTTGTTGTTGGAACCACGTGAACATGCACGTAGTACTAGTTGAATATTTGTGATGTCGAACTTAGTACGGGGTTAACGGGCAGGTATGCTATGCATGGTGTACATTACCCATTGTACATGTATACTAGTTGCGAACAGTAACTCTTGCAATCTAGTCCAGTACCGTCCATAGGCTACGGACGGTACGGGAGTAGATTGCAAGCGTTACTATTCGACTACATGTATACATGAGCGATGTGTTAACAAGTCGGTGTGTACACAAACCAGGCACATTTTGTTGAATGTCTATCTAGGAAGATGTGCGGCATCTCATGAAATATATTTGCAAAATTTACGATCTGTCCCGTAATTGATTTCGAAAGTTAACGAAATATTCAAAGCGAATGCGGAATGGAAATACGCATTAGCTATGAAAATGTTGTCAACTTTCTACGTCATTTACAGAAAATACCACGGTTTCCGTAAATATATTTCATAAAAGGTCGTACACCTTCTTACGTACTACAGTGGAACCTCTCTAAACCGGACACAGCGAAATGTTAGTTGTGCTTAATTTTGAAAGGTTTCATTATCCTTTATCTCGGATGTTAATGTCTTTTCATGATCACAAACCACTCACACGTGTCTTGAGTCTTGAAGCAGTCATCTGCCTGTTTTACAGTGGAACCTCTCTAAACCTGGTATGTCCGGTTTAGAGAGGTTCCACTGTATTGGGGACCTCCCAGTGTGTCCGGTTTAGAGAGGTTCCACTGTACTGGGGACCTCCCAGGGTGTCCGGTTTAGAGAGGTTCCACTGTACTGGGGACCTCCCAGGGTGTCCGGTTTAGAGAGGTTCCATGTACTGGGGACCTCCCATGGTGTCCGGTTTAGAGAGGTTCCACTGTACTGGGGACCTCCCAGGGTGTCCGGTTTAGAGAGGTTCCACTGTACTGGGGACCTCCCATGGTGTCCGGTTTAGAGAGGTTCCACTGTACTGGGGACCTCCCAGGGTGTCCGGTTGAGATCCCACTGTATGGGGACCTCCCATGGTGTCCGGTTTAGAGAGGTTCCACTGTACTGGGGACCTCCCAGGGTGTCCGGTTTAGAGAGGTTCCACTGTACTGGGACCTCCCATGGTGTCCGGTTTAGAGAGGTTCCACTGTACTGGGGACCTCTCAGGGTGTCCGGATTAGAGAGGTTCCACTGTACTGGGGACCTCCCAGGGTGTCCGGTTTAGAGAGGTTCCACTGTACATGTGTATGTATCTGCTTTAGCTGTGAACATACTGATACACTTTTCGTATAAAAGAGCCCTGCTCCAGTAACTGTGAACAGTATTGGCTGTGCTATCAGTGTCTAATGGTTTCTAGTTTTCCGCCCTGGACGCCCGGATGTTTCTAACAATGATATATGGCGCTGCGAACTACGTTGGAAATTGGGGAATAAGAGGAGTATTATGCGTGGGAAAGGTTATAATCCGGTGATATAATTGTGCCTACGAGATACGAATCAATTAGTGTTTTCCAGTGGCAGTTTGCGATGGAATCAGTATCATGGATATAATGACGGAGTAATTACATGTATTATTTTTTTAAACTGTCAGTTTCGTAACATGGACGAATAATCAAATGTACGTTTTTCGGAAATACTTATCGAAAAATGCGTGGATCATTTCGCTGTTACAATAAATTAGAAAAGTTGGCTGAAAAATCAGAGCAGAATTGGTGTGTGAGATTGCGCAGTTTTGTTAAACATATTGATAGTTTGCACTTTGCGTAAAATATCGCATTGTGTTAGGCCAAAGCCAAAGGTCCGTGATATACAGTGGAACCTCTCTAAACCGGACACCAAGAAAATCCCCGGTGTCCTGAGAATTTACTCATTGTTGCTAAGCGGAAAAGTCGCGGAAAAACTGGACGAAGGCCGGAAGGCCTCGTCCAGTATTCCCGCGACTTTTCCAAATTGCACCAGTAGCATATTTCATCAACATTGCAAAGTATACTTTACTAGCAAAGTATACTTTGAGGGAGTAATCATTTATTTTTCCTGAAATGCATTATTTCATATAGAACTAATAAATGCATATATTTCATGATTAAAAGTATGCAGAATTATCATACTGAATTTATTACATTATCACAGCCAATTTGGCTGTGATAATGTAATAAATTCAGTATAATAACAATTAATAAATTTATCATAAAATTGAATATTTCTCCCTCAAAGTATACTTTGCTACTAAATGTTGATGAAATAGGCTACAGGTAATAAATTCAGTATAATAACAATTAATAAATTTATCATAAAATTGAATATTTCTCCCTCAAAGCATACTTTGCTACTAAATGTTGATGAAATAGGCTACAGGACTGGTTGTACTTTAGCGCTCTGGGGCAAATTCTTACCGATTAAGCGGCAAACGTGCAACTAGCCCTCTCCCTGTTGCAATGTTGACTGCAATTTTGTCATTTGTTTTTTTTTGTCTCAATTACTCTTCATAAATCATGTTTGACAACGCATTATAAAGTATCACCAGGTCCATGGGATTGTCATGCATGCTTGTGTTGAGAAGACAATTGTAAAAACCCGTAGATGAAAATACATGTGTACTAGTTCCCACTGCATTACTCAAATGGTTGCCACAGGCAGACGCGATTGTACCAACCTGGAACTACCAATATCGGGTGAACGGTTTATCATCAATCATCTGCCGCTTCAACGAATTATTAAACACGCAGGGGACATAGAGAATAATAGGTTAGTGCCGTGAATGGGAAAACATATATGGCAAGGCTCAGGAAACGGGATGGGCGAGGCTCTGCCGAGCACATCCCGTTTCCGTGCCGCGCCAGATATTTTTTCCCATTCACGGCACTAACCTACTATTCTATTTATCCCGTCAACACCTACAAATGGCTGTAAAATGCAAAAATAGTATTGACTGGATATCAAAAATGTTTCACGGCACCGTGTTTCACGGCACATACGCACTGTGTTGACGGGATAAATGGATTTTTTTGTATTAATTCGTTCCTACGCAATAACAATTCGTTCACTCGAATTAACAATTCGTTTCCGCGATATAACAATTCGTTCCCTCGAATTAACAATTCGTTCCCACGAAATGACAAATCGTTCCCTTAATTTAACAAGTCGTTCCATCGAATTAACAATTCGTTCCCACGATATAAAAATTCATTCCCACGAATTAACAATTCGTTCCCACGAATTAACAATTCGTTCCCGTTGTTATTTTGTGGGAACGAATTGTTAAATTGAGGGAACGAATTGTTAATTCGTGGGAACGAATTGTTAATTCGTGGGAACGAATTGTTAAATTGATGGAACGAATTGTTATTTCGTGAGAACGAATTGTTGATTCGTGGGAACGTATTAATAAATGAATTCTACGTCCTCTGTGGGGCTTCGTAGCAATCGATACTACGCGAAACATGTATCAATCCGGGGCCCGTTTCACTAAACATCGTACGACTAAGTGCAAAATTATGATAGTCTGTAAATTTCACATTAACATTGTTTTCTTGTAAATAATTATTGGATTTACATTTATTGAGCATAGGCTGCATATGCAGACTATGCTCAATAAATGTAAATCCATAGATTGAAATTTACAGACGATCTTAAATTTGCACTTACGAACATTTTAGTCGTAAGAAGATTAGTGAAACGGGCCCCTGGTTTCTATCACGGGAACGCCAAATACTATTTGCTAACTTTTAATAATTAGAGCTTCATATAGCTTCAACTATTCAGAGCTAGCTCCAATTCATTTGAAAAGCTCTCGCTTCCATTACGGACGATAGTGTAATTAACTTAAATGAAATACATTATTGCAATCGATAGCAAAACATGTTTCTGTATTATAAATCGTTTTACCGATCCCCGATTGTTTCCAGGTACAGAATTGGATTCAGACATATACAAGTAAAGTTTACTAAATTAAAATCGGTTTCATCACTTGATATGCATGTTCGAGACCAAGTGCAACGAACCCTTTCAAAACCACAGGCATGTATAGTGGTATTGGAAAAAAGTGTAGATCCAGATGAGCCGGCTCGTGACAGAGCCGTCTCATCAGGATCTGCACTTTTTGAAAGTCATTTTCATATACGTTTTGTATTTGAGAACAACCAACACCTCCTTTTAATAAATTGGCTAGTCTGAAAATCATTTTGCGATGATCGGATTGGTCGGAAAAATAACAGTCGATTCCAGTTAAAAGTGTTAATATCATAATACACCAGTGGAATACCGCGTCTGTGGTACATGTATGCATGGGCGTACATATTGGTGCGACTGGTGCGACATTGTTGCACCAAATAATTATTGGTGCGACAATATTCACCCATAGTGGCGTTGGGCAGTAACGACTTGGCGCTTCTGTCGCACTATTGTGTCTTGTTAAATTAGATAATACAATAAACAGTAAAAAAACAGTAGTGTGGCCATACACCATGACCGTTAAACATCCGTTATTGGCAAATTGTCTGGCATACTAAAATAGCCATATCGTGTTGACATGTGTACAGTGTTATAAACGCGTCAACTTTAAAATGAATAAAATGCCGATCATTGAACTCTCTGGATTTTCTTCGTCCATAATGTCATCGGTCTAATATAGACCGTTTATGAGTGTAATATAGAACATATTGAATATTTCCCGATAGTCCAATGCTGAATAATTCCAGCACAAAAATATTTACACAATTCACTAACATTTGATTGGCCCGTAGCTAGTCTCTGTCCAAAATTTATGTCCCAGTAAACTCCCACGCCGAACTACTTTCCGTAACCGTGAGGCGCAGTTAAAATAATTCTTAAGAAAACGGAAAATAAACACATTTTCAAATGCTGGAATTATAAGGAATGAATGGCCTTTTTGTTGAATTTATCGGGGATATAAACTTGGAAAAGATACCCCGATAAATTCAACAAAAAGGCCATTCATTCCTATATTATTTGCCTCATTTTCTAATGTTAGAAGATTTATTCCCTACACTGGACATAGACTAAATATTATAGGCTGCTTATAAGTCTACTGATAATGAAATGTATATGCATACACGTAGTTACCACCACCCACCCCCCCCCCCACATATATAGAGAATAGTAGGTTACTGCCGTGAATGGGAAACAATATCTGGCAAGGCTTAGGAAACGGGATGGGCGAGGCTCTGCCGAGCACATCCCGTTTCCGAGCCGCGCCAGATATTTTTCCCATTCACGGCACTAACCTACTATTCTATTTATCCCGTTAACACCTACAAATGGCTTTAAAATGCAAAAAAAGTAACCCCAGTCACCGCATATATTCATACACGGTGATTAGGTCGTATTGACAGGATATCAAAAATGTTTCACGGCACCGTGTTTCACGGCACATACGCACTGTGTTGACGGGATAAAACAAGTTCCTTAACATGACGAATGCAATTGTTGAATACTATATAAAGACAGCAAGTGTACAGAGGTGATGGCGTAGCCATTTGTGTGACTGATATGATAATCATAATGAAGAAAGAGGACACAGTCATGTTGCACCGATATGTTGATTATGTCACGACAAGTATTTGCATGTCACGAGTTGTTCAAAGCCTGCTAATAATAATCCAGACAGTATATTAAAGAAGAAAACAATCGAATCGTGCATCTAATACACAGCCATCATAAATGTTTTATTCCTGCTATCCCAAGGTGCATGATCACGTGGTTACAACAACAACAACGTCGCCCACTCCAAAGTAAGTATTATTTGATATTGGCAGAGACGTATGTCGTTTTTGCGAAGAATCGATTTCCGTGTCGGAGACACGGAAATCGATTCTTCGCAAAAACGACATAAGTTTGAGCGAAAATAAAGATACCACCAAATGCAGCTTAACAAGACGCGTTTGATGCACCATATTACATCAAAATCCGTTACGTAATAAGGACACTATAAAATAATACGTACTTTGAATCGGTACTTGTTGTTAGTACAACGTGATCATACACCTTGTATCCGTTATTACAAACATGTCTATGCATCACGCAGATCATCAGTTCGAACGTGATCAGTTGCCACTATTCTTTTTGAGATGATGCTGCTCCCAACATTGGGCACTGCTCTGATCTCAGTTTCAATTCGTAAGACCGTTTATTGTATAACATGACCGCTTAATAACACAGTGTAATAAATATTTATTAAACTTGTGTATTAAATATGCAAATTAGACAGGTCTGTTGACATTTACTTATGTAATGATGTGCTTATGCGATAAATAGAATCTAACATTGCTGATGATTGAATAAGGTATTTATTAAACTCGTTGACTGATTTCAAAAGAAACTCGGCACAGCCTCGTTTCTTATGAAATCAGTAAACGCGTTCAATAAATATGATATTAAATCATCACTCATGTAAGCTCAGAGTATTGCATGTGTGAAATTACGAGACAGTTCGTGAAATAAAACATGAATTATAAAACACTATTCTTAAATGCAACCTTTTGCGTTACGAATGTACTAGGCATATGATGGGGGCCGTTTCACTAAACTTCCTACGACTAAAATGTTCGTACGTGAAAAATTATGAGTGTCTGTAAATTTCACATTAATAATGATTTCTTGTAAACAAATATTGGATTTACATTTATTGAGCATAGGCTGCATATGCAGCCTATGCTCAATACATGTAAAGCCATCAATTGAAATTTACAGACTATTCTAAATCTGCACTTACGAACATTTTAGTCGTAAGAAGTTTAGTGAAACGGCCCCCACTGAACTTCACACTTGAGTTTGTAGATTTGGGGGTGAGGCCGTGGATGTTGAAGCAATTAGTATGTGACCTTCATCGTTTTTATTAGAGACGCATTACTGTAGATTTGTAACAGCATGTTATATAGAGAATAGTAGGTTAGTGCCGTGAATGGGAAAACATATCTGGCAAGGCTTAGGAAACGCGATGGGAGAGGCTCTGCCGAGCACATCCCGTTTCCGTGCCGCACCAGATATTTGTACCATTCACGGCACTAACCTACTATTCTATTTATCCCGTCAACACCTACAAAAAGCTTTAAATGCAAAACAAATAACCCCAGCCGCATCGTCAAAATCGGAAAATCGACTAGTATGACAACCGCACATATTCATACACAGTAATTAGGTCGTATTGACAGGATATCAAAAATGTTTGACGGCACCGTGTTTCACGGCACATATGCACTGTGTTGACGGGATAAACAGAAGTACCACCAGAAGGCATGTTAGAAATATCAAGATACAGAAATGTTACGAAAGTTACCTCACTGTTAAGTTTTGTAAACTAACACAGAACGTAAACAGAATGCGGTCATATGCGTATCATGAGGAAAATGCTAGATGATCGTTCACAGCATGCTAAATAACCATCAAAGTAATAATGCATGAAAGACATTATCAGGAAGTAAACATGTTTTATCCCGCCAAGGTTAGACCACACCAAATAGTTTTACTATATAAGTTAACCGAATTCAATCCAATAAGGCCAGTCTCTCCTACTTTCACTATTCGTATGAATGCTGTGGTACCTACTTGTACATGACCTGCAGGCAGACTGTACTGGTTCTGCATGAATTAAACAATAGGTTCACTTACTCCTAAAAAATAAAAATTTAACCTCGTCATATCACCCAATATTGTTTATATTGTTTGGCCACGGAAACTCTGTTTACATCACGTGACCAACAGGTTCAGGTTTTCTTTTAAATGCTACAAATATGCTGAAAACTGGTGTTAAAACCACCCCGAAATGTTCCTCAAGTGAAACTGGGTAGTAATGGATCAAAATTTGCAAGCAAACTGTGTCTGTGAACTCAAAACGCCCGTACTATGTTTTTATACCGGATTACTTATGCATACCCCTGGGCGATTTCGTGCCATTTGGTATAGTCTAACCTAAAAGTGTACCAGTATCACTACAAATAATTCTACAATATTCACTTTTCAAAACTATTCCTTGATACAGTACCAAGTTTGGAGCAAATATCTCAAATGGTTGTCACACATCAGCTGTGTAACTCCACCATGTGACTGTCCTCATTCCGCCTTAAATTGAGCTACTACAGAACTATGGAGAATTTTAATAGATAATGGATTAAAAGCACAAAAGTCCATAAAATCACATAACATTAGCCAAAATATTGTTATAGCTAACCATTCTACATATAAAGACTCATCACTCAAACTATACCAACATGTATGCCACTCTGGAATGGTCGACAGACAAAAGGGTACTGGCTTGGAACGATCAGTCAAGACATTTGCTTCATGACATAGGAGGAATGGAAAAACAATATTTTCTGAGTACTAGTGCATTGGTACTATACCGAGATGCGAAAACAATACACTTACGCCTAATTTTGGCAAATTTTGGAACAGCGTCGCGATGTCGCGCCACTTTCCCGAACATCTTAATTGTCCACCAGGCAGCCAATATCAATGGAAAAAACTGAAAAACACACTATTATGACTGTTTTGGGTTTTTTTACTGTCACATTCCAAACACAATCACCTACATGTAATTTTCATACACTGGGATATTATAATTGACAAATAAAGCTGAGAAATGAAGATTTTAGAAGATGTTGAAGGCGATAACTGTCCGTCTGCGATACGAAAAGAACAAAATGTGTTGCATCGCGGAGTTCGATCGATTACTCTTGTCGCAGTAACTTTAAATTATGTTCAATGAGACATAACTACAAGAAACATAAACTTCCAACTTCAAATTCTACAAAAAAACATATCTCACATAGGGTCTATGCTCGGCAGAGCATCGCCCATCCCATTTCCTAAGCCTTGCCAGATATTGTTTCCCATTCACGGCACTGACCTACTATTCTCTACTTCTCAGAAACTTGCATCAGGACTAAGAGTGTAACATGCAACATACGTACCCACAGACGGACATACATTGGTAACGATATATGCGTCTCTCACATTTAGGTAGCAGGGAATAGTGGGTGCGAAACAGTATTTTGCATGTATGTATACATCGGCTCCATACAGATACAGCATAGTATATCGCACCAATACAAAATCGGCGGCTACGCCCCTGGTATGTTGTGTACTCTGTCAGTCGGAAATGGTTGGTTTGGACGTATTTACATACTCTATCTGACAGTGTTTACTGGATATTATTATACCTACCTGGTTTGATAGTTCTATCTGGAAATGTTGGAGTGTATATCTCATGTACAGCCCAGATTTCTTCCTGATTCTATAAACGAACGATTGCCGATCGTTTACACATCGTTTTGACATCGTTTTCGTTTTCATGATTGGAAAACGATTTTTTCGTTGGTTTTAATGTGTCACGTTTAAACCAACTAAAACATATTTTTCTAACAACGAAAACGATGTCACAACGATGCGTTGAAAGAAATGAAATAGGTGAAAGCTGGGTATTTTACTAGTAATCGAAAATATCCTTTTCACACGATAATCGCTTCTATGCATATCGTTGTACAACACGATCGTTGTCACTTCGTTTTCGCTTGTTTCATTCGAGGACCTTCAACACATCTTCGCTGTATTTTATATTCTACCTTACAAGCTTTCTGACTATTCTGGGCCCGGTTGCTCAAAGCTTCAGTTAGCTTAACAGACTGTTAAATCCTTAGCATTGCTAATGATTTAACAGTCTGTTAAGCTAACTGAAGTTTTGAGCAACCGGGCCCTGAATTATATACCTACAATGTATCATGATTATTCTACTGGAAATGTTGGAATGTTCACATGGTGTACAATGGCACCATTATCACGCCAATTTTTTACTTTTTCTTCAAAGTGTTTGTCGAACTGGCTGGAAAGATCAGGAAACGATCAGCAGTCACGTACAGTGGAACCTCTCCAAACCGGACACCCTGGGAGGTCCCCAGGGTGCCGGACACCCTGGGAGGTCCCCAGGGTGTCCGGTTTGGAAATGTTTCACTGTAAATCAGACATGTGAGCACATGGCACATTCCAGTGTTTTGCAATCATGAAAAGTCGAAGTCGAAATACATCTAAGGTAAGTACCTATATGCTCCAGAGTGTCTCCACTATATTATACTCCACTCTATTATACTCCACTCTATTATACTCCACTCTATTATACAAAATTGTCCGCGCCTTCCGTGTGTTTTATTTCAACACAATCGGTGGAAAAATAAGAAAGTTATATATAATAAAAATAAATACCCGAACCGGAGCGGAATTATATTAGCTGTTCATATACACATGGTTGTACACCCAAAACGCACATCTGCATTCCTATTGATTCCCGTCTGTGATATGGCAGACTGGTCGCAAAACCAATAAGCCCCGTTTCTCCAGTCACAGCCACATAGTATTCAGTGTAGCTGTCATACAAATGATTGTGTTTATGTTTTCTCCGGCTTACTGGAATGTAGGAAGGCATGCCTGATATATGCTAACCATACCATTGACACACATCTAATGTCTGTTCCACGTTTTGCTGCCGACGATTTGGCTATTAAACACATTAAATCTAAAAACAATATTTAAATGTAAGCATTCATCAATAACGAAAAAGTCGCCCTCCCCAATTTTGTTTATTTGTTGAAATTCCATAAAATATTGATTTTATTGCGAAAAAAATTGTTTCCATGGGAATTTAACATGGGGGCTAAAATAGAATTTCTTTTTAGCAAGTTTTTATTTGTGGACCGATTTTCAAAATCTAACTTTTGTTTTCTTAGTTACATTATTTCCTGGCTGGCTATCTAGCCAGGTTTCGAAGCCAATTTCCAAAATGTTTCGTTTTTCTACTCTGGTTGCCATCATCTCCACCTTTTTGCCCCCATGTTAAATTCCCAGGTGCCGACATACTTAATAAATAAAACATTATCGTCTAAAAGTATAAATAGAATGCTATACACCAAACAAGTTGAATCAATGACACTACCACAACTAAAACATGTACGAAAATGGGAGATCGAATTAGACAATCAAGAAATTGAATGGAAATATATATTTTCAATAACGTACAAGAGTACAATCAGTACACAACTTAGAGCATTTCAATACAAATATCTAATGAGAATAATGCCAAACAATTCGTTTTTGTTTAAATGCAAACTAAAACCATCAAACCTGTGTGAATTTTGCCACATGACTATAGACTCTAACAAGCACATGTTTTGGACTGACATAAACCAGTTATTACAAACGAGTAGGCTAGATTATAATCTCAATTTAACATATGAATATATACATTTTGTAACGCGAAAGTTGCTTGTAAAAAGAAAACAATACTTATTAGTTTTATAATCCTTTTAGCAAAATATTTTATTTTCAGATGCAAATATAGTGAATCACAACCAACATTGGAACACTTTAACGCATACCTTAAACAAACAATACACATTGAAGAAACTATTGCCACTATGAGAGATAAACTCGAAAAATTTCAATTAAAATTGAATGACTTTATTCAGTAAGCAAACACCCTCTAACAATACTGCCTTTATCTTACCATATAAATATTCCCAAACCACTATACGTTACCATATAAGCGAGTTTTGACCCTCCTCACCTTCCGATATAAATAAACCTCCTACCCAAATCCAATAATCTAATAGCCTATATAGACCCTTTAAAAAAAATAAAACTCATTGTTACATGCATATCTGCACAATTAAGGAATGTGACCATGCTCTGACAAATTTGTTTTTCTGTTTGTCAGATCACGGTCTGTTTTTATTCTTTACGCATACATGTGTACACTATATTATTTTGACCATGTTAACTATGTGTATGATTGTATGTTATGTAGTATATACATGTAAGAAAGAGCATTAAAGACTAATAACAAAAACAATAACAAAAATTACTGATAGAGACGCGAGTTTGTATCATGCTATTATTTATATCAATTAAATGCGTCACCCGAATACATATTTTATCGACATATTATAAAGTATGATCATTGCACATTTGTAACTAAATACCGAGAATAAATAGTTGTTTTCGTTAACCTTTTAATGAAACACGGTTATCGCCCCGATATCAATAGTGGAAATTCATGTTTGATATAAAATGTATAATAATGCCAATTAACACTTCCGGTCTTGGTAAATTAATGTTTATTTTGCCCGAAACTGTCATATCAGAAGAATGGAAGAAAAACATATGTCTCCTTATACATGTATTACAACCTTAGATGTGGGAGTCCAGGTTTAAATACTCTTTATATACCTGATCATCGTTAGATTCAAAGATAATTGCTTCGTAAATGTGATAGAATATATGTTGTGCATATATGTGAACACTGCCTCGTTACTGTATCCTATATGGCACATGTAGTGGCCAAGTCTGCCATCTTTGTATGTTGCAGCCATCAGCCGGCTTCATCTGTTCTGCTGTTTGACAAAGAACTCAAAATATGAAGTAGAACATATGATATGATGTAGCTAATCACATGCAGAAACGCTAGGAGAACGGACTCCTATCAATTATGTTACACCAAACTGTAAAATATGTCAGCTTTCTTGACAGGTTTGTGCCTGTGTTTTTAACAACATGAACCACCATTATAAATAGCTTCATACACAGAAAATCGCACATTGTATCACTTTTACCTGGCCAACCACACATCACATACCATATATACCCACTACTGTTCTTCTGTATTAGCTATCGAATCCAGTGACATGTAAGCAGTTACCTGAGTGTATTTTCCCTGGTGTCTACTCATCTACTATGCGAGTAAATATGGCTTTACCTATTTGTAACGTGTACACTAACAGAGGCTGTGCATCAGATTGAAAAGTTTACACATAAAAACTTATTTTGAGATTGATTAGAGAAATACACAGACATCTCTTCTTTTGTATAGTTTGCTGGCATAATGCTGGCATAATATGTATAGCTTCCCGTTGTCACATCTGTCTATTATGTATTGCACCAAATTTTATTTGGTTTACTGTCATATTATTTGTTGTATGTGTCAAACGCACAAAGTGGTGAAACTGTAAGATGGCTTGTACATACATAAGACATACTGGCGGAGATGGCAGCTCAATTATCCATATAGTATACAGTAACAAGACAATATTCAACATGTTATATTCATATATCACATCACTCTTATGAATCAATTATCATTGAAGTCAAGTGTGTCTGTGACCTATTATCTTAAAGTAGCAAGTCTAAAAAATCAATATGTTTAATTTGTCACGATTTCAGAGACAAACGTAGTATATTCTAACATTTAAAACAATATTGGACAGCAGATGGTTTCTAATCATTAACATGCATTTATTCATAACAACAATGATATGCACAGTGACACATACTTGGTTTATCACAGCTGTTTCACTGTTGAAGTCGGTATACATATGTAACTATTCCAGTTTTAAAAATTACGAGTGCTCGCTCTACTGATATAATCATGTATTAATATTTAATTTACTGATAGAGACGCGTGTTTGTATCTGGCTATTGCGATATCCAAATGAGGCATGATATGAACACATATATAGAGAGAATACATACTTGTTTCCGTTATATTTTTAAGAACACACGGTTATCGCCCCTGATTTCAAGAGTGGTAATTAATGTTTGATGTAAAAAGCATAATTATGCCAGTTAAGCACGTCCGATAATGGTAAATTAATATTTATTATGCCGAAAAATGTCATCTAAAAAATGGATGTGGGAGCCCAGGTTTAAAGGGACAGTCCAACGATTGTGGGTTTGTATTTAATAGGAAACACAATAAATACATTATTAGCATATCGTCAACGTATACGATAGATATATAAATAATACAGTAGCATAGGAATAACGGAGTATACTTAAATCAGTATATCTACAGTAGCTAGGATAGCAGTATACTTAAATCAGTATATAAATCATACAGTAGGCATGGAATAACGGAGTATACTTAAATCAGTATATAAATCATACAGTAGCATAGGAATAACGGAGTATACTTAAATCAGTATATAAATCATACAGTAGCATAGGAATAACGGAGTATACTTAAATCAGTATATGTATGCACATTTATCTATATGTGTAATTCGCGCCAAATCGTACCTACGCGACCACGTGACTGTCGCTCTAGTTATGCACCGAGGTACATACATATTAACTATTTAGTATGTATACCAGGTCCATGGTAGTAAATGCAAAAATATTCACCAGTTAATTAAACTGTTTACCTTTTCTCTGCGCATGCGTAATGAGAAATGCATAATACCACGTAGCTATCCCAATGGTCGAGGTTTCAAACCTCACATCAGGCATACATGTTTGTTTTTATAACTTTTTTACTTATTAACTTCGTTATTATTTGTAAATCTTGTCATTCTTTACATATAATGTAAATATTGACTGAATGGCACAGTTTTAAATTTTAGACAATAAAAGTCGCACAAATCGTTGCACTCTCCCTTTAAAACCTACTGGCACAAAGGCAGTTTTGATGATAGGTTAGTGACCGTGGACTGGTTGATTGTCCCGGCAACAGCTGAGATCATGTGTGGCTGTGACTGGAGACTGGAGAAATGGGGTTTATGGGTTCTGTGATCAGTGTACATGTGGCCTCATGCTTCTCACGAGCAATATAGTCCGTTATCAGGGGCCCGTTTCACTAAACTTCGTACGACTAAAATGTTCGTGAAGTCAAATTTAGGATCGTGTGTAAATCTCAATTCATGGATTTACATTTATTGCGCATAGGCTGCATATGCAGCATATGCTCAATAAATGTAAATCCAATAATTGCTTACAAGAAAACATTTTTAATGTGAAATTTACAGACTCAGGCTATTATATTTTTGCACTTACGAACATTTTAGTCGTACGAAGTTTAGTGAAACGGACCCCAGGCTACATGAATGTGTTATTAGATTAGGATCAACATTGGTCACAGATCCCATAACTCCCATATCTGTAGCCACACGAACATAGAGGCGTATGTTAGAACAACTGTTACTCGTGTGCATGTGTAACCAGAATCTATATAGCCATTGAAAACATGGGTTGGCAGAACTTCAGAATCATTTCCAATGGAAATGATTCTGAAGTCTTGCCAAATCATGGTTTTATTTAAAAAAAAAAGAAAGACAAAACATAGACAGCCGACAATTTTCGTTTCCTGCGTTCTTAAAGGATAAAGACACGTGTAACCAGGTTACTGTCTGACATTTATAGGTACAGTGAAACCTCTCTATACCAGACAATCGGGAAATTTCCCAGGGTGTCCGCTTGTGAGGATTCTGCTGTTATTCAGGAACTCATGAACATACGTACTCACCAGGGATACTTAACCCTTTGAACCCGAAATCCCGCTATAGCGGTTTATGTAAAAAGTGCAGATCCAGATGAGCCGGCTCGTCACGAGCCGTCTCATCAGGATCTGCACTTTTTGAAAGTAATTTTAATATTTCTTAGAACAAAAGCACTCCCTTTTCATAAATGGACGAATCTGAAAATCATTTTGTGACCATTGGATTGGTCGGAAAATTAGCATGTCGCAGTCCATTCTAGTTACGTAGGGTTGAAAGGGTTAAAGATGGGGTCCCGCCCATCAGGATGTATTGTAGTGGTTATCTTTTATTGTTTCAACCATTAGCTATGTCATTAATATACACACATAGCAGCAATTAATTGTTATTACCTGGTACACTTATTGGCATTACTTTGCCTTTCTGGAATAACGGATTTCAATAATTATGAGGTCAGGGGAGATAACCGCGTTTTCTCGAAATATTAACACAACTAAATATTTATTCAACGGAAATAAATATTATTCGTACAATGCATTTTCTGGTGTACACTAATTATACTTTGTAAGATATCGACGGCAGTCGTAATTAAGTTTATACACATTATGTATTTAAGTGATTAAATATAATCACCATTTCTTCACATACAGTACATACACACACTGGTGGTCACCACTATCGGCACGAAATTGAATTATGAGTTATTACAGTGTAAAAACGGACACTTTCGGTGTTAAAACATGTGGAATAGTTACATAATTCGGTACCTACTTAATTTCCCTAAAGATTTATTTTTACATAATTTGAGGGAACCCACCTTTAACAATGAACCCCATCAAATTTGACCACACACACCAGTCCGGTTGAGAAATGTTACACTGTATACAGTGGGGTCAGCGTGTAAGTGCACACACGAACGAACACGACAGGTTGGAACCAACCTGTCGTGTTCGTTCGTGTGTGCACTTACACGCTGACCCCACTGTATATGTACAATGTATGTAGTCTGCATTTATTTGGTCGTCAGTGGTTCATCAAGTAAGTGTAAAACCTTTGACTACAAACGAGCAAATTATGGAAATTCTTATTTTGCCATTTACAAGCTGTATGATCACGTGGTTACTACCACAAAAGCAATGTCTGGAAGTGTTCACAGCGCACCCACTCCAAAGTAAGTATTATTTGATAGTTTCCTTAATATGCAACTGATTTTGGAACATGCTTATGTCTCGTTTTTGCGAAGAATCGATTTCCGTGTCTGTAAACACGGAAATTCATTCTTCGCAAAAATGACGGACGTTTGTGTCAAAGTACCGAGACCACCAAATGCAGCTTATCAAGACGCGTTTGATGCGCAATATTTCATAAAAATATGTTATATAATAAGGACAATATAACAGAATACGTACTTTGAAACAGAGGCACTTTTGGAAGTTTCAGTAAGTGTTGTTGTTGTTGTTGCAACCACGTGATCGTGCACCTTGATTTAGTTCACAGGCGAATTAAATATTGCTGTTTGCTATTTGTTTGTATTATTCTTGGTTTCAATATTTCAAAATATACGAAATATACGTAGATCTAATCATGTTTTGACAGCGACCGAGAATCGTCAACATGAATATTTACACTGTCCATACATTCATAATGGAAACGTTTACTGTGGTACGAAAACATTTGTCTGTTTAAAGTTTGCATTCAGTCCTTTGGACTCTACGCACTTTAAACAGCCAACTGTGAACGCAACACACCATGGTGTTATTTCTTAATTAAATGAGACAAAAACATGAACATAGAGGAGCAAACGACAATATTCATTTATCGTCATTTCATGGTTAAACAGTGGAACAAATAGACGACAGTCGATTAGAGACGATTTCCTGTGCTGCCAATGCATGTTAAAATAAACAACATATGGGGAAATAGCAGAGTAGCTGTTAAACAACTGACAACAATCAACTGTCAACGATTCACATCTGCTGTCAATCAAGGTGCATGATCACGTGGTTACAACAACAACAACAACGTCGCCCACTGCAAAGTAAGTATTATTTGATATTTTCCTTAATATGCAACGGATTTCGATGAAATATGGCGCAGCAAACGCGTCTTCATGAACTGCATTTTGTGGTCCATGGAGTTCGGCACAGACTTATGTCGTTTTGGCGAAGAATCGATTTCCGTGTCGGTAGACACGGAAATCGATTCTTCGCAAAAACGACAGAAGTTTGGGCGAAAATACAGAGACCACCAAATGCAGCTTATCAAGTCGCGTTTGATGCGCCATATTTCATCAAAATCCGCTACGTAATAAGGACACTATACAAGAATACGTACTTTGAATCAGACGGATTCTGGAAGTTCCATTACGTGTTGTTGTTGTTAGTATCACGTGATCATACACCTTGTCAATGGTCATACATAAATGAGATGATCATATGCGTTTCCTGTATTTTTAAGGCTACAACAGCGGCATTAATGGACAACAATCAAGTGTGAAGGAATCTCATCTGCTGTCAGACATTAATAAATGAGGAAAACATGAAGAAAAAGAGCAGACGACTTTATTCATATCCCGCCATTTACAGTTTCACCAGCGGACTTAATTAATGGACATTTAACCTGTGATCTCAACATGGCGGCACTTAACGTCACTAACGTAACAAATGGTGTGCCCACGGACACCGTCATATACAGCGTCATTGGCAACGTCAATGTTTCTCTGCTTGATCACCATGACTACAACGTCACTGCCGACACCGGGGAAGATCCGTATATCCCCCTATACGTCTACATCTACGTGTCTGTGTGCAACGTTTTGTTATTTCTGCTCGGGACGTTTGGTAACGGAATGATTGTCATAGTGATTATCACCGTGCGGGACATGCGCACGCCGACTAACTACTTCCTGTTGAGCCTGAGCTTCGCTGACATGTTGGTGCTGCTGATCTGCCAGCCGGCTGCGTTGATGGAGTTTTATGCCAAGGACCGTTGGTTTATTGGCGCCGTCATGTGTAAGTACGCTTATGACGTTGGTTAACACATTTCATGTTGAGGATACGCCATTTTGTTTCATTTTGTGTCACAACATATACTTCATTGAGAGATATCAAAATTAAAAATTAAACATTTTTAACAAATATTACCAGTGTGATCCCGAATGTAATTGGTTAAGGTTACGTCATGTGCACCTGTTGCATGTGTCTCAGGGGGGGTGGGGGGGGGGGTGGTGGAGTTTGTCGGGAATCATACACAAGTCATGGTGTAGGGATCGTATAAGTTGCATTGTGCAATTTAATCGTCGATGACCTGAAAACACATACAAGCACAAATAAATACAAGATCATACGGGTACGCGCATCGACCCTGGTTGGCAAAGCGGGCAATAACAGCTTCCAATTTATCGCAAATTATGGCAAACCGCAATTTATTATCATTCTCATAATTACTAATGAGAGAAATGTCACATCCGTTGTTCTTATGATTCAACGAACAGCGTAACTCCTGATCAGACTGCGCATTAGAGCAGGCTGATCTGGGGCGACTAAATTGTCACTGATAATATGGTTTATAACCATTCCAGCTGTATAGAACCACAAACAGCAAAGCACTAGACCAGATGGCACATTGGCGCAGCCTGTAGCCTATTTCACCAACATTGCAAAGTATACTTATCTAGCAAAATATACTTAGAGGGAGAAATTTCCAATTTAAGGATAAATTTATAAATTGTTATTATACTGAATTTATTACATTATCACAGACATTTTGGCTGTGATAATGTAATAAATTCAGTCCAATAATTCTGCATACTTTTAGTCATCAACTATAAGCAGTCAGTAGTTATATTTGAAATAATGCATTTCGGGAAAAATAAATGATTACTCCCTCAAAATATACTTTGCTAGATAAGTATACTTTGCAATTTTGATGAAATCGGCTACAAATCTGGGGATACAAGTGTCGTAAAAGCCATTTTGTCAACCAATGGTTGTATAATGTCCCTATTCTCCGGCAATTTATTATCAAATGCTGGAAATCTTGGTGTATGATGGCCTGTTAGGGCTGTATTTCTTTATTGTATTCTCGATTTACATGTATACACCAGACGGCCGTTTCACTAAACTTCGTACGACTAAAATATTCGTAATTGCAAAAATGTGATTGTCTGTAAATTTCACATTAACAATGTTTTCTTGTAAACAATTATTGGATTTACATTTATTGAGCATAGGCTGCATATGCAGCCTATGCTCAATAAATGTAAATCCATCAATTGAAATTTCCAGACGATCCTAAATTTGCACTTACGAACATTTTAGTCGTAGGAAGCTTAGTGAAACGGGCCCCAGATCGCGTTCCGTTTTTGCATTCTCTTCCATAAGTCGAGAACGCGAGAATGTAAAATGGCCATAACAGGACACCGTATTGAAGCGATAAACGCAAACACTCGTAGATACTCGGGCTAATTATACACCATCGCCTTTCATGACGCCGTCCTCATAACGGCTATGGTTGCATCGGTGGGTGTTATTGTAAAAATACCGGGGTATCTTTTGTGCATCAGCATTTTATCATTAGTTGATACGTTATTTACTAGATAAGGCCATAAAAATTACGTTGATTCTCAGATATCGCCGCGTCTGAATAATCACTGCGTGTCACGCTTTTTATGGTTATAGAGAAATAGATTTGTACTATGAATTCGCCACACGATCAATAAAAAAACACTACCATGCAAACATGTTAAATCCAATCATTTCTGAAGAAAATCTTGTGATTTTTTCACGGCTAAAGATGCTATAGTAACTTTATATAACATATTATATTTGTTTGAGATGTTCGTCTCTGGGTTTTTTCAAGTTGCCAGATGGCAACTTGAAAAAAATCAGAGACGAACATCTCAAACAAAAACAATATACATGTATTTAAATTCTCCACATTTCGCAAACCCCGTGTCTGAGAACAAAGTACTTATTGTTTATTGCCTAAATGCACGTAGAGGATGGCAGAATTAGAATGTGCACGTGGCGTATTGCACCTACCGTGAGTCTATAACACGTGCACTGCAGCTCAAGTGTAATATTGTCTAGGGTCTAAAATGATCTCCATTATATTACCGCATAGCCTTTTTTTAAATGGCGGTTGAAATTACAGAGCGCATGCGCAATTAAATGTCGCGTGTTCACTGCAATTTCTATTAAATTCTGACATCATTCACAAAACATAATGCTTTTATTGGAAATGAATATCGGCGAAGATCGTCGATGCGATGAGGAAGACGTGCATTATATGAGACATGCTATGTGATGTTGTACCTAAGAATTAAGTATATAGAGAATAGTAGGTTAGTGCCGTGAATGGGAAAATATCTGGCAAGGCTCAGAAAACGGGATGGGCGAGGCTCTGCCGAGCACATCCCGTTTCCGTGCCGCGCCAGATATTTTTTTCCATTCACGGCACTAACCTACTATTCTATTTATCCCGTCAACACCTACAAATGACTGTAAAATGCAAAAATTGTATTGACTGGATATCAAAAATGTTTCACGGCACCGTGTTTCACGGCACATACGCACTGTGTTGACGGGATAAAATTCGAACATGTTCTTAAGTACTAAAGCACATAGCGTGTCTTATATATAGCATAGACGATTCAGTCAGAGACATAGATTGTGATTGTAATCTGTGTCTGAGCTTCAACTTAAGGTATTATGTCATATATAGATACACTTGGTTTCAATGATAATTGCTTCATAAGAGTGATGTGATATATGAATATCAGATCTGTGAATATTGTCTTGTTACTGTATACTATATGGAGCATTGAGTTGCCATCTCCGCCATATTTGTATGTACAAGCCATTGTACAGCTTCACCACTTTGTGCCCTTGACACATACAGCAAATAATATGACAGTATAAACCAAATACAAGTTGGTGAATTACATAATAGACAGATAGGACAAAGGCAAGTTATAAATATTATGCCAGCAAACAATACAAAATACGAGATATCTGAGAATTTATGCCATCAATTTAAAAATAAATTTTGATGTATGAACTTTTCAATCTGATGCACAGCCTATGTTAGTGTACACGTTACCCACAGGTAAACCATATTTACTCGCATAGTAGGTGAGTAGACACCAGGGAACATACACTCAGGTAACTGCTTACATTTCACTCACTGGATTGGATAGCTAATAACAGAGTACAGTAGTGGGTATATATGGTATGTTTTGTGTGGTTTGCCATGCAAAAGTGATACACTGTGCGATGGTCTGTGTATGAGGTTATTTATAATGGTGATTCATGTTGTTAAAAACACAGGCAGAAACCAATCCAGAAAACTGACATATTTTACAGGTTGGTGTAATATATTAGATAGTCGTCCGTTATCCTGGTTTCCTACATGTGATTAGCTACGTTATATCATATGTTCTTCTTCATATTTTGAGTCCCTTGTCAAACGGCAGAACAGGTGAAACTGGCTGATGGCTGGACTACACACAGATGGCCGACTTTGCCACTCCATGTGCCGTATAGGATACAGTAACGAGGCAGTATTCACATATATGTTACACATATATTCCATCACATTTACGAAGCATTTATCTTTGAATCGAATGATGATCAGTAGCCGATTTCATCAAAATTGCAAAGTATACTTACCTAGCAAAGTATACTTTGAGGGAGTAATTATTTATTAGTAATGCATTATTTCATATAGAACTAACGACTGCATATATTTGATGATTAAAAGTATGCAGAATTATTATACTGAATTTATTACATTATCACAGCAAAAATGGCTGTGATAATGTAATAATTTCATTATAATCAAAATTAATAAATTTATCCTAAAATTGAAAATTTCTCCCTCAAAGTATACTTTGCTAGAACTGTATACTTTACAATGTTGGTGAAATAGGCTACAGGTATAGAACGAGTCCTTAAGACGTCAACTTGGTCTTTCAATCCCTCAATTATTTAAGACGATTCGATGATCTTGAACGTGCATTAGCTATTTATGACTGTGACTGTAGAAATGGGGCTTATGGGATTTGTCACCAGTGTAGCTTCAGATCAAATAGCACACGCATGTACCGTGATGACTAGCTATATTCCGTGTTACAAACATGCCGGTTGTTTCTTTGATGGAATGACGAACAGTACAGATATTGATCGGACTGTGCGGATGCACAGGCTGATCTGGATCTACACTGGTCTAAAAACCAATCAGTCCCATTTCGCCAGTCATAGTCACAGTTTTGCCCGCTGTTGATGAGGGTATTGTGCTAGACTTTAAATGGCCAAACAGTGTAGCTGACCAGACACTACACTACTGTCTGTTTCATAAAATATGTCCAACTGTTAGGACTGATTAATTAAAAACACTACAAAAATAATATATTTATTTCGATGAATTTTAACAAATAGGCTGATTCCTTTTTTTATTTCGTAAAATTTGGTAAAACTTGCTTTCTTATTACGAAAAAAATGACTTCTCCGGCCATGGAAATTTAACACGGGTGAAAATAGAGAATAGTAGGTTACTGCCATGAATGGGAAAACATATCTGCCGACCCCATCTTGTTTCCGGGCCGAGACATAGAGAATAATAGGTTAGTGCCGTGAATGGGAAAACATATCCGGCAAGGCTCAAGAATTTCTTTATTTCTCATCAGAAGTATATGTTGTGACCACTCATTTGAACTCATTCAAATGAGTGGTCACAACATATACTTTGGTTCAGAAATAAGGAAAATAGATAGAGAATAGTAGGTTAGTGCCGTGAATCGGAAAACATATCTGGCGCGGCTCAGGAAACGGGATGGGCGAGGCTCTGCCGAGCACATCCCGTTTCCGTGCCGCGCCAGATATTTTTTCCCATTCACGGCACTAACCTACTATTCTATTTATCCCGTCAACACCTAAAAATGGCTTTAAAATGCAAAAATAGTATTGACTGGATATCAAAAATGTTTCGCGGCACTGTGTTTCACGGCACATACGCACTGTGTTGACGGGATAAAAATATTTTCCCCATTTACAGCACTAGCCTACTATTCTATTTATACCGTCAAAACTTTAAAACAGCATTTAAATCAACTTAATTGGGCTAATTTGGCCTTCTAAATCGAGATAACCGAATTGCATCAAATATTCCTTTGCGCTCAGAACATAGTTCGATAAATTATGGTTGCAAAATTCCTTAATCAACAGCCATGACAGTAAATGTATCAATAATTGTGTTAGTATTTAGCATTGACATAGAATATAGTCTATGTCTATGCATTTAGGTACTGTACTCATCGAAGTGTTTACAAAATAAGCTTATAACGTTGGAACGATTTTTCTATTCTTTGTATCGTTCATGAATCATGGAAACAAACAAAAACAAGTTGGCGGCTTTACGGTTTAATCCTATTTCGAATGGTGACTAGCTCAATCAGTGCATCATGGGAACAAAACCAATTACATGTATAATATGTGTACCGTACTTCAGTCAGGTTCAACAGATGAGTTCTGTATATATTCTGTATGTATATTTCAGCAATTTCAATATTGCCGTCAGCGTATTGCCTCATGCACCGATCAGTGTGGTACGGAGTCCCGCAGGGGACATGGATTCTTTATATTAATTCGTTCCCACGAAATAACAATTCGTTCCCTCAATTTAACAATTCGTTCCATCGAATTGACAATTCGTTCCCACGATATAACAAATTGTTCCCTCGAATTAACAATGTGTTCCCCCGAAATGACAATTCGTTCCCTCAATGCCTCGAATTAACAATTAGTTCCCACGATATAACAATTCGTTCACACAAATTAACAATTAATTCCCGTGGGAACGAATTGTTATTTCCTGGGAACGAATTGTTAAATTGAGGGAACTAATTGTTAATTCGTGGGAACGAGTTTGTGAATTCGGGGAACGAAATTGTTAATTGAGGGAACGGAATTTGTTATTTCGTGGGAACGAATTGTTTAATTGAGGGAAGAATTGTTAATTCTTGGGAAAGAATTGTGAATTCGTGGGAACGAATTGTTATTTCCTGGGAACGAATTGTTAAATTGAGGGAACTAATTGTTAATTCGTGGGAACGAGTTGTGAATTCGTGGGAACGAATTGTTAAATTGAGGGAACGAATTGTTATTTCGTGGGAACGAATTGTTTAATTGAGGGAACGAATTGTTAATTCGTGGGAACGAATTGTGAATTCGTGGGAACGAATTGTTATTTCGTGGGAAAGAATTAAAAAATTCTACGTCCCCTGCGGGACTTCGTAAGTCTGGGCCTTGATAAGACTTCGTCAAATATACAACGCAATAAGCCTGTTTTGTCGGATCGTGGCTCGCAGACTATTAAGCAACGGGAATCGGAAGTGTGGTACTACACACAATATCGCATACCTTTACCAAGTAATTCGCCGTGTTGATTTAGTATTTACCAACAACCCATCATATGTATATTTGTTTTCTGACATTCTCCACAGTCATGTGGCGACTAATTATTGCTGGCATTAACCACATTATTCCAGGTCTCGGCTCAAGCTGTTACATTTATCTGCCAACCGGAACATGAATCACATGTACATATATATGATAGTGACTGGGTAATACATTTGGCTGTAAATGGAGAAATGGGGGTAATAGGTTTTGCGACCAGTGTACATCCCGATCAGCCTGTGAATCCGCACAGTCTGATCAGGATCTGCACTGTTCGCCATTCCATCAATTGTAAACGCCAGCCATGCTTCTAATAAGCAATATAGATCGTTATCAAAATGCATGAGTGTGTTATTTGGTCAAGAGATAAACTGATCACGAATCTCATATGCCCCATTGCTCCAGTCACAAGTCACAACCACATAGAGAGAATACCTAGCTAGTTTACAGTATGTTGCCATCAAGACAGGTTCCAAGGCTGACCGAGAAATTTCTACTGTTTCCGAGCCGAGCCTGATATCTCGAGTTATCAGGTAATGCTAGGAAACGCGTATGACAAATCCGAGGCTCGGCGATATATAAAAATGTCAAATTGATTAGGCAACGCTAGGAAAGGCGTAAACATTCCGATACACCCTATAAGCAGTAGCAGAATGACATTACATGTATAAGATAGCGTTTTATGTTACTTGATGAACTGGTGCTCTACTCAGTACTGGCGAAAATTGTTTAATGTGCACACATGCACCGGTTTTCTGTCGAGATGCCACATACAGTGGAGTCAGCGTGTAAGTGCACACACGAACGAACACGACAGGTTGGAACCAACCTGTCGTGTTCGTTCGTGTGTGCACGTACACGCTGACCCCACTGTAAACACGCGCACAGTGGGGAGCCTTCGAATCGACATGTACGTGCACTCCGCGAGCATCTACTCAGACAGTGGGGTCAGCGTGTAAGTGCACACACGACAGGTAGGTTCCAATGGTAACAATGCACCCAAACAACAATATTTACCGAACCAACACATACTGAAAACACCGAACTATGAACCGTTCTTCAAGAGCCGGTGGATTTAATCTCAGCTATAAGCCGGATAAGTGTATCTACTGTCTGTTGTACGTAACATCCGCCGATGCGTTTTGCCAACTAAGCATATTATATGTGTCAAGGTGTATGATCACGTGGTACTAACAACAACAACAAGTACTGGAACTTCCAGAATCCATCCGATTGAAAGTACGTATTCTTTTATATTGTCTTTATTAAGTAACGGATTTCTATGAAATATGGCGCACCAAACGCGTCTTGTTAAGCTGCATTTGGTGGTCTCTGTAGTTTCGCCCAAACTTCTGTCGTTTTTGTGAAGAATCGAGTTCCGTGTCTCCGACACGGAAATCGATTCTTCGCAAAAACGACATAAGTCTGTGCCAAACTCCATGGACCACCAAATGCAGCTCACGAAGACTCGTTTGCTGCGCCATATTTCATCAAAATCCGTTGCATAAAAAGGAAAATATCAAATAATACTTACTTTGGAGTGGGCGACGTTCTTGTTATTGTAACAACGTGATCATTCACCTTGTGTGTGGCTGTGGCTGAATAAATGCGGCTTATGGGATTTGTGACCAGTGTAGCTGCTGTTCAAATGGCACACTCCTGTCGCCTGATAACGATAGCTGTACTGCGTGTTAGGAGCATGATGTGTGTTTTATTGATTGAATGATGAACATTGCAGACCCTGTTCAGACTAAACAGTCTGATCTGATTTGAGAAAATAAGTTATTTTTTTGAAAACCGGTCCTCAACAGCTAAGGTCATCCGTTGTAAGGTCCTATCCAAAAGACCGGTGGCATATTTTTCACATCTGGGATGGAGATTGAATTCACAACCTCTGGTATTGAAGACAACTGCTGTATCCCCAATACAACAACCCATCCATTATCAAATTCAAAATTTCTTTTCGCAATAAAAGTAATAGTAGTCAATATATGTCTATGCATTACGTCCATGCAATGCTCGTTACCTGGGGGCCGTTTCACGAAACTTCGAACGACTAAACTGTTCGTAAGTGCAAAATTATGATAGTCGGTAAATTTCACATTAACAATGTTTTCTTGTAAACAATTATTGGGAGTTACATTTATTGCAGCATATGCTCAATAAATGTAAATCCGTTAATTAAAATTTCCAGACGATCCTAAATTTGCACTTATGAACATTTTAGTCATAAGAAAGTTTATATATAACAATTCATTCTCTCTAATTAACAATTCGTCCCACGATATAACAATTCGTTCACACGAATTAACAATTCGTTCCCGTAGGAACGAATTGTTATTTCGTGGGAACGAATTGTTAAATTGAGGGAACGAATCGTTAATTCGTGAGAACCAATTGTTAATTTGAGGGAACGAATTGTTATTTCGTGGGAACAAATTGTTATTTCGCGAGAACGAGTTAGTAAAAAATGTAATTCTGCTTCCCCTGCGGGGCTCGGTAATAACATGAATTTCCTGAATATTAACAAAGATTATAGGAGTCTGTTGAATAAATGTAGCTGTGACTTCAGAAATGGAGCTTATGGGATTCATGGCCAGTCTAGTCCATGGACTTCTAGCACACTCCTGTGGTATTGTAAGGATATATACTGTTTGTTAAAAGCAGGACGAATGATTTTCTGAATGAATATAGATCCGGGGGCCGTTTCACTTAACTTCGTATGACTAAAATGTTTGTAAGTGCAAAATTATGATAGTCTGTAAATTTCACATTAACAATGTTTTCCGCTATTCAAACATGTACGATGGAATATCCTATTTATTACACTTCCACGGCGGATATATATGCACATTTAGTCTATTTTTGAGGTGATAATCAATGAATTGTGATGTGCGCATGAATAGTTATGCAATGACGCGTTTCCCTCGTTTTGATGTTACGTTGTATGACGTCATGAACACTTTTTAAAATCAAAATTACTCAGCTGTTTCTATGAGCCAGATATATTTGAGTGCATGATTAGAATGTGTTCAATCACATTAACATTCTAGATTAGTCGAGACCCTTTCCAAATTTTCAAATAACTTTATTTTGACTGTAATACAAATTAAACATTTTGCATGGTAGTTCGTGGTTTCCAAGAAAACAGGCGCGCAATTACGGGTGTTCTCTTCACGGTGTATTATTTGTAAGGAGTTGATTAAGGGTTAACCCGTGCAAATAATTTGCAAGAGTGTAATAAAACGTATTATTATATGACTGAGAAATCCAGCCCAATAGAGGGTCATATGATTTTGTGCATATATGATATTCACCTGAATATCAGTCTCGGACTCCGAGAGTCCGAGAGTGATATTCCAAATGTGATAATTACAAATGTACTTCGCGATAATTACAAAAGACAACAACAATGGATGCAAACAGGCGCGCAATTACGGGTGTTCTCTTCTGAAGCAAACTTGTACATAAATGTCAGTCGGGTTTCAGTAAAACCATAAGTCATATAATAAAATAATTATTCACATATTGGATTTTTAAGGAATTAAATCCAATGGAGCGCTAGCTTAAACAATAATATACCATTAGTTCAGCCAAGTGTACAATGCCATGTTCCATCTGAGTATCACGTTGCGCGAGACGAGTCCGGGCATGATATTCGAAATGTGACATTCATCTCCAGCTGAATATCACATTTCGAATAACACCCTCGCACTCTTCTCGTGCAACGAGACGAGTCCGAGACTGATATTCAGGTGTTGCAGCATATGCAATCACGCAATCAAAGCATGAGGCAACCCGTGCGTTGTTGTATCATATAAGTTCTCATTGCTGTACATAGGCGGCGGAAGCCGAACATTATTGGGGGGCCCAACGTTGAGGGCCCGAAGGGCCCGATAGCGCTAGGGGGTCCGGGGGCATGCCCCCCCCCCACGAAACTTTTGAAATGCAAGTGGTGTGAAACGCCATTTCCTGCATTCTCAGCAAAGTTCTCAGCAAAGTTCCCAGTACTCATGATTACACAAATGTATTAGAATAAACAATCTAGCCCCCCCCCCAAATGCCTAGGCACCCCCCCCACGGCGGCCCCACCGCCCCGGCCCCGCGCCGCCCTTGCTGTAATATGGGCCATATAATAACATAATTATTGTCTGTTTTGAGTCGGTGTACACGAGATTTACGGACCTTCGATATGTCATATTCACCTCGGCCTTCAGCCTCGGTGAATATGACTTTCCTCAGGTCCGTAAATGTCGTGTACACCTCCTGAAAAGACAATAATTTATAATATTGGAATGGAACTTCTCTAAACCGGACACCCTGGGACGTCCCCACGGTGTACGGTTTAGACAGGCTCCACTCGCTATATACTGTACTCAGCATGCACTGTAAAGCTGTACTAGCCCCGGTGTATACTATTCAACAGTTGAGTCTACGGAGCCCCGCAGGGAAAGTAGAATTCTTTTTTTTTAATAATTCGTTCCCACGAAATAACAATTCGTTCCCTCAATTTAACAATTCGTTCCCGCGAAATAAAAATTCGTTCCCACGGGAACGAACGAATTGTTAATTTGTGGGAACGAATTGTTAATTCGAGGGAACGAATTGTTAATTCGAGGGAACGAATTGTTAAATTGAGGGTACGAATTGTTAATTCGAGGGAACGAATTGTTTTATCGTGGGAACGAATTGTTATTTCGAGGGAACGAATTGTTAAATTGAGGGAACGAATTGTTATTTTGTGGGAACGAATTAATAAAAAACATCGATGTCCCCTGCGAGGCTCTGTATGATTCCCAGCAATAAATGAGAGATAGGTGGATTGATACAAAATTAAGTAGCAACCTGAGGGCACGAAAGCAATCCTTTATGATACAGACATTTAAATGTACCTCTATGCACATGATGCATTGTCTGCACGCGAACTGATATGTATGGTGGCATATATTTGCCGTCGAGCTTAACGCAAAATGTCGACATACTGTGTCGACATAGTTTCACGTTATGTCGACATGTTGTGATATTAAATTCGACATGTTGCGATAAATTATGCCAACATCTCGACAGCTCGATGGCAAATATACGCCACCATAGATATGAAATTGTATCATTGACTATATACGTATAGCCGGATCACCGTGACTGTTTTCTTCATCGGTCTAACGGCATTACATGACGTAAGCAAATGACATCAGTGTCATGATGCAATGTAAACGAGCCCACGTGTTTCCTCTCTCACAAAAGATAAATAGAAAACCAGTGTTGATTATAGAAGGGACCATGGAGCTATTGACCCATATTTGTCATAAATGGCCCCAATATAAATAGTGAGGGCCATAATGGCTCATAACTTCTACACATGGCCCAGAATTATGAATCTCATGGGCCACAACACTTTAATTTCTGACGAGAAATTACTCAGAAACTGCGGAAATAACTCCAATAAATGATGCCTAACACCTTTTCATTAAATCCAGACTTGATCCCTGCATGTTAAATAGAGAATAGTAGGTTAATGCTGTGAACGGGAAAATATCTGACAAGGCTTATGAAACGGGATGAGTGAGGCTCTGCCGAGCACATCCCGTTTCCGTGCCGCGCCAGATAATTTTCCCATTCACGGCACTAACCTACTATTCTATTTATCCCGTTAACACCTACAAATGGCTCATATTCATACGCAGTGATTAGGTGGTATTGACAGGATATCAAAAATGTTTCACGGCACCGTGTTTCACGGCACATACGCACTGTGTTGACGGGATAAAACTTATAACGATGTAGGTATAATTTCCCGTCAAAACGGCTGTATATTTTAGTGGCTAAAACGGATGGCTCAGTTTGAGTCAGGGGTGGCCCCTTGTAGAAAGATGGATGGGCCAGTGGCCCCAAATGCTGGAATCCTAGATTGAACCCTGTAATACGGTACTAGCATCAGGCCCGACACGGAAACAAGCCTCCGGGGTCATTTTCACTAAACTTCGTACGATTGAAATGTTCGTAAGTGCAAAATTAGGATCGTCTGGAAATTTCAATTAATGTATTTACATTTATTAAGCATAGGCTGCATATGCAGCCTATGCTCAATAAATGTAAATACAATACTTGTTTACAAGAAAACATTGTTAATGTGAAATTTACAGACTATCTTAATGTTGCACTTATGAACATTTTAGTCGTACGAAGTTTAGTGAAACGGCCCCTGATTCCTACGAATGTCATAGCCTTGCATAATAAGTTTGCACTTAAGAACATTTTAATCCTACGAAGTTTAGTGGAACTGCCCCTGGTGTATGCGGTATCTGTATAGCCACACGAGTATAGCCATACTATACGAGTATAGCCACAAATAAATATGTCTGGGTCGTGATATAATTTTCTTCTGAAACGTGACTACCCTAATGATCAATTACGTGCAACAGGCATTATAGTATGACAAGAGTGACATGCCCGTACACAGAGGAGGTGCGACGGGTGCGTACGCACCCCTTAACCATTTAAACACCACCGGTCTGTATAGTGGTATTGGCAAAAAGTGTAGATCCAGATGAGCCGGCTCGTGACGAGCCGTCTCATCTGGATCTGCACTTTTTGCAAGTATTTTTCATAATTTTGAGAACAAAAACACCCCATGTGAAAATTATTTGTGATGATTGGATTGGGTTGCAAAATTAACATATCAAATTCCATTCCGGTTACTTAGGGATGAAATGGTTAATCTGCCGAGGTCTGTCCGTGGATGTGCAAAAAAAAGTGTTTAGCCCTTTGGGCCGTCGATAACGCACCCCCCTAAATTAATTTCTGCGTACGGGCCTGGAGTGGCATTACGCAGTTTGATACCTGCCTTGTCACAGATACACAGCCTGATCAGTGAGCACATTGTTCAGAAATGAGACACGCCATGTGACCTTTTACCTTCAGACACCTGCGTAATTTCATAAATTACGTTTACAAAATTTAAAATATATTTCATAAATGAAGTCAAAAGTTGACAAAATTTTGAGAGTACATGTACATGCGGATTCCGAATGTCAACTTCTGACGTCAGTTACGGAAAATATGACATTTTCTGTAAATATATTTCATGAAATTACGCAGATGTCCGAAGGTACAAAGACACATGACGTGTCTCAATTATGGAAGACGACCAGGATGTACAATTGTTGCAAACGTCGTAAAGTCCATTTTGTCGGCGTACGTTTCTTACTCCGTTGGTTTCGTCTTGTTTTCCCATAATTATTTATAATAGATACGCGCGGTGTCAATAAGTCACATAATCGCGAACGGTAACTCTTGCAATCTACTCCCGTACCGTTCAAATGGACGGTATTGGAGTAAATTGCAAGAGTTACAGTTCGCAACTATAAGTGACGATACCATAGCGTCCTGGTGCCAATGCTAAAATATAGTTCTCCTAATAAGGAGTTAGTATCTCCTAATTAGTCCTAATTAGGAGATACATTATTGTTTAGCATCCGGCTATAGAGAGTATCCATTATTGAGTTTAGCTAATCGTCACCTAATTAGGAGATAGTAGTCCTAATTATTAAGTCCTAATTAGGAGATAGTAAGTCCTAATTAGGAGATAATAAACTCCTAATTCGGAGATACTAAGTCCTAATTAGGATATACTAAGTAGGAGATACTAATTCCTAATTAGAATACTAAAGTATCTCCTAATTAGGAGTTAGTATCTCCTGATTAGGAGATAAAAAAATGTTTAGCATTGGCACCAACAAGCTTCCATACTATATACTAGCAACATAACAGACAGTTGTTATTTATTGAATAGATTATAACACCTATATAACAGTTCTATCATACTGGTATTGTTGATTGTCCGCGACATATTCCATCGCGCTTTACGAAGCAATTATAGTCTAGCAGACAGCCGTATATGTTTAATAGTGAACATAGAGCTGTTCAGCACTACGGAGCACCGCAGGTGACGTAGAATTATTTTTTTATTAATTCGTTCCCACGAAATAACAATTCGTTCCCACGAAATGGAAATTCGTTCCCTCAATTTAACAATTCGTTCTCACGAAATAACAATTCGTTCCCACGGGAACGAATTGTTAATTCATGGGAACGAATTTTTATGTGTGGGAACGAATTGTTAATTCGTGGGAACGAATTGTTAAATTGAAGGAACGAATCGTTATTTCGTGGGAACGAATTAATAAAAAAAATAATTCTACGTCGCCTGCGGGGCTCCGTAAATTATAGTCCACCAGCCAGCCGTATATATTTAATAGTGAACCTAGAATTGTTGAGTACCACAAGGTTTTATAGTGTAACTGTAATACATAGGTACAATGGACTCAGAAACTGCCGGATTCCCATTTGCATGAGTAGAATTTTTCGTAATTTACCTAGCTGTCTATACCCATGATTTTGATACCAAGCAATCTGTCTAGCAGACGTTCAGTAGCGTAATCCCAATAAATGACTGCAAATCAAATATGGCCCGCCATATATGTGAAAATGCGTCTTAAAACCGTCATAATTCCACGACCGTCTTCTTTTTATGTCTGTGCATATGATATCATAATGTATAATAGATATACATAATAGTATAATTTTCAATCATATAGAGTCATATGATATTCAGATGTAAAACATATAGTAAATTTCAATCTAAGAGCCATATGATATCAAAAGCAATGTTTAAACATATAGTATAATTTCAATCATATAGAGCCATATGATATTTAGAAGTATTTAAAACATATAGTTATAATTTCAAATCATATAGAGCCATATAATTTACAGAACAATGGAAACATATAATATAATGCCAATCATATAGAGCCATATGATATTAGAAGCATGTAAAACATATAGCATAATTTCAGTCATATAGAGCCATATGATATTAGAAGTATGTAAAACATATAGCATAATTTCAGTCATATAGACCATAGATATTTAAGCAGGTAAACAATATAGTATTAATTTTTCAATCATGTAGAGCCATATGATATCAGAAGCATGTAAAACATATAGCATAATTTCAGTCATATAGAGCCATATGATATTAGAAGCATGTAAACATATAGTATAATTTCAGTCATATAGAGCCATATGATATTAGAAGTATGTAAAACATATAGTATAATTTCAATCATGTAGAGCCATATGATATCAGAAGCATGTAAAACATATAGTATCATTTCAATCATATAGAGCCATATGATATTAGAAGTATGTAAAACATATAGTATAATTTCAATCATGTAGAGCCATATGATATCAGAAGCATGTAAAACATATAGTATCATTTCAATCATATAGAGCCATATGATATTAGAAGTATGTAAAACCTATAGTATAATTCAACATGTAGAGCCCTAATGATATCAGAAGCATTGTAAAACATATAGCATAATTTCAATCATGTAGAGCCATATGATATTAGAAGCATGTAAAACATATAGTATAATTTCAATCATATAGAGCCATATGATATCAGAAGCATGTAAACATATAGTATAATTTCAATCATATAGAGCCATTTGATATTAGAAGCATGTAAACTTATAGTATAATATCAATCATATATAGCCATATGATATTAGAAGCATGTAAAACACATAGTATAATTTCAATCATGTAGAGCCATATGATATTAGAAGCATGTAAAACATATAGTATAATTTCAGTCATATAGAGCCATATGATATTAGAAGCATGTAAAACACATAGTATAATTTCAATCATGTAGAGCCATATGATATTAGAAGCATGTAAACATATAGTATAATTTCAATCATATAGAGCCATATGATATTAGAAGCATGTAAAACACATAGTATAATTTCAATCATGTAGAGCCATATGATATTAGAAGCAATAAAAACATATAGTATAATTTCAATCATATAGAGCCATATGATATTAGAAGCATGTAAAACACATAGTATAATTTTAATCATGTAGAGCCATATGATATTAGAAACATGTAAACATATAGTATAATTTCAATCATATAGAGCCATATGATATTAGAACATGTAAAACAACATAGTAATAATTTGCAATCATGTGAAAGCCATAGATTAGAAGCAATGTAAAACAAGTAAAATTTTCAATCATGAAGAGCCCATATATTAAAGCAAGTAAAACATAGTATAAATTTCAATCATAGAGCCATATGATATTACCTGTAAACATATAAGTAAAATTCAATCATATAACCATTGATAAAAGAAGCATAAAAAACACATAGTAATAATTTCAATCAATGTGAGCCATATGACTATTAGAAGCCATGTAAACATATAGTATAATTTCAATCATATAGAGCCATATGATATTAGAAGCATGTAAAACACATAGTATAATTTCAATCATGTAGAGCCATATGATATTAGAAGCATGTCAACATATAGTATAATTTTCAATCAATATAGAGCCATAGATATTACAAGTTTAAACAAATATATAAAATTTCAATCATATAGAGCCATATGGAATATTGAAGCATTTAAAACCACAGAGTAAAATTTCAATTCATTTAAGCCAATTAAAGAATATTAGAAGCAGTGTTAAAACATTATATAAATTTAATTTCAATCCATGTTTAGAGCCATAATGATTATTTAAAGCCTGTTAAAACACATAGTTAAATTTAAATTCAATCCATGTTATAAGGCCATTAATTTTAATATTCCGAAACATGTAAACAATAGTATAACAAATTTTCAATCCATTATAATAGCCATTGGATTAAATTAGAACATGTAAAACAACATAGTAATAATTTCAATCATGTAAACCATAATTGAATTTAATAGAAGCCATTGTAAAACATATAGAAATATAATTTCTAATCCATAATTAGAAGCCATATGATCCCAATTAGGAAGAAAGCATGTAAAACCACATAGTATAATTTCAATCATGTAGAGCCATATGATATTAGAAGCATGTAAACATATAGTATAATTTCAATCATATAGAGCCATATGATATTAGAAGCATGTAAAACACATAGTATAATTTCAATCATGTAGAGCCATATGATATTAGAAGCATGTAAAACATATAATATAATTTCAATCATGTAGAGCCATATGCTATCAGAAGCATGTAAAACACATAGTATAATTTCAATCATGTAGAGCCATATGATATTAGAAGCATGTAAAACATATAGTATAATTTCAATCATGTAGAGCCATATGCTATCAGAAGCATGTAAAACATATAGTATAATGTCAATCATGTAGAGCCATATGATATCAGAAGCATTTAAAACATATAGTATAATTTCAATCATATAGAGCCATATGATATCACAAGCATGTAAAACATATAGTTTAATCTCAATCATGTAGAGCCACATGATATCAGAAGCATGTAAAACATATAGTATACTTTCTATCATATAGAGCCATACGCTCTCATAAGTATGTAAAACATATAGTAATAAAATTCCAATCATGTAGAGCCATAGATACCGAAGCATGTAAAACATAAAGTAAATAATTTCAAATCATTAGAACCTTATTATATTAGAAGCATGTAAAACATATAGAATACCCCCTTCAATCATGGAGAGCCAAATGATATCCAAAGCATGTAAAACATATAGTATAATTTCAAACACACAGCGATGGAAATTAGAAAAGCATGTAAAAACATATAGTATACTTTCAATCATTAAAGGCCATATGATATTAGAAGCATTTAAAACTTATAGTATAAATTGCAATCATATAGACCATATCATCAGAAGCAAGTAAAACCACATTAATTTAATTTTCAATCATATAGAGGCCATATTCTATCAGAAGCTAAAAACATCAGTAATTTAAATCAATCATGTAGAGCCATATGATCAGAAGCATGTAAAACAGATAGTAAAAATTATCAATCAAGTAGAGCGATGTGATATTAGAGAAACATGTAAAACATATAGTATACTTTCAATCATGTAGAGCCATATGATATTAGAAGCATGTAAAACATATAGTATAATTGCAATCATATAGAGCCATATGCTATCAGAAGCATGTAAAACACATAGTATAATTTCAATCATATAGAGCCATATTCTATCAGAAGCATGTAAAACATACAGTATAATTTCAATCATGTAGAGCCATATGATATCAGAAGCATGTAAGATATATATTATAATTTCAGTCATATAGAGCCACTCCACCTGCATTTGATCCAATATGGCCGCCGTACAAATTAGTTATAATATGATATAAAGGCCAGTCAATAGGCTAACATATTAATTAGGTCAAGTCGCAACATCAAGAATAGCTCGCTTAATAAGTCGCCTGGTAACTTTGTTATGACTGAAACTATAATATCTGTTTTACATTCTTGTGATAGCATATGCACAGACATAAAAAAGAAGACGGTTTATAAAATAATATGAAGTTTTTAAGACGCATTTGCTCATACATGTATTCGACGGCCATGTTGTATTTACTGTCATTGAATGGGATTACATCACTGAAATGATGCTAGATAGATTCCTTGGTATATACACCAGAACGAAGTATCTATGTGACTTATTAAGGGAGATATTTTTCATTGTGAGATTTGACTTACTTAATATGTAAATTAGGTAAATTACGAAATATGCTACACATATGCACAAGGCAATCCGGCAGTTTCTGAATCCGTTGGACCTATATTGCTTGTTAGAAGCATGACGGGCGTTTCATTGATGTAATGCCGAACATTGTAGATACTGATCAGACTGTGCGGATGCACAGACTGATCTGGATCTATACTGGTCGCTAAACCCATAACCGCCATGTCTCCAGTCACAACCACATATAAGTTGTTCGCCGCATTTAATTGCATTAAGCACCCGTTCTATACCTGATCATCATTTGATTCAAAGATAATTGCTTCGTAAATGTAATGGAATATATGTATAGTATATACATGTATGTGAATACTGTCTCGTTACTATGTACACGGCACATTGCACATGGAGTGGTGAATTGAGCAATCTGTGCGTGTTCCAGCCATCAGCTTTCGCCTCTTCTGGCGTACGACAACGAACACGAAATGTGAAGCAGAACATATGATATAATGTAGCTAATCACATGTAGACAAGCCAGAACAACGGACTCCTATCAACTATATCACACCAAACTGTATATACTCACTACTGTGCTCTGTTATTAGTTATCAAATCCACAAACATGTAAGCAGTTACCTGAGGGTATTGTCACTTGTGTCTACTCGCCTACTATACGTGTAAATATGGCTTTACCTATGGGTAACGTGTACCCTAACAATAGGCTGTGCATCAGATTGAACAGTTTACACATTGAAATTTATTTTGAGATTGATTGGAGAATTGCTCAGATGTCTAGTCTGTTGTATAGTTTTCTGGCATAATAGCTATATCACGCCGTTGTCATATCTATCCATGGTGTATTGCACCAAGTTTTGTTAGGTCTATTATCATAGTATTTGCTGTATGTGTCAAACGCTGGAAGTGGTGAAACTGTACGATGGTTTGTACATACAAAGATGGCGGAGATGGCAACTCAGTGTACCATAATGTATACAGTAACAAGACAATATTCAAATATCTGATATTGATATATCACATCACTCTATTGAATCAATTGTCATTGAAAGCAATTGTATCTTTCTATGACCTAATTCTTTAATGCACAGATAGGGGGCCAATGTGGTAGTGAGGCCATATTCAAGAAAAGAGCGTATTTAGCTGCTTAGAAAGCTGGGGCCCGTTTCACTAAACGCTGTATGCCTAAGAAGTTCGTAAGTGCAAAACTAACATCGACAGCACAGTCGGAATTGGTAGCTAATGTGCTATATGATCGGGAGCTACACTGGTCACAAATCCCATAAGATTCATTTTTTTCCAGTCACGGCCACATTTGCCAATCTTGAATTCTCGTTGATGACACATTCCTGTTATTTCAGCTAAAAGCTTATACTTGTATGGAATGCTAATTCTGGAATCCGTGGCGGTGATTGTAAGTCACCAAACAGGAGCAATGTCAACTTAATTAAAGTGTTAAATGTGATTGATATTCTCATACATGTACATTGGAACCTCTCTAAACCTGACACCCTGGGAGGTCCCCAGTATGTCCAGTTTAGAGAGGTTTCACTGTAAAACAGACGGATGACTACTTCAAGATACTCGTGGATGCTTTGCAATCATGAACATACGTCATCATGGGCGATAAATGGCAATGAAACATATCAAAATTAAGTACCACTAACATGTATATGTGTCCGGTTTACAGAGGTTCCACGGTACGAGCTAATATGCGGCTGTGACTGGAGAAATTGGGCCTATTATCAAGTTCGGCCAGTGTAGCTCCGAGTATATTAGCGCTGTCCTACAACCCCGTAATGTTATACTGTATTTAAGGGTAGGAATCACACCTTCATATGAGCCCAGAAAAGGTGTCAAGCCATTGACTTTGACCCGTATTTATTTTGCGAAATTAGCATTTGTTGCAATGCAGTCGAAATGTGTGTTTTAAATTAAGGAGGTTATGGGACGGTTAATTTAACCTAGCTAGTTCATTATTCTGCCTATTTGAAGCATGGTTGGTTTTCGCTGACCAAATGGCGAGCAGTGCAGACCATGATCAGACTGCGCGGATGCGCAGGCTGATCTGGATCTACACTGGTAAAGCCCTTACGCCATATTTCCCCAGTCACAGCCACATATTGTTTTCCTACGCAATGTAACGATTTCTGGAAGGGCAAATATTCGCGTTTACAGTAGCAGGTTGCGAATTGATAATTGTATTCATCCGATGACGCGGGTGCGGACAATGTTGAACCTGGTCAGGCTGTACGGTTGCGCGGTTGCGCGGGTTGATCTGGGGCTATAGACCGGCCGCAAAAACAATATGCTTCTCTGCGTCTAACCCAATTGTTCTGTCTGTAACGCAGGACCATGTGTTACAGGCAGAACATTCAGTTTACTTTGTGTCGTGCCGTGGCGCGTTGCAATTGCAAAGATGAAATGCATTTCCTGTTTTATCGTCAGCATTATGCTATAGAGAGAGCTGTATTAATGACATGTGTTTTGTATTTTTAGAATGCCCCAATTTTAGTGGTCTCTCCGTAATTATTATAATATGATTTGCTAAAACGCAGTATAACCTATGGCTGTACGACACTGGAGTGTGATGTTTTGGGGTACCAACCTATCTGTAGGTAACATGGGGGTATCATAACACATGTACATGTACTATGCAACGGATGACGTTCACCTCGCGTACGGATGTTGATATATTAAGCAGAATAAGGCTAATCATGTGCCTATTAGTGAGACATCAACAGGAAGTAATGGCCGCGTCTGACATTCATAAGTAATAGAACAGACATGCTGCGGGTGGGAGCATATCGGCTGTGATAAGAGAAACAGGATATACTTGTTTATTTATAATTCCAGCACAAAAATATTTACACAATTCCCTAACATTTGATTGGCCCGTAGCAAGTCTCTGTCCAAAATGTATATCCCAGTAAACTCCCACGCCGAACTACGTTCCGTAACCGTGAGGCGCAGTTAAAATAATTATTAAGAAAACGGAAAATAAACACATTTTCTTGATGAATTTATTTCAAATGCTGGAATTATAAGGAATGAATGGCCTTTTTGTTGAATTTATCGGGGATATAAACTTGGAAAAGTCGCGGGAATACTGGACGAGGCCTTAAAAAATTACAATTTTCAAAAAAAAATCAAAAAAAAAATCAAAATTGTTTTGATTTTTTTCGAAAATTGTAATTTGTTATCGCTTCGTCCAGTATTCCCGCGACTTTTCCAAGTTTATACCCCGATAAATTCCACAAAAAGGCCATTGATTCCTATAGTATCCACTGGATAGAGAACTATGATGACATATTTAGCGAATTGGTGTCTGCCGGGATTCCTTTTCCGGAAATATGCAGGAAACGCTAAGCTTGGTAACCTTTCCGATGATATAGTTGCCAAATGGCATTTGTATCCACTGGGTACGCGAACAAGAACATATTTAGACAATGGTATCCGCTGTACCTATGCTGTACCGTAAATATCCAGGTAACACTAAGCTTGACAGCTTTGCCATTTGTCACGCCAACACAGTGCGTATGTGCCGTGAAACACGGTGCCGTGAAACATTTTTGATATCCTGTCAATACTAGTTTTGCATTTTACAGCCATTTGTAGGTGTTGACGGGATAAATAGAATAGTAGGTTAGTGCCGTGAATGAGAAAAAATATCTGGCGCGGCACGGAAACGGGATGTGCTCGGCAGAGCCTCGCCCATCCCGTTTCCTGAGCCTTGCCAGATATTTTTTCCCATTCACGGCACTAACCTACTATTCTCTATGTATGCATACATGAGATACGCAGATATTTCTAATAGTGCGACATGCACCACCCGCAGCATTCCTCATGGCAAGCCAAATAGTGTATAGACCGCAGATTTGATTCAGCTTGTTCGCGGTTTATGATCTGTATGAAGTCGCGACGATCGCCTGTCGGTAGGTGTGTTACCATATTTCCGCTGCAGTATCATGGCAGAACTCATCAACACCTCATCACGGTAAAATTATACATATGGAAGACTTCGGACTTCCTATAAATGGGAGTTTCAATAAACAACAGTAGTGCAGATCGATGTATCGTGCTTGGGCGTAGACCTCGGAGAAATGAAATGGTTAATTAGGTTTGAGGCGGCTTTCAGCTGCGCCGAAAACCTATTGTTTCAGCCGTTCAGTCTACAGCCCAAACTGCTGGTCGGATCGACTTTTGCATGCCGATTCGGATCAAGTGTGAGTCGAGACTTAGAGATTTTCGGAAATCTCTTAATGCCACTTTCCACGAAACCGGAAGTGACGTCATACTTTCTATAACTTCCTTATTTTCCAACCGATTTCAAAAAATCCTTTTGCATTGGAAAGCTGACAAAATGCTCTATCTCGAACTCGGTGACAGTTCTCGGCTATCTGGTCAAATAAGAGAGCTATAGGCATTTGAAGTTGAAAAAATGTACATACTTTTCAACGATTTTGCCGAATTTTTGCCGAATTTCGGCTGATAACGGGTGGTCTTTACAAACGTTTTCCAATTTGTACAGTAATGTCAGCAACATAATTTCTTGCCAGTGTGATAGGGGAGTGTGAGGCGCATAAAAGATGATAATTTTCAGAGCTCTATCTTGACTACTTCCGGTTCTATTGGATGTCAAAGATGAACGTCTTTTTTTCAAGTTTTCAAAATAGAGCAAACGGATGTGACGTCAGCTTCGTTATTTATCAATAGATTTCAAAATGTCTTGCTGCGGTCGATATTTCAGTCCTTTAGCTAAAACTTTCCCGCTTTGTGCCCGGCCTATGGTGAAAAACAAACGAAAACTTCACTGGCCGAATATTGCACATATTTAATTTCCGTTTTATTAGGCGTATTTACAAATGGCGTAAACTGCAATTTAAGGGCGATAACTATCGAAAAATAATCATCCGCTGACTTACGGGCTCCCTCCATCTATGCCAAACCGCTGGTCGGATCGACTTCAAATTTTGCATGCCGATTCGGATCAAGTGTGAGCAGAGACTCGGATATCTTTTAATGCTACTTTCCACGAAAACGGAAGTGACGTCATACTTCCTATAACTTCCTTATTTTCCAACCGATTTCAAGAATTCTTTTTGCATTGGAAAGCTGACCAAATTCTCTATCTCAGATTCGCTGACAGTTTTCGGCTATATGCTCAAATAAAAGAGCTATATGCATTTGAAGTTGAAAAATGTACATACTTTTCAACGATTTTGCCGAATTTCGGCTGATAACGGGTGGTCTTTACAAAGTTTTCCAATTTGTACAGTACTGTCAGCAACATAATTTCTTGCCAGGGTGATAGGGGAGTGTCAGCCGCATGAAAGATGATAATTTTCAGAGGTATATCTTGACTACTTACGGCTCTATTCGATGTCAAAGATGAACGTATTTTTTCAAGTTTTCAAAATAAAGAAAACGGATTTGACGTCAGCTTCGTTATTTATCATTCGATTTCAATTGTTTTTGCTCTAGTCGATATTTCAGTCCTTTAGCTAAAACTTTGGCTGAGGATCGAACCCGGTATCCCTCGCTCCGAGTCCATCGCTCTACCTCTAAGCTAACCGGCCCCACATCGGTGTGATGATGCGAACACAATAATGTTGGACTTTTGCAACCGATAGTTTACACCTTGGGCTAAAGCTTAGTTACACATGAAATCAATGTTTGAGGCTCAAACCGTTGATGCAGCTCAAGCTGCTCTAGTTAATGTTGTTCTTGTGTGTGGATGCGGGGGGGGGGGGGGTGCATGAGTTGTTCTTCGGCCAATTGATCCGGAGAAAAAAAACGAAAGCAAAAGTAAATGTAAATGCTTTGATTTAACGACGGCACTGGCTCGATGACCTTGCATGTCGGGACCGACTGTTTAAGTCCCTATCCTATAGGACTAGGCTAGCACGAAGTTGTCTTGCCCAAGGATACGCCGAATCGACCATTCGCAGCTCCCGATCCGCAGTCCGACGCTCTACCTACTGAGCTAATCCGGCCACCCTAGAGAACGAAAACATTCAATTCATGCATTCATTCGGCTTATATTTAAGGGTGGGAATTGGCTCGAACACTTTCCATACCGGGTCTTTAAATATGATCCTTATAGTATTTAACTTGGTTGTCCATTTGACATTATTACATGTATAATTGTCCTAACTGGGCCTGTGGCTGTGAAACATGTGCTTATGGGAATTGGCAGCGCTTGTTGACCAGACCCATGATCATGTTCACCACCGCTGCTACTACTGTCTGTTCCACGTTTTGCTGCCGTAGAACTTTTGGCTATTAAACACATTAAATCTAAAAAATATTTAAAAGTAAGTACTTTTTTTATCAATAACAAAAAACTCACCCTCCCCAAAAATTGTATGTGATGAAATTCCATCAAATATTTATTTTATTGCGAAAAAAATATTTTTCTATGGGAATTTAACATGGGGGCTGAAAATAGATTTTTTTTTAAATATTTTTTTTAATTTGTGGACCGATTTTCAAATAACATAGTTACATCATTTTCAAGCTATCTCGCCAGGTTTCGGAGTCAATTTCCAAATTATTTCAGGATCAAAAAACGAAAAGTTTGGAAATTGACTCCCCATGTTAAATTTCCATAGGAAAATCTAAAAAATATTTGAAAGCAAGTACTTTTTCATCAATAACAAAAAAGTCACCCTCCCCAAAAAATGGTGTGTGATGAAATTCCTGGGAATTTAACATCGGGAGTCAATTTCCAAAACTTTTGTTTTTTTGATCCTGAAGGATCAAAAAACGAAAATCTTTGGAAATTGATTCCGAAACCTGGCTTGAAAATGATGTACCGGTAATTAAGAAAATAAAAGTTAGATTTTGAAAATCGGTCCGCATCCGCAAATAAATTAAAAAAAAATAAAAATCTATGTTTAGCCCCCATGTTAAATTCACATAGGAAAATCGTTTTTTCGCAATAAAATCAATATTTGATGGAATTCTTTTTTGGGAGGGTGACTTTTTTGGTTATTGATGAAAAAGTACTTTTTTAGATTTAATGTGTTTATCAGCCAAAAGTTCGTCGGCAGCAAAACGTGGAACAGACAGTAAGTTGGAATAAAACTGGACAAATCCATTATACACTTAAACGATGGCAGTCATGCAAGTAAGTTAGTTTGTTTGACATGCACATAAAGTTAGTGGTAGTGGAACGGATGGAACTGGTATAATACATATCCCGATTTCACATAATGTACAGAGTATTTATTGTGCATATTATTCCCATAACCCATTCCCAGTTATCAGCAGGAACATGACGCAAATGCGTAATTGGTACATGTACTTGTAAAACATGTATATAGTACAAGTGCATAACTTGCTGATATGCTGACAACCAAAGCGGAAAAACAAATATCTGCACCTCGATAAGACAGATAACTGCTGAAATACACTATGTGGCATACGACAACGTGTGTGTTCCAATGTGTATGACCGTCAGTGGCGTAGCCAGGCATACGCACCTACGCACGTGCGTACGAGAAAAAATATAAGAATTAAAAAATATGCAATAAAATCTTGGGGGGAGGGGTGAGGGGGGGATTGCTATTGAGTCTGGAACAGAACGTATTTTGTATCAAACGTACATGTCGATTACAAACAAATGGTGCCGTAAATAATGCAGGAAAACGCGTTAGATAGGATCTCCGTTTCAAAAAACATCCGGGGGGGGGGGGGCATGCCCTCGGACCCACCTAGCACTCTCCCTCACTTCGCTAGGTCGACGAGTGAGCCGTGCTCACCCAATGTTCTACCATTTCATATGTGTGCGTATCAAACATTTGTCCCTGGCTACGCCCCTGACCGTCATCCATTACGTGGGTAAGTGCACATCCGTGCATGCATCATGAGCATTGTCTAATGCATGGAGATATATTGCTCCAATAGTACATAGTCTCATCATTAGAGAGGCACCCATTACAATATGTATTGTAATTTGAAGGTGAGGCATTATAATTTAATATTGAACCAGGATTTCTTAATAATATACAATTATTGTCTTTTGAGGTGTACATGAGATTTACGGACCTGAGAAAAGTGATGTTCACTGACGCCGTCCGAGAGTGTCCGAGACGCCGTCTCGCGTTCCGAGAGTGCTTATTCGTGTAAACAAACCGTTCAGAGGTCTACATTAAATTTGTATATAATCACGTGGTCGTGTTTCGGCCAATGAGAATGACTGAAATACTTAGTCCTATAATAATAACATTTGTTAACATGTAAGGTTGATATAACATTTCATGACTTTTATGTAAGCAAATAAATTGAAGATGCGTGATCTTTGTAAAAGCATGCATGTGCTTTGCAAATATATCCACTATCTCCCCTCTTCCCTGTCCCCTGTCCCCTCTCCCCGTCCCCGTCCCCCTCCCCTCTCCCCTCTCCTCCTCTCTCCCTCTCTCCCTCTCTCCCTCTCATCTCTATCTCCCTATCTCCCTCCCTCCTCCACCCCTCCCTCTCTCCCTCTCCCCCTCTCTCTCTCTCTCTCTCTCTCTCTTGGAGCATTTGGATAACAGCATCATTACAGACTTCAAATATTCGAGAACATGGCTTAAATGTAGTCTATGTATTTCATATTGTGCCGAAATGAATACGCGACAAATGTGTCTAAAAGTATCAATGACTTCTGAAAAGATGTATATGTCATCCAGTCTCATGTATGCAATTATACAACTGATGGCAATGCATGTGTCTACACCATGCTTAATACACATCGACTCTATTGTTTGTCAGAGGTTGGTAAGCAACTTGAACACCTCTGTAGACAAAAGAAAAGTTTGCATCTATATGCAAACCTGGTGCATCTATATGCAAACCTGGGCACGAAAAAGTCGTGCGTCATGGCAAACCACACACGTTATGTGTCTATGGTCATTATGTGAATTGATAGCTTCACACAAGGAACACCGGCTTAGAAAAGCGGTCTTACGATGGATAGCGTAGCCCGGATCAGTCTGCGCATCCGCGCAGTTTGATCATTGCATGTGTTGGTCGCCATTTGATCAATACCATTTCCTATCTTTACTACATGTCACCAGTGTAGCAGTTGTTGATGTTTTGCGATCAGCGGAATGATTACATGTAGAACATACAACGCTAATTTGGATGGTGAATGATGATAAAGGTACACATATTCGCCTTACAAATGCTGCAAGGTCCTTCTCCGTGCCAGTGACGCATATGTAATCACAAATCGTGTCAATGTCGTGGACAGATGTATAAACAAAAATATATATACAGACGGACGGCAGAAATGTCTAAACTATAATGTAACATTGTTGAAATACTTTAAATAAAAGCTTACCTGGTGAATCTCTCACACGTAGTATACAGTATATTTCTGTTTACGTATAGTTTAGCACGTGGAAAGACACTTGTCAATTGTCAACGACAAAAAATAGGGATATCATTGAGGGGCGTTCAGTAAGTGACAGAAAGTGTTATAAACTTACACCCACTCGTGAAGTGGCATATTTTATCAGGTCTCAACAACAGTGCTATATATATAGAGAGAGAATCTTACTTGCGTGATGATACTTTGATATTTATTAACGAGCTTACTGATGTCATAAGAGGCTATGCTGAGTTTCTTTATAAATCAGCGAAGTAGCTTTAATTATGTTAATAAATATAATATTACATCAACACAAATGTTAGATTTGCTTTATTGCAGGAGCACAGCATCATACATATACTGATCACCTAATGTGTTTTATTGTACCCGTCTGAGTTGCACATTTATTTCACTAGTGTACAACGATATTGAATATAAACTAGTGCCGGCCTTTTAGGAGATACGAGTCGAACTTAAGCTATGCTTATTGATAACTTGTGATCAGTGCATATTTAAAATACAATAAAATAGCTGTAACGCTTTGTTTGGCTCGAAAACATTGTTCACTTGATCCCAATTATACAAAAATAGGACATATTATGTTTTACGCCACCTACGAAAGTCAAATTTATGCATAATAACATGCATGTACACGTGAACTGGCATACAACTATGATATATTCTGTATTTTGACTGAGAATAGTTTTTTTTATCTTACAAAAGGGCATGTTTCATTGTTGAATGACAACTGCATCAGTCACTTAAGTTCAATCACTTAAGTTGGTTTATTACCTCAGCTGCATGTGAAAATACAGTGGCTAAACATATGACGGATTAAATTGTTAAGATGTGCAATCTACAAAGACACAGCTGATGATATCTGACAAAAGAGATGTCCTAACGTATTTTAAAGAAACAGTGTCTCACATGATATTTCAGATGTTGTCGAAGATATTCAAAATTCCTTTAATTTTCGCATTATTGAATGCAAATGCCATATATAAGGACTGTGTGTTTTGTTATATACAATGTACTACAATTGACTCTGATGAAGAGGGGAGATAAGTTGGTAACGCACTTCCGTTCGCTATTTCAGTACCAGGAAGCACATTTTGTGAAACATAACATTTTCTTTAGTTTGAAATAAATATACTGTTCCACACATATATTATGTTGCTATTTATAGACACATGTGAAATTACTTCAACTAAATACAAATACATGTAGTACCATTGAATGTCAACAAAACTAGCGTTCGCAACGCTATTTATGATTTGGTATAATAATCATATTTTACCAAGACGACTTATAGGCACGATTTGGTTAATACAGTCCATGTAAATTTACCATTATATTATTGGTTACTAAGTTAAACATGTCTCATCACTTTCTGCACATACATAAGACAACGTATCTTTAAATTTAATTGTTGTTGTAAGTATGCCAATAGTTTTCATTCATTAAATTAATGTAATTTCATTTTATTGGGATCATGTATGTGTTGGGAAATTAATTGTTGAACACCCCTCGTAAATGACCTTTATAACTGACCACCCAATAATAGATATACGCATGCATATGCTGCACGTGCAGGTACAGTTGTACGTACTGCACCAGGCGATGAGAGGCCCTTCAATTACAAATATATTCTACATGGCCGGGTGATTATCACTTCGTCGATGTTTTGACAGAGAACTGCTGAACGTAAACGTGGTGGGCTATGTATACACGTGTAAACCGGACACCCTGGGGACCCCATTGCGTTTCATTTATATGGCATTGATTGTAGTTCGTTCATAGGCAAGAAGGGGGGATATAGCGGTAGTCCATGTACTGCGTACGTACGTGCATGCATAGTAACACCTTTCATTTTTCAAAAACTCATGAACCGCTTCATCAATTTTGATAATATTTGGCCACAATGTGATCGTGCTTTGTTATGCATGCTTCCCACATCCGACCGCCCAAGGTCAAGGTCACTGAGGATGTATGCTCACCTTGTTTGCAATACGACAAATTTGTAAGGCAATAATGTTAAAGTCCTTATTTAATTATCCAGGCTGCCAGTACGACCGCCCAAGGTCAAGGTCACAGATGACTTGTGTTTTTTTTATTGTCAAGGCAGACAGCGAGGGCATAAGCTTCGCTTAGCGCTGCCATTTATTGTTACAGTTGTACCTATCTAAGTTGGACACCCTGCGAACAACGTCACATGACGTTACCGAACGACGTCAGACTAATCAGACACGTAACGTAAACAAGTCGGCGTTCTTTTTAACGAAAACTGCTTTAAGCTTGATTATTGGCTAGCATACGTTACCTGATAAAATAAAATCTAATCTAATGTCTTTCGATATCACGATAATGAGGCTCGGCTCGGAAACGGCCCAGTCTTGCCTGATAAACTGGTATTTCAAACTACACTAGCCTGGTATTCTCTGTGAATTAGTATGATTTATGCAAGCATGTTCCCATGCATATTATACAGCATATTGAGTGCTTGCTTCGTATACGTATACGTTAGACGTCAAACACAAATAATAATGAGAAATGTGTCAATGGGTCACGTATAATCCCACTGGCAGCATGCGTAAATTGATGTTATTGATCGACTGTCATAACTGTAGAGACAGTTAAAAATCTCCACTGCATACTAGCCAACGGTAGCCAGTAAGTAGATGTGTAATTCAGGTACTGCCCTAATCGAGGTGTCCATGTGTTTAAACAACCTACATGTGCCCATGAAACACCTCGCCGCTTCGCGGCTCGGTGTTCCATGGGCACATGTAGGTTGTTCAAACACATGAACACCTCGATTAGGGCAGTAACTATTACATACAGTGTAGTATATGTATTGGTATATTAAAATAAATGTAGTCTGACAAAGCCATTATGGGGGTATTCAACAATGAATCTAGTCCACTTTTAAAAGCATGGACATATGGGACGCGTTTCACTAAACTTCTTACGACTAAAATGTTCGTAAGTGCAAATTTAGGATCGTCTGGCGATTTCAATTGATGGATTTACATTTATTGAGCATAGGCTGCATATGCAGCCTATGCTCAATAAATGTAAATCCAGAAATTGTTTTCAAGAAAGCACTGTTAATGTGAAATTTACAGACTATCATAAGTTTGCACTTACGAACAATTTAGTCGTACGGAGCTTAGTGAAACGGCCCCCTGGCCTGCATACATATAACTAAAACATACAGTAGGATACCATGTTTAGTGGTACTGTTATTCCAAAGATGACCCAGATGGAATATATCAATAGGAGAATACCATCACCTAAAGGATGTGCCCAGTTTTAACTAAATATCCGAATTTATCAATTTACATCAGTCAACTTATTTATATCACTCAAGCTCATGTGTTACTACACACACTCATATGACCCTGCTGGTCATATGAGTGTGTGTAGTAACACATGATATTGTGTGATATAAATAATATGCGTTTAAATCCCATAAAATTATAAACGTATCCCCACAACCTATTATACAATGTATCAAAATTTCATCTAAGCAATATAACAGCCTATATCTAGACACATTAAACTTGGATTTACTATGCAGTTGAACTAATGTCTACATGACATTAAAACTATTTACACGGGCAATCAGAATCAGGGGGCCGTTTCACTAAACTTCGTACGACTAAAATGTTTGTAAGTGCAAATTTAGGATCGTCTGGAAATTTAATTTGATGGATTTACATTTATTGAGCATAGGCTGTATATGCAGCCTATGCCCAATACATGTAAATCCATCAATTGTTTACAAGAAAACATTGTTAATGTGAAACTCACAGACTATCATAATGTTGCAATTACGAACATTTAAGTCGTACGAAGTTTAGTGAAACTTCCCCCAGATGGACATATTCCATTACTAAAGCAACCTGGGACATGTAGTTAAGTATAATCTATGGTTTAGCACATTCTGGTGTCAGCACCAGGCAAGATGCGGAACCTCCTCGGGGTAAGGGTATTATCAACTACTTTAACAAATTGCAGCTGTATTAATGTTGTATATATAGATCCGCCAACATCACATCCTAATTACAAAATCGGCCACGTTGATGGTCATCTTGAAACTGACAGTCATTGTGACACTGTAAAGTATTAAGTTTTGGGTGTACGTGCTTCAATATTGTTTAATTAGCAAAATATATTTATTTTCCAATGTTCGCAACTCACGAACAAGGGTTAATTTAAATTATAGGCACATGTGAAGACATATGTGGGATTCCTAATGTTGGAGAAAGACATGCATACTTGGAATAAGCATACTATTGCCATCCATCATACACTGTACCATTCTACATACTGCATTGGCCAATGATCATTATACTTGCCTAATTCGGAGACGTGTGCTTGTTACCAATCACATAAACTAGACAGGGCCGGGTTGCTCAAAGCTTCAGTTAGCTTAACAGACTGTTAAATCCTTAGAAATGCTAAGGATTTAACAGTCTGTTAAGCTAACTGAAGCTTTGAGCAACCGGGCCCAGATTAATAATAACATTGTATTAATTGTCAACAGTCAATGTATTTCTTCAATACTCAAAATGATTGAAAACCATCTAAATCGAACAATGCAGATCCTGATCAGACTGTGCGGATGCACAGGCTGATCTGGATATACAATGGTCGCAAAATGAGTCTTTGAATTTAAACAGAATAGTGTACTCTATACATCACGATGTTATTGTTGTTCAATTATGGAAAACTGCAGCTTCAGAATCAATGTTATTGAACACCTGGTGATTTTGGCGGCCATTTTTAATATAATTATATCATTGTATAACTGGACATGTCGCGAAAATGCGAGAACGCGAAACGAGAGTGCTGGAATCTGCTGAGATGGATCTCGCTTTCTCGCCTCAGGAAACTGTCGGTACGTGCGACAATATAGGAGTGCTCCAAGAGTGATTCCACTGTACATATGTAACGTGTCAGCCTCATATTGAAATATAATTGTTCCAGTAGTTAGTTTCTCAGACAGTTACGATTCCGAAGGTCAAAACGCCTACATTATATACCGAAGAACATTGCTAACAGTTCATATAGCTATATTAAATTGAGTCGTAAACACTTTGCGATGAGGCCATACATGTAGCTGTGTTGTTTTCGATATTGCATGTCGTATTTGTACTTTCATAATCTATGATGCGATGTGAAACAGAAATCAGGCTTATTGATATCTCTACGAGCAATAAAGATCAAGATCAATTTCGGCATCGGCGCAGTCTGATCTGGGTTGTTCACGTCCCACGATACAGTAATATCCGACAAATGAATCCACACACTGAGCGTAATTTGGATTACCGTCCGGCGGAGTGAGTGCGTCTGGTAATATAATGTTACTGGTACAAAGGTTAGACTGACATACTACTTGTGTAGGTGTTGTGACACAATTTTACCCTTTCACCCCTAACTGAAATGGATTTTGATATCTTAATTGCAATCTAATAGTCATACATCGATCTTCAGACTAGTCCATTTATGAAAATGGGGGGTGTTTTTGTTCTAAAATATGATAATTACTTGCAAAAAGTGCAGATCCTGATGAGCCGGCTCGTCACGAGCCGGCTCATCTGGATCTACACTATTTGCCAATACCACTAGACAGGTCTGTAGTGTTGAAAGGGTTAAAATGGTTTTCTCTGCGCTGATCAATACGATGGTGGGCAGATATGGGCAATTCATATGTGCCCGGGCATATTATACAAAATAGTTATTATAAACAACTATCAGTATATATTACACGGTTTTCACTTATACCTCTTGATGCCATGTAGAATGGATTGAGTGCAATAAAGTGAATTGAAATTGAATTGTAAATACCAGAGCGCGTATTAATTGTTTTATACATTATTTAGAAAGGTGTATATATAATATAATCAATAATTACACGTAACCGTCCACGAGGCGTTAACATCACATGTGGCTTAATGCCGGTTATTTTGCAGACACACACACGCACGCACGCACGCGCGCACGCGCGCACGTTAAAATTAATGTTCTTAATCTTCACTTCTGCGCAGAGTAGAAACAAAAGTTGAACGTCAAGGTTGTTAATCTTTGTTTCTACACGACGAAGGAACGAAATGACGAAATGGCCCTAGGTGAAATACCTATTGTCTGTTCCACGTTTTGCTGCCGACGAACTTTTGGCTATTAAACACATTAAATCTTAAAAAATATTTAAAAGTAAGTACTTTTTTCTCAATAACAAAAAAGTCACCCTCCTCAAAAGAAATTATTTGATGAAATTCCATCAAATATTGATTTTATTGCAAAAAAAACGATATTCCTATTTCATCAAAATCCGTTACGTAATAAGGACACTATGAAAGAATACGTACTTTGAATCAGATGGATTCTGGAAATGTCAGTACTTGTTGTTGTTGTTAGTACCACGTGATCATACACCTTGCAATTGGGGCGTGTAGCATTTGAGACTAGTGTAGATCCAGATCCATATCCGTCTTTGCATTCGCAGTCTGATGATGATCTGTACTGTTCGCCATTCCGTCAATGGAATACCAGCCATGCTCTAACAAATAATATACAAGTAGATCGTTATCAGGCGACATGAGTGTGCTATTTGATCAGGAGCTACACTGTTCACAAATCCCACAAGTCCCATTCTCCATTCACAGCCACATATGAGACACGACATGTGATTGTGTACCTAAGAACATGTGCGATATTTTATGACAAATATTTACAAGCTGACGAAATTCTCATTTCATTTTGAATTCCACTTTCGACGTCAGTTACAGAAATTATCAAAGTTTCCGTAAATGTATTTCATGAAAAATTGCATATGTTCTTAGGTACAAAATCGCACGGCTTGTTTCATATAATAATGTATTCATTTCCCTGCGCGACCGTACGCCGCTAGTCATGCCAGGGCATGTCATAATAAAACAAAGATGATGAGTGCGCAATCGAACCACGTGCTTAAAATCAGCAAGTTTTATTGGACGAGGCGCAGCTGAATTGATATGGTGTACAAATCTCGACAGCGTGTCAGAAACTATGTTGTATTATACGAAGGTATATATACGTTAAATTGTAAAATAGCAAAAGTAGTCCAAAAACAATCCGGATGTTTTGAGGCCACAGGCACAGTTTGCTTGCAAATCCTTATCCATTAATGCCCACTTCTAACTTGAGAAACATGTTGGGGTGTTTTAACGCCAGTTGTCAATATATGTGTAGCATTTAAAAGAAAACACTGAACATGTTGGTCATATGATGTGACAAACATGTAAACACTTTTTGGGGACGTGACGAGGTAGACTTTTTTCATAGGGGTAAGTGAACTAATTGTTCCCTTCGTGCAGATCCAGTGCATGCATGTTCTGTTGAAGGCCATGTATTAGTAGGTTCCACCGCAGACCTGTGTTTGAACAAATGGTCAGTATGCTGGTATTTTGGTGGATTTTGATCTCGAACATTACACACGACAGAAATCACCAATTATCTACACATTCACCTTTCCGAACTTTCCGGCCCCTTTTATACTGTCAACAGACTAGTAAGTATAGCTATTCGTGTAATTCGCGGGAGGTGACGTAGATTGCATGTTGGTAACAATGCACCCAAACAACCAGATTAACCGAAACACCGAAATATGAACCGTTCTTCAAGAACCTCTGGGTTACACAGCTTTCATACGAATATTGAAAGTATGAGAAAATGGCCATATGTGGAGCATTCGTTCAAGTGTTCTCCAACCTGAAGCTTGCGACCATAGATGTTGAAGAACGCATCTCATGTTTTTTATGATCCGATAACAAAAAGCCCGCAAATAGAAGTTAGTGCACTCCATTCTAATTATTTCAAATGTTACCATGGTTACAGTGATGTTGTTTAGTGTGTGCGGAATGACACGGTCATTACACTAGACCAACCGCCCTTGTGACGTGATTAACCCTTCCAACACTACAGACCTGTATAGTCAAGGTGTATGATCACGTGGTTACAACCACAACAACAATGGCTGAAAATATTGAAAGCTCACCAACTGCAATGTAAGTATGGGTTGATATTTCCTTAATACAATGTATGCAACGGATTTTGATAACATATGGCGCAATGGCGCAGCAAACGCGTTTTCATGACCTGCATTTGGTGATCTCGGGACTTCGGCACATACTTATAGAGAATAGTAGGTTAGTGCCGTGAATGGGAAAAAATATCCGGCAAGGCTCAATAATTTCTTTATTTCTCATCAGAAGTATATGTTGTGACCACTCATTCTCGCCGAGACGGTTCAAATGAGTGGCCACAACATATATTTTGGTTCAGAAATAAGGAAAATAGATAGAGAATAGTAGGTTAGTGCCGTGAATGGGAAAACATATCTGGCAAGGCTCAGGAAACGGGATGGGCGAGGCTCTGCCGAGCACATCCCGTTTCCGTGCCGCGCCAGATATTTATCCCGTCAACACCTACAAATGACTGTAAAATGCAAAAAAATAGTATTGACTGGATATCAAAAATGTTTCACGGCACCGTGTTTCACGGCACATACGCACTGTGTTGACGGGATAAATGTCGTTTTTGCGAAGAATCGATTTCCATGTATACCGACACAAAAATGACAGAGGTTTGGGCCAAAGTACCGAGGCCACCAAATGCAGCTTAACAAGACGCGTTTGATGCGCCATATTTCATAAAAAGCCGATACATAATAAGGACAAAATAAAAGAATACATACTTTGAATCGGAGGGGTTCTGGAAGTTTCAGTACTTGTTGTTGTTGTTGTAACCACGTGATGATACACCTTGATTGTGGTATTGGAAAACAGTGTAGATCCAAATGAGCCGGCTCATGACGAGCCGTCTCATCTGGATCTGCTGGATATGCACGTTTTGCAGAACAAAAGCACCCCATTTGCATTAATGGACTAGTCTGAAATTCATTTTTTGACGATTGGATTGGTTGCACAATTAACTATCAAAATATATTGCAGTTACATAGGGATGAAAGGGTTAACATCATTTATGTATTACTATAGGAATGAATGGCCTTTTTGTGGAATTTATCGGGGATATAAACTTGGAAAAGTCGTGGTTGAATAAAGAAAAAAATCATTTTTGGCAGCCATTTTGTTTTTTACGTGATATATTTGGAGGCCCAGTGCAATATATCGGATTAGATTGTATACGTAGGTCATTATCCTAACGGTTTAAGTCAATAAACTACAAACATCATGTAGCACAACCCGATTTATACTTGCTTTATATCTTTGGATAAGGAGGAAACGTCACTAAATTCAAGATGGCCGCCAAATATCCAAGATGGCGGCGAAAAAAATGGCACCAAATTTTTTCCAGCTCAGTGTGCCCTAAATAACAAAGTAAGACCATAAAATCGTTTCTACTAAAATAATCCGACGGGAATACACAAGGGTCCCTACTATTACCTGAGGCCTTGTTGACGTAATTTGCAGTGACTCGAACCATGTCACTGCGTGTGCGCGATCGATTCGGTGTCCAACCGAAATCACGTTTATGGGTGGAGCTAAATTCCAAGAGACATGTACACGCGAAGGGGTGGTGCGCACAATAATCGATAACGGCAATAATGTCCTTTCTATTTCAGAACGCGATACAATCGTAATATTGATACTTCATGTTATGATTGGTTTATATACTGTTTCATTGACACCATATTTTGTGGCCGGTAACTGGGTTGAAAAGCCTCTGTAATTATGCCAATAATATATAATAAATGCGATATCAATAACCACGATCTTTTTTTAACCCAATAGACGAGAAACGCGATACACTGTCGTGATTGCTCTGTGGTTTTTCCATTACCACAGGGGCGTCGGAACAGGTCCGGCAGGTCCGTCGACTGCCGGATCAATAATTTTGAAAACAACATAGATTTCTGATGAGAAACGAGAAAAATAGCAGAAAATATATTTACATTCGTTTTTTTATGTATGTGAATTCAAAATATTATTTTGAATTCACATACATAAAAAAACGAATGTAAATATATTTTCTGCTATTTTTCTCGTTTCTCATCAGTGTTGTTACCACTCATACCACGATATACACTTTGGGTGGATAGCGGGTGCACCCACTAGATTCGCCGGACAAATGTATGATGTTTCCGGTGCCCCTGTACCAGCAATAAATGGGGAAATACACGTGCATGTATATGTGAATCTCCATTGCAAAAACAACACGTGCGAGACCAGTGATATGAAGTACCAGCTGTTGATTAATTGAATGATTAAACGAAGCTTACCTTAGGGAAGGTGAAGTTTGATCCATATGCTATCAACTGCAAACCACTTTGGGGGTCACTGCCGCAGGCCCAAATCAGTCTTTAGAGCATCAGCATATAGCTGGACACACGTACGTGCATCCAGGATCTGCTGCACAGTGAATGAAGAATCAAACCCGCTCCCTAGCGTGGGTAAGGGCGGGTGTGTGACCCCCAAAGTGGTTTGCAGTTGATAAAATCTGGATCAAACTTCACCTTACCTAAGGTAAGTTTCGTTTATCAACTGCATAACCCCTTCTGGGGCCCACAGAGTATTTAGAGTTGATTCTTCAGACACATGGTAATGTAATTACTACCGTGAAATTAACAATTAATACATTACATGAACATAATAAATGTTAAGCATTCAGTTACCAGTCATATGAAACTGAAAAAACACAAACAACTACATGTATATGCATGTACTCATATTTTACATGCCCAATATAACTCTTTGAACCGAATTAATTTTGACAATTTCCTTCTTGTAAAATTGCTGAAAAGTGCTGGCATTTCTCCATTCTGCAGTCTTAATGATCGTTTGAATAGAGACCCCTCTCTGCCGAGCCGCCGACACTGAGGCTGCCATTGTACTGTGTGCACCATAATGCATGGCAATACCAGCCTTAAGGAGAACTGACTTACCCCACCGAGAAACGGTCTGATTGCTCACGGCTTTGTGTGGCATTTGCGTGCTCAACAAAAGCTTGTTTTCTCCATTCCGAAAAGGCCGAGTACGCGCTAAATATTCCTGTATAGTATTTACAATGCATAGAGATTTGTTCTGATAATAATTTTGCAGCCGGATATCGTCTAAATGGGGACCCGTTTTGTCTGTTTCAGTAAATGAGATGTTTGTGATAACACACCCTGAATTTGAGAAAACAATATCTGACAGCTCGATAAAATGCAATGTTTGACAACGCTGAGCTGTAACTAGCAGAACAAAAGTACAATTTACAACTGCAATAAAGTCAACTCAGTCTGACAAGCTAAACATTGTAACACCACATCTACGTCCCATATGGAATTGTATCTTGGTAGACTGGGATCTCGTAGATATATACCTTTCATGAATCATTTTACCAAAAAATTACTGCTGTAATAAATATTACCTCAAATAGCACAAAATTGTTAATAGCAGATCTGGCTGTCTGAAATGCGCTGTATTTCAGCCCTTTGCGCAATAGGACAGTAACAAATGCCAATATCATATTTACAGTGGGCTGAATGGGATTATAGTGTTCCCCAGAATGCAATCCATCTCCGGATATAACTGTCATATTGTCTTTTTGTGGACTTGCGCTATGAGTCCACGATGATTGCCTGAGCGTCCGCCGGTATTCCTCTGGTGCTGAGTGCATCCCGGATATACGTAAAAACGCTAATCGCTAATCCCATTTTCGTGAATGGGTGCTGCGGTCTGGCTTGTGTGGTAGTGTCAGTACGTCCCGTGTTCGCGGGAGAGTGTATAGTGTGCTGCAAATGGCGCGAAGCAGAGTCGCCCACCACGCCTGCGTGTGCCATATTGGTGCCACAATGACTGCCTCGGTTTTGTCCTGTATCACTTTCTGCAGTATCCAAACCGTCAAACTGAAAGGTGCAAATATGTAATAATTCTAGCATAAACATATTTACACAATTCCCTAAGATTTGATTGGCCCGTAGCAAGTCTCTGTCCAAAATTTATATCCCGGTAAACTCCCACGACGAACTACTTTCCGTAACCGTGAGGCGCAGTTAAAATAATTCTTAAGAAAACCGAAAATAAACACATTGTCTTGAAGAATTTATTTAAAATGCTGGAATTATAAGGAATGAATGGCCTTTTTGTTGAATTTATCGGGGATATAAACATGGAAAAGTCGCGGGAATACTGGACGAGGCCTTCCGGCCTTCGTCCAGTATTCCCGCGACTTTTCCAAGTTTATACCCCAATAAATTCCACGAAAAGGCCATTAATTCCTATAATATAAGTCCCCTGTCCAAGCCATGGAAAATGGATCCACAGCAATGGCATCTGGGCCAGGCAAACGTGCGACATATCGATAGTCTAGTAACATAAGGTCGTAAGTGCTATGCTTTAGCATAGCACTTACGACCTTATGTTACTAGACCATCGATATGTCGGTAATTTGTGATTACATTTGAAAATTTGCAAATAAATCAATGCGCATTGCTGGGAAACGTTCTGACATTCTATTGAATTGTATAGGACATAAGGCCCATTCCAGGTCATCATTCAGTTTCCGTGACATTTCGTCCGCCTCACAATTGAGATTTCCAGGCAAGTGGCATGCACTGAAATGAATGTTATATGAGTATTTGAAACGTCTTTGCATAGAGACAATAAAGCTAATTGACATGCTTTAAGTTCCAATACGTTTATATGTAATTGTTGTTCTTCCATAGACCACCGTCCGCCAGTTTTCACACTGTTGGGTTTGTGTACTGAACCCCAACCCTAAGAACCCCAACCATGTAATCAATGTAACAGATGGCTTCTCGTGATAAATAGGCTTACAGTGTGGTCAGCGTGTAAGTGCACACACGAACGAACACGACAGGTTGGTTCCAACCTGTCTTGTTCGTTCGTGTGTGCACTTACACGCTGACGTCAATGTATAACGTGTTTAAACATTATGTAGCCACCACCGGATAACACTACGAGCAGCAGATGTAATTTTTACGTATCTGTCATAATTTCCTTTATGTTTGCGCAACACTTGTTCTTTGAATTGTTCTAAAGGTTTATAATACAATGGTGTATATTCAATTCCTGGTTCCGAGGCAACAACCTTTCCAATGAGCTGGGAAAAGGCCCTTATTGAACATTTTGACTTGTTCAAAATGTATTTACCTAACTGAATTATTTCATCACATCGTTCTATGGTTAACCTAACTGTCATAGTTTCTGAACACAATCGAAACCCCAAATTTGTTTTGTTGGAACTAGTACGGATTTAGACACAGTGAGTCCCAAAGAAACCATTAAAGTGATTGTCAATATGTTATTTTCACATTCCCTATATGTATAGCCTTGCAGACAGCTGTCGTCAATATTGGCTGTCCTAATATATCCCTTGGCACGTAGTGTTGCAAATACTGGTTTTAAAATCTTTGTAAATATTCGGGGAGATGTTGTTAATCCCATAACGAGTGACTTAAACTGATACTTCTGACCATTGTGCCAGAATCTGAAAAACTTTCTGTCTTGTTTCCTTATTAGAACACTATAGAATGCATCTACTATATCTACTGAACCAAAATACGTGTTTTTCCGCATCGCCTGTACAGCAGACGTCAAAGTTTCCATTTTGAAATGAATATTGCTCACAAACTGTTCATTGAAATGTTTCAAATTTAAAATAACTCGTAAAATGCCATCTTTCTTGGACCGTGTAAATATGTTAAAATATATTTATTTCTGTCTGTGTTATACACTGCCATAAATCTTTGTAATTCGGTGTTGTTCATTTTCAATGTCGCTGAACTTGATTGGTTTGGGGATGACATGTTGTACAGGTTTCATTGAGAGTTCAACTGAAAAACCACATATTGTTTGAAGAATCCATTTATCATTAGTGATTTTCTGCCATTGAGAGAAATATGTTGCTGTTTTACCCGCCGTAAAGTTGTATTTTGTGTTAAGCATAATAACGTTACTACATGTACTTACTTTTAATTCTTCCATTTGTTTTTGGCTGCGGGTCCCTTTTTGAACGACTGCCCGGAGTTCCGAGAATTGTTTCCATAATTCTTTGGTGGGTGTTTGTTTTGCGGTCTCTGTTGTTGGTAGTTGTTCTGACCTCCCCATCCCCGTTTGGACAAACAAGACGTCGGTTTTGTATATGTATGTCCCACTCCGGTGGCAATCACGGTTGGCGATTTCTCACTGAATGCTTTTATTTCAGCCTGAACGGTATCCCCAAATACCTTCGTCGCAGATGATGAGGATGAACACACGGATCGGAATTGCGGCAGAATTTCACGCCGAATCCGGTCTTTCCTTGACTGGTTGCTCGTCGCCATGTAATAACACATTATCTTACAGGTGTCGCTCACCAGCTCTTTGATACGTGTGCATGGCCCATCTTGTGTCGTTTGCAGGATATCCAGCATATGTATCACTGGTACCATACAGTTGGCAAGTTGTTGCTGCGATCGCTGCAGCTGTGAATCGGTGGCGCGAGTTTCTTTCTTTATCAACACAGGGCGTATGTGCCATGAAACACGGTGCCGTGAAACATTTTTGATATCCTGTCAATACGACCTACTCACTGCGTATGAATATGTGCGGTTGCTGGGGTTATTTCTTTACATTTTAAAGCCATTTGTATGTGTTGACGGGATAAATAGAATAGTAGATTAGTGCCGTGAATGGGAAAAATATCTGGCGCGGCACGGAAACGGGATGTGCTCGGCAGAGCCTCGCCTATCCCGTTTCCTGAGCCTTGCCAGATATTTTTCCCATTCACGGCACTAACCTACTATTCTCTATTTCACTTTCATATCAAAGGACTGAACGTCCTCAAATTCTTCGCATAATGTGTTTGTGGATCACACATAGACTAATAATTACTCTACAGTGGAAAGTGTTTCACGAAAGATAAGCCAGGGTATTTCATAGCAGCAGCAGGAACAACACCAACGAGTTACAAATATATTTTTTGGAAAACCAAAATATTGTATTCGTGCACAGAACCATGGAGTTACGAATCGCGAATAATCGAGTATGGCAGTTAATCGTCGCACCCTTAGACTACCTTAGACCCGTGTTCTTAAAAAGTTCAAACCGAAAAATATGTGCTGCGACTGAAATTAGCTCATTTGCATAAAAGCTGCAAGACCTCACATTTATATGTTGGTTGTATAATTCTTCGCGAGCGCTCGAATAATAACAGTACTATACTTATACCAGTACTAAAACTCATACGTACATGGAGTCAGGAACTTAATGTTAATACTCTCGTAGACAAATTTGATGGGTTGTCTTATCCAGCTATTTGGCGCCATGTCATGGCGCTATTTGTCTCACCAAATATAATTTACTCTTGTCACTTTTGGGTTTCAGTAAATCGAAAGAGGTTGAATGCATTCACCCCATTGTTTCCAAGTCTGTCTTCGAGTGATAAGGTGTCAACTAGTAACGCGGGCTGTTATGTGGAACTGATACGCTATACATTGTGGATACGGCGATATATACGCACCATATCACATCAGGATAGTCGCTATGGGACGCCAAATCTACATTAACTCAAATAATTAATGCTAGCTCAAAATAATTAGAGCTAGCATTAAATATTTGAGTCAGCTCCAAATGATTTAGAGAGCTCTTCAAATGAAATATTTGAGTTTATGTAGATTTGGCGTTCCTGGAACGCCAAATCTACATAAGCTCAAATAATTATTGCCAGCTCTAAAGAGCTAGCATTAAATATGCATTAAATATTTAGAGCTAGCATTAAATATTTAGAGCTAGCATTAAATATTTAGAGATAGCAGTTTATGTAGATTTGGCGTTCCATCCTAGGCCAGGGAATATAGCATTTGACACGAAAGTCTATGCAACGCAACTGCCATTAAAATATGCTGATCAGCATAAAATAAATCGCCAAAAATCGGAGGGTAGGAAAGCTGTCATTTTGGGGAAAAAGTGGTAATTTGGTGCAAAAATCGCGAAAAATTGAAAAATAAATATGGAGATAAAACGTGTGGTGATATCATCAAACGAACTTAATAAAACATTTATATATATATAGTGTTTATAGAAAAAAAACAATTTTACCACATAGGGTGTCATTTTTGGGATAAAACTACCAAATTAGTGCATAAATTGTAGTAATTTTGAAAAATTTATTTCTGTCAACTGTTTCAAGACTGACTTAATACCGAAAATTGGATAACATGTTGATAAATAGCTATTATTCACATGAACAAAAATTCGAAGACATCTGGTAACGAGAAAGTGGTATTTAAAGTTGGTAAATAAGTACATAATTAAAAATTAAAAAAAATGCTGAAAACTGGAAACACGAAGTTGTATTAGATAGACACCAAAACACGTGCTTATATTTACACATATAACTACAGAAACATGTATGTAAGCCCCCACGACTGAGTCGTAAAACAGCATATAGCGTTACCGCCGTCCATACGTATGTCCAAAGTGAGTACGTACGTCACACGTCACACGCTCAGCTAAATGTATTGTAACTTCTTTTTCCTTACACGGATCTGCTTGATAGTTCATACACACATTGCTCTCGTAGTACTCTACAACTCAATGACACATTCACGATCGTCCTGCCCTCACTAAGCCCAGGGTCAAGGTGGTGACATATTTGTGAGTTTGAAACTTTGACGCTTGCGTCAATGCCTTACATGTTTTGTTTGCATCCACGAATCTGCTTAATATGTCACACATGTGTCGCTCCAATGGTCCCCTACCTCCCTGCTTATATGTTCAGTTTCCTCCCACGGATCTCCTTGATATTTCAAACATACATTGCCCCCCCAATGCCCTCTACCACCCACTGACAGATTCACCATCGTCCCGCCCCCGCTAAGCCCAGTGACAAGGTCACATACTTGGTGAGTTCGAAACCTTGACTCTTGGATACATGTTTTGTTTGCATGCACGAATCTACTTAATATGTCACACACGTGTCGTTCCAATGGTTCTCTAACGCCCTGCAGCAAACCACGATCGTCCCGCCCCCGTTAAACGGAAGGTCAATGTCACATACTTGGCGTGTCCCAAACCTTAACGCTGGGGTAAATAACATATATATTTTCGGTTTCTCCGCACGGAAGCTGATAAACAGTGATACCTGCATCATAAACACTTTATACGGTAGAACACCTCTAAACTTGACACCCTGTGGACCACATTGTGTTTAATTTAGATGGTTGTCACTGTAATTTATTTCATTGTCCTGGTTGTTCATGATTGTAAATGACAAAAATATTCGTGGAATGCTTAATCTCAGTGGAACCTCTCTAAACCGGACACCCTGGGGACCACCCAGGGTGTCCGATTTGGAGAGGTTACATTGTATAATAAGTTTTCATACATGACATTTTGGAAAAGAAAAATGAATAAAAATAAAAATCGAAGTATCGGACGCAGGGCCCCTACATAGCACGTTGTAAATTCGAAATACAGTGCAATATCTCTAAACCGGACACTCTGGGAAGGAAATCCCAGGGTATCCAGTTTACAGATGTTTCACTGTAAATCAGGAATTTGATAATTCTGAGTCATAGTTGTGTGCTATGTGATCATGAACAGGCGTTATCAGCGGATATATATGACTACGAAACCCATAGAAAATATGACCACATATATTTGCTTGGTGTCTGGTTTAGAGAGGCTCTATTGTATAGAGAGGCTCTATTGTATGAGCTCGCTTAGAGAGGCTCTATTGTATGAGCTCGCTCCCAACTGAGCTATCGTGTCAGATTTATTGACGGAGAAAATAATTAATAAATGTTCTTGTTTAATTTCAGCGAAGACCGCGTTACGTTCGTCATTCAAATTGTTCCTAATTACTAAATTTAAATATTCGCTTGTTACCACAAGTATTAAATAATGCAGCTTCAGTGAGTATGTTTTACAATAAATCTGCCGACTTTGGGAGAATTTGGATATGTAAGAATATACCACGTTGTGACCAGTAGCCGATTTCACAAACATTGCAAAGTATACTTTACTAGCAAAGTATACTTTGAGGGAGTAATCATTTATTTTTCCTGAAATACGTTATTTCATATAGAACTAGCGACTGCATATATTTGATGATTAGAAGTATGCATAATTATTATACTGAGTTTATTACATTATCACAGCCAAATTGGCTGTGATAATGTAATAAATTCAGTATAATAAAAATTAATAAATTTATCATAAAATTGAAAATTTCTCCCTCAAAGTATACTTTGCTAGAAAAGTATACTTTGCAATGTTGGTGAAATCGGCTACTGGTAAAAACTGTGTTGAAATAGAAAGTTTTAATTATTTCCATTCTTCAGTAATATCATGATTTTGACGCCAAAAGGAGGGAGCGTAGCTAGTTATCTCCTTTTGAATTTATTTATAGAAATCCGGTCCAAATTGCATAGTTTAGAACCTTATTGCTTGTAGCAAAGGCGGATGTAGCAGGAATTGTTGTGAAAAGGAAACAGTATAGTGTTTTTGACGAGTGTTGTTCCAGATCATGCTATGTATCTGCGTAATCTGCTCAAGGACCGCATTATTTGGCGGAATCATGTTTTCACACATATTAATGTCATTGCAATCAGTGTAGACGCAGATCAGACTGCACAGATGTGCAATCTGACTGCACAGATGTGCAGTCTGATCTGGGTCTATTCTGTTTGCAATATCAATGGTTGTACTCAGCGTTAAATAAGAAATAAACGCTAAAATACCACATATGGCCGGATAAATAGACTTGCAAAGGGAAATAACTATTTTAATAATTTAACATTTGATGCCACTTATCGGTACCACAGCCGTGCTAGCTTTAAATAGTTTAGGGGAACAGGCGCCAGAATGATGGTTCTGTGTTCAGAATACGTCGACGTAATTGGAATGGATCGTGTCATAACCGAAGCGCCCGTCGTGTTCGTGGATTCATTCAAATGTGCGCAAATTATTCGGACGATATTCTCATTACGGTAGTAGTAATGGCGTACTGTGTAGCTGTGATTATCTCAGAGAAAACAGAGATAGCGTGTCACCGTGTCACCCAAGACTTTCCAGTCCAATATGTGTCAAAAATGCGCATTGAGAAATGGTGGCGTATGTATTTTACGACCAGCGTAGAGGCCGGTCTTTAGGTTTGCTCCGTTCGAAATTCAGTCTGCGAAGCAAGCTGCTAACAAAATGCCTGACGAGGCAACATGTGCAGATCCTAATAGTTGTTTCACGGAAAACGTCTGAATAACGACTGAGTAGGCGCTGATCAGACTGCTCGCATGCGCAGGCTGATCTGCTATTACGAATCTCCATAACCTCGTAATCTCCTTTACGTAATGGCAAGGCGAAAGTAGCATAATAATCATGCTGCAGACGTCCGGTGACATATAAGCGCGTGACGGAGCACACGTGCCCTGAAATAAATTGTCTCCGGTCACACTTAGAAATCAGATTTCGGAATGGTTCACGGGAGACAGAAATACGCGTCAAACGCGATGTAATTGGACACGCAATATCCAGCCACGAAGAATTGGCCGCTTGAGGGAAAAAGCAACGTTTTTCTTCTCATTACTCAGCAGATGGACACAGTACAATATGCCAGTGATTGCTTATGGGATTTGTGGCTGTGATTGGAGAAATGAGGTATTGGGGATTTGAACATTTTAGCTCTCGATCAAATAGCCCGATAACGTTCTATATTGTTAGAAGCATGCCGGGTGTTTCAGGTGTTTCATTGCTGGAATAGTGAACAGTGCAGGTCCTGATCCGACTGTGCGGGTGGACAGGCTGATCTGGATCTACACTGCTCGCAAACCCGTTAAGCCCCATTTCTCCAGACGCAGCAGGGATGCATGTGATCGGAGGTATGGGAATTGTGGGATTGCGTGGTCACTCTATTGAGCTTCCGATTTATGACTGGAGAATAATGATTAATGGCATTTGTTAACACCCTGTATGCATATCTTGATCTAGTGCGGTGTCTGGATACATGGGGCCCGTTTCACTAAGCTTCGTAAGACTAAAATGCAAATTTAGGATCGTCTGGAAATTGCAATTGATGGATTTACATTTATTGAGCATAGGCTGCATATGCAGCCTCTGCTCAATAAATGTAAATCCAATAATTGTTTACAAGAAAACTTTGTTCATGTGAAATTTACAGACTATCATAATTTTGCACTTACGAACATTTTACTCGTACGAAGTTTATCGGCGAGACGATTCAAATGAGTGGTCACAACATATATTTCTGATGAGAAATAAAAAAATTCTTGAGCCTTGCCGGATATTTTTCCCATTCACGGCACTCACCTACTATTCTCTATGTATGCGTTGTATGCGCTAAACGTTATGCTAAATGAAGACGTTCCAAATGACGTTCCTAAAGCAACGATGTTTTGACGGCTTGAACGCGCTCCTGTTTGATAACAGAACATGTCAGAATGTCTACTAAGAACAACATGTATATGCTAAACTTGTCAATGGCGTCTGCTTTCTGAAACGTATCAATTTGGATATATTCATATTTTCTGCTTGTTGGAGGGTTAAGTCATGTGATAAGCAGAATATCATACTCGTTTCAATTTAAGTAATAAAAACATGAGTTGTTGCATTTACTGTTGTACGAAAAAATATTTTGCCAGTCTGTTTAATGTGCGTGGAGTCCGTAGGTTGTATTACTTATATTTACACTGCATGCTCTGATAAAGTTATGGTCAGTGTAAATATCCGATATAACATTTGTAGAACTCGTAATAAATTGCATAACTTGTGTCCGAATTGCTTCATAAACCTCATATCAAATGGGAACTCGCTTGATATCCTCCATATGACATAATGCATGTCGATACTATTGTTCCCGACATGTTCCTGGAGCAATGAAACCATTGATATTCGTGGACAGTATAGTTCATGGCGGCCGTTTCACTAAACTTCATACGACTAAAATGTGCGTACGTGCAACATTACCATAGTCTGTAAATATCACATTAACAATGTTTTCTTGTAAACAATTATTGGATTTACATTTATTGAGCATAGGCTGCATATGCAGCCTATTCTCAATAAATGTAAATCCATCAATTGAATTTCCAGACGATCCTAAATTTGCGCTTACGAACATATTAGTCGTACGAAGTTTAGTGAATCGGGCCCCAGATCTGTGACAGTGACCGGAGTCATGGGTCTGATAACATTCATAACCAGGCAAGCCCCTGATATTTGACTGGAGATATGTGACTTATTGCCTCATATCCTGATATGAGACAAGCCATGTGAATTTGTACCTATGAAGATGTGCGATATCTCGTGACAGATATTAACACAATTTACGATAGTTTCCGTAATTGACGTCGAAAGTTGACGTTGAGCAAATGCGAAATAGTATTCTGCATTTGCTAGGGCGTTTTAATCAACTTTCGACATCATTTACAAACTATATCACTGTTTTTGTAAATACCTTTCAGGTACAAAATTAAAGCACATAGCTTGTCTCATGTTATGTGACAGAATATAGGACGTCAAACGAGTTTGAGTGATGATTTGATATCATATTAGTAAAGTAAGTTAGTTATCATACTTCATAAGTCTTCGCTGGGAGCTATGTGACGATTTCTAGGGTCGCTGCGGTGAACTCTGAAGCCTGGAGCGCATTTTATTTTTAAAAAACGAGGCTATGTCGCGTTTCTCATAAAATTAGTAAGCACATGTAATACATATCATTACAATACATCACCAACACCATTCGTACGTCTGTACGAACTATAGCGGTACATGCGTGATACGTGGCTGTGACTGAAGAAATGTGGATTATCCGATTTGTAACCAATGTATTCCGAGGGCAGCCTTCTCCTCGCAGCCTATAGCCTAATTCACCAACATTGCAAATTATACTTTTCTAGCAAAGTATACTTTGATGGAGAAATGTTCAATTTTAGGATAAATTTATTAATTTTTATTGTATTGAATTTATTACATTATCACAGCCATTTTGGCTGTGATAATGTAACAAATTCAGTATAATAATGCTGCATACTTTTAATCATCAAATATATGCAGTCGTAGTTTTACATGAAATAATGCATTTCCGGAAAAATAAATGATTATTCCCTCAAAGTATACTTTTCAATGTTGGTGAAATAGGCAACTGATCCCATGTAGGCCATTTAACTCTTTCACCCCTAAGTAACTAGAATGCATTTTGATATGTTAATTGTGCAACCAATTCAACCGACATAACATTATTTTCAAACTAGTCAATTTATGAAAAAAAGTGCAGATCCTGATGAGATGCCTCTAACAAATGTCATACAGGCTACAGGAGTGAGCTACCAGAGAAGGAGCTAGACTGGCCATAATTACCATAAGCACATTTATGGTGTTTATGAACTTTCTGACCAGTGTAGCTCCTGATCAAATAGCACACTAATGTAGCCTGATTACGATATATAGTGCGTGTTAGTACCATGACGGCTGGTTCATTGATGGAATCGCGAGCAGATTCTGATAATAAGCAGACTGTGCATATACATGTGCTGATCTGGATCTATTACCTTCGGACATCTGCGTAATTTTATTAAATACGTTTATAAAATTTACAGTATTTTTCATAAATAAAGTCAAAAGTTGACAAAACATTCAGAGTACATGCGGAATATAATTCCGCATGTACTCTGAAAAGTCTGTCAACTTTTGACACCATTCACGGAAAATATTGTAAATTTTGTAAACGCATTTCATGAAATTACGCAAATGTCCGAAGGTACACAATCACATGGCGTGTCTCATATAATATATCCATACAATGTCCAGTTCCTCAAGACAGGAGAAAAGTTAATTTGGAATATTGGTAATAAAGAAAGACAGTCACTGATATTGGATAATGAACGACCGCAATACAGAAGGAAGAAATCTCCATTAACTGTAATGGCACTGTGTCAGAGATTTGCCTATAGGAAATGATGAAACAGAATAGGGAAACAAATAGTTTACCCCTTTCACCCCTAAGTAACTGGAATGGATTTTTGTTTATTAATTGTGCAACCAATCCAACCGTCACAAAGTTATTTTCAGACTAGTCCATTTATGAAAAGGGTGTTTTGTTCTCAAAAATATGAAAATTACTTACAAAAAGTGTAGATCCTGATGAGACGGCTCGTCAGGAGCCGGCTCATTTGGATCCTCACTGGTTGCCAATTGTGGTATAGAATTTATCATTTCACAAGAAAAAATAAAGAAAGTTCACAATTGACTACATGTAGTACATGTATAGCCAAAATGCCAAACTAGGTCAAACCAAATTATCTCCCCTGATTAACAGTTTCAGATGACATGCACTTCAACGTAGGAGATGTACATGTTTTGGGAATGTGATCAAATAAGATGGCGATATTGATCTGTATATGTCATGAAAGGTGACCATTCTGCTAGTGGTCTTCATTATGAGCAACGTACATACCGCAGGGGACATGGATTTTTTTATTAATACGGTCCCACGAAATAACAATTCGTTCCCTCAATTTAACAATTTCGTTCCCTCAATTTAACTATTCGTTCCCACGATATAACAATTCGTTCGCACGAATTAACAATTCGTTCCCGTGGGAACGAATTGTTACTTCGTGCGAACGAATTGTTAAATTGACGGAACGAATTCTTAATTCGTGGAAACGAATTGTTATTTCGTGGGAACGAATTTATAAACAAAATTTATACATCCCCTGCGGGTCTCCGTACTCGAAACTGAACGATTATTCCAGGACCCTAACGAATGACCGTAATGCACTCAGAAAGATGTGAATCACATTGGAGCTATATTATGCATGCGAATTTAGTGTCTCGATAAGCTACTTTGAAGCAAAATCTGCACTAAAAACCTAGCAGACAGGTCACCAAACTACCTTAGTCGAAGTTGGAAATAGTACTTTCCAAATACTATTATTTACAGTAATAACTTCCTAGTAGCTATTCGTATAGACGTGCCAGACCAGTCCGGGAACAGAACTTTGGATTTGGCAATATATTTGAATATATCAAATTTACTGCTGTTTTATGAGTATTCATTGTTTTGCCGCCTGTATCAACTGAAACTCGAATTATTGCATAAAAGTGGCTTTCGCAGCGGATTACAAAACGTGTGATATATTACAAGCCAGAAAACACGTTGCGTGCTAACTTCAACATACACGTACATGTATAGCACTTTTCTCACAAATATGCTCACGTATATGACTTTGCTTATGCAAAACAATATGGAATAAGACATATGCTTTGATTTAAAAGGATATTTATCAGCCGAGTTTATCATGAAATAAGTAACCGAGTTGAATACATTGAGGAGATAACTGTATTTAAATTTGTAGTTTGGGGGGATACTCGGTGGATTTACGGTTGGAAACTTCGATTTACGTATCCGCCTGCGGCGGCGCCGTAAATATCTGGCATTGTACACGTAACGATACGTTTAACCAGACATGAAATTTCTGGATTTACATTTATTGATCATAGGCTGCATATGCAGCCTATGCTCAATAAATGTAAATCCAATTATTGCGTGCCAACTTGTGTTAGAGCTATGTGTATACTATAACATTGTTATTAGTGTAACCATATTTGCCCGTAGGTATGAATACACCAAAATGAAGCAGGAAGGTGTCAAAGTGTGCCAACAATAGTTCGGTAAAAATAACCGAGTGTAAATATTTGCTGCATAGCATATGCTCAATGAATGTAAATCCATGAATTTAAATTTCCAGATGAACCTAAATTTGCACTTACAAACACTTTAGTCGTACGAGTTTAGGGAAACGCCCCATGCGACCGTATGTACAAACGGACTCATCAAAATCCACATGATTAATGAAAAAAAGCAAAGTATATTTATATTCAGTGTGTCATATAGTAATTATATTGACTGTCTCATAACCTATAACACGTGTTGCACGAAATGCAATTACTGGTCTGGTGGGCTTGCCTTGTAACCACGTGACCTGGTTGACAATGAAGTTTTCTATATTCAATTTGTCTCTGGCAACTGTCATGTAGGTCAGTATCTCACCGCTCCAGAGGCATATACATCCGAGTAATCATGCTATATTTGGGAGCGATGGTATTATTGGCATTATATTCGGCTGTGACTGGAAAAATGGGCCTTATATGATTTGTGGACTGTGTAGCTCTTGATCAAATAGCACATTCCTGTAGCCTGACAACGATCTCCATGTATATTGATAATAACATGATTTGACAGCACTTCAGAACCATTTCCAATGGAAATGATTCTGAAGTTCTGTCAAAGCATATTGTAAATTATTCTAAAGTGCTGTCAAAGCATATTGTAAGTTATTCTATTGTGCTGTCAAAGCATGTTTTTGATGATAGAAATGGAAAATATAAAATAAACAGCAGACGACAAACAAATAAGATAGCGGTGTAAGGGTTAATATAGATGTATGTGAACGACGGAATTTTATGAAACATCGGGCTGTTGCATTTGATTGTACGATTTACTAAAAATTTTGACGCAGAATCGGTACCGTCATTGTAAATAACAATTTAGAGCACGTGAATGTAAGACATAACGGGTACTCTATTCTTCACGAATGTGTGTAAGTTGGTGTAGAGGACTTTTAGAGCGCCCATAAGTCGTAAAAAGTCGTTATGAAACCACGTGATCACATACCCTTGATAGGGGTCACGTGCACAGTTCAAGAGGTCAGTTCAAAAACTTCAATTGTAGCCCACGTTTCATTATATTCATACAATCAGAGATGAATTCATCAAGAATACCCGACTGGGGTCGTTTGGTATTAAAGGTACATGCCCACTCAGTAGGCACAACATATTCTTTATATCAGAGACATCATCTGAGATATATTCTGGCAAAATAAATATTCATTCACCATTACCACACGTATTGATTGGCATTATTATTATTCATTCACCATTACCCCACATATTGATTGGCATTATTATACATTTTATATCAGACGTAACTTTCCACACTGATATCAGGGGCGATAACCGTGTTTCATTAAGCTTTTAACGGACATTACTATGTATTTTATGTATTTATTTTTGATGTGCAATAGTCATACTTTATAATCTGTCGAAAACATTATTTTTTCAGGTGACACATTTAATTAGTATCAATAATTAAAAATCAGCATGCCTCATTTGCATATGAAAATAGCCTGATACCACCGCGAGTCACTATAAGTAAAATAAATATTACTAAATGATTATATCTGTAAAGCGGGCACATGTAATTTTTAGAACTGGTGGAATAGTTACACAATTATACACTTATTTAATTCCTATGAAGAACAGTTTGTGCCTACTGAGTGGGCATGTACCTTTAAAGGTACATGCCCACTCAGTAGGCACAAAATGTTCTTTATAGCAATTAAATATGTGTATAATTGTGTCACTATTCCACCAGTTCTAAATATTACGAGTGCCCGTGTATTAATATGTGTTTTACTGATAGTGACTAATTCCATATGCAAATGAGGCATGATATTTGTTTAATTCTTTATACTAATTAAATGCGTCACCTGAACAAATAATGTTTTCGACAGATTATAAAGTATGATTTTGCACATCAAAAAATAAATACAGAGAATAAATAGTAATGTCCGTTAACAGTTTAAGGAAACACGGTTATCGCCCCTGGTATCAATGTGGAAATTTACGCCTGATATAAATGTATAATACTGTCCGTCGTGGGGGAATGGTGAATGAATGTCTGCATTAGCTACATGCCGCCTGCACTAATCTTGACAATATGGGTCAATTGTTTTATTCGAAAAAAAAGCTTGAACTGAAGCAGCTAGATTGACTGAGCCTGAGCTGTGTTACAGCTCAGACTCAGCCAATGAAACTGCTTGATTGATAGCTGGAAATGCCAATGAATGTTCATAAACGTTGACACATGGGTAAGGTAAACGCAGGCTGTTGTGTATATGTGTATATTTGGATCAAAACGGATTCAGAATTGTCTTCGTCGGCGTTTCATTAGTCGGTCGAAGGACGTCACGTGACGTTACCGGATGACGCCAGTGTAATTATAACGTCCACGTTGATTTCAGCGAAATCCACGTCACATTGTCTACCTCTGTGGCATAAAATGGTTTGATATCAAAATACAAGAACATGGTATTCTCAATGAACAATGTTGGATCGACATATTCGCACGTAGACCCTGACCAGTTCGTGATTTAATTCCATTCTCTCATAATACATATTCTGTCTACTTCCCAAGGGGCGTGAGCATCATTTTCCTATAAAGCTAATATGTCGGGTTGACTTTTGGTACAATGTCTCAACCCGCATGCCCCTAGTGATTATTTGCTTCCTTGCACCTTAATCCCTCGGGCGAGGTGAACATTGATAAGTGCATTATCGCCAGTGCACTACTTTATAGCGGAACGATATAGGCAATGTTGCACAACTATCACTACGCCAATGAATGTCCCATAGTGTACAGGAAAACCGCTCTAAGCTGGACACCCTGGGAGGTCCCCAGGGTGTCCGGCTTAGAGAGGTTTCACTGTAAATCAGGCATTTGATCATTCTGAGCCATATAGTTGACTGTGTGTTATGCGATCACAACAGACATTATCACCTGAAACAAATGACCAAGAAACTCATTATTTGCTAAAAGACATCCATACCCGGGTACATGTATATATGCCCAGTAAATGGCCATACTTCCCCAGTCGAGGACCAAACCCGGGCTGCATCGTTACCGAGCGCGCTTCTCACCAATACGGCCCGGGGTTCGATCCTCGACCGGGTATGTAGGATCAAATATTGATTTTATTGCGAAAAAACGATTTTCCTATGGGAATTTAACATGGGTGCTAAAAATATATTTTTTTATTTGTGGACCGATTTTCAAAATCTAACTTGTTTTCTTAGTTACATCATTTTCAAGCTATCTCGCCAGGTTTCGGAGTAAATTTCCTTCAGGATAAAAAAACGTAAAGTTTTGGAACTTGACTCACCAGGTTAAATTCCAATAGTAAAATCGTAATAAAGTCAATATTTGATGGAATTTCATCAAATATTTTTTATTGGGAAGGGTGACTTTTTTTGTTATTGATGAAAAAGTACTTACTTTTAAATATCTTTTAGATTTAATGTGTTTAATAGCCAAATGTTCGTCGGCAGCAAAACATGGAACAGACAGTATATGGAACATCGGGAAATATTTTGAATTTCAGAATTACTGGACAGATTTTCAAAATTTAACTTTTGTTTTCTTAGTTAGATCATATCCAAGCTATCTAGGTTTCGGAGTCAATTTCCAAAATTTTTAATTTTCTGACTCCTCACACAGCTCTTACGTCTCCTATTCCCCCCTTGTTAGATTCCCATAGACAAATCAATTTTTCGTAATAAAATCAATATTTGACCAATTTTTACGAAATAAAAAGAAGGATCATTCTTAAATTTTGATAAAATTTAATATTATCAAACAAAATATTGTTTTTGCATTGTTTATATGGCTGTAAAATTTGGGCAGGTTTCGTGAAACAGACAGTAAGCTAGTTTGTCAGATCTTTCAACAAAGGCCTCTATAGCAGCATTATATGAAGACTCAGTCATAACGCTGTTATCCTATTTGATGATGCTATTTGAGAGTTGGTCATGGCAAGTCAGTCTCATAGTGGACATGAACAGTTGTTTATCCCGTCAGTACAGTGCGTATGTGCCGTGCATTTTAAGGCTATTTGTAGGTGTTGACGGGATAAATGGCATAGTAGGTTAGTGCCGTGAATGGGAAAACATATCTGGCACGGCACGGAAACGGGATGTGCTCGGCAAAGCCTCGCCCATCCCGTTTCCTAAGCCTTGCCAGATATTTGTTTCCCATTCACGGCACTAACCTACTATTCTCTATGTATCAGTATTATAGGACTAGTGGTAGACGGACGCTGTGTGCCACTTTACAATGATTTGCGGCTTTAGTCGGCGCCGCTAATTAGTGGGTCATTGATTTCCAATGTCCTGTATCAGACGGTGAAACTGGTCACTAGCCAGCGAACTATATAATAGCTGTTGTTTATTGTTTTAATTGACTGCTATCCCATGATTCCGCTACCAGACATCATCTTGACCTTAATCTGTCTTGGCTATGTGGTTATTGAAAACAACTGTAGAACTGTCTACAAATGAGAGGCAGGGAAATTAATATTGCTGGAATAATAATACAGTAGAACCTCTCTAAACCGGGAACTCAGAGACCCCATTGTGTTTAATTTAGATGGGTTTCACTTTAATTAGTTTCAGTGTCGTGTCTGTTCGTGATTAAAAATGACAAAACATGATTATGAAGTTGTTCATTACAGTGGAACCTCTCTAAACCGGACACCCTGGACCTTCCAGGGTGTCCGGTTTAGATAGGATCCACTGTATAAAGCTTTGAATCGGACATTGGCCAACAGTGACGTATATGTGGTTGTGACGGGAGAAACGGGGCTTAAGGAATATGTGACCAACGTAGCTTAAATAACACGCGTTCCCGTAGCCTGATAACGATCTATATTGTTTGTTAGAGGCATGACGGGTGTTTCATTGATGGACCGGCGAACAGTGCAGATCCTGATCAGGCTGACAGTCACAGTCATATATGAGGGTTGATATTGTCATTCCGGTATGGCAGTACTGCAATTAACCTATTTGCATGCTGAAACATATAAATGTTTTTTTTCAGGGCAGGTCACAATATTAACACATTCATTCACATAGTGATCCTCCACATTCGACCCAATTCCGAACAGGCTTAGAAAAGTTGGTATCGGAGTCAATGCAGTGAGCATTCCATAAGTTCCTGCTTTACTTACTGACAAATCTAGATGATCGATGACATTGTATCATCAACCAACAGATGAGCTGCGTTGTCTTCTGACAACTCTTGTTCAATTAATAGAAGCAGCTGTCAAATACATGTGCATGTAGTAGTCATCATGATGCTTATACAAGTATTGTCGTAAAGGTAATATTACGTCTGAAAAAATACCAATCTACAATATGGGGCCCGTTTCACTAAACTTCGTACGACTAAAATGTTCGTAAATGCAAATTTATGATCGTGTGGAAATTTCAATTGATGGATTTACATGTATTGAGCATAGGCTGCACATGTAAATCCATCAATTGTTTACAAGAAAACATTGGTAATGTGAAATTTACAGAGGATCGTAATTTTTCACTTACGAACATTTTAGTCGTACGAAGTTTAGTGAAACGGCCCCCTGGTCGGTTGCGATAAAAGGGAATGGAAGTACATGCACATGATATCGGAACGGCGTGACGTCATGGTTTTAGTCGTATGAAGTTTAGTGAAACGGCCCACAGATCTACAGAGCTACAGTGAAATGTCACATACATGTGTAAACACCATGATGCTAGACAAATATTGTTTAAAGGTCGTGTTACGTCTGAAAACAATATCAAGTTATATGTTATTGGTTTATCCACGGAGATACAAAACGAACATGATATTGAACATTTGTAACACAATCAAACTGTCAAAGAAACAACAATAAGCCGTTGCCATGTCAATGACACACAATCAGGAAATATAATGAGACACAATCAGGAAATATAATATGGCTGCGACTGGAGAATACGCAGCTTATGTCATTTGTAGCGGCTCGTGCTCAAGCACAACGAGCGTGAGCATGTAGGCTCATACTAATTTACACAGTTTGTAATAAGCAAAACGGGTATTCTGCAGACATAACGGCGAAGAGGTGCAGGATTGGGTCATACATTGATCGTAAATGTCTTAACCTCCATTTTCTTCAGTATCCACCACATATTTCTTTGGTTTATTATTAATTTATTTCAAATTCAATATGTTGGACCTACAAAGTATTCCTGATAGAGCATATGAGCTGAGAAAATATACCGTATGACGTTTGCGACCAGCGTATCCCCAGATCAGCCTGGGCATCTGCGTAGTTTGATCAGGGCCTACTCGGTTCGCCCTTAAACCAACAAAGTAGCGTTACAATCCTCCGCAAACCAATTACAGTGGAACCTCTCTAAACCGAACACCAATAAAACACCTGGGATCTTATTTTGATGAGTTTCTTGGTCATTTATCTCGGGTGATAATGTCTGTTCGTCGTGATCGCACAGCACACAACTATGGCTCAGAATGATCGAAATGATCGAACCTGATTTACAGTGAACCTCTCTAAGCCGGACACCCTGGGGACCTCCCAGGGTGTCCGGTTTATAGAGGTTTCACTGTACCTGTAACGTTTTTGTGATCACCACCAGAGTCCCACCTGGTAACTGGAACCTCTCTAACACGAACAACATAGTTTTACGATCATACTTTATTGGCACGCAATCGATCGCATAGTGGATTTCTTCGAAACTAGCCCCAAAGTCCCGGATCGGCAAACGTGCCAAGAATATCAAACGGCGCCCAAAAGTGCAAAAGTGTAAGTGCACACACGAACGAACACGACAGGTTGGAACCAACCTGTCGTGTTCGTTCGTGTGTGCACTCACACGCTGACCCCACTGTACACAGTTACATATTTAATACACGAGCGAAATAATATGAAATAAACGTCAATGTATAACATATTCCAGTCTACTCCATGCTGACATTATGTGTTTGTAAATGTATAAAATATATGTATTTTGTTTCTTGTGTAACGAAATCCAACACACAAGATGTACTTTTGTATAGAAAAATACGAGATTGATAATATATTAAACTTATATAAAAGATATTTAATTGCGAACATTTGTAAATTAACAAATTAATTTGCATTATTGCGTAATTAAGTGTCGATAACTGTTACATAATGTAATATTGATAAGATATATATATATATATATATATACAAGCGTAAACAGGACAAATAGCAGAACATTACATTATACATGTACATGCAATATTCTCAAAATATGGGAGCCATTTTGAATCTCTCTCTAGCATATAACGGGAACGGTGGACAACAGGGAAACAGGTCAATTGATAATACTATGAATCTATGAACAGATAAATACTATAATAAAACAATGTACATATACGCAGTCAGATGTTTACCTCGGATATTGATAAAACAAACATTTTGCGGTCATTTTGTTTTTTCTTAATTATGATGTTATTTACAAGATCAGCATACAACAGTTGCACGCTTTATTACATACGCGTTACCACATAATGTTACCCCATCATTTATGGTAGGCGCAAGTTTCAGATATATAAATTCATATATGTGATGATGTGTCTTATATCATTATACAAATTCAATTCAAAGGGGAATTGAGCTCACTAGTAAGTGCTCATTGTAAACATTGTCAGGTTGTGAACGCAACAGCATACGAATTCTTATTGTTAAAATCAGTATTTTATGTAGATACATATTTTAAATGAAAATGAATATCGGTAGCTATGGTTACGCCAATGTTCCACTCTGGGTGTGGAGTAACTCGCAAAATAAACGTCGTACAGAATGCTGCACAATGAAATTGTTGCTGATTTGTTAGAATATCGGTTGCTATGGTTACCACAATATTTCGTTTAATTTCTGAAATTAGCATGTAAATATAATCTCGAGTGAAATATATGTGTATCCTATTAATAAAATAATATTACCACAAGTGTATTGACAGTAATCACTGCAACAACTGTTAACATTGTGTCCGTACTTTTTCCACTGAGAATTTACGGTTACCATTAAAATGTCCAAGATTACGACATTCGGCCGCGGTTTACGCACTTTTAACACACGGATTCGGTTTCTACGATGAATTTCACATAAACATATAATGATTTCACATAGGGTATTATGACACAGGCTCCAGTAGCCTATTTCATCAACATTGCAAAGTATACTTTTCTAACAAAGTATACTTTGAGGGAGTAATCATTTATTTTTCCACGAAATACATTATGTCATATACATGTAGAACTAACGACTGCACATATTTGATGATGTTAAGCATGCATAATTATTATACTGAATGTATTACATTATCACAGCCAAAATAGCTGTGATAATGTAATAAATTCAGTATAATAAAAAATTATAAATTTATTCTAAAATTGAAAGTTTCTCCCTCTAAGTATACTTTGCTAGATAAGTATACTCGTCAATGTTGGTGAAATAGGCAACTTTTATATACGAACGGACTCTGACATATGTCTATGTCGGGAGTGTTGATAAATGACAGCCCGTTTCAGCGATACCATAGATTTGACAACCACGGATGTCATTTACTTTTCATAAACGCATATGCGGCTTTGTCTGGAGAAATAAGGAGTTTTGACCAGCGCAGCTCCTGATCAAATAGCACACTTCTGTAGTCTGATCACGATCTATATTGCTTGTTAAAATCACGACTGGTGTTTCATTGATGGAATGGCGAACTGACAGATGCTGATCAGACTGTGCGGATGCACAGGCTGATCTGGATAAACAGTAGTAACCAATAAGCCCCATTTCTCCAGTCACAGCGACATACAAGTTGACATCTAAGCAAAAGTGACAGGGTCACTTTAATACTGTCTGTTCCACGTTTTGCTGCCGACGAACTTTTAAAAAATATTTAAAAGTAAGTACTTTTTCATCAATAACAAAAAAGTCACCCTCAGAAAAAAATTTGTTTCATGAAATTCCATCAAATATGGATTTTATTGCGAAAAAACGATTTTCCTATGGGAATTTAACATGGGGAGTCAATTTCCAAAATTTTTCGTTTTTTGATCCTGAGGGATTTTGAAAATCGGTCCACAAATAAAAAGTTTGTTTTTTTAAATCTATGTTTAGCTCCCATATTAAATTCCCATAAGAAAATCGTTTTTTCGCAATAAAATCAATATTTGATGGAATTTCATCAAACAATTTATTTTGGGAGGGTGACCTGTTTGTTATCGATAAAAAAGTACTTCCTTTTTAATATTTTTTAGATTTAATGTGTTTAATAGCCAAAAGTTCGTCGGCAGCAAAACATGGAACAGACACTAGTTACACACGATGTCAATGCGTTTGTACGAACTGTAAAGGTCCGTCCCGAAGAACTGCGTAGTCTCGAAGCCGATGGCAAAATCCAAAATTGCCGTCCACACGATGTTTTTTTGCACTTTATTGATGTTTACCATATTGTTATTCAGAATCCAATTGATGCCTCCTTGGAGAAATTTAGAAATCCAAGATGGTCGCCACATATGTTCCAAAAACGCAATAATTGCAATATATTGATTTTATGAAAAGTAGACACACACTGTCGGTTTTTATGACCAGGTCTTTGCCATGAATATATATTGTCTATTAATATTAATATAGATATAGAAGAGTCACTGCGTAATGGAAACTTCAGGATGGCCGCCATCGAAAACACAATAATTGCAATATATTGATATTTACGCACAGTAGACAAACACTGTCGGGGTTTATGATCATATATTGCGCATGCATACATCTATTAAAACTAATATCGATATAGAAGAGTCAATTCATAATGGGAAATAAATTCAAGATGGCCGCCAAAATGGCCGACTAAGTTAATACGCAACGACGGATGACGTAGAACATGATCAGTAGCCTATATCAGCAACATTGCAAAGTATACTTACCTAGCAAAGTATACTTCAGTGGAGGGAGAAATATTCAATTTAAGGATAAATTTATTATTTTTTATTATACTGAATTTATTATATTATCACAGCCATTTTGGCTGTGATAATGTAATGAATGCAGTATAATAATACTGCATACTTTTAATCATCAAATATATGCAGTGATTAGTTCTATATGAAATCATGCATTTTGGGAAAAATAAATGATTACTCCCTCAAAGTATACTTTGCTAGATAAGTATACATGTACTTTGCAATTTTTATGAAATCAGCTACGGACTGTGAATGTTCAAGTAATAGGCTCGGTCTAAACTGGTTGCAATAGTCACGAAGTACATGTTGGCCTACACATGACCTGTTCATCGAAATTATGTAAACACTATTACAACGTCTAAAATGTAATGATGTATTATTGGGCTGATAATACTGGTAAAAGACGTGTGACAAGTGTAAATCCGTATCATCATTGTACTCTTTCAATCAACAGACATTATCATCACACATTAGACGGTATTTGAAATTTCACGAAACGTCCCTTACTCGGAAATGAAACGCTCTCGGCAATCGGAAATATGGCCGTTCAGTTTGCTAGAACATTGTACATTATGTGGAGAAATATGCGTAATAACCCCAGACCCACATCATCCGAGCAAACGGCTTTAATCAGTATTGCATATGACTTAAGATCGTGGCAGTGGCCGCACAACATTTAAAGAATCAATTTTAAATATGTGCGCTGTTCGAAATGATGATTGGTATTACGGGGTTGCGATTAGTGACTTTCCAGCAGCTGATAGACGATACCATGGTGTCTAGACTGCACCGTAATCCGTCAAAGCAGCATAAATACTGTGGAGGACAAATATATTGCTTTCGATACAGTAATTACTTTGATGTTGTCGCATGCATCGCATACATGTATGGACTTCAGTAGAATTGTGCACTATGCATACCATTAATGGTGACTTGCGGATATGAACATGGCTTCAGATATAATTCCGCCAGCGCCCGTGTGTATCATGCAGATGAGTAAATGTACTTGCACTTCAGAACAACCGTGCAAAATTTACAGATGTGGATGATACACGGTCCAGCTACCATGTAATGTACCAGGCACTGTAATGGCACAGGAAGCTGTCAAAACCGGTGCACAAAACCGTTGCAGAAAAGCATCTAAGAAATCTGAAAATATAAATTACCTTTTTCTCAGTATAATATCATCTACATGTAGTTTCCAATTTATATTATAAGTATAACTGTTGATTTGGAAATGTTTCAACTCTACGAACGTACGCATAACTTTATGGGCATGTGATATGCTGATTGTGACAGCGTGAATGGTGATTTAAAGGCATACTACATGTGCATTGCGTTATTTCCTTTCTGTCACATTTTGAAGTCCAGACTGTTATTGATATATTTAAGTCTGTCATTCTACACTGTAATTCAATTTGCAAATTGATATTTTGACACAGTGAACGCGAGTAAGAATAATGTGACTACTATTTTTCAATTGATATCAATTAATGCTTTGTAAAAATTGTAGATCCATATTTTGTCATTAACAGCACAACTTTATATAGCATCGATGAATATGTCTTACCGTTGTTTAATACATTATTTAGTTCTTAATATTTGCAACGTTATGTCAATGAAATTACATGACTTTATTAAAAAAAAATTAGCCTATTGAAATCATCATCCGTCTAGCAATTCCTGCTTTACAAATACTTGTTGAAGGCTTATCAAGCAGCGCTATACGTGTGGCATGTGTTTATCATGATGTATTGCGCTAGTCTCTTTTATACATGGATACTAGTATCGGTACTTGTTCTCTATTGTGTAAAAACAGTCGCTGACTACTTCTAGCATTTAAACAGATTAATTCGAATTGTATTCATTTTGTCACACATTATTGCGACCATATTGAATTTTCCATAAAACAATGAATCTTCAATATCAATATTAATATAACAACATGCATTCATGAAACATTTTGGAACATATGTGGCGGCCATCTTGGATTTATTTTGTATCCACAATTATGCCAATGTGCCATCATACAGTCTCGTAATCAGTAGACATCCAAGTTATGAAAACCATCAAAACATTTCGTATGGACGATACCAATGGTTTCAGAGTAAAATCACTATTTGGCAGCTGCACTAACGTCCATCACAGTGTCTTGTATATTAAATGTACTATTCAGTGAACTGCTGATGGTCTGCAAAAGAGAACATTAGCATCTTACACGAGTACTCTTGTTTATTTCTCCATAAAACTATATGTTGTTATCACTCATTTGAACCGTCTCGTCGAGACGGTTCAAATGAGTGGTAACAACATATACTTTCGATAAGAAATAAATAAAATGGCATCGGCGTTAGAATTGGGGGAGTTTGCCGGTTTGATGCCATGTTGCTTAATTTAAAATAACCAACGTGACGTCCAACCAGTTATACCGTCAATGACGTTTCGGAAATTGTTTTTGTATTAACGGAAATTAAATGTACTCTTGAGTTTCAAAGTTCGGAAACTTATTTATAAGACCGGTCTATATCAATAACATGAACCGTTTAATACGGTTTCAATACACCAATGTTCGTGGTTCCAGTGTCAGCTTGCATAGGGCTTGTTCGCCGCCAGTTTGAGCAATGTACATGTATATATACGTTTATACCGCAACCATTGCTCCATGTAGCATAATAATATAAGTTATTGTGATTCTACACATGCTATATGGTGTAATATTGCCCGTCTGGAGGTATGTTCACCCGAGGCGATAGCCGAGGGTGAACATACCTTCAGACGGGCAATATTACACCATATAGCCTGTGTAGAATCACAATAACGTATTTGTCATACCGCAGATCCTGTATTTGGCCGTATACATATATTTCTTCTCTTTTTTATCTTTGCGTTTTTTCAGGAATAAAAATAATCCGAGATTCGCCTTTCTACCGTTAGTCTTAATATAAAGGCGTAAATGAACATTTTGTTTTTTTATTAAACGAAAACAAACTAAATATGGAGTAAGAAATCCATCGAAAACGACTTTATGACAGTTTTTTTATATCGTGTAATTTAATTTATATTCCACTGCTCTATCGATCTGCTCTTCCTTTGGCGCCTCTAGAATAATGCGACTGGTTCCCAAACATTCGCTGTCATTGCTACGCCGCGGTTTCGTGCGTGGAACCCATAGTTTGTGACCTAAATATAGCCGTGTCACGAAGACAAGCGTGTTGAAATTTGAAAAGCAATTTTCGTTATTATGCCACCGGGTTTCGAAGAAACGGGTGGCATACATTGTATAGTGTTTGGACCGTCCGTCCGTCTGTCCGTCTGTCTGTCCGTCCGTCACACTTTTCGGTTAACCACTTTGTCACAGTTTCTCAAATATGCTGCAGGTGGCATCCGCGTTCGACAGACGCATTTCTTGTTTTGGCTAATTTTTCGCTCATATTTTGATGAGCGAAGAATATTTATGGAAAAAGTAAACAATAAAGACTGGTTTTGAGTGTACAATGTGTTACTTGTATTGATCAATTCGGGGTTTTATTGTGTTTAGTGAGGAATACAATTCGCAATCTCTAGATGCTTTCAAAATGTGTCTTCATTGGACGCGAGGCGCCGGAGGGGAATCGCAATTTCTCTATGTTCGACGGCCTTAGCATGTCATATAATATATATGACCAGGCAAGCTAGCCGATCAAAAGCCGAGAAACTTATCCGCGGTATGACAAAGGGGGTTGAATAAATGCTGTATATATCTGAAGTAACCTAATATACCTGAAGTAGCCTACATGTAATATACATGAAGTGCCGTTTTTTGCCGAATTTTAAAATCGAAATCGCTGTCTTTTCAGTTGAATTTTGTCCATTTTTACAGTATATGCGACGTAACCAACGACATGGATATGTCCATTATGATTGCAATGCTTATTATGACAACTGTGTAGTCTAAAACCAGTTAATATTGAAGCTCATCGTAAATAAATCGGAGATTTAATCAGATACAATACCGAATCTACGTAGCGTGGACGCCGCCATTTTGCTTTGAATGACTTCTCTAGATTTCGCCCCGACAACTTTATAGGGGCTCGCTAAAGCTCGGCCCAATAAAGCTGTCTAAGGCTCAACCGAATATATTTTATATTCGACGGAACTAACCATGTACATGTATTTACAATATATGTGCATGTGGACCAAATGTCGTCATATAGGGCTGTGACTCGAGTAATGAAGTTTATGCCATTTTCGACTAGTTTCGACCCAGATCAGCCTGCGCGTCCGATTCGCATTCCGCATTCATTAACAAAAAATCACTCATCGTTCTGACAAACAGTATAGATCCTTACCAGAGTGCATGAGTACCCTGACTGATCAGAAACCCATTTTCTCTCGTCATTAGCATATAGATCTACATATATAAATGTATGCGTACAATTTTCCAGATGTCCCGTGTTCACTTCGAAACTACAGTGACATCTATTTCCGTATTATCTCATATTGATACATTTTTATTTCTGCATTTACACAGCGCATGGGCAATGTATGGACATGATGATGTGTTAACACAGTTACATCACGTTCGTCCGCATGTACGATCGATAATCAGCTCGCTAAAGCTCGCAGATTATCTCCTCGTACGTGCTGACGAACCGTGATTTAACTGTGGCTAAATAGACACACATGTGGCTTCAATGGAGAGTGAAGTGGTCAATGGAGAATGTGGCGTTAACAGGCGCGGTTATCAGTGAGGGTGTGCCAGCGCACGCCCACCACAACCCCTCTAAAATATACCGAGTTTAGATTTTAGCTCATTTTTTCACGAGGAAAAATCTGATTATTTTTTCTCATTTCTCACCCAAAGTGGATGTTGTTACATACCACTCATTTGACCCGTCTGTGTTCACTTACACGCTGACCACCCCACTGTACCACGCGTGTCTCATTAACAATTGAGAATCCCCCCCCCCTCTAGACCTAAATACTGGACCCGCCCCTGGCATACCGTTATGGAATTAGCTCATTTTGTCCACTGACCCATTCAATTGGTCAAGAATTATTAACATTCCCAACGCGCCAGCATTACGCTTTGGCATATGTAACATGTTCAGTCATAGACAAAAATAAAAACCATTTCATTTTTAATTATAAACATTTATGTGTCATACAGTATACACTGAAGCCCCACTTTTCACTGACCCCTTCAACTTGCGCAAGAAGGATTAACATTCCCATAAATTCATAATGGAAACGCCCATTCAACGTATTGAGTTTAGTATAAACATATTGTATTCATATTATATTACATGATATGTACATGATGTATATGAATGGGATTCAGAAGAAAGCAACTTGCTTATGAGAATCTGTCTCCCGATGGGTGATATGTCAATGTAACGGAGTCAACATGGATGGAATGAGTGAACCAGTCTATGGATAACTCGTCCACTCATTCGAATAATGATTACATCCTGTGCATGTGTGCACTCAATCCAACTGTCGGCTAGTGGGACGTCCTATTTTACGCCATAACTGTGCTTAGTCAAGTGATGACAGTCTACAGAGCTCCAGTTAAGGTGCGTAATTTGGAGGTAAATTTCTTATTTCTCCATCAAAAATGGCACGTTGGGAATTCTAAAGGACTCCCAACTTGCCATTTTTGATGAAGAAATAACAAAATTTCACCCCAAGTTGGTCAAATTACGCACCTTAACTGGAGCTCTGATATATCATAAATATGCTAATTATGCACTTGTAGTTATATCAAATGACCCTTTCCTTTCAACAATACAGACATATCATAACGGTTGCAATCAGTGTTTATCCAGATGATCAGGTGCCCGTTTCACTAAACTTCATATGACTAAAATGTTCTTAAGTGCAAAATTATGATAGTCTGTAAATTTCACATTACCAATGTTTTCTTGTAAACAATTATTGGATTTACATTTATTAAGCATAGGCTGCATATGCAGCCTATGCTCAATAAATGTAAATCCATCAATTGAAATTTCCAGATGATCCTAAATTTGCACTTACGAACATTTTAGTCCGTAATTAACCGTCTCATCAGGATCTGCACTATTTGCAGGCATTTTCTGATTCTAGAACAGTACCCTTTTCAGGAAAATGGAATAGTCTGAAAATAACATGGTAGTGTCCATTCCAGTTAGTTAGGGGTGAAAGGGTTACTGGCCATGCGTCTACACAGGTAGTGCCAGTAGCAGAGAGCGGGTGTGTATGTAACTATCTAGATGGTAGTTGATGATGTGTGGGTGTGTGATACCGACACAGGACTGTCCACCCAGCCATAGTGAGCGCTTCCAACAGGTTCACGTTGTGTAAAAATATTGGTAGAAAGTAAGTTGCGGAGACAACAAGTATGCCATACTAGCGTGCAAAACTTTTTTATGCGAATGAATGGCCTTTTTGTGGAAATTATCGGGGTATAAACTTGGAAAAGTCGCGGGAATACTGGACGAAGGCCGGAAGGCCTCGTCCAGTATTCCCGGGACGTTTCCAAGTTTATATCCCCGATAAATTCCACAAAAATGCCATTCATTCCTTGTAATTCCAGCATTTGAAATAAATTCATAAAAAAAATGTGTTTATTTTCCATTTTCTTAAGAATTATTTTAACTGCGCCTCACGGTTGCGGAAAGTAGTTCGGCGTGGGAGTTTACTGGGATATAAATTTTGGACAGAGACTTGCTACGGGCCAATCAAATGTTAGGGAATTGTGTAAATATTTTTGTGCTGGAATTATGTATTGATACTAAATGTTTGTACTGCCTTAAATATTGCGGTGTTTGTTTCTATGTTCGCTTCCGGTATACCATATAAGAGTATGTTGGTTAGTGGCCTACATATGTTTGTTAGTTCGTTGTGTAATAACTGTCGATTGTACAAATTGCATTGTTGAAATAATTGAATGTATTGCGTGTATATCCCAATACATGAAATTATCCCCACGTGACATCGCGCGACGTCGTTGATTGGTTAAAGTTTGTTTGACGTCATTAATATCTACGACTTTGTCAATAACGACGCAGTATTGACGGGCAGCGTTGCTGTTCCGTGAATTGCGAAAACATTGCGTAAACAAGATAGTTCTTAATATTCACGCCATATTCAGTGATTTTCATTTTTGAAACTATCAGAAAATGAAGTGTAAATATTAGTAATAACATCACGAGCTGTTTTCACGCACTTTAAACAGACAAACTGTTATTCGCACGACAGTAAACGCAACAGCTCGTGGTTTTATTCCTTAATTGAAGTGGCCAATGTGCTAAGTACTGCCTTTTATATATAGACTTAGTCTACCAGAAGGATTAACATTCCAAACGCGTCATCCCACGTGTTGCGTGTTGCGTGTTGCGTTGCATGTTGCGTGTTGCGTGTTCATTTCTAGACTACATTATTAATGGCAGGCATTACTGTAAGACCAGACAGACATGTGCCTTACAATAGGCGCTACGTATGGAGGATTAATGTACCAGAAGTAGCGGTTCATAGGGCGCATGCAATTCGCTACGACAGATAATTACTACTTTCCAATGGCATTATTCCCCTCAGAAGCAACATGTGTTCTATCATGCGTTTTTAATAATATCTGATTGTTGCATCGCAGGCTCGTACGCAGGAATTAATGGGGGGGGGGGGGGGTGAAGGTGCGTTATCGACGGCACGAAGGGCCAAACAACTTTTTGCACATCCACGGACAGACCTCGGCAGATTAACCCTTTCACTCCTAAGTAACTGGTATGGATTTTAATATGTTCATTTTGCAACCAATCCAATCATCGGAATACGATTTTCAGACCTGTCCATTTATGATGATGATGATGATGAGAAAGGGTTCAGGGGGAGGGGATGCGTACGCACCCATTCTGCGTACGGGTCTGCATCGTAGATAATGGTATGTACACGCACTTGCTGTCAATTCATGCATGACTTTTCCATATTTGTTGTTGGTTTTTGTGCAAATTAATCGCTGGTAAAGTTGGATAAAATTACGAAATGCTCACATACAGTGGGGTCAGCGTGTAAGTGCACACACCAACGAACACGACAGGTTGGAACCAACCTGTCGTGTTCGTTCATGTGTGCACTTACACGCTGACCCCACTGTATATATACACATGTATGACCAGAATTATACCAGCACATATCCGCACAGTCTGATCAGGGTTTGCACTCTTCGTATTTCTGTTAGTAAAACACCAATCGACATTTACAATTGCATATATCAGGCTAGACGATCAACGGCCAGACTGGCCCGAACTACCTTAAAGGTACATGCCCACTCAGTAGGCAGCACAAACTGTTCTTTATGTGAATTACATAAGTGTATTATTGTGTCACTATTCCACCAGTTCTAAAAATTACGAGTGCCCGCTATACAGATATAATCATTTAGTAATATTTATTTTACTGATAGTGACGCGCGATTGTATCAGGCTATTTTCATATGCTAATTAAATGCGTCACCTAAAACATAATAGTTTCGACAGATTATAAAGTATGATCATTGCACATCAAAAAGAAATACAGAGAATAAATAGTGGTGTCCGTTTTTATTTTAATGAAACATGGTTATCGCCCCTGATATCAGTATCTAATATAAAATGTATAATAATGCCAATTAATACATGGGGTAATGGTGAATGAATGTTTATTTAGTCAGAAAATGTCTCAGATGATATCTCTGATAGAAAGAACATGTTGTGCCTACTGAGTGGGCATGTACCTTTAAGCCTCATGTCTCCAGTGACAGAACTATAGTGCATGGGCCCAGCTTTGTAATTACCTCTCTTATATTATCACCGTGTTTCGCCGATATCTATTTAACTGTTTCAACACCACATGCCTGTATAGTGGTATTGCCAAACAGTGTATATCCAGATGAGCCGGCTCGTGGATCATCAGGATCTGCACTTTTTGCAAGTACGTTTCATATTTTTGAGAGCAGAAACGCCCCCTTTTTCATAAATGGGCTAATCTGAAAATCATTTTGTGACGATTGGATTGCTTGCAAAATTAACATGTCAAAATCCATATCAGTTAATTAGGGGTGAAAAGGTTAATAGAAATGCAATGTTTTCGATAAATGACGTCGAAAGTTGACAGAAATGGCACAGCTCATACCGAATTTAACGTACTGCAACACAATGAACCATAACAGTGTGCACTAGCAAGGCCATGTTCTGATATGGCTGAACATGTATCGCATCACTCTCAGCAGCCAAATACAGTATACCCTCTCTAAACCGGACACCCTGGGGACCCCGTTGTGTTTACTTTAGATTAGGGGTTCCCTGTAATTTATGTCATTGTCGAATCTGTACATGATTGAAAATCACATTTTTTTCTTCATATATTGCTTAATTACAGTGAACCTCTCTAAACCGGACACCCTGGGGACCCAATTGTGTTTAATTTAGATTAGGGTTTCACTGTAATTTATGGCATTGTCGAGTCTGTATATGATTGAAGATGACAAAAAGTAAGTCGTAAGTATAGAGTGCTTAATTACAGTGGAACCTTTCTAAATCGGACACCCTGGGGACCTCCCAGGGTGTCCGGTTTAGAGAGGTTTCACTTATTCTTTGAAACCAAGGACACTATTCTATGAAGCATGTCCAGACAATCTTCAACTTTGTTTCCCGCTTTATAGACTCTTACAGAAATACATTCAATTGACTGACATGATGACATTTTTATGTTTGTTTTCCATTTGTCTCGCATGTCTAAGACAAATATACATGTAGCCTAGCCCGTCATAATACATGTACAACATTTGTTTCACCGGGCAGTTAAGATGTTGCTTGAAATAGCGATGACGAGTGTCTTTGAAATAGGTCAACGAATATAGCGAACATTTGTTGAAGGTTTCCAAACGAAACAAGCGAAAACAAATAGAAAACGAAGTGAAAACGATCGTTTTGTACAACGATATCCATAGAAAAGAGTATCGTGTTGTTGTTCTGTACGTGGAAAATACGCGTACGTGTTTTAATAACACGGTTTCAACTATTTAAACACCTGTCGTTTCATTCAACGCATGGTTTTGACACTGTTTTTAATTAGAAAACGAAGCTTTCGTTGGTTTAAACGTGTCAATTATCAAAATAAAACGATGTAAAAACGATCTGTACATACAGATGGCAATTGTTCGATTGTGGAATCGTGAACAAATCCGTGCTGTAAGTATCCAAATGATACGCAACAGAAAACATGTCATGTGATCAGTAGATATTCATCGATGTAGGAGTTTGTTCTTATTCAATACATACAGTATATCATGTGTGTTAATTTATTATAGGAATGAGTGGCCTTTTTTGTGGAATTTATCGGGGTATAAACTTGGAAAAGTCGCGGGAACACTGGACGAAGGCCGGAAGGCCTCGTCCAGTATTCCCGCGACTTTTCCAAGTTTATATCCCCGATAAATTCCACAAAAAGGCCATTCATTCCTTATAATTCCAGCATTTGAAATAAATTCATCAAGAAAATGTGTTTATTTTCCGTTTTCTTAAGAATTATTTTAACTGCGCCTCACGGTTACGGAAAGTAGTTCGGCGTGGGAGTTTAATGGGATATACATTTTGGACAGAGACTTGCTATGGACCAATCAAATGTTAGGGAATTGTGTATATATTTTTGTGCTGGAATTATTGCGGTATTCATTAAACTCGTTGACTGATTTCATAACAAACTTGACATAGCCTAATTCCGCATGACATCAGTAAACTCGCCTATTTATATCATGTTAAATCATCAGTCAGGTTCGATCCTCTGTTTGATTTCAACCCGTATGATATTCGGAAGCTCTTACAAATGTGAATTGATTTTCATCTTTGTTTATTGTATAAAATTGGCTTTCATAGCGTGATAACACAGTGTACTAAACATATTACACAGTCTAGTGTAATAAATATGCAAATTAACAGAAAACAGGTTTGATGACCAATATAGCTTCATTATATGATGATGTGCTTATGCAATAAATATAATATAACATTCCTGTTGATTTTATATGATATTTATTAAACCTGTTGACTCATTTCATAAGAAACGAGGCATAGCCTCGTTTCTTATGAAATCAGTAAGCTAGTTTAATAACTATCACATTAAATCATCAATCATGCAAGATCCTCTATATATTAAAGGTGCACACCCACTCAGTAGGCACAAACTGTTCCTTATATCAGAGACATCACCTGAGACATTTTGTGGCAAATTAAACATTCATTCACCATTACCCCACGTATTGATTGGCATTATTATACATTTTATATCGGACGTAAATTTCCACACTGATATCAGAGGCGATAACCGTGTTTCCTTAAAATGTTAACAGACATTTATATTATTATATGTATTTATTTTGTGATGTGCAATGGTCATACTCTATAATCTGTCGAAAATATTATTTTTTCAGGTGACCCATTGATTTAGTATAACTAACTAAAAAAAATATCATGCCCCATTTGCGCATGAAAATAGCCTGATACCACCGCGCGTCACTATCAGTAAAATAAACATTACTAAATGATTATATCTGTATAGCGGGCACTCGTAAATTTTAGAACGGGTGGAATAGTGACACAATTATACACTTATTTCATTCCTTTAAAGTACATTGTGTGCCTACTGAGTGGGCATGTACCTTTAAATCATCAGTGACGTCAGAGTCCACGACCGTAGACACCACGACGTCAGCCACGGCGCGCCGTGGCACTATTTTGGACCGGTTTCTTTTAATGACCGCCGACGTTTACCAACGATAAGTATGTCATGCTCGCAGCTTGCGTAATCGTGCATGACAAGGTTCGTACTGTCTGTGTGTCGCAGTGCTGTCTGTGTGTCGCAGTACAGTCTGTGTGTCGCAGTGCTGTCTGTGTGTCGCAGTGCAGTCTGTGTGTCGCAGTACTGTCTGTGTGTCGCAGTGCAGTCTGTGTGTCGCAGTACTGTCTGTGTGTCGCAGTACTGTCTGTGTGTCGCAGTGCTGTCTGTGTGTCGCAGTACTTTGCTGTCTGTGTGTCGCAGTGCTGTCTGTGTGTCGCAGTGCTGTCTGTGTGTCGCAGTACTGTCTGTGTGTCGCAGTACTGTCTGTGTGTCGCAGTGCTGTCTGTGTGTCGCAGTACTGTCTGTGGCAGTGCTATCTGTGTGTCGCAGTACTGTCTGTGTGTCGCAGTGCTGTCTGTGTGTCGCAGTGCTGTCTGTGTGTCGCAGTACTGTCTGTGTGTCGCAGTGCTGTCTGTGTGTCGCAGTGCTGTCTCTGTGTGTCGCAGTACTGTCTGTGTGTCACAGTGCTGTCTCTGTGTGTCGCAGTACTGTCTGTGTGTCACAGTGCTGTCTGTGTGTCGCAGTACTGTCTGTGTGTCGCAGTGCTGTCTGTGTGTCGCAGTGCTGTCTGTGTGTCGCAGTGCATCTGCAGACAGTATAGAAAAAAGTAAACGCAGGGATTGCATTGTTCACACTCTGTAAGAACAACAACAAACATGTCGGCTAAAAAACGAAACATTTCGGATGTTTCCAGGTGATTATACAATGGAGAAATTAAGACACACTTCTCAGGGGCGGATCCAGCATTTGGGGAACTGGGGTTATCTAGTTGCGAAGGTAACTCTTGCAATCTACTCCCGTACTTCGCTAGCTACGGACGGTACGGGAGTAATTACGAGAGTTACTGATCGCAACTAGGGGGTTGTCTTATTTTCGAGCTCATCGAAATGCACTTTTCTGTGTTTTACGGCATTTAAATTGAGACTCCAACTGGTGGTAAACTATGATCTATGTAAACTCCGTGGCTGAACTGGCGGGGGGGGGGGTTGCAACCCCGGAAACCCCCCCATCCAGATCCGCGCCCCTGCTTCTGCCCTAGTTCCGTTTAAATTGTTAGAGTAACTAGTCTCTAGATCTGCACTGTATCGTAAATATAGCAGACATCAAATGAATGAATTCGATCCGCATAAATATTATCCGCCGTTCACTTTTCGACGCGTCATTTTTCAACCCCATTGTTTGGCAATATGGCTAGACAAAGTCCAACATTGTCAGGAATTATTGTATTCACTGCTACGGGCGTCAGCCTCTGTTTACCAGGTGTATGATCACGTGTTTACAACAACAGCAACAAGTACTGACACTTTCAGAATCCCTCCGATTTAAAGTACGTATTATTTTATAATTATTTCATAATGAACGGATTTTGATGAAATATGGTGCATGGTCTCGGTAATTTGGGCAACTCTTATGTCGTTTTTGAGAAGAATCGATTTCCGTCGCGAAACCGACATAAGTATGTGCCGAACCCCCGGGACCACCAAATGCAGCTCATGAAGACGCGTTTGCTGCGCCATATTTCTTGAATAATCTGAGAACAATATTGGCCCTGTCTATCGCATTGAGATGGTTATCTAAGGATTTATCCCGTGAGGTTCTACCTGCCCGATATAACCTTTTAGTTTTGCCAGGCACTGCAAACCCAGCAGAAACCAGTAGCCTATTTCATCAACATTGCAAAGTATACTTTACTAGCAAAGTATACTTTGAGGGAGTAATCATTTATTTTTCCTGAAATGCATTATTTCATATAGAACCAACAAATGCATATATTTCATGATTAAAAGTATGCAGAATTATTATACTGAATTTATTACATTATCACAGCCAAATTGGCTGTGATAATGTAATAAATTCAGTATAATAAAAAATAATAAATTTATCATAAAATTGAAAATGTCTCCCTCAAAGTATACTTTGCTACTAAAGTATACTTTGCAATGTTGATGAAATAGGCTACTGGCCCACCGCCATATCGGCCTACTATAATTATGAAGTGCTGCGGCTGGTGGCTGAAACCAATGAGGGTAACGAGCAGGTGGTGAACATGTTCGAGGTGGCCGGATAAATCCTTCGATAACCATCTCAAGGCAATAGACAGGGCCAAGATTGTTCTCAGATTATCCAAGCAATAGGTCTGGGTCTACACGATGCTATAAATTACTGTCTGTATTCTGGATCTATCTTATTACTAGTATTAACTTGGCAACATTCAAACTATGGAAATAATTATTACAATGTGCATATATATATTACATCTGTGAAACAGTAAGGTACACCATTCAAATCTATTGGTATTAGTGTCTGTTCCACGTTTTGCTGTCGACGAACATTTGGCCATTAAACACATTAAATCTAAAAAATATTTTAAAAGTACTTTTTCATCAATAACAAAAAAGTCACCTTCCCCAAAAAAATTATTTCATGAAATTCCATCAAATATTTATTTTATTGCGAAAAAACGATTTTAACATAGGGAGTCAATTTCCAAATTTTTTCGTTTTTTGATCCTAAATGATCAAAAAACGAAAGAAAATGGAAATTGACTCCGAAACCTGGCGAGATAGCTTGAAAATGATGTAATTAAGAAAATAAAAGTTAGATTTTTAAAATCGGTCCACAAATAAAAAAGTATTTGAAAAAAATCTATTTTTAGCCCCCATGTTAAATTGCCATAGGATAATCGTTTTTTCGCAATAAAATCCATATTTGATGGAATTTCATCAAATTCTTTTTTTTGGGGAGGGTGACTTTTTTGTTATTGCTGAAAAAGTACTTACTTTTAAATATGTTTTAATAGATTTAATGTGTTTAATAGCCAAAAGTTCGTCGGCAGCAAAACGTGGAACAGACAGTAGTATATTTTACTCAGCGTGTGCACTGTGAACCCTGGTGAATGGTAATATCAAAGGTTGATCGTTGCCAAGTAATACACTACTTAAAACATATAGTCATTCATTTTCTAGGTGCATAGCTCGCATTATTTCCTCTAATGAATATACACATACTTAATTTAATTGTAATGTAAGTCTGTGACTTGAGGTAGGGGGAGTGTAAGGAAATGATCCTTACTTTAACTATCAAATGGAGCGTTCCATTCCCCAGCTGTCATAAAACCTTAACTACTTTATTTAATGAGTGATTTGCCAGATCATATTATTCACATTCTGCTGTGTGAATCACAACAGCATGCCGTGGAATGGTCATTGTCGACTGTTGACATTGATTTGACACGTCGCTGGAGGTCAAGTGACCACCTTTATTAGGCCAGTTTGGGCAGGATATTTATTACCATGGTGTCATACAGATATATTGTGGTAGCTCAACACTTCTCCTAAGTATTTACATAGGTGATCATACCTTAAACGTTCTAATAGCTCCATTATTCTAATTATTTGTCCGGCGGTGCTCGCAAAGTTTCGTGACCGCCATTATTTGACTGTCATTAAATGCATGTTTATCTTCATAGTTTTACACTTACCTGATGTATTTTGACATGTAGAATCGTCTGGAGTTCTGACCGTCACGATATGTTAGCTATCTACGCTGTATTCCTAGTCTAAGGCCCAAAAATGTAACTTTAAATTCCAAGATGGCGGAAACTTGACAGTCAGCGCTCTAATTCCAACCAATGAAATGGCTGACTGTCAGAATGTCCTGGCCACCGATTGGCTGACTGTTAGATCCAGTGTCTATATAAAAGGAGACTGTCTCATTTCAGCCGGGTATGGAAGGTGTTCGAGCCAATTCCCACCCTTAAATATGAGCCGAATAGAATAGAATTTCAGCACCTCGGTCACCCAGTGACAGCAGACGAATCGCGTTTGTCAAGTTTCAAGTTTCAAGTTTTATTACTCATGGCCAATATGGGCATCTGAGTTAAGAAGAAATATAACATATTAAACAAACAAACATGTCATGATGTGATTCTACATACATGAAGTCAAGGAAGATGATGTAGCCTTAAGACTATTAACATGATAATTAATGAACCCTGTTCTGACAAAACCAGTCTCGTATGAAGTGAGCAGTGAAGATCCCTACCATGACATGATCATTTAATGTAGACTAGTGTTCACCACTAACCTCCAAGACTGCTTCTGTCAGGACAGGCATCATTTAAATTTTGATATAATAACTTTCATAAACAATGCTAACTTTACTAGCGTTTATATACCAAGGATTCATAATTATATTAAATTTGAAGGTGTTAGGCGATGTATAAAAATCTTTGTGAATATACAGGAGTATCTTTCAAACTGAAATGTTGACTTGTATATTCTGTAATTTAAGCATTAAAATTTAAACTGATCATAGTTTGACTGTGAATTTAAACTCCTGTACCTGCGTTTGGACTTAATATAGTCAGTATCAAAATTCGCCAGTCTACCGACAGCCATTTTCCTTAGTCTAAGGGACACTACTCTGTTAGAAACTGTTATTACGCAGTTAGTACCACATTGATTATCTCCCTTATACAATAGTCCTTGCATTAACTACTTGTGGATGCCATCCTGATCATTACTAATTAAATAATGAAACGTTTATCTTGTTTAGTCTACTCTAAACTGCCAACCAGGGTTTAGTTGCTAGCCTAACATTATTTCATCAAAATTCGTTGCCTATTAAGGAAAATATCAAATAATACTTTCTTTGGAGTGGGCGCGCTTTCAACACTTTCAGCCATTAGTGGTGTATATTCCGCATGTACTCTGAAATATTTGACAACTTTTGAATTTATTTATGAACATTATTGTAAATTTTGTAAACTTATTTCATGAAATTACGCAGATATCCGAAGGTACAAAATCACATGACGAGTCTCATACATGTATGCGCAGTTTATTGTCTCATTTTATTTGTTCAGACCATCCTTTGCCAGGTAAATCAATTCAACAATTATTTAAATGCATGTAATTACAGCTTGCGTTTTGATCTCATTGCAATCTTAAGGTACGTGCAGCCGTATTTTCTATTGATCAAAGGAAACATGCCATATCTGATATAATAGACAACTATTAGTTTCCATTATTGTTTTCGTAAATTACAATGTACGTCAATGACAGACGATAATTAGTTGCCGGCGGTCAATCGATGAGTCCAAAAATAGGTAAACCAGGTGTATTATCATATCATAGCCTCTTGTGCGTGTATGATACATACATGATGGAGTGCACGTGTATGGATGTCACTATAATCGTGTATCTTGGTGCTGAAAATTAGACATTCAGTTTGTGGCTTAGTGCTATCGAAGCTTGTGAACATCCACACTTTTGCAGAACTTAGTTCACTCTATCTTGTCGAGAGTTCGATCCTCACAAAACACATTACTTTTTGTCGATAGTAGTGTGTTCTTTTAATGACTGTTTGGTGGATAGGGCAATATGTGAAACGGCGAGTGGTATCATTTTATCCCGTCAACACAGTGCGTATGTGCCGTGAAACACGGTGCCGTGAAACATTTTTGATACCATGTCAATACGACCTAATCACTGCGTATGAATATGTGCGGTGGCTGGGGTTATTTGTATTGCAGTTTAAAGCTATTTGTAGATGTTGACGGGATAAATGGAATAGTAGGTTAGTGCCGTGAATGGGAAAAAATATCTGGCGCGGCACGGAAACGGGATGTGCTCGGCAGAGCCTCGCACATCCCGTTTCCTAAGCCTTGCCAGATATTTGTTTTCCATTCACGACACTAACCTACTATTCTCTATATTGCTACATGACCTCAATGTGCCATGATCGGCGAGAACATACTCCCACATTATCCATGTACTGTAGTAGTTCTGAGTACATGACTCTAATTACATTTCATTACACTGCATTACATAAGTGTAGTATTTATATAGTGTAACCTGTAAAGCGGAAAACGTGCATCTAGCATTGCAGGCATGTCAAATGATGGACACAAACTAATTGTGCATTTAGTTATTAGTTTTCGTCAAAGTGAGACTAACTTTCTACTTGCAAACTATATCATGCAGAAGTGTATGTAATTTGTAAAAGCAACACATACAGAATATAGAAAAAAAAGTGACGTCACGGGGTCAGCGGACTATGTCTATTATAGCTTTCTAGGGATATAGCCGTTTGCAGCCATTTTAGCTCACCGAATCGAGGCCTTATCTAGAGCAATTTAGAGTTTGAAAATGCATGCTCCCGATAGCTTAGGAGATAATTTAAATTACCAACTAGATATCCACAATAAATGCCATCTTTGTAAACGTAAAACAGTATTCAGTGGTTTGTTTATGACCGGTTTGTTTGTAAACAAGTACAAGTTATCGTATCCGGACTATAAATGTAGAACTCTCAATTATAATCCGCTTTGCTCTGAACATTTCGTTAACTTTCGACGTCATTTACATAACTTTTGAGAAATACATTACAATTCTAAATGAAACCGAATATAAACCATTCATGGTATTCAGGGGGCCGTCTTAGTCGTACGAAGTTTAGTGAAACGGCCCCCTGGAATCGTAATCATAAACTACCAATAGAAACAGGTAGGTAGATGGAACAAAACTGAGAAAAAAAGACATCATTGAAGGGGTAACTCTGGTGTGTTCTCATCATGATGTGACCTGTTCTCAATTGCACAGTGAAACGTCTCTAAACCGTGGTCCCCAGGTTGTCCGGTTTAGAGATGTTCCACTGTAAACCAAACATACAGTTGGTTCCAACCTGTCGTGTTCGTTCGTGTGTGCACTTACACGCTGACCCCACTGTATGACTATGGCAAGGTATGCGGCTGTGCTTTGCGAACTTGAACAGCCATTATCATAATACATATACACCAATGAAACCCATAAAATAAGGATACACAGATACATTTCAGCAAAAAACATGAAAGGCATTACTTGAAGGATATTTTTCGATTTAGTTTCTTTAAAAGGCTCAACACCAATAAACTTTAAGGCAAACAAAGCAATAAACCATTGCAATCGCCGCTGCCACCACGCTTATCATGGTTGAAACAAACGGCGGCAAGGTCACGCGTTGCTTACCCAATTGTGACAGTGTAATGGGATCATTACATTTATTTCTGTACATGTCTTCAGAGTAGGTTAAACCAGAAACATACATTACTGAAAAATATGTTTCTGGTTAAAACAGAATGAAATAAACCACAACTGAGTGTCCATTGTTCATTATTTAAAACAACAGGGGGCCCTTTTAATTAATTTCGTACGACTAAAATGTTCGTAAGTGCAAATTTAGGATAGATGGATTTACATTTATTTTTCATGAAAAACGTTTACAAAATTTACAATATTTTCAGTAAATGGAGTCAAAAGTTGACAACATTTTCAGAGTACATGCGGAATTATATTAATGGCAAATATGTAAATTTAATAAACGTATTTCATGAAATTATGCAGATGTCCGAAATCACATGGCGTGACTCATTAATGTATTTCCTTTTACTGCACAGAAGTGTCTGTTGTGTCCCCTCATTTGAACCGTTTAACAAAACGGTTCGGATGAGTGGCAAAAATACATACTTTCAATAAGAAATAAAGAAAATAAAAAATGCTTGTATATTTAGATACGTGAGAATGGGTATGAAATGGGTTAACAAATCGATGGTCTAATAACATAAGGTCCTTATGGCTGACTTGTGTAGGCTACACCGTATCAATTATCCTCTCCCGCATATGCAATTACGTGTACCGGTCCGAGATGATGTGTTTATTCATGTAAAATGCGTAAATCTGACGTTGAATACATACGGTACTGATACATGTAACTGTTATTGTGTTTACACTGTTAGTGACTATTCCTGATTTGTATTAGCCGATCTATTTATAGATCGGCTAATTATTAGCCGATCTATTTATAGATCGGCTAATATATTGGTTATCCATCGAATTCTGAAAAAGTTTGTAGCAACCCTTTTCTCCGCTATTCGGTAATCTACGAACGCGAATTTTTCTGTATCACTTCCAAATTGCATCAACCGGTAAAGTTTGCATTTTTGGCAATTATCTCCGTTTAAAACTTTACTTATAGCCAAATAACACAATTTTGAATACGTAATGAGCTGAACGCTGGAAGAGATTTAACCCGGAAGTTATTGTTGTTGTAGTCCATAGTTGGCTCTAATGGCCATATACGCCAACATACGCCGATTATTGGGCTAATTTAAAGCTTTTATTTATTAAACAGAACAAGTTTCAGCCACGTATAATCGCGTAAAATGTGTTTATTCGGCTAATTTATAATCGACCTCTGCTCAAAATCTCCGTACTAGCAACCCCAGCATTTTCGGGTTTATCCCAGCATCTCGGGTTTATCCCATTGGATCGCGTATGCGCGTCATTTGACGCTAGTTAATATTCACAAAATTTTCCACCAATCAAAACGAAGAATTGCCCTTCATAGCCAACTTTGATTTGTTTTCGTATCATGCAGGGATGGCAGGGATGCATCCATCACGCGCGATTGCGGCAATCCCCCTTAATTATTGTCAATGCCGCAAATTATAGATTGTCTTGCGCCCGACATCGCGCAAAAAATCACGGATGGGGCACATTAGGTCAATCTGGGCATGTGCCTGAAGACGCAGGAGCTTGCGTCTATTTTTAGATGACACTGTAACCGCTAGATATATATAGCCCTGGTAGCTCCGCCCACTCACGTGCTGCCACAGAATTCGGACAAACACACAGTGACTACAACTTTGTGTATTGCGGAGTGTAATTTGTAGATAAATAGAGCATACAGTACAGGTGTTACTCTGGAATATTTCGCAACATAATGGTGACAACAAAACATTGCTGCTATGGCATTGCTGATATTGGATGGATTTGGGAACGGGTTTCCAAAACCTGCACAAAATCGAGAAAAATGTCAACGCTGGGTACAGAACTGTGGTCGAAAATAGTTTACCATTGACAATGTTACCAGAGACACCTACATATGTTCGATGCACTTTACCCTGATTTGATCGGCTAATAACATCATGCTCTGCATGACTTTTCATATATTGGTTATCCATCGAATTCTGAAAAAGTTTGTAGCAACCCTTTTCTCCGCTATTCGGTAATCTACGAACGCGAATTTTTCTGTATCACTTCCAAATTGCATCAACCGATAAAGTTTGCATTTTTGGCAATTATCTCCGTTTAAAACTTTACTTATAGCCAAATAACACAATTTTGAATACGTAATGAGCTGAACGCGGAAGAGATTTAACCCGGAAGTTATTGTTGTTGAAGTCCATAGTTGGCTCTAATGGCCATATACGCCAACATACGCCGATTATTGGGCTAATTTAAAGCTTTTGTTTTATTTATTAAACAGAACAAGTTTCAGCCACGTATAATCGCGTAAAATGTGTTTATTCGGCTAATTTATAATCGACCTCTGCTCAAAATCTCCTTACTAGCAACCCCAGCATTTTCGGGTTTATTCCAGCATCTCGGGTTTATCCCATTGGATCGCGTATGCGCGTCATTTGACGCTAGTTAATATTCACAAAATTTTCCACCAATCAAAACGAAGAATTGCCCTTCATAGCCAACTTTGATTTGTTTTCGTATCATGCAGGGATGGCAGGGATGCATCCATCACGCGCGATTGCGGCAATCCCCCTTAATTATTGTCAATGCCGCAAATTATAGATTGTCTTGCGCCCGACATCGCGCAAAAAATCACGGATGGGGCACATTAGGTCAATCTGGGCATGTGCCTGAAGACGCAGGAGCTTGCGTCTATTTTTAGATGACACTGTAACCGCTAGATATATATAGCCCTGGTAGCTCCGCCCACTCACGTGCTGCCACAGAATTCGGACAAACACACAGTGACTACAACTTTGTGTATTGCGGAGTGTAATTTGTAGATAAATAGAGCATACAGTACAGGTGTTACTCTGGAATATTTCGCAACATAATGGTGACAACAAAACATTGCTGCTATGGCATTGCTGATATTGGATGGATTTGGGAACGGGTTTCCAAAACCTGCACAAAATCGAGAAAAATGTCAACGCTGGGTACAGAACTGTGGTCGAAAATAGTTTACCATTGACAATGTTACCAGAGACACCTACATATGTTCGATGCACTTTACCCTGATTTGATCGGCTAATAACATCATGCTCTGCATGACTTTTCATATATTGGTTATCCATCGAATTCTGAAAAAGTTTGTAGCAACCCTTTTCTCCGCTATTCGGTAATCTACGAACGCGAATTTTTCTGTATCACTTCCAAATTGCATCAACCGATAAAGTTTGCATTTTTGGCAATTATCTCCGTTTAAAACTTTACTTATAGCCAAATAACACAATTTTGAATACGTAATGAGCTGAACGCGGAAGAGATTTAACCCGGAAGTTATTGTTGTTGAAGTCCATAGTTGGCTCTAATGGCCATATACGCCAACATACGCCGATTATTGGGCTAATTTAAAGCTTTTATTTATTAAACAGAACAAGTTTCAGCCACGTATAATCGCGTAAAATGTGTTTATTCGGCTAATTTATAATCGACCTCTGCTCAAAATCTCCTTACTAGCAACCCCAGCATTTTCGGGTTTATTCCAGCATCTCGGGTTTATCCCATTGGATCGCGTATGCGCGTCATTTGACGCTAGTTAATATTCACAAAATTTTCCACCAATCAAAACGAAGAATTGCCCTTCATAGCCAACTTTGTTTACGTATCATGCAGGGATGGCAGGGATGCATCCAGCACGCGCGATTGCGGCAATCCCCCTTAATTATTGTCAATGCCGCAAATTATTGATTGTCTTGCGCCCGACATCGCGCAAAAAATCACGGATGGGGCACATTAGGCCAATCTGGGCATGTGCCTGAATACGCAGGAGCTTGCGTCTATTTTTAGATGACACTGTAACCGCTAGATATATATAGCTCTGGTAGCTCCGCCCACTCGCTTGCTGCCACAGAATTCGGACAAACACACAGTGACTACAACTTTGTGTATTGCGGAGTGTAATTTGTAGATAAATAGAGCATACAGTACAGGTGTTACGCTGGAATATTTCGCAACATAATGGTGACAACAAAACATTGCTGCTATGGCATTGCTGATATTGGATGGATTTGGGAACGGGTTTCCAAAACCTGCACAAAATCGAGAAAAATGTCAACGCTGGGTACAGAACTGTGGTCGAAAATAGTTTACCATTGACAATGTTACCAGAGACACCTACATATGTTCGATGCACTTTACCCTGATTTGATCGGCTAATAACATCATGCTCTGCATGACTTTTCATCTGAATATTCGTCGTAAGGGTCATATAATATAGGGTTAACTGTATTGTAATTTTCAAATTTGCGGCGTATATCAGAAAATGATAGGTCGGAAAATCTGTTTAATGGCGACGCGCTAGCGGAGCCATTAAACATGTTTTCCGACCTATCATTTTCTGATATACGCCGCAAATTTCAAAATTACAATGCGGTTAACCTATTGCTAATGCACTCCTTTACTACTGGTGTAGGAATACATATTGAAATAATTTGCGACCGTTCATCAACAATGATATACCTGAAATGTATGACCATCAGATTGCGTGATATTTATAGATTGCATTATATTAAAACAATTATAGTCTTTTGAGTCGGTGTACATGAGATTTACGGACCTGAGAAAAATGATGTTCACCTCCGCCTTCGGTACGTGTATTTCAAACCATGTGGTGTCGCGACCCCTCAAAGTTGTGAAACATGTTACATAATTGTGACCGTGACTGAAGAAATCGGGTTTGTGGGCTTTGCGACCAGTGTAGATCCAGATTAGCCTGTGCATCCGCACAGGCTGATCAGGATCTGCACTGTTCGCCATTCCATTATTGAAACAACCGCCAACAAGGAAAGCAACTTCATAAGATAGCAATATGTCGTTCCAATCCTCTTTACACTGCTTGTATACCGAAAAATGATGTAATTACTAGTTAATAAATATGTTCATACCAAACAACCGTCAAGCTTCTAACCAGCAATATTATATCGTTTCCAGGCTACATAAGTTGGTCATTTGATCACCAGTTAAACTGGTTACTAATAACATAAGCCCCATTTCTCCAGCAACCTGGGAAATTTAACATGCGGCCAAACGGAGGTGGAGAGTCACGAGAAACGTTAACAAACAAAACAAAATGGAAATCGATTCCGAAACCTGGATATAGCTTGGAAATTATGTAATGAAGAAAACAAAAGTTTCATTTTTGAAAATATATCCATAAATTTCAAAATTATTTGAAAAAAATAGTGTTAGCCTCATATTGAAAAAAAATTTTCGCATTAAAATCTAAAATTGTTGAAATTTCATCAAATACAACAAATCGGGGAGGGATACATAGAGAATAGTAGGTTAGTGCCGTGAATGGGAAAAAATATCTGGCAAGGCTCAGGAAACGGGATGGGCGAGGCTCTGCCGAGCACATCCCGTTTCCGTGCCGCGCCAGATATTTTTTCCCATTCACGGTACTAACCTACTATTCTATTTATCCCGTCAACACCTACAAATGGCTTTAAAATGAAAAGATAGTATTGACTGCATATCAAAAATGTTTCACGGCACCGTGTTTCACGGCACATACGCACTGTGTTGACGGGATAATATTCGTTATTGAAAAAGTGCTCGTATTTAAATATTTCTTAGATTGAATTGATTAGATTAGATTAGATTTAATAGCCTAAAGTTCGTCGGCAGAAAAAATGGAACAGACAGTAATGTATTTTCAGAGGTCATTGTGTGTGCTACAGAGAATTGTATATTTCATATTACGAGCAATTACTTCCTTATTACGCGATTTTTTTATTTTCGTCACGTTGCGTGGCGCCAGACTGTCAACAGTTGCGTTCACGGTATTCCGTGTGGGGTCTTAGAGGCCACTAAATCACGTATGCATTGGATTTATCTCCCTGTGCCGTTGTTAAAGGAACACGTTGACGATTTGTGAGGCTTTTATCAATTAGGAAAAAACAAGAATACATATGTATGATTTATATTTGATTCGATTCGATTCGGCTTATATTTAATGCTGGAAATTGGCTCGAACACCTTCCATACCCGATATATTTAATATATGACTGTTTATATATACATATTACTGTTTGACGTCATCCTATTGTCGTATTTCTAAGCTGTCTTAAAGCTTTAAATGTCAAGCAGTTCCTTTAAAGGAACATGCCCACTCAGTAGGCACAACATGTTATTTATATCAGACATCATCTGAGAAATTTTCTGGCAAAATAAAATTTCATTCAAATTTCCACACTGACATCAGGGGTGATTTCTTTAAACACTTTATGGACGTTACTATCTAGTCCCTGTATTTGTTCGTTGATGTGATTGGCGCACCCTTGGGAATACCAGGGCGCATTTTAAAGTTGCATGCCAAATCACCATGATCAGTAGGCAAAAAGTGCAGATCCTGATGAGACGGCTAATTCCGAGCCGGCTCATCGGGATCTGCACTGTTTGCATAAACCGCTATAGCGGACTTTCTGGTTCAAAGGGTTAAAGGTACATTCCCACTCAGTAAAACATGTTCTTTATATCAGAGACATCATCTGAGATATTTTCTGGAAAAATAAACATTCATTCACCATTACCCCACGTATTGATTGGTATTGATCATACATTTGATATCAGACGTACATTTCCACACTGAGATCAGGGGCGATAACCGTGTTTCCCTAAAATGTTAACGGACATTACTATTTATTATCTGTGTTTACTCTTTGATGAGCTATGATCAAACTTTATAATCTGTCGAAACTATTATGTTTTCAGGTGACGCATTTAATTAATATGTAAAACAATACCATGCCTCATTTGCATATGAGAATAGCCTGATACCTCCGCGAATCACTATCAGTAAAATAAATATTACTAAATGATTATATCTGTATAGCGGGCACTCGTATTTTTTAGAACTGGTGGAATAGTGATACAATTATACACTTATTTAATTCACATAAAAAACATTGTGTGCCTACTGAGTGGACATGTACCTTTAATATGTCTGTAACCATTGTGCATCCAGATCAGCCTGCGCATCCGCACACTATGAACAGGATCTGCACCGCTCGCCATTCCATCAATGAAACACCTATCATGCTTCTAACAGACATCGTCATCAGGCTACACGAGCACACTATTTGATCAAAAGCTACATTAAGGTGCATGATCACGTGGTTACAACAACAGCAACAACAACAACAACAATTACTGACATTTCCAGAAACACCTCCGATTCAAAGTACGTATTCTTTTATATTGTCCATATCATGTAACGGCTTTTTTTTTACATTTGGCACGTCAAACACGTCTTGTTAAGCTGCATTTGGTGGTCTCGGTACTTTGGCACAAACTTCTGTCGTTTTTGTGAAGAATCTAGTTCCGTGTCTACTAACGATTTTCGTGTTTACTGACACGGAAATCGATTCCTCGCAAAAACGACATAAGCATGTGCCGATACCCCGAGACCACCAAAATGCAGCCCATGAAGACGCGTTTGCTGCGCCATATTTCATCAAAATCAGTTGCATATTAAGGAAACTATAAACTAATACTTTCTTTGGAGTGGGCGCGCTTTCAACAATTTCAGCCATTGTTGTTGTTGTTGTAACCACGTGATCATGCACCTTGTACACTGGTCATAAATATAATAAACCCCATTTCTCCAGTCATAGCCACAATTATGAGTTTCTAATATTTGCAGGCAAGGTGGTCCCCTTGATGGAGAACGGTGCGCTGCACGTGTCTATCCTCACGATAATGGCGGTGACGGCGGAACGGTACTACGCCATCTGTCACCCCTTCAAGACACACCTTACGTGTACAGTATCGACGGCGCTGAAGGTAAAGTACGGCAAGTGCCGCAGTGATTGTTCAATTTGCAAATATATATATATACATAGTATTGTATTGTCTAAGTTTTATTTTCACTCGAAAACCAGAAATGAACGTGGTTCAAACTTGGTCCAAACGTGGCCCAAACAAGGTCCAAACATGGCCCAAACGTGGTCCAAACGTGGCCCAAGCGTGGTCCAGACGTGGCCCAAACGTGTTCCAAGCGAAATCCAAACGTGATCCAAACGTGGCCCAAACCTGGTCCAAACGTGACCCATACGTGATCCAAACGTGGGCACAGCGTGGTCCAAACGTGCTTAAAGTTTCAAGTTCGAAATCAGGAAGTTTGATTGCTCGATGCTGGGCTCTGCTTTGCTCAATACTATGTATTATGACCGGTCCATTTGTGACATTGATGTGAACTACGCGCAGAGAAGACTCGTCCGTCAATATGTATGTTAAGCATGGCATTGGTACGGATACTCTATTGTACTTCCAGGGTCCGTTATAATATATTCTGAACTCGTACCGTTTTACATGTTTGAAATAACGATGTTTGGTTGATCAAGTCTGGGCTCAATCTCTGCCAATCCAAACTGCGTGATGTCTAGTACAAATGTGAATGCTTAAAAGCACACTTGATTATAATTATAGGCCCAGGTTATACGTGATTTGAAGTGGAAAACAAATCAGTCTGATTGTCTGGCAAATGTTCAACCATGAATCATATTACATGTACTATAACATGATATTCGAGTTAATATTCCAATTTGTGGTTGTGACTGGAGAAATGGGGCTTATGTAATGTGTGACTAGTATAGGTCCGGATCAAATAGCACGCGCATGTAGCCTGATAGCGACATTATATTGATTGGTAGAGGCTATCTGCACGTTTCCCGCTTTATAGGCAATAGGTTGCACTATAACGCTACGCGACAGTCAACGGTATATAATTCCAGCACAAAAATATTTACACAATTCCCTAACATTTGATTGGCCCGTAACAAGTCTCTGTCCAAAATTTATATCCCAGTAAACTGTTACGCCGAACTACTTTCCGTAACCGTGAGGCGCAGTTAAAATAATTCTTAAGAAAACTGAAAAATAAACACATTTTATTGATGAATTTATTTCAAATGCTGGAATAATAACATTTGCGGAATAACGTTTCCATTTCGCGCACTAAAATATAGAAATAATCTGCAGGGCGTTGACGTTCATTCTTCACTATATTAATTGTTATTGAGAGAGAATTGTACAGCATCAGACACAAATATTATCATAAACTGTGTTTTAGCAAAATATCCGATCACAAAGTAAACAAAGAACGCATGAAACGAACATTTGGAAATACTACTCCGTCATAACGCTTATGCAATACAATGTAATGTAATTTAATTAGAGGTATGTACTCAGAATTAGCTATAGGTAGCAGCATGACGGGTGTTTCATTGATGGAATAGCGAACAATGCCGATCCTGCAGACCGTGTTGATGATCAGGCTGGTCTGGACCTACACTGGTCGCAAACTCATCAGCACAATTTCTCCAGTCACATCCACATTTTAGCAAGCTACAGTGGGGTCAGCGTGTAAGTGCACACACGAATGAACACGACAGGTTGGAACACTGACCCCACTGTATTTCATGTATAAAAACAAAATGTAAATATTTTTTCTGAATTAGTTCTCATTTCGCATCAAAAGTGTATGTTGTTACCACTCAGTTGAACCGTCTCGGCGAGACGGTTCAACTGAGTGGTAACAACATACACTTTGGGTGGGTAGCGAACCAACCTGTCGTGTTCGTTCGTGTGTGCACTTACACGCTGACCCCACTGTACACTCTACTCCTTGGCTAAATATACAATGGTAAATTGTAAATAACATAAACGTATCCTGGTAAATCCGAATTCAAAAACTATTTTCGCTGACATGTTATTGGTTGAATACCGTCACGTGACATTACCGAATGACGAATTACTACATTGAAGCCTAGTAGACCAACCAGTTCGCTTGAAAATCCTTTTTAACAATATATTAGTTGCGGGAAATAACTCTGCAGAATACTTTTATCAGTACATACTAATACATATTTCAATCCGAAAATAAGTAGAATAGTCCATTATTTGTAATTTTCGGAAGATAGAAATTGTGTTTCATATAAACGTTTTATTATACAGTTGTTCTCTCATGGGTTCCTACAATAAATTCAACTTGGTTGCCAAAGCGGCAACTTTGAGCAACTTCCGTAATTTACATAAATCCAAGATTGCCGTCAAATATTATAGAAATACATGATATCTGACATAGATCTTATTGTAGCAATATACATGTATATGTAAAACTACAAGTAAAGAACATATATTGAGTAACTGTTAATCAAATCGACATGTCAATGGAAATAAATCAACATGGTAATGGAATAAATTGTATGTTACATGCTCTTCGAAAACTGTGACATTTTCTCTTAGACCAGCGTATAACGTTGTCAATTTTGACGTTAGCGTTAGCCATAGGTGACTGAAAAACATCGCAGTATAATTTGTATTATAAGTTATTTATGTTAGAAACTAGATATTATCGCTGATTTCTTTTCTGGCACCTGTGGCGTTAGCGTATGAATGAAAACGTGATGGCAATTACGTCTCGCGAACGTCTAGGAGGAAACACTTCCTTCGAGGAAATAAATCCCTCCAGAATCGCGGTAAATCACTGGGTCTATAGCATGTAATAATTCCAGCACAACAATATTTACACAATTCCCTAACATTTGATTGGTCGGTAGCAAGTCTCTGTCCAAAATGTATATCCCAGTAAACTCCATGCCGAACTACGTTCCGTAACCGTCAGGCGCAGTTAAAATAATTCTTAAGAAAACGGAAAATAAACACATTTTCTTGATGAATTTATTTAAAATGCTGGAATTATAAGGAATGAATGGCCTTTTTGTTGAATTTATCGGGGATGTAAACTTGGAAAAGTCGCGGGAATACTGGACGAGGCCTTCCGGCCTTCGTCCAGTATTCTCGCGACTTTTCCAAGTTTATACCCCGATAAATTCCACAAAAAGGCCATTCATTCCTATAATAGAATACTATTTGAGTGTGGATATATGCCACTCGTCCTCCACACGGCGATAGTACGCTCCTACTGTCGCGCAATATTACACGCGGCGGAAACTGTACATATATCCACAACAATATAAAATAGCCTAACTCGGGAACTGTTTGAACCTGCGGCCTACGGCATTGTGGTTCAAACAGTTCACTCGTGCCACGGCAAACGTTTACTCTCAGCTAGACATTGTCGAACCATATATTAGTACATGACTGCCGCTGTTTGACACCCCTCAACCATACAGCGCGTACTGTTTCACCATGGCTATATACAATACTCATTTCGGGGCCAAGCCAACACCGTAATGCATGTGTCTCATGACGTTACTACGACGCGCCATTACGACACCAAACTAGTTCACAACCGCCGCAATGAAATTTTTAAATAGCGGCCCCGGAACATGTATGTGTAAATCAGCTGTTTGAATTTAACAGATTATCAACGTACCGAAAGTACTGCATCAATGCTCAAATTGCATGACATTTCCGACGGAAATGTAACAATAACGTTCGACCATGTCCAGCCGTGCCGTTCGGGAACTGTTTGAATCCGCGGCCTACGGCCTTGGGGTTCAAACAGTTCCCTCGTGGCACGCCAAACGTTTACCCACAGCTGGACATTGTCGAGCCATATATTGAACGTCGTCACTAGTGTGGTATTCTGTACGTTGCAGCTGATAGTGGCGATCTGGATCGTGGCCTACATCCTCGCCATTCCATTCCTGCTCATGACCGACATCGAAAACGCCAACTTCTACGACGGTTCGTCAATCGAGGTGTGCCGGACAAGAATTGACGAGACTTGGCGATACTGCTACGCCGTCTGCGTGTTCGTCCTGTTTTTCGCATTGCCGTTTTGTATACTCGTATTCGTCTACTCTAGAATAATCAAGCAGCTAGTGTCGGACACCCTCAGGACGTTAGCCAGGAATGATCCGTCTGCCGTGTTCAGTTTGCGCTCACGGAAGCAAGTTGTAAAGATGCTAATCTTTATAATTGTGCTATTTTTCGTCTCCCTATTTCCGATACGTGTTGTTACATTATGGCTGATATTCACGCCTGCGGCTCAAGTGGTACAGTTCGGACTAGAAGGGTATTTGAATCTCATATCGTGTGCTCGTATATTGATGTACGTGAACAGCGCGGGAAACCCTATCATATACAGTATGACGTCAACACGGTTCCGGCACGCGTTTCAGGGGGTGTTACGGCGTTATCGGCGCTGGCAAAGGCCCGGATACACGTTCTCTTCCCGGCCCAGTTTCCCGCGCAAGACCCAGCCGGGTAATGTAGTCACTGTTCCCCTTACTGCCCTTCCATCTAGCTCATCAAGCTCCAAACAAAATTGTGCCCAACACACGCCCTCTAGATCTGCTAACAATAACTCGACACGGTCCAACAATCACAAGTCTATGCGGTCCAGGCCGGAGCTGTTTACATGACTACCGCGGGTGGTGTAAGTAACGTCCTGTCACATACTATTAACCTGGACCCAGTTGCTCAACATTGTTAAGGATTTAACAGTCCGTTAAGCTAACTGAGGTTTTGAGCAACCGGGCCCTGAATGTTTTATCTGTAACACAGGTTGACCTCGCCCTGCGTTACAGACATAACATTAATTCGGGTTAGTCACATCTTTGACGAATTTTCCAGTTGTGTTTCTGTAGTTACACACGTGCTGCACTCCGCGCCATCGTAACATCTTTCTCGTCTTGTTAAGCTGCATTTGGTGGTCTCTGTATTTTCGCCCAAACTTATGTCGTTTTTGCGAAGAATCGATTTCCGTGTCGGAGACAAAAACGACATAAGTCTGTGCCAAACTCCCTGCACCACCAAATGCAGCTCATGAAGACGCGTTTGCTGCGCCATATTTCATCAAAATCCGTTGCATATTGAGGAAAATATCAAATAGTACTTACTGTGGAGTGGGCGACGTTGTTGTTGTTATAACCACGTGATAATGCACCTTGCTATATTATAACATGGAATGTGTGCCTACTGAGTGGACATGTATCTTTAAATGGAGGCATTGTTATTTGTATCCCCCCGCCCGGTCTCAGTAGAGCCGGAGAATTATAGTGTTTAGATTGTGTCCGACAGTCCGTGCGTCCGTGTGTCCGTGTGTCCGTCCGGCACATAAGAAGTTCTCAATTCTGTCACAACTTAGAGATCCCTAGAATGATTACATCAATATTTCAACCCATCACACTTGTGGACAAATGCCACACATCCATGTTGCCCTTAACATGACATTGAACTTTTGACCTTCACAATGTTTTACCTTTACACACATTAAGAAGTTCGCCGGAGTTTCTCATTTCTGTCATAACGTCTATATCCTTTGAAGGATTACTTCAATATTTCAACACAGAATACTCGTGAACAAATGCCACACATCCATGTTGCCCTTAATATGACCCTGACCTGTTGACCTTCACAACTTTGAAACTTTTTCACACAAAAAGTGCCGGAGATTACATAATACTTGTGCACAAATCTCACACATCCTGTGCCCTTAGTATCACCTTGACCGTTTGACTTTCACAACTGTGCTTATGAACACTTTTGGTTAATTAACATTGCCACAGTTTCTCCAATCTGCCACCGGGGCCACATCTTGTAATTATTATTGTTTTTATCATTATTATTAATAATATATTTATTATTATTATTATTGCAGATGTGCCTGACACGGGCCATCGGGCGCCGTCACGGTCATGTAGCTGTTCCAATCAGCACGCGCCATACCTCGTGGTGAAGCTGACGTTCAACGCGCCACCGATAACGTCACACGATGACGGTCGCGGCGGCGGGCAGGAGGCGTACCCCCTTAACATCATATGCACGTGCACCAATAGCGGAGAGCGTGCCACAGCATAGGAGAGATGCCCACTTAACTCTTTGCATGCTAGCGGCGAAAATATCCGCCAAACGAATTAGGAGTATATGTTTTATTTCTCTCTGTAAATATGTCTTGAAATTTTATTAGAATTGTGTCCTCTGGACACAATTCTAATGAAATTCCAAGACATATTCATGACATTTATAAGGAGAAATAAAAGAAAATATAATGAATTGTCTTCTGCTATTTTTGAACTATGTATAGCCCACAAATTTCCCAGCATGCAAAGAATTAACATCCTAATTGAGACACGCAATGTGATTTTGTACCTTCGGACATCTGCGTAATTTACAATATATTTTACAATATTTTCCGTAAATGGCGTCAGAAGTTGACTTATATTCCGCATGTACTCTGAAAATGTTGTCAACTTTTGACTTTATTTATTAAAAATATTATAAATGTTGTAAACGTATTTAATGAAATTCCGCAGATGTCAGAAGGTACAAAATCACGTTTTTAAATACGTTTACAAAATTTACAAAATTTACAATATTTTTCATAACTGGCGTCAAAAGTTTACACAATTAGCAGAGTACATGCGGAAATATAACTGTGACTGGTGATGTCTTTGCCTTTTAAGCTATACGGCGGATTACTACTGTCTGTTCCACGTTTTGCTGCCGACGAACTTTTGGCTATTAAACACATTAAATCTAAAAAATAGTTAACAGAAAGAAATTGTTCATCAATAACAAAAAGTCACCCTCATATTCCATCAAATATTGATTTTATTGCGAAAAAAAGATTTTCCTATAGGAATTTAACATGGGGAGTCAATTTCCCAAATCTTTCGTTTTTTGATCCTTGGAAATTGACTCTGAAACCTGGCGAGATAGCTTGAAAATGATGTAATTAAGAAAACAAAAATTAGATTTTGGGGAGGGTGACATTTTTCTTATTGATAAAAAAAGTACTTACTTTTAAATATTTTTTAGATTTAATGTGTTTATACAGCCAAAAGTTCGTCGGCAGCAAAACGTGGAACAGACTGTAGTATGTTGCCATCTCAGCCATCTTAGTACATAGAACCTCGCTAAACCGGACACACATGTAGTCTATGTGTCCTTAATTGTACTGAAGTCATTGTCATCTATCTCTAATAATAACGCCTGTTCAGGTTGGTAAATCACACCCCATGCTTTGGCGCGGTCATAATGTCCATATTATACTATCAGACCATGCCACGTACTCGAATGCACGTACAAGCCCCATTTGTTTCTGGTTACATAAATGAACGATTGAATATCATTTACACATCGTTTCCCCATCGTTTTCAACATTAGATCAACATTAGTCGCAATCACTATATTGTTTTCGTTAGTGTGGTGTAAAACATTGTTTTCTAATTAAAAATAACGAAAATTGTGTGAAAACGATGTGCCAAAGACATGTACATTGAACAAACTTCACGACATGCGTTGAAAGAAACGACATGCGTTTAAATAGGTGTGAGCTGTCAGGGGCGGATCCAGCATTTGGGGAACGTGGAGTTGTCTAGTTGCGAAGGTAACTCTTGCAATCTACTCCCGTACCGTCCGTAGCATGTTATATCCGTGGCTGAACGTGGGGGGGGGGGGGGGCTTGCAACCCCGGAATCCCCCTCAAGATCCGCCCCTGGATGTGCATTTAAACGAATATATCGACGCCTTGATATGTACATGTGCCATAACATGCAAAGCATAGTTTAGATAATACAGTTCGTTACCACGTTTGCGGATGAACGCATATAAATGACAGGAGACTTAATTTAATTATGTTAGCGTCAATCTTGCTTCGAATATGGCGGATAGGGTGACAATGACATGTGAACGATGTTTAATATAAGTGTCAGTCTTCACTGAACAGAAAACCTGGTGAAATGTGGCTTGTGACTGGAGAAATGTGGCTTATAGGTTTTGCGATCAGTGTAGATTCAAATCAGCCTGTGCATCCGCACCGTCTGATCGGGATCTGAACTGTTCGCCATTACATCAATGAAACACCCATCATGCTTCTAACAAACAATGTAGATCGCTATCAGGCTACAGGGGTGCGTTGTCTGATCAAGAGCTACATTGGCAAAGAACCCCATAAACCCCACTTCTCCAATCACGGCCGCACATTAGGAACATACAGTTACTGCGCATATAAATGTTGTTGTTGAAGTGATTACATCCCTAATACGAGAGGAAAATAATATTTTAAAATAAATATGGAAATCCTACATTGTTTGTTTTATGAACACACGTACCCATAAATAAGTAGAGACTGATATCATACAGTGGGGTCAGCGTGTAAGTGCACACACGAACGAACACGACATGTTGGTTCCAACCTGTCGTGTTCGTTCATGTGTGCACTTACACGCTGACCCCACTGTAGTTGTAGCCACAGACATTCATTTATAGCAATCTTTCTTGCTAAAATAGTGTCTATAATGTATCCAGGGTGGTGGCCATCTTGGATTTTGTGTAATTGCTAAGAAGACTGTAGTTGCTACGAAAATTCGTCCTAAAATTCGCGAGACCAACATATGTTATTTAGGCGGTTGAAAGTATGGTTTCCACAAAATGCCGTGTGAAGTTAGCAATGTGCTGATACATTGCAAACAACATTCAGATCGAATGTTGAGATGAATGTAGTGTATAGGTCAATGAGGGATCGTACAATATAGCTAGTTATTTCCCTTTGCAAATCTATTTATAGAGATCCGGTCCAAATGCGTATTTCAGCGTTTATTTCTTACTGAATAGCACATCAATTTAGTTTTGCGAACAGAGTAGACCCATATCAGACCGCACATCTGTGCAGTCTGATCTGAGGCTACACTGGTTGCAATCTTCATTAACAGTAATAAGTGTAATCAGATTGCGTATATATGTAGGATGATTTGGATCAACATCAGTCTAAATCACTATATTGACTCATTTTCACAACAAATCATGCTACATTCGTACGTTTTACAATGTCATAAACTACACAAATTGGATAGGATTTCTATAAATAAATTCAATGGGATATTACTAGCTACGATCCCTCATTGTATAGTCATATTGGAGGTAGCCCTGGATACTTTCAATGTAGAGCCAGCTTGACATTGAGCCTGGTATTGTCGGTTGATTCTGAATGTAGAGCTGGGTACATCCAATGTAATAGCTGGCTCTGCAATCTACTGACTTTATCATTTGTTTCAAAATAATAGCATTGTAAATGTGATTGAATATTTGTATAAAGTCACGCACAATTCTTCTTAGTGGTGGCCGGATTAGCTCAGTAGGTAGATCGTCTGACTGCGGATCGGGATACCCCGGGTTCGATTCCCACCTCTGCCGCTGCGAATGGTCGATTCTGCGTGTTCTTGAGCAAGACTACTTCGTGCTAGCCTAGTCCTATCGAATGGGGACTTAAACAGTCGGTCCCGACATGCAAGGTCATCGAGCCAGTGCCGTCGTTAAATCAAAGCATTTACATTCTTCTTAGTGTATAATATAATGTGCATTGATTTGGCATTTGAGCCATTTGAGCTATCGTAGCATTCAATTTGTCGGTCAGTTTCATCTACTGTAGCGTTTGACACGGACGACTCGGAATTTGAAGGATACACTAATACAATTGAGTGCAATGTGTTCTTCTTCTTCTTGTCGTCCATCCTCTACGTCGTCAGCCCGGCCATAGCGATGAAGGGTGCCGTCTTTCTGAGCCCTTACACAGTGCCGTATAGCTTCTTCTACCGTGGAGTATTGCCGGGCCACACGTCCTCCCTGTGCTGCTCTAGCAGAGGAATCTCTGTAGTATGTGCTCTGTTGCTTGGTTTTCGGTTTCACATGAACATTTAGGTGATGGGGACAGTTTAAGCTTGGTAGAGACTCAATCAGCGTTTTTATCACCGTAACTTTCTCTCCATAGCTGTTCATATTTTGCGGTTTGTCACCTTTGGCCTCAAGTTTTTTCCAACTGGTCAGGTTTCTCATTTCCAGGAATTCCACAGTGAGCGGGGATCCACTACATGGCTATGCGTCGGTTTTGGCTTAGCTGGTGTATTATATTGGAAACTGGCGACAGTTTGGTGTTCATCAGAGCGCCCAAGATAAACACCTGTAAGGAGTTCTCTTTCGACTCTTCAGTTAGTGTAGATGCCTGTATGATGTCCTCCACTTCTGCATTGTAGTCGCTTCAGTGCTTTGCTGTTGCGTAACTAGCTGTTTCCATTTTGCCACTTGTGAAGGAGATGTAGATGCTAACTCCACCAAGATGGTGGAGTTAGCATCTACATCTCCTCCACACGTGGCAAAATGGACAGCGGTGGTTGCTGCGCCATCTGTGTACATGTATACATATCGCTGGGCCGGAGTTGGGGAACAGTAGTGATGATGTGTACATTGGACGGGTCGTACTTCCATGACACTGGTAGATGCGATCTATCAAGAGGTAGTGTCGTTGGTCCAAGTTTTGTAGCATGTTGCTTGGTGAGCTTCTTGGATGGATGTACGTCACATCTCCTATGCAGACGATTTTTAATGAGACCATCCAGTTTCTGTTTTGTGGGATGGTCTGGTAGAGACTGGTACGTGTCGGCCTGTATTATTGCCGTAGCATCTCTCTTTTGACTGAGCGGTTGAACTGCAGTCAGTGCCTCCAATACCTTTATAATGCGAGTTGATTTCATTGCTCCTGTAATCACTCGTAGGGCCTGGTTTTGGAACTTATCAACCTCTTGCTGAACGCCAAGCTTTGTACCATACTTTTCTAGGTTGAGTGACGCAATTTTCTATCTCCGTCATTTCCTTCTGGCATGAATCTTGGTTTTATGGAATTTTGCTTTTGCTTGTTGGAGTTTGATGTTGTTTTCTTTGCTTCTCGTCTGACCTCCGATAGATCATCCTGAAGATCTTCCAGGTCACTCTTCCAATACGGCTTGTAGTCCTTCATGGCTCCCCAAGGAATACGCGTGTGTGCAGCTTTGAGGATAGAAGCGTCGCAATAGTTGATAACCCATGTATTCGTATGTCTCTACAGTGTCCATCAGTGATCTCATTGTATTATGTTAAGTGAAAAAAGTAGGTCATGGTCATATGAATGCCAAACGTTATATGGCAGATATAATGTAGAGCAGTAGCTGATTAGTGTATGCAAGTGTGTTACGGTAGGTGTATTAGTGGCCGAGGAACAGACTTAACCATTACAACGATATCTTAATTTTTTGTCGTCTGCTGTTTATTTTCTATTATCCATTTTATATGCACTTGAGAATAATTTACAATTGGAAATGATTCTGAAGTGCTGTCAAACCATGTTTTTATTGAGAAATAAGGCAAGATATAAAAGCAACAGCAGACGACAATTGTTGTGTGTAGCGGTCTAAGGGTTCACACACAAAGTGGTCCCAAGTGCTTACGGACGGACCGATCATTAACGAGCTACCTAGCCAGGGGCGTTTCACTAAACTTCGTACGACTAAAATGTTCGTAAGTGCAAAATTATGATAATCTGTGACTTTCACATTAACAATTTTCATGTAAACAATTGTTAGATTTACATTTATTGAGCATATGCTGCATGTGCATGTAAATCCATCAATTAAAATTTCAAGACTATCCTAAATTTTCACTTACGAACATTTTAGTCGTACGAAGTTTAGTGAAACGGCCCCCAAAGTTCGGAGTCAATTTCCAAATGTGTTCGTCCTGTATCTCCACCAGCTCATTTCCCATGTTAATCCCATAGAAAAATCAAGGTTTCTTAATAAAGTCTATAATTGGCCAAAATCACAAATGAAAAAGAATGCTCATTTTTAAAGTTTGCTAAACATTAATATTATTGAAATAAAACTAGTGTTTGTGCAGTGTGCAGAACAGGTGCGCGTTTCACTAAACTTCGTACGACTAAAATGTTCGTAGGTGCAAATTTAGGATAGTCTGGAAATTTTATTTGATGGACTTACATTTATTGAGCATAGGCTGCATATGCAGCCTATGCTCAATAAATTTAAATCCAATAATTGTTTACAAGAAAGCACGTACGAACATTTTAGTCGTACGAAGTTTAGTGAAACGGGCCCCAGGTGTTTGTGAAACTGTATGATACCCATTGAAGGCGATGTGATCACAGCAATAGAATAACCTAGCAATTATAAATGTCGATAATAAACTTATTATACTTGTATCCTATCAATTAATTTGCAGTGCATTCTTTATTAAATGGCGGTGATTAGCATTAAGACGTTCTAACATCTGTGGTAACACATTATTTTCTTATTATACGCATAGAAAATAATAATGGACATTGTTAATTAGATTTACTGTCTGTTTCACGAAACCTTCCCAAAGGTTACTGCCCACAATGTCAAAACAATATTCTTTTAAACAGTATTAAATTTTATCAAAATGAAAGAATGAGGCTTCTTTTTATTTTGTGAAATTTAGTCAAATATTGAAAATGATTTCGCTGTGGGAATTTAACATGTGAAAAAAATCGAGGACCTGCAGGAGGAGTTTGGAATTTGACTCTGAAACCTTGATTGATAGCTTGGAAATGATTTAACTAAGAAAATCTAAAGATACTTTTTTAGCTCACCTGAGCAAAGCTCATGTGAGCTATTGTTAATGCAATGTGTCCGTCGTCGTCGTCGTCGTGTCGTCCGTCGTCGTCATCCGTCGTCGTCGTCAGTGAACATTTTCAAACGTCTTCTCCTCGGTAACCATTGGACCTATAGTCACCAAACTTCATGGTCATGGTCCTTAGGTAGCGGGATGACAAAATTGTTAAAATGACGTCATTATGTAATCCAAGATGGCCGCCGTCTAAAAATAGCACAAATTCTTCAAACAAAAATCTTCTTCTCCAGAACCGCCAACCGGATTTCGACAAAACTTGGTAGGAATGATCGATGTACAATGCTCTTTCGAAGTTGTTAAAATGGTGACCCCGGGGTCAAAAATGGGCGTGGCCCGTGGGGTCAAATTGGGGTCAAATTTTATTTTTGACCGAATATGGTCATGTCTATATCAAATCGAAGGTATCAAAGAGGTGATCGCTCTGTTACATTATTTGTCGGAATTGGATGGTCATGTCATCCAAGATGGCCGCCGAAATGTCAAAAGGTCGTTCTTTTATTAGAGATTTCAAAATTCTTCTTCACATGAACGGCTTGGCCCATGGTAGCCAAACTTAACAGGTATGGTCCGTGGGTGTGGGCGTGGCCCGTGGGGTCCAATTTTATTTTTGACCGGATATGCTCATGTCATATATCAAATTGAAGGTATCGATGAGGCGATTGCCCTGGTGCAATATTTATCGGAATCGGATGATTATGTCATCCATGATGGCCGCCAAAAGGTCCATTTATTCGAGATCTTGAACGTCTTTTTCTCAGGAACCACATGGCCGATTCTAGCCAAACTTCATAGTAAGTTAAGATCCTTGGGTGAAGAATTTTCAGATTTGGTAAAATGAGAGTCATCGCTTAATCCAAGATGACCGCCATCTAAAAATAGCACAATTTTTTAAAAAACACATATGAACTCAATATCACATTCTCCTCTGGTGTTCATGGAGTCAGGTGAGCGAATTAGGGCCATCATGGCCCTCTTGTTTAAAATCGGTCTACTATTTCTGAAATTAGAAAAGAATCTCCATGGTATATCTCCATTGTGAAGGTGAATATCAAGGTGTATGATCACGTGGTTACAACAACAACAACAAGTACTGAAACTTACAGAAGTCCGCCGATTCAAAGTACGTATTCTTTTATTTTGTCCTTATTATATAATGCATTTTAATGAAATATGACACATCAAACGCGTCTTGTTAGCTGCATTTGGTCGTTTTTGCGAAGAATCGATTTCCATGTCTACTGACACGGAAATCAATTCTTCGCAAAAACGACAGAAGTATGTGCCGAACTCCCTGGACTACCAAATGCAGCTCACGAAGACGCGTTTGCTGCGCCATATTGCATCAAACTCCGTTGTATATTGAGGAAAATATCAAATAATACTTCCTGTGGAGTGGGTGCACTTTCAACACTTCCAGCCATTATTGTTGTTGTTGTAACCACGTGATCATGCACCTTGAATATGGGTATCATAGCGATGATATAGAGTCCGTTATACGCATGCTCTGAAAGCTCTGTCAACCTTCGACATTCATTTACAAAAGAAATTGCTGTCTTGCAATTCGATTTCTGAAAATTCCTATATATTGTAACGACAAAATGTCATGTGCAGGTTCATAATTAGTAAGACAATATAGCCAGCGGTGACAAAATGTGGCTTATCAACCACGTGTATACTGCAAATGTGTTGTTAATTTGTGCCAGTGACTGGAGAAATGGGGCTTATGGGATGAGTGACCAGCGTAGCTCCTAATCGTATGACACACTCATTTAGCCTGATAATATTACGGGCGTTTTCTTGGTGTAATGGCGAACAGTGCAGACCCTGATCAGACTGTGCGGATCTGGATCTTCATTGGTCACAAAACCCATAAGCCCCATTTCTCCAGTCATCAGTGCCGCAACCAGGATGAGGCTCGGTCGCCTCGTCTGTCATTTGGCGAGGTAGTTCCCATGTAATAAAGTTGAGTATGTAGTCACAGCAGAGATATAAACATGTATAATACTTGAGAATAATTTACTAAATGAGTTGATGATATGCGATATCTTACTGAGTTAAATGAGTACTGTTTCTTATATGAGACACGCCATGTGATTTTGTACCTTCTCACAACTGCGTTATATCATGAAATACCTTTTCAAAATTTAACAAATTGTCCATAAATGATGTAAAAAGTTGACAAACGTTTCAGAGTACATCCGAAATTTGTGTCACCTTCTGAATTCATTTACGGAAACTATCCCATTTTTTGTAACTATATTTCGTGAAATATCGCAGATATCCGTAGGTACTAAATCACATGGCGTGTCTCATATACTCTTATAATACACCGTTGTTGCTAAGAATTACACAAATACCCGGAATGGTGGGGAGAATGCTCCCTGAACCCTATATCGGGACTTGTTTCGCCTCGTCTGGGCCCTGTTGCTCAAAACCTCTGTTAGCTTAACAGACTGTTAAATCCTTAGCAATGCTAAGGATTTAACAGTCTGTTAAGCTAACAGAAGCTTTGAGCAACCGGGCCCTGGTTGTTACCTCTGGTGACGGCCCTGGTCATAGCCGCATATCAGTAGCTACCATCTACATGTAAACACCGTAATTATCTATTCTGCATAAAGATAAAAACAATGCAATGCCCTCTACACTATACTATGGCATAATACTCATTGGCAATATATTAATAGTAGACGATGATCAGTCTGAACTGGTTGCTACACTGGTCTGAAAAACAAATCCATTTTTTTTTCACGAATAGTCATGACATATTCGTGACGTCAGTATTTGATTATTCTCATCTTCTGGGCGTATCCCAGTCGCCTGAGAAACGTGTGCACAATGACATTGGATGGCGCTAATCACACCGTTAATAGTTTGGCCGCTTCAACGTATAAAAAATATAATATATTGAGCCCTAAACTTAGTACAACCTGACATGGTGCCAGGTCCATAAATAATAATTTCCACAAATAATCATAAATAATAATTTCCACAATAATCACAAATACTAATATCCACGAATAATCAAAATACTCACAGAAGGGGTATAACCCGCTGAAACTGTCACATACAAGAATGCCAACGGCGTACGTGAGGGCCAAACCATGTATCCGGTCGGGATTCCCGTAAGGATGAACCCCGATCGTTAAATTATTTCATCGCACATTCCCACCTGCGACCCACTTTTGACGTAAAGTGTTTCCACAAATACATGAAGGCCAAACGATGAAGATCATCATGAGTGTGTTCCAAATGCGTACATGTATCATGTGTCCAAGTGTCTATGAAGCACTCCACCAAGTAATGTCAAAGTTATATGTTGATGAAGAAACTTGTACACGTTTTGACGTAAATAAATGCCTACGTGTTTCCACAACAGTGTGAATGTCAAATGGGCAAGGTCATGCATATGGGTGCATGAGTGTGTTCCAAATGCTTACACGTATCAAGTGTCCAAACATTGAAGCAATCCATCAAGTAATATTAAAGTTATATGCCGATAAAGAAACTTGTACAAACTTTTCGACACAAAAAAATGGCTACGTGTTTCCGCAAAAATATGAAGGTAAAAAAGGCCAAGGTCATGTTAATTGGGACACGAGTGTGTTCCAAAAGCTCACATGTATCAAGTGTCCACATATTGAAGCAATCCGTCAAGTAATTATTAAAGCTATATAGTGATGAAGAAACTTGTACAAACTTTTTGACATTTGTTGACGCAGACGACGGACGGAAAAGAGGCGGCTACAGTTCTGCTAAAGCAGGCGCAACAAATACTGCACATTTCCCATGTGTTATATGTTACCTTATAACCAGATAACACAGTATGTATTGCATTTTCAGTACAGTCTGATGAGGGTCTATATTGTTCACAATTTGATCAGTGATTCATGTTGCATTCAGCAAACACTGAATGATGTTTAGGCTGTATCATCTGCGTCTGCTCAGGATTTCTAAATTGGACAGGAATTAATGATGAAATAAATCTGGCGTTGTCAAATGTCATGATTTGTAATTTATTTAATAGTGTTTAACGGCCTCTCAACAGCTGATATAAGGCCATTTTAGGCCGGGCTAACATGGTAGAATCCCAAATTTCACCTGTTGTGATTGTGGGGAAAATCCCAAATCTGAACTAAATATGTACGAACAAACATATATTTATATTCAGCCCAGAAATTATAATAACCTGACCTGGTGCCAGGTTCTCACCACATCAGAGTCATTTAGCCCCACTACCTAAAAGTAATACAATTAGTATTAAATATTACTACTTTTATAATGGGTATAACCGGATTCAACTCCCAAGTAACAAGGAAGCAAAACATGCACATGGGGGCTAAACCAGGGATATCAGAATTCCGCTAAGGATGAAACAAATTGTTAAATTTACCCTGTGCATGTTACTAACAAACCGCCTATTCCATGAACTGCAATGAAGCTGTCCCTTAATACTGCAAGGTACTTCATTTTACGATGTATTTTCTATGTAGCTGTGACCCTGATCATGACATTTAACGTTGGTTTGTATATGATACCAAAGTAAACTGGAAAAGGTGTCATCACGTATCAGTTTATTGCGAAATGTTGAAGAGTTTTATTTTTATATCCAACGATGAACATCTTAATAGCCATCTTAGATTTCTCAAATTGCTGAATGATTTCCTCCTGAACAACCACATCGTATATAGACGGGAGTGCACGTTGTAAGAGGGAGAACTGCATATTTCACACGCAGGTTGAAGTAACGGAACGGACCAATGTCTATAAATACATTAACTATATATGGAAGAGTCCTGGTGCCAATGCTAAAATAGTTTTTATCTCCTAATTATGAGATACTATCTCCTAATTCCTAATTATGAGATACTATCTCCTATTTCCTAATTAGGGCTTACTATCTCATAATTAGGACTAACTATCTCCTAATTAGGACTTGCTAACTGTGTCAATGCGTTCAATTTAGACGTTTTTTTATCGAAAAATGGCGGCCATTTTGAATTTCGGTCATGTTTTAATGAACGGATATTGTTGAAAATTATTTTATTGATTTCTGTGCATGCCAGTACATGGGAATAGACACCAAAATCATGTTTCTAGCATGATCAGGTACCAAGTTTCGCCAATTTTAAGATTTGACCTATATTCACGGCGGCCATCTTGGATTTCCATGGATACCGGGAGTTGAAAATGAGATAAAAAGTTTTCTATTGTCCTAGGGAACTTCCATACCAGTGCAAACAAGAAACATCTCCGACATACTTTGTAACCAACAAAAAACAGAATCTAAAATACAACATCTGAGAAAACATACACCACCCACCTACTTTGCACATATCGCACGAATAACTATTATTATTAATCAAGGCGCCAGCCAGTCTCTCATCTCTCCAGGATTTTTTGTTCAATGGCATGTTCGCATCAGAAAGTGAAGTAAAAAGTCAATTAACACACCTACTATTATATCGCTACACCACAGTCAACGGTAAAGAATTGCGGAATAACATTTCCATTTTTCGCACTATTAAAATGTAGCAATAATCCGCAGGGCGTCGACGTTAAATGTTCGCTATGTAGTTATTGAGAGAACATGCTACAATATGAAACATAAATATTATCATAAACTTGCCTAATAAAATGTCAATTAGTTCACTCTCCATGAAATAGAAAGTAAAAAAGAACGTTTCAAACGCAAATTTCGATATACTATTCCATTATAACTCTTATGCAATGCAATGTAATGTAATGTAATAAGAATATTATACTCGGAACTAATGTTATATATGCCTTACATCAGTATAGTGCATCATTTAAGCAGCATTTAAGCGATTCAACAACTACACACTCATGCGTGTGGTGATATGTGGCTGTCAAAGGAGAAATGGGGCTTATGAGATTTGCGACCAGTGTAGATCCAGATCTTATCCATCAATGAAACATCCGTCATTCATACTGGGGCCCGTTTCACTAAAATTCATACGACTAAAATTTTAGTAAGTGCAAAATTATGATAGTCTGTAAATTTCACATTAACAATGCTTTCTTGTAAACAATTATTGGATTTACATGTATTGATCATAGGCTGAATGCAGCCTATGCTCAATAAATGTAAATCGACCAATTGAAATTTCCAGACGATCCCAAATTTGCACTTACGACCATTTTATTCGTTTAGTGAAACGGGTCCCAGGATTGTGTTCATTGATTAGGAGCTACACTGATCAAAAATCACATTACTGTCTGTTTCACGAAAGCTGCCCCCAATTCTTAAAATGTCCTTTAATTTAATATTATCGAAAAAAATATTGTTTTTTAATTGTTTATATGGCCGTAAAATTTGGGCAGCTTTCGTGAAACAGACTATAGCTTCATTTCTCCAATCACAGCCATCAAGTTTATGAAAATGGGTCACCACTCCGCAATAACATGTGGTTCATATGATCGTAACCATACTGTGATTATCCCAATCGTGGTGTCAACATTAACGTGTTCGTCGATTCTGTTACACTTTTGTTACTGTCGAAATGCAAGCGGCTTCCCTCATCGCATATCGTGTGTATCACGTTTGCAGTTGGGACATGAAACACTGCGATATGGTTACGGTAATGTTGCCTGTTTCAGCATTCGTGACTGTATCATTTGTCGTTTACGACACGATCGCAGTGTTTGTGCATGTTCGAATTCATCTGATTGTTCGGCGGCTGCTGAAACCGTCCCTCGCGACAGCAAATATTGGTAAGATAACCAGAATTGTTACAAATTTGCCGTTGTTTGACACCGCTCACAGCCGTGTTCAAACGTACATCGTGCTGTTTGAGCATGTCTGTAGACAATGCTCATTCCGCGGTCAAGACAACACCCCCTTAATGCATGTGTCTCATGACGTTACCAGAAGGCGCCATTACGTAAACAGACCAGCAGTTCACAACGGTCGCACTGAAAGTTTAAAATTGATGCGGACACCTGCATCATGCGACGTGTACTGCGGCCTCGGAATATGTATGTGTATATCAGCTGTTTGAATGGTGCAGATTATCCAAGTACCGAAAGTACTGCATAAATGTTCGAAGTGCATGATATTTCCGACGGAAATGTAACAATAACGTTCGACCATGTCCAGCCGTGGGTTAGCGTTTGCCGTGGCACTCGGGAACTCTTAGAACCCGCGGCATACGGCCTTGGGATTCAAACAGTTCCCTCGTACCACAGCAAACGTTTACCCACATCGGGACATGGCCGAGTCGTGATGAATAACTTGGAAAAGTCGCGGGAATACTGGACGAGGCCTTCCGGCCCTCGTCCAGTATTCCCGTGACTTTTCCTCCCATTCAGATACATGCAGAAGATACTACATAAGCACATTTTTGCAATTTCTTGTACTGGTTACTAGACGAAGAATGGGTTCATACGATAGCTCTAAGTAGATTAGAAATTTCCAAATAGTTTTAATATATAACTTAACCGAACCCCCCAAATATGGCGAGTCTCTCCTACTTTCATTATTAGTATTATATGGATGCTGTGGGACCTGCTTGTACATGACCTGCTACCGGTCTGTACTGGTTCTGCATGAATTAAACAATAGGTTCACTTACTCCTAAGAAAGAAATATCCAACCTTTTCATGTCCGCCAATATTGTTTACATAATGTGGCCACGAAAACTCTGTTCACATCACGTGACCAACATGTTCAGTGTTTATTGTTAATGCTACAAATATGCTGAAAGAAAATGTGTTAAAAACACCCCAACATATTCCTCAAGTGAAACTATGTAGTTTTGGATCATGATTTGCAAGCAAACTGTGGCTCGAACACCTTCCATATCCGTACTCCGCGTTGACATCTAAACTTCACATTGTGTGTGGCTATCCTAATGAATCAGCCCTTTATACCCTTGGTCAAGATCCTCCTACTGATGATCAGCGCCATCTGAATACGTCATCAGTAACCAATAGTAGCTAAGGGACTACGGAGTATCAAGAATAACATCCAATGGGATTGAAGTAGAATGATGCAATCCTTGACATTTGGTAATGTCACCAATTTGGGAAGTTGCCAGGTCTAATGTTTCGCAAGATATACAGGTGGGCCAAATAGTTCTCATTGGCCGTTTTGTATATGGCTTACTTTACAGAGGCAAACTATCGTCACCTCCTGTCATCATTCTGCCAATCATTCAGGTGCATTTTCAGTACAACTGCCAGCTGTTAAATATCATTCCATACAAACACCTTGCAGTAAAACACAGATCCTGCCATACAGTATCCACGTGAGAATAGTGTGCATCCCAAACTTAACATCTGCACCAGCAGTGGAGGCTATAATGTTACACTGAGACTGTAATGGGATTTCAGCCAGACTTTACGCGTAATGTATGCTTCCACAGCCTACACAAATGTGTGAAATTCTTTCGTACACACAATTATCGCCTTGTATTTGGTAACTAATTTTCCCGTAACTAACGAGATGCTAAACAAAGATGCTTGAAGTGAATATATTTGAAGACCTAAGACATTTCAATACAATACAATTATGTATTTAGTGATGCAGGCCACCGGCCCATTACAACGCAACACGTATATGCAATTGTGTTAAGCGTCAATGCGGTTACGTATGATGCCAGCAAGTGTATGACAGATTGGGACCGATCACAGAAGCCCATGTGTGGTGTAAAACTGTTTCCGCCAAACACTGGCTTGCATGATTGTTGTTAATATGTAAACGAATTGCGTGTTTTAATTAGATGAAATATGAACAGTGAAATGTTCTTAATACTTGTTGGAGATGGCGTAGAGATTAGTCTAAAGTATTCGTCTGCATTCTTGCTGGAGTATAAAGCGGAGTCCAAATATTGATCACGCACATCTGCATATAGTTTACAATCAAATAATGCATGTATCTCATCCTCTATGACCTCAATGCCTTCATATAATACACGGTACTGGCAAACTCGTAAGTATCTGGCGATACCCATATGTCTACCTCCTTCAATACATAAATTGTGATTTGAGCATCTGAAGTTTGACATTGCTTTTCTGAGGTAATATGGCAAATCACATGTAATATAACGTTCGACATTAAGCAAGGTTTTGAAGTGTTGATATAGATAGCACCGTCCGGAGGAATCTATATCGCGATCTATATCGGTGACCAAGTCAGCAGAAAAAATCGAAATGTGTGGTGTTTGAGCGAGTCCGAAACAACGGCATTTTGCCAAGCACTTACCGACCTTGAGTAGGCTATTCTGTATAGTGTACGGAAATAGGTGGGTGTGGTAACATTTATCAAATGAGCCATTTATTGGGTCCTAGGTCCGAGTCTTCCACCTGTGAATTAACATGGCATACAGGGTTTGTATTATGTTTGATTTATTTATTTGTGTTTAACGGCCTATCAACAGCTACGGTCACTTAAGGCCGGCTTTTATATGTACTCTGTAAAATCGTTTTATTAAATTATTATTCATGTAAGATCATACAGTCAAGGGACATAATTATTCACCACTTTCAACATGGCGGACAACACTTGCGAAAATGAAACTGCTACATATGTGATCATTATAACAGATTAAAATCTTACCTTAATATTCGGTCAGATTGCCTTTCATCCTAGCTACTTCTGTCAGACTTGCTGGAATGTACATGTATTAGAAACATATGTGTGGCACGAGACTTTCGTTTTCTTGGTATATTAAATGTTGTTGCATTTCCTGTAGAGTAATGCATCGTATTGTATTGTATTTTAGTGTAATTATGTTATTGTAACACAGGCGTTCACGTGCCATACATCGCCCACCAAATACACTGACCGTTTACTGTCCGCAGCAGATCCTGGTTGGGTTACTTGTCAGCTCAATAGTGAGTCGATACAGTATATCTATATTGTGTTGTCATGCAGGCCCGTAGCCAGGGGGGGGGGGTCGGAGCGATCGTCGCCCCCCCCCCCCCGCCCAGCCTCGAAGTACACTTTTTTAGTATCGAGGTCCACTTTTTTAGACCCCCCTATATACCTCAGGCCCATTGGGACTTCGAAACGACCCCCCCCCCCCCCCTTCAAACAGGTCTGGCTACGGGCCTGTCATGTGTGTGTTGTGTGTGCTATGTTGGTATGGATTGTTGTGTTGTGTGTTGTGTTGTGTGTGTGTGGTTTGTTGTGATGTTGTGTTGTGGTGTTGTCTAGTATGGTGTGGTATTGTGTGGTGTGATGCGGTGCAGTGTGGTGTGGTGTGGCGCGGTGCGGCGCGCTACGGGAGTATATTGCTATAGTTACAGTTTCCCATCTATGTTTGATGTCTTGGTGTGCGTGTGGTTTGACGTTGTGGTGCATGTGTGTGGTGTGTGTGTGCATATGTATTTGTGTGGTGTGATGTGGTGCGTTTGTTTGTGTTGTGTGGTTTTTGTTTGTGTAGTATGTGTGTGATATGTGTTCACAGTTAGAAAGTGCATGAGTTCCGACGAATATTTTTAAACATGTTCAAAAGTCAGAGCTGGAATTGACTCAATTGTGATGATTCGGTGCCCCATCCGGTTGGTGGGCAGCTTGTCTGTTGTGGGTATTGCATGCCCGATCAGCTAGCTGGTCCAATGTCTCTGTGCTTGTACTGAGTTATGTTCGGACGGTTTTGTCTGTTCCGTGAAAGCTCGCTGTGGTTTTTCTCCGGGCACTTCGGTTTTCTTCCACAAATATGCTGGTCGTGTGTTCATAGCAATCCACGTTTTTCTTTAATGGTATTTTTGTTTACACCAGGTACAGGTCAATTGGTGTGTGTAGAAACAATGCTCTCGCAATCTTTGTGGCTGTAGAGAGATTGAGGCGAAACATAAGCGCCTGAATTACACACAACAACAACAACAGAACTCGCAATGTATGTTTTTATGAATATTTGTCAAACTGACAAGTAGATGTAGATATATTTGGCGTCGTTAAACTACTTAGCGCCATATACTGTACATATATTGGGGAGTTACTGTCTGGTTCGTGTAAAGTTTCCCGCGCTTATCTGTCCGTCTGTTTATGCAAATTATGGTAGATGTGCCAATTTTCGGTATGACCCTGTTTTCGACAGTCTTCGGCCCTCTCTTTGACCATTTCACTGCTGGCATTTAAATAGCATGTATCTATCGCCAATGATAAATAGTAATATCAGCACCACAACATATCAACAATGTAGAAGACTCCTCTTATGGGGGCTGTTTTCAGTTTCACGCAAACTTATGATAGTCTGTACAATTATTTCACATTAAGTATGTATTCCTGTAACTATTATTGGATTAACATTTATTGAGCATAGCCCATAGGCGGCGGAAGCCGAACATTATTGAGGGGGGGCCATTGTTGAGGGCCCAATAGCGCTAGGGGGGTCCGGGGGCATGCTGATCAAAGCTACACTGGCCGATCCAGTTACAACCACATGTTTGTTTCCATTTCTCTACTTGATATTGGCTAAATTATGGCGTATCCCATCGCGTACCCTGCAGTCATTGAAGTCTGAACTTTGTACGATAAAAATGTTTGTACAAAGATTAATATGAATTTGCTTATCACCTTAACGCGTTTCTTTCATGTTACCATTTTATACGTTCATGTCATTAAATGCAGCACTTCCTCGAAAAAGTTTCCAATATCGGCTGTCTGAATAAATGTTATTGTGTATTTCAATTTTGCACTTACAAACTTCTTAGTCGTACAATGTTTAGTGAAACGGGCCTCAGTATCCGATTTCATCAACATTGCAAAGTATACTTTCTAGCAAAGTATACTTTGAGGGAGAAATTTTCAATTTTAGTATAAATTTATTATTTTTTATTATACTGAATTTATTACATTATTACAGCCATTTTGGCTGTGATAATGTAATAAATTCAGTATGATAATTCTGCATACTTTTAATCATCAACTATATGCAGTCGTTAGTTCTATATTAAATAATGCATTTCAGGAAAAATAAATGATTACTCCCTCAAAGTATACTTTGCTAGAAAAGTATGCTTTGCAATGTTGGTGAAATAGGCTACTGGTGTCTGTGACTTCGTCTATACCACGTACCACAAGATAGAACACAGTTCAGTTTCTGCATCTAGTGGTGGAAGTCTCATAGCTAGGACCCGGAGTAGTATATAAGAGTCACAATGATACCACCATCACCTATGGAAGGTGCCAGCTACGCGCGGCACCTTCCACAGCATGATGGTATCATTTGTGACTCTTATATACTACTACCGCGAGACCATATATTTATGACATGAGAAGATACACCCTATTAGAGATAAAAATCCCTATGTTATACTCAGTATATATATACAACAATCTGTCATACTTTTATTACTAATAAAATAACAACTGACACCCTATTGAAGATAAGAAATCCATAAGTTATACTCAGTATTTTACAGCAATCTGTCACAAATATATACTGACACCCTATTAAAGACAAGTTATCCATATACTCAGTATATATATACAACAATCTGTCACACTTTTATTACGAATAAAATAACAACTGACACCCTATTAAAGATAAGAAATCTATAAGTTATACTCAGTATTTTACACCAATCTGTCACAAATATAAACTGACACCCTATTAAAGACAAGTTATCCATAAGTTATACTAAATATATTACAACAATCTGTCATATATTTATTACGAATAAATATAAACTTACACCCTATTGAAGATAAAAAATCTATTGGTTATACTCAGTATAATGCCTACCATAAAGCAAATGAGAGAGCAATCTAAGAGTTGGGGAATTTCCCTAAGAGGTTTGAGACTCAAGAAAGATATAGCAGATAGGATAAGTGACGCGCGAGCCGTCGTCTACGAGGAGAGGCTGCGGCGTGCAGTTTCGACCGGACGACTGCCCGCCGACCCCGAAAAACGCTCCGAGAAATTGGAGAACGAGACGACGGCCAGTCTGCGCGCCACCGCTTACGCGCAGCGTGTAAAAGAAGATCCCAGCGCACGTAGAAAACCCCTATGCAAGGCGTACTACAATAAGATTTATCAAGGGTTGGTGGGGGGACCTCCCAAGAAGAGGAGAGATATCGCCAGAGCTTTGGTGGAGGAGGGTCCCAGGATTCTCGCCGAAGAAGTCGAAGTTAGGGAAACTATTGATAGGGGTAGGAGGAAGATAGTATGGACTTTCGAGAGGGGGGTAGACAGGGAGATCGCTAATCGTATAATGAATAAAATTCGCCCAGAGATGACCACGGCATGTTACCTGAGGTATTCGTGCTCGTATCAGGAACATAGAGACCGACGCTACTATGATCTATCACAAACAATCAAAGGGCAGTCCGTGGATAAACGAGATCGCCAAAGCCGAGAGTTGGATATCCGATAGAGAGAAAGGTCGAATGGACATCGACAAAGTCGATAGACCAAACACAAAATGGACCTTCGTTAGTTGGATATCGGTCGAGGTGAAGATAATCATCGACGCTCAACAACTTCTCATGGGAGCGGGAAAACTCCCAGACTGGTTAAGACAGAAAAAGGGAATGTATTCCGTCGACACGTACGACGACTACTTGTGTCTGTTTAGGTGCATAGCCATCCAACGTGGAGAGAGACCAGACCGCTGTTGTGAGAAGGCACGAGCTCTGGCTCGCGAATACCTCGGGCATGATAACGGACCGGGTAGCCAGGGAATTCCCCTGGACGATATTAAGAAGGTCGAAGAGCGCTTCAAGCTGGGTATTCGCGTGTACGAGCCCACCGCCGATGGAGTGTGGTACCTCATGAAGGTTCCGGCAAATTACGAGTGGTTGGGGGGAAGACAATGACGATAGGAATGTTTGGAGGTCACTCGTTCCTCATAACGAATCTCCGCAAGATGACGAACGAGTACGGGTGCACCGGATGTCAACAACGGTTCACAAAGTCGTGTAACATGCACAGGCACGCGACCACCTGCATGGGTGGGAAGACCGTGGTGACATGTCCAGGTAAGAGGGTAGAGAGACCGCAGTCGGCCTACGAGAAGGCGTTCTATCCTAAGGGGTCAGCGAGTGTGAGGTCGATTCAATGGTTGAGCAGAGAAGAGGAGAGGGTGGGAAAGCACATACATCACGCCAACTGCGGTCACGGTGGTGAGAGGTGGGTGGCCGGTGATCCGGTCGACGGTTACTGTCACGAGACCGTGTTTCAGTTTCACGGATGCTACTGGCACGGGTGTCCGAGGCATTGCATGAGAGGTAATGCGAGATCGCTGTACAAGAGCTGCAGATGAGAGGCAAGGCAATCAGGGAGGGGGTTAGAAAGAAGTATCTGCCGGCCGACATAGATATGTTATCGAAGTCTCAGCAAGCAAAGATTATCTCATGGATTGACCAAGTCCCGGTGGTGGGGTTCAACTGTAGCAGGTACGACCTGAACCTCATCAAGCAGTACTTTGTAGAGAAGTTGGCGGCCACCGTGAATAAGGTGATGGTCGGAAAGAGAGCCAGCACGACGATGTTTCTGTTTACCCCGGAGTTTAAATTTCTCGACATCATCCAGTATCTGGGACCCGGTACCACGTACGACCGGTGGGTTAAGGCGTACGACTGTAAAACGGTAAAGTCTCACTTTCCGTACGAGTGGTTCGATAGCGCGGACAAGCTCGACCATCCGGGGCTGCCAGACTATCCCGAGTGGTACTCGAAGTTGAAGGGTGAGTTCCTACTGTCGTTGTCCGAGTGGAAAGAGTGTAAGAAGGTATTCCGAGAAAAGGGGATGAAGACGTTCAAGAATGGTTGCAACACTACAACGACTTGGATGTAGGACCGTTCCTGGAGGCTCTGAATAAAATGACAGAGTTCTACAGGGGAAGAGGTGTGGACATACTCAAGGATGTCTCTACCCGGTGTTTCCCTTCAGTACCTACTCCGCGGGTCGATCGATGGGAAGGCGGACACGCCCGAGCTGTGGTCACCGAAGTCTGAAACTTACGAGATGATGAAGCAGGGATTGGTCGGTGGTCCGTCCATAGTATTCTCCAGATACGCCGAGGCTGGAAGGTCGACGATCAGGGGTCAGGTGGGGAGTCGGGAGGAGAAGATGTGCAAGGCGGTGCTGGGGTACGATGCCAATGCTCTATATCTATCTACTCTGTCGAAGGACATGCCGTGTGGTGAGGAGCAGATATGGACGTGTGACGACCCGGAAAGGCAGTCGTATATAGACCGTTTCGTGAGGAAGGTCAGGAGTGAAAAGTGGTTCGGATTTGCGGAGTTGGATATAGAGGTCCCTGAAACGTTGAGAGACAAGTTCTCTGAAATGTCACCGCTGTTCGTTAATCGAGAAGTCGATGAGAACGAAGTTCCGCAGCACATGAAGGACTACCTGGCCGGGACCGGGAGGAAAAGAGTCGAAGGACAGAGAAAGCTCGTGGGGGCAATGTCCGCCAAGAAGATGATCATATACTCCCCGCTGCTAAAGTGGTATCTGGAGCACGGTCTGATCGTCAAGGCGGTGCATAGGGTGATAGACTACATGCCCGGCAAACCGTTTCAATGGTTCGTTAAAGAGGTCACCGCTGCTAGACGGGGGACGTCGACAAGAGCAAGGCGGTGTTGGCGGAGATATTCAAACTGGTTGGCAACGCGTGTTGTGGCAAGCTGATAGAGGCACAAGAGAGACACCTGAACACCACATATACGAAGGATGAGAAGACTGTCGATCGGGCACTGAGGTCGGCGTGGTTCGAAGACCTGGAGGAGATTGGGGAGGCTTACGAGATATCGAGCAGGAAGACTCGAGTGGTGATCAACAGACCGTTTCAGTGTGGCATAGCGGTCTACCAGTTGGCCAAGCTCCGGATGCTGGAGTTCTACTACGATTTCTTGGACAAGTACGTGGATCGCGGAGATTTCGAACTGATACAGATGGACACTGACAGCATGTACTTCGCGCTGTCGGAGAAGACGCTGGCGGCGGTGGTGAGAAAGAATATGAAGAGAAAGTTTAATAAGGAGAAGACCGAGTGGTTGGCGTGTGACGTGTGGAGCAACAGAACTCCGGGACTGTTCAAGCTGGAATTCGAAGGGGATAGAGCCATCGCTCTGTGTAGCAAGTGTTACTACGTGAGCGGTGATGGAAAATCTAAGCACTCGGCCAAGGGGATGTCGAAGAGATCTAACGATCTGACTTGGGGAAGGTATAAGAGTGCTCTCGAAGGGGGTAGGGATATGGCGGAGAACAGGGGATTCCGAATGATTAATGGGGTGATGAAGACGTACTGTCAACAAAAATTAGGACTCTCGGCGTACTACGACAAGAGGAGAGTGATGGAAGACGGGTTACACACCGAGCCTATAGGATAGATAAAAAAAAGAACTCTGAGAGAATACTAAAGACTCTGACGATCCGGGGGTAGCTGAGTGTCAGAAGGCACCGCGAGAAGTTCTTCGCGAACAAACCCTCGAGATGGCCCATCATCCAAATAGTAGAGCACGGGCTCATCGGGCTTGGTAATAGATCGATCTAGATGATATACATTGAGAGACCACATGGGATCAGTCGCGCGGCGGCTGCCACCTTCGAGCTCTCCCGGTTGATAGAGGTACCGGACGTCAATATCTGATGGAAGCCGTTGCTCCTCTAAACCAACGGGTCGCCCGCGCGAGACGGCAGAGGGCTCGCTCGTCACCCTTTTAAGCTTGATAGCATCTACGGACTTCTTACCTATCAATCTGGTCACCTCTCCGTTCAGTGCGGAGACCACGGCGGGCAGTCTGGCCACCCACTCGGTCGATCGCGAATGAGGGTCTACAAGTTCTTTAGCGTATTGGTGTCCGAACAGTCTCTCAGCCAGGGTTCGATTGAAGCGTTCCACGATCCCCTGGTCCCTGTGGATGTTGACGCGGCCGCGTCTGACAGAAACTTCGTGCTTAGCCAATAGATGAGAGACCGCGCCCATGAACTCGCGGCCGGGATCGACCTGGAGAAGATTCGGCCATTTGAGAGGACTCCTCTTATATATTCGGGAGAGAGCCTCGGCCACCTCCTTAGACTCTTTAGTGGCCAACGGCTCAGCCCCCTTATAACGACTCGCTACGTCAACGACTGTCAGCGCGTACTTGTACGTCTTACGACCGACGCGATCGTGAGGGAGAAACAGGAGGTCCGCTTGGTGAACTTGGTTCGGTACCGGCACGGGCGCGGAATATTGTGAGGCGCGGGTAAATAGATCTGCCAGATGGCCTGCTTCTTGAGCCATTCCTTGACAGCGTTTTCTGAAACCTTGGTCGCCGCCGCGAGGTTCTTGATGGCAGCGAGTCCCTTCCAGTAGCCGCGGGGGCTATAGTACGTGTTTGCTAGCTTGCGCTTTAGGCGAACCGATAGTTTGGTATTAAGTTTGCGCGTGTTCATCGTATGCGATGTATTCTAATATATCTGACAATCTCCAACATGCCCTCGCCAGATCGTCCGGTAACTGCGTCGATAATAATAAACCTTTATTGGAAGTACAATCGCGATTGGGGGTTAAGTTCTGAAGGAAATTGGGAAAATATAATCCCCCAGGATTGGTGGAGGAATCTAACATTCGCTTTGCGAAAAGGGTGGCCACTTTTTCGTCCTCCCGCCACGTCTCGAGAGAATCTCGGGCCAGACGAATCATACCCTTTGCACCAACCATGCGGTGTTTAAGGGCAGTGTAGCCTACATCAATCATAGCAAAATAAAGTTTGTCAACTGACATCGTTCTATATATATATATTTATAAAAAAAGTTATTTAAAATAATTAATTTAAAATCTCGATTGAATATAGTAGCCGACGAGCCCCACCACACCCATTCCCACGACGATGAACGCGATCTCGCGGTCTTTTTGGGGCTCTGACGGTACATAGAAATCTGAAAGTTGGGGCTCGCGATCCAGCGGCGCGAGACTTTTCTGCGGATATGCCAGCGCGTACTCGCGGTTGGCTTCTTCAACGTTTTGAAAAGTTTGTGCGGCGTGATTTTCGCGGCGAAGCTCTTCATTGACCCAGTCAAGATGGGCGGTTCGTTTTTTCGACCACGCTTCCTTTGCGCTATTGAGTTGTTCTACAAGTAAATCGTGACGCTTACGCTCTTCATCCACGTTCGAGCTTCTCATTTTAGAGAATATAAAGTTGCTACCGCTGAACGCCAATGCGTTTACAAGCGCACCACCTACTATTACTGCGATTGAAGCCATTTATTTCCATATATTAACTGGTAGAATTCCAGCTTTAACTAGATAATCTCGGGTCCAAACTGCGGCCGCTACATCTAAGGTCGCGAGCCCTACGTCTCTCGCAGTAAAGTCCAATTTGGGAGCGGATCCTCCTAGGGCCATCTTTGATAGTCGAGCATACCCGATACTGAAACCCGATATCACCACGGCGTGATAAAGCGCATTCACTAACATTTTACCATCTTGTTCAGCCTTATTATTATTATTGCATATAAAGGGGTCGCGATCAATGTTTAAATGGGGCGCGTCCAATCGCGATTGGTGTTTCGTAACTTTCTTCTGAACACTGGCTGGTTGTTTTTTCGATAATAGGGGGTATTTCCACACGCACAAGGCACCAACAACTGCCAGACCACCACCAACAACCCAACTCCAATTCACGAATTTGGGTTCAATCGGATTCGCCCAACCTCGATTGGGTGTTGAGTGTGCTTCCAATTCGTGAAGAATTGGGGGTGTTGTTGTACTCAACTCTGTCTTCAGATGTTTTGCTGTCTCCGTCCCCGATTGCAACGACTGTTTAGCCTCTCGAAGCTCGGCGAGTATTTTATCTTGTTTAACTTTTCGGGTGGCAGCCGCCGCCCGCCCAGCTGCCTGTCTTTTGGGATTTTTTATATGCGGTATGTCATCCAGTGGCGGAGTAACACTCGGGTTCGATTGGGTTGGAGCAATCGGGTTCAACTCCGTCACTCTCGCGGGTGTGTCTTGTGTCATCATTTTCAGGGCTTATAGTTCGTGGGCATATATGTCCAAATTGACAGTGTTTACCCGTGGTCAACGCGGTTGTCAGCGGAGCTAAGTACATTCCAAACTTGTGATAAATTGAGCAGCAGGCTGTTCTAAGAGTGTGACCTATAAAAGGGTCAGTCTCTAGATCGTCAATCAATCCCGCGGTGTTTGGTATAGGGAGAAGTATACTAACGGCGGTTGCGTACAAATGAATAACCGCCGATCCGAGAGTTTTTGTCATCTCCGCACCTAACCTAGATTCGTATCGCGCATACATTTTATCGATCTCCGCATCTGACATCTTATCCACCTGAAAAACTGAGAGACGCCTACCGAGATAATGCTCCGATTGTCCCTCAGCAACCAGCGCAGCTAGCCGCTCTCGTCGCGCCGCATTTTCATTTTCATTCGGAGTCGTTGCACTCAACCCAATACCAACCGCCGTTGGAGTTGATTCCGATTGCTCTGTCGGATCATTATCTATGTTGGCAGTCGGAGTTGAGGTTTCTTCTATTAGCTGATCGAGAAGTTCGTCGCAGTTCATTTTTCTTAAAATTAATTTAACTATTCTAACAAGTCTCATCACTTTAACATATTGCCAAGCGCACCACCCGATACTTATGATCACCATTATGCTCGCAACAAAGCTCGCAGCGGAGCACCAAATTGTTAACATTGTTAACCATTGTTCAGCATTTGTTCAACATTTGTTAAGCATTGTTCAGCATTGTTCAGCAATTGCTAAGCATTGTTCAGCATTGTTCAGCATTTGTTCAGTAATTGCTAATTGTATCCCCCGGACTCCGTCGGGGGATACTATGGATTTGACAGCGCGCCGCGTCCGCCGTAGACACTTCTTGTCCGGAGCATAACTCGAACACCCTTTGGAATATTTTCATGAAACTTCACACATGCATAGACCACGACCCGAAGGTGTGTCGCACACAAGAATGACAACTCTTGAATAGCTAATTTTTTAGTTATCTCCCTTTTTTGTTTCTCGCACTGATTTCGTGTCCGGAGCATAACTCCACCACCCTTTCGAATATTTTCATGAAACTTCACACATGCATAGACCACGACCCGAAGGTGTGTCGCGCACAAGAATGACAACTCTTGCATAGCTAATTTTTGAGTTATCTCCCTTTTTTGTTTCGCGCACTGATTGACCATAACTCGACCACCCTTTGGAATATTTTTATGAAACTTAACACATTCAATTAGACCACGAACCGAAGTGTTGTGCACAAGAATGACCGAGTTTTTTGTTTTGTGTGCACAGGATTTTGACAACTCTTGCATAGCTATAATTTTTCAGTTATCTCCCTTTTTTGTTTTGCGCACTCTACAAACTGGACAATAATGCATGAAGACCTGTTTTCTCGTCTGCTCTGTATACCTTTTCTTGTGTGCTCTGTACACCTTACCTGTAGAGAGAACAATAGAAACTGGGAGAACCATGTGCTAAGCATGGGCTAGCATGTGCAGATGTCCACTGCTTGACCACTGCTGACCAGGTAATTTATACAGGTAAATCACTACATTGGGTACTGTGTTGAAAATATTGTGGCATTATGTGGACCTCTGCAGATATATGTAGATAAATATAGGACTATTAAAAAAAAATCTGGTCTCCAATAGCAAGCATTATTATTTTTAAACTTTTTTTGGTCATTTTTTTTTTTTTTTTTTTCATTTTTTTTTTTCATTTTTTTTTTTATTTTTTTTTTTTCAAATTATTTTTCAATTTGACTGGAAAAAAAATCTGGGCTCCAGTAGCAAGCATTATTATTTTTAAACTTTTTTTTTCCTTTCTTTTTTTTTTTCATTTTTTTTTTTCATTTTTTTTTTCAAATTATTTTTCAATTTTTGTCCAGTAGCATAAGGTCGTAAGTGCTATATACAGACTATTCACCTGTGCATGTGCTAGCATGTGCAACTGACCACTGACCACTTACAGGTAATTTATACAGGTAAATGATTATATTACATTTCCGTAAACTGTGTTGAAAATATTGTGGCATTATGTGGACCTGTGCAGATATATGTAGATAAATATAGGACTATTAAAAAGATTCTGGGCTCCAGTAGCAAGCATTATTATTTTTAATTTTTGAACTTTTTTTCCATATATTTTTTTTTTCAAATTCTTTTTCAATTTTTGTCTAGTAGCATAAGGTCGTAAGTGCTATATACAGACTATTATCATATAATAAAACAATTATTGACTAGTGAGCCATAGAATATAATCTGATATTCTATGGTTCACTAGTCAATAATTGTATAATATGTTCGGGCCAGTGAAAATTGCTTTCGGGCCCAGGCTCGAGGTCAAGGCGGGACAAGGCGAGGCATCTGATTCCGCGCAATTCTTGTTTACTTATCTCCCTTTGTTGTTTCGTGCTCTGATTTTGTATCCAGAGCATAACTCGAACACGCATATACGCATTGCTCTAATGGTCCTCTACCGCCCTGTGCCAAATCCACGTTCGTTCTGCCCCCGTCAAGCCCAGGGTCAAGGTCACATACTTAGTGCTTCAAAAACATTAACGCTTGGGTAAATATCTTATACTTTCTGTTTTCTTTCATGGATCATGGATCATCTTCATATTTCATATACGCATTGCTCTAATGGTCCTCTACCGCCCTGTGCCAAATCCACGTTCGTCCTGCCCCACCAATCCCAGGGTCAAGGTCACATACTTGGTGCTTCAAAAACTTTAACGCTCAGGTAAATATCTTATAATTTTTATTTCCATTCACGGATCAACTTCATATTTCATATACGCGTTGCTCTAATGGTCGTCTACCGCCCTGTGCCAAATCCACGTTCGTCCTGCCCCCGCCAAGCCCAGGGTCAAGGTCACATACTTAGTACTTCAAAAACTTTAATGCTCTGGTAAATATCTTATAATTTCTGTTTTCTTTCATGGATCATCTTCATATTTCATATACGCATTGCTCTAATGGTCCTCTACCGCCCTGTGCCAAATCCACGTTCGTCCTGCCCCCGCCAATCCCAGGGTCAAGGTCACATACTTGGTGCTTCAAAAACTTTAATGCTCAGGTAAATATCTTATAATTTTTCTTTCCATTCACGGATCAACTTCATATTTCATATATGCGTTGCTCTAATGGTCCTCTACCGCCCTGTGCCAAATCCACGTTCGTCCCGGGTTAACATCATATACTTAGTGCTTCAAAAACTTTAACGCTCAGGTAAATATCTTATAATTTCTGTTTCCTTTCACGGATCAGCTTCATATTTCATATATGCATTGCTCTAATGGTCCTCTACCGCCCTGTGCCAAATCCACGTTTGTCCTGCCCCCGCCAAGCCCAGGGTCAAGGTCACATACTTGGTGCTTCAAAAACTTTAACGCTCAGGTAAAAGAAAATTTTGACTTGCAATTTGGCCTCATTTATTATCAAAGCGATATGTGGGACATCCGTGTTCTATGAACACATTTTCTAGTTTATTAAACTTTCCACACATGCATAGAAGACGACCCAAAGGTGTGTCGCACGTAAGAATGACAACTCTTGCGTCGTTAATTTCTTAGTTATCTCCCTTTGTTGTTTCGTGCACTGATTTCGTGTCTGGAGCATAACTCGAACACCCTTTGGAATATTTTCATGAAACTTCACACATGCATAGACCACGACCCTAAAGGTGTGTCCCGCAAGAATGACAACTCTTGCATCACTAATTCTTTAGTTATCTCCCTTTGTTTTTCCGTCACTGATTTTGTCTCCGGAGCATAACTCGAACACCCTTTTTTCAAACTACTTGTGTATCTGGGGAGGGGGATACACATGCGCTTGTCGACAAGCGTCCATTTCTAGTTAATTATAAAATTAATTGATAACTTCGTAAGTAGTTGGTTGATCAGTCTTTAGCAAAAGCTTGGCGTGCTTAGTTTCCGAAAGTATCCGTCTAACCTCCAGGCGCTCCTCGCGCGTTGGGATAACGTCATTCTCTCGAAGACAGTCATCGAATGAGTCTCGGTCCTTGCAGTGAAAGAGGGCGACCCATTTCGTTTGCTCGCGCAGATCCTTGAGGACGGCGTTGTACTTTTGAGTGGATATCCATACGCTTTGCCTAGCATGGCGGCCAGAAAATGCGAGCTCAGAGAGCATGTCCTTCTTTTTGGTCAACGCCGCCTTGGCCGAGCTATCGTCAATCACGTATAGGGTGGGCTCACCCTGGAATGTTTGGTATAAACCACGCAACCAATCGTGAAGCCTATCACCGGGGTCAATAACGTATACCTCAGGGTCGGTCCATATCCACGTTCGCCGCTGATAAGTATCGTTGTGCCGCACAGTGGGACACAGGATCACAATATGACGAAAGGCATCGCGGTAGGAGCCCTCGAGCAAGTCTAGGATGAAAACCGTTTTTCCACATCCTGTCTGCCCACATATTATGGCAGAGTGGGCATCTCCAATCGTGAATTGGTATTGATTGCTAATTTTCTTAATTTTTTCAAATTTATTAATTAATAAATCGTTAGAATGATTGCTAATTTTCTTAAAATTAATTAAATCAGTAGAGTGCTGAGACGTATCGGCCATCTTCGATGTTGAGTTGTGCGTCTGTAATTATATATAAGTACACGTTCAATGGCCCGGCTCCGTCCGCCTCTTTGGTTATCTGGATCGTCACACCCTCGCTAGCGTTCTCAACTTGGCGTCCGCTGCCGTGTATTTGGTCATCGTCGCTGGCTCGCATGTCTAGCCATAACGCGTATTTGGTATTCAGGAACTCCGCGAGGGAGACGGCCGAGAGATGCAGGTCTTTGGCAACCGCTGCAACCTCCGAAGAGCGCTAATTAGAGCCGGCAGCAAACTGCTTTCTTACTTCGTCCCACTGCTGGTGCGCGCGAAGACCCGCGCTGTAGAGTTGATTGGGAACTCCCTCGATCGTCACCTCTACCTTCGTGATTTTGGGGTTATAGAAGTTGTCGGTTTTTCTAGCACCAAACGCGAACCGAGCATCCTCGAACAACATCAGTATACCTTTCATAGAGCGGGCGGGTACGTTGACGTTAATATTCCACAATGTGTCGCCTTTGTCTTTCGTCATCTTGCGATGGCGAAGAACTCGGTCGTAAAGTATGGCAACGCGCCCGGCGTACTGGGTTCTGATAAATCGCGCGAGTTCGGGCATCGTGACCATGTCGTACTCCAGCGAAACATTATCGATCGTATACGTCGATAACATGTCGCTGGTTATGAGAACTCGGCCGTAGTCGTTGAACGTTAGTTCGTATTCGAGGCGGTCAGCCAAAGCGCTCTGATAGTAGGGCATGTGACTCTCCAGCAACTCAAAGTCGAGCGGGATGTAGAACGGTTTGCCGTAAGCGCCCGCGACCGCATTGTCACTCGCGTTGTTATCTACCTTGTTACCAGCCCCGATTCTAAGTTTGGTTACGTTCTTATTTTTGCTGGTGTCAATACCCTGATAGACAGCGTTTTCGCGCTCTTGCGCCGTCTTCCATAGGTCCTGATAACAATGGTAGACGTCGCTGTCGTCGATCGACATCACCTCATTACCAGAAATCTTTATCATGGTCTTCTTGACGATGGCGCGACCAAGGTTCTGAGCGACGGTTCGGTCGTCGACGTCAGCGAAATAGTGAAAGCGAGGCGAACAGTACCCGGCACAATGACGTCGTTAGCTCCGAGGTTGGGGAAGCGGACCAAGAGCTGCTGGTTCTGGTCGATCGTCGATGGGTTGTTCGTAATAACGACACTCTGTCTCACGCCTTTTGCCCCGAGGGGCTCACGCAGTCTGCGGTATGGATTGAGTTTGCGACCGTATTGACTCGAAGACATAATTTAGTGAAACTATATTAAACCCTTATGGTTTTGTCTTTAATACATAATTAATTTTAAGAAAGTTATAAAGATGGATGATTACGATATTAACATGGATGAAATCGGCAAAGACGATTTCCGCGATGATGATGACATCGATGACTATGACGAAACGACCTTCATAGAGACACCAGCACCCCCAATTCCACTTTTGTTTGATCCAGGCGCACCACGAAATACGCCTTTGGTTAATCCACGTGCATCTTTGTTTGGTCCAGACGCACCGGGAACTTCATCTGCTGGTGTCCCTATGTGGGAGGCCCACCCGCAACTCGGCGTGGGCGGGCGGTGCCGAGATTCCTGCGGGGATCTCCAAGGATGAACTGGCGCCTCTCGAGGAAACGAATTCTCGGTGAAACGGTGGGAGAGTGAGGTGTCTAAAAACGGCATCAAGGCCACGTTGGAGTTCCGCAGCACTAAAAGAGGAGACTTGTGGGTTAAATGGGGTAATAGCTGGAAGTTGCTGACGTACAAGAACGACCCGACCCAGTTCCTCAGCCCCTCTTCCGTGAACCAATATGGAGTATCCCTCGCTCGAGCTCTCGGAGTGATCGATGATCGGTCGCAGCTGCCTCAACAAATGGTAAAAACCCTACAGTCTACCGACAAAACGCTGGCGAAGACGGCCGCCGCTATAGAAATGAGCGAGCTCAGCGATGTCCCTCGTATAGCCACCGACGCTATTAACACAGTGGAAACCACGGTCAACGAAATGAACGGCACGAAATATGACCCACCATTACCTCTTCGCGAACTCCGGGGACTCAATAAGGCTCTGCAAAAAACTCGGGGCGAACTGGTCAATAACCTCTCCAAACTCACGGCGCTGGACAAACATATCGCGCTAGAAGAAAGAAAACTTGGGGAAATCCGTGACGATAGAGAATCTACCGAGCGGATCAACAAACTCCTGCGGTCATTGCGGGACGAAAGAGAAGCTCGCTTGGAGGCTGCTTCGACTAACCGTGAGACGCTTTCCGGCCAATTAAGTCGGAGCCGCGAAACAATCTCGAGGGTTCTGCACGAGGACACGACACTCGGTGAGCGTCTTCGCACTCTGTTCAGAGAGAAGGGCGTCACGATATTAACCATCATCGCAGCTTTCAGCATGATTATATCGACCCTAATTCTATCTATATCGTCTCTATTTGTAGCTGTCAATGCTGGTGCCGCACCAGCACCCGCACCAGCACCAGCACCGGCACCCGCGCCATCCGGCGGAGCCAAGGAGTGGATAAAAAAACAACTAAAAGCCCTCGCCAGTCTCCTGGCTAAATTAGCAGGAAAGTTGGCTGCCGCGCTGCCTGGTTTGATAGGAGGTCTCCTCTCCTTCTTGTTATCTATATTATCAAAAACGGTCGGATGGCTCGCCGAGAATACCTGGGCTTTAATCGTGGCCATCGCCGGTCTCCTACTATTCTTCGCCAGAGAGTTCCTAAAACCAAAGCGTAAATAATCCGATCGCCACGAGGGCGACGACGAGCGCTAATTTCTCCTCCTCGTGTGTTGTGCTTCCAATCTCGATTGGTGTTTCAACATTGTTGATGGAACTCGATGGTGCATCCAATTTATGAATTGGGGGTACTGGGTTCGATTATGTTGAAGGATGTGTATCCATTTTGTGTTTTGGGGATTTTATGAAATCTTTTTCAAATTTATTTGAATTTACAACTCCGCGCCCGATCATCTTGGGTGGGAGCTTGATGATACCCGTGTTCACGTTCCCGTTGCGGCCGATTTTTTGATTGGTGGTTGCGACTACGATCTGATTATTGTAACCGTCAACCAGGTCGTCTCGTAGTATCATATTGCTCGGCGCCATATAAGGACCTATTCCAAATGCGTAGTCTACCGGGGTGCGGGCAGTCTGCAAAACGTCTTGATAATTCTGGATCGCCTTCTGGAGGTCCACCTTAGCTGAGATGGCGTCCTCGACAAGTGCCAAGAACTGTTTTTGCTCGTCAAAGGCCGTTCCCGTACCAAGTATAGCGCTGCACGTTTGCTTCTGTGAGGCGAGGATTGCCCATACGTATATGCGAATGGATTCGTTGAGACGAATAACCCCACCCTGCGTAAATCTAGTGCTTTCATCTAACATAAATGTGGTCCAAGCATTTCGCATCTGTGGAGTATCACCCAGGTCTAGGTATTCCACATGGGCTACTTTAGTAGGCAGCCAATGGCAATCACCATCATTACACGCAAGTCCACCAAGCACTTCAGCACCGAACGTCATCTTATTCAACTTATAATTATATTTAGTACATGTTGCCATTTTTCTAACTGGTGGTGGGGTGGCCCCTCGAGCGCTCCATAGCCCTGAGAAATATACTGGAAACTTTATTCCAGACGCCTCCCCACTAACTAAGCCTTTAAGGTGAACTAACCCTAAACTGTTGGTCGGGTGTATACTTTCTGTCTCCAGTCGGCGTCTTTTGATACCCCAAATTCGCTACACAATCTTTCGAATGCCTTACGGTCGTATGCGCTGGAAATGGGATCCCAGCCATCGTCTTGAGGCAGTGGAATACCTAGTTCTTTGAGAATCCTCCTAATTGTGTAATACACGTGAAAGTTGTAGACACTTCGGAGCATGATATTCTCGGATGTCAAATGGTCTTGATGCGAAACTCCGCATCCGGCCGTTGCGCACCATACAGCGAAATGTAGCTGGTTCTGCCAGAAGTTCATATGGGAAAACTCGCATCTTAGTAATACATCTTGACTAGTAGTCTTTGGAACTACATATTTCTCAAACGTGTTAGGGAAATTGGTGGTAAAGCCACTGGCCGGTCTAACCGTTACGGTTGGGTGTACAAGGTGGTTAACAACGTCTTTTTGCTTGTATTTACCACCGACCGCGTACTTTGCATTAGAGTTAAAGCTAAATGCTTTTGTATCCATTGAAAGATATTATTATGTTTGCTACTATCACTAATGTTCAAAAAGGGAGTTGTGGACTTCAAAAATTAATAGACAACTGCTGCGGACAACGCCGGGTAGGCCTCAGATCAATCACGTTCACGGTCGGCGGGAGGAAAAACGTTGAAACGCTCGAGTTTTTCACATCAGAAGTCGAGGGTGTAAGCCATGTGGCTTTCGGAAACTACCTCATAACTGAACCAGTGACCTCAGGATTTCGTAGAACTCCAGATGCTATAGTACCTCACGGTCTTTGGAGTTTCGGAGATCTCCAAGCTTTTGTCGCGGAGAAGATTCCTGGTGTAGTCACTCTCGCAATCTCGAAAGCCACGGGGCTCACGACATTGACCGTTGATAGGCGTTTAAGGATCTCACCGGGGTTGGGCTCACTGTTAGGATTTAAAATAACATACCCTTACAACGATGACGGAGTGTTTGATCCTGGCGAGCACGTCGGCACGACCCCGGTGAACTTCGCCATCACGAAAACTCTCGGGGTGCACCTGGATCGGGTGAACACATCGTACAACACGGTAGACGGCACTCCCACCACATTACTGAAAACCGTGCCCGCTAGCGACTGTTTCTTTGGTGAGACCCTGACCTTAGACTTCCCACACCCCGAGATGAAAGTTTTGGAATCGGGACACATCCACGAGTTGAAGATTTCTATTCTCGATGATAAAGGGCGAGAGTTGAAGAACGATTACCCGATTTCGGTCGTCCTAGAAATTTCAAATTAATTAATTTAAGAAAATTATTTAGAATTAAACGCATGTTCGTAATATATATATTATCAACATTATTGAAAATGAGTATATACGGACCAGGTAGTTCTTCCGATTGGGTGACAAATTCAAAGAATTTGGAACCGACAGAAGGGGGATTCATCCCGACAGAGGGCGACTTTTTAACTACCCAAAAAACAAAGGCCTTGGTCAATAAAACTATATCGAGGGCCACGGACGAGATTCACAAGAGTCTACTATCACAACTTAGAGAATATGCCCTGGCTGTGAATACACAAAGTCGTGAAGAAACGCATACGGAACTAAACGAACTAGGTGAAAAAATAACCAAATTTCGAAAAGAGGCCCGGTTGGGGATTGATAAAGTCCGAGAAGACCACCAGGCGGACCTTACGGAGGCTTATGATGCGTTGCGCTTAGAGGACTCTCTCATCGGTGAAGCGACACTTACCGAACTAGACGGGAAAATAACAAAATTTCGAAAAGAGACCAGGTCGGATAATGATAAAGTCCGAGAAGACCGCCAGGCGGCCCTTACGGAGGGTTATGATACGTTGCGCTTAGAGGACTCTCTCATCAGAGAAGCGGCACTTACCGAACTAGACAAAAAAATAACCAAATTTCGAAAAGAGGCCACGTCGGGTATTGAGAAAGCCTGAGAAGACCACCAGGCGGACCTTACGGAGGTTTATGAGGTGTTGCGCTCAGAGGACTCTCTCGTCCGAGAAGCGGTTGCCGAACTAGATAAAAAAATAACCAAATTTCGAAAAGAGACCCGGTCGGGTATTGATAAAGTCCGAGAAGACCACCAGTCGAACCTTGCGGAGGCCCTTGCGGAGGCTTATGATGTGTTGCGCTTAGAGGACTCTCTCAACAGAGAAGCGACACTTACTGAACTAGACGGGAAAATAGCCGAATTTCTGAAAGAGACCAGGTCGGGGGTTGAGGGGGTCCGAGAAGACCACAAGGAGGCTATTGCGGAGGCTTATGGGGCGTTGCGCTCAGAGGACTCTCTCAATAAAGAAGCGGCACTTACCGAACTAGACGAAAAAATAACCAAATTTCGAAAAGAGGCCCGGGTGGGGGTTGAGGGGGTCCGAACGGGTATTGAGAAAGCCCGAGAAGACCACCAGGCGGACCTTACGGAGGCTTATAGGGTGTTGCGCTCAGAGGACTCTCTCAGAGAAGCGGCGGTTGGTGAACTAGACGGAAAAATAACCGAATTTCAAAAAGAGGCCCGGTCGGGTATTGAGAAAGCCCGAGAAGACCACCAGGCAGCCCTTGCGAAGGCTTATGAGGCGTTGCGCTCAGAGGACTCTGTCATCAGAGAAGCGGCGGTTGCTGAACTAGACGGGAAAATAACCGAATTTCAGAAAGAGGCCCGGTTGGGTGTTGAGAAAGCCCTAGAAGGCCACCAGGCGACCATTACGGAGGCTTATGATGCGTTGCGCTTAGAGGACTCTCTCAGCAGAGAAGCGGCACTTACCGAACTAGACGGAAAGATAACCGAAGTTTCCGATAAACTGAAACATGATCGTATAGCCGCGACCAAAGCTCTTGAGGAGGCCTCTTATAATATTCGTACTGAGGCATATAACGCAAACAGTGCGCTTGCCGGAATAGTGCGAACAATGAAAACGCTAAAACGTGCCATAACAGTTTGGGCTGAGAAGCGGGGCCCATTGGTTGAGGGGCACTATGAATATTCGTCGGTGCCAAAGCGAGTAATAAATGTGGGGGATACACTATGACAGCTGCGGGTGAAGTTATCCAAATGGCGGTCTGCTCGGTTAATGATAGTGGTAAACCTGTGGGCGCGGTCGCGATAAATATTGTAGTAGATGGGGAAGAACGGGGGGTTGGAGTCACTAAAATCTCTGGAGATAGTTCGACGGTGGTTTCGTTCTCCGGTTATGATCGAATTAGACTTTCCAAAGGTAGTGTTATTAACTTTGTTACAAAATTCGGTGACCAAGAGAGTTCTTCCACTATTGTCTCGTTGTTAATTGAACTTATTTTGTAAATACTAATATATTGAAATAAATTTGTAAAATTTAAATATGAACGAATCAACGCTTCCAATTGTCAATACCACTCCATCAACACTGTGTACAATTAACGAAAGAAGTTCAGATTTTAGGTTGAATAATATCGTCGCTATGCAGGTGAACATGGCTGAAGTATCTAGCACGGCTCTGGCGAGTGTTTCTGTGTTGTGTGGGGCGGGGACAGCTGCAACTATATCCACCATTATAACGGTTCCCGTAGCGGGGATTTTATGTGCGGTGTCGGCCGTTTCTGGGTTGTTGTGTATGGTAATTAGGGCGTCTGGTGGAAAACTCGAGAAAAAATGTAGAAAACATGATAGAATATTCGTTCTCGCCAGGTCGAAGAAAAATACCATCGACGTTATGGTGTCCAAAGCGTTGGCCGATAAGAAAATATCAAATTTAGAGTTTGAATCCGTGGTGGAAGAAATGGGGAGATACGAACAATTAAAAAATGATATAAGAATCAAAGCGCGCGCCACCATGCCCAAGATTGAGTGTACTGATTGGGATAAATTTAGGGAAAAACTTGGAGATAAAGTCGGAAGAAATGTTACAACACCAATATAAGAAAAATAATTAATTTTCTTATATTGGTGCAATAAACAAATTTACATACCTATACAACATGTGTTTTTCACTGAGAATTACGCCGTAATCGCATAACAAATTCAGTCGAGGATTACACTGTAATCGCCTGTGTAAATTGATACACTCGGCTATAAATAACTGTCTGTTTACCTCGGCTATCAATTTACGCATGGTTCATAACCCGTGTAATTGAAACATTGTCGTAAATCGATAATTGTACAACACTAGGTAATGTTTATCATAACAGCCTACATGGTCGTGTGGGTTAAGGCGATACTCTATAGAGACGAGGGTCGTGGGTTCGCGCCGCGGTTGGAGCTAAACATTTTTATTTATTTATTTCTATCCCTACAAATGTCGCTATGGTAAACAACTGCATGACAACGGCGTTCGGAGTCCGACCGCTTGAGGTTGATGAAAAATAAATTGCCAGTTTACAAAAAAAAAAAAATGAGCAGACAACTCCGGCCGTTGTCATGGTAAACAACTGCATGACAACAGCGTTCCGAGTCCGACCGCTCGAGGTTGAGAAAAATAATTTCAGATAGCCCCCGTTTTACATACCTCGATAAGGAAAATACACTCGGCTATAAATTATTAGTAGTTGTTTTTTTTTTTTTCAATAATAATTTTTCAATATCTTTATAAGCGATATCGTAGAAATGTACATTCGTAAACGAATCGTTGGGTTTTAAAATTTTTGTATAATACACCTTAGTTTCATATCCGATACGCATTATCTGTCTTAATGTTCGTATTTGCCTCTTGTATAGTTGACATAATTGCCGTATAATATTTTAAATGCAACGTTTTTATCGGAGCGTAATAAATTACGCTGGTATTTCATGTATTCGATATCACCTAGTGTTCTCATTTTATAGAATTTATATACAGGATTATAACCCCCGTAAGCTTCGTAAACTTCTTCAACACAGTCATTAAAAATTTGCAATTCAAATTGTATTGTATTATCCATTTTCTCTAATAATATTGGTACTTGTTTTTTCTGTTCAATTTTCCAATTTTATAAAATTAGTTTGATAATGTTTTTTTACAGTGTTTTAATGCTGTAGAAACACCGTGACTTATTAGATCGATTCTATCTTTCTAACTGACTTTGATTTGAATTATTACTAAACGATAATACTTGCGAGCACGTAATCCCTTGTTAGCCATTATTCGATGAGTAGCCTGAGTGCCACCGCATGGTGGACATAGCAATGACTCGGCTTTGGTCCCTACCCCACAATGTCGACATGGGCGAGGTGAAACGGAACCTCTTCGCATCCATGCACGGTGATGTTTGCAATATTCGTAAATACCGGTGCGAAAACATCTCTCGTGACTACCTGTCTTCAACCACGCACACTTAACTAGAACCATTATGTTATATATATACTGAGTATAACATAGGGATTTTTATCTCTAATAGGGTGTAGCTTCTCATGTCATAAATATATGGTCTCGCGGTAGTAGTATATAAGAGTCACAAATGATACCATCATGCTGTGGAAGGTGCCGCGCGTAGCTGGCACCTTCCATAGGTGATGGTGGTATCATTGTGACTCTTATATACTACTCCCGGTAAATGGCACATTGAAAAGAAGTTACCCACCCACCTATTTCTGTTAGACTACATGTATATATATAGTCTTAACCCTTACACCGCTATCTTAAATTTGACGTCTGCTGTTTTCATCATCAAAAACATCCTTTGACAGCACTTTAGAATAATTTACAACATGCTTTGACAGCACTTCAGAATCATTTCCATTGGAAATGATTCTGAATAGCTGTCAAACCATGTTTTTATTTAGAAATAAGGCAAGATATAACAGCAACAGCAGATGACAATTGTTGAGTGTAGCGGTCTAATGGTAAACAGGAATTTGCGGGTGGGGTAATATTTTCCGAATGGACCATTGCTGGCTCCTAGGACCGAGTGGCTAATAGCACATCTGTACCACATGATCGGACAGAGTCGGGTTTCTCCAGCTAGTGCATCTGTACAACGGGAGAGGACAGAGCCTGGTTTCTGACTCGGTGTAGGAGAGGATGAACCTGCTACCCAAGGATCATGGCGAGTTTGTGACGCCGGAATACTGGGAAAAGTTCTTCAAGAAACGCGGAGCTAAGGCCTTCGAATGGTACGTCTTAAATAGAGAATCTTACTTACAGATATTTACTAACTCTTGCAATGCTGAATTAAATTTTGTTGTCTGCTGTTTATTTTCTATTTTTGAAAAAAATGTTTTTATCCCATCGAGTAGCGAAAATCGGATATAGGGATGCAATAGTCGTCCGTCCATCTGTCTGTCAGTCAAATTTTCCATTCTGCTATAACTTCTTTAGCATATGACTGATTCATATACATGTTTATTATCATCCATATTTTCATTCCTCACCCCACCCATGCTCTCACGTGCCCAAGGTCACAGTCAAATGACTTTAAAATTTCACATTTAGTAGATGTGTTCGCGTTTCTCGCGTAGATGTGTGCGAGTTTCGCAATTCTCCTGTAACTTCATGTACATGTTTATTATTATCCATATATTCATTCCCCACCCCACCCTTTGTGCCCAAAGTCAAGGTCAAATAACTTTGAAATTTCACATTCAGTAGATGTGTGTGCGTTTCTCCATTTTACTATAATTTCTGTACCGTATAAGCGTTTGCCTTGTAACTACATGTGCATTTTTCTCGTCATTCATATTTATACATTCCCCACCCCATCCATGCCCCCCACCCCGCCAAGGTCAATGTCAAATAACTTTGAAATTTCACATTCAGTAGATGTGTGCATGTTTCTCCATTCCACTATAACTTCTTTAATGTCTTGGAACTTCAGGTGCATGTTTCTCATCATTCATATGTTCATTCTCTGCCAGACCCATGCTCCCCACATTCCCAATGTCAACTTCAAATAAATTAGAAATTTCACGTTCAGTAGATGTGTGCGAGTTTCGCAATTCTCCTGTAACTTCTTTAGTGTACAAGCTATTGGCTATTGGCTTGAAAGTTCATGTGCATGTTTCTCATCATTCATATTTTCATTCCCCACCCCAACGATGTTCCCTCCTTGCCCAAGGTCAAGGTCAAATAACTTTGAAATTTTGCATTCAATTCTAGATGCGTGCGCATGTCTCCATTCTCCTATACATGTAACATCTTTTCTGTATGAGCGATTGACTTAGAATTGAATATGCATGCTATGATCCAACCACCACAGGTCCACAGTGATGGGATACTTGCCGTTGGCTGCATTCTTGTTTATAGAATGTTGACTTACAGATATGATAAAGTCACAGATATGGTTCATTTACAGGTAAAACAAATTTATAGATATGATTCATTTAGAAATAGAAAGGGACATCCCCAGGTATGTTTCGTTAATAAATCATCTTTCCAGGTATGGAGAATACCAGGAGCTGTGTGGCGTACTCCACAAGTATGTGCGTCCCCAGGAGAGGGTGTTAGTGGTGGGATGCGGGAACTCACAGCTCAGTGCGGACCTGTACGACGTTGGCTACCACAGTATTGTCAACATCGACATCAGTGACGTCGTCATCAGACAGATGACGGAGAAACACAGGGAAAGACGGCCGGACTTGGTTTTCCAGAAGATGGATGTCACCAATGTGAGTACATGTCGTGTTTTAAAAATAAAACACATTCTATTGATAGGAATCGGAAGCTCTACCGTATGGTCAGTATTTTCAGTACTTTGATTTTCTGTTCAAAGAACAGAAAATCAAAGTACTGAAAGTACTGACCATACGTTAGAGCTTCCAGTTCCTATGCTTCCATTATATAGAACTAGCGCAGGTAGTGTTCACAAAATCAAGTTCTACTTGACAGATCTTAACCAAATTTGGTATGCAAGTTTATCATGGCTAAAAGAAAAACCCTTTTCACATTTTCCGGCATACATATTGTCGCCAACCTGTCCACCTGTTTGTCTGTCTGTCTGAATAGTGTTAAAGTATTTGACTACCTACTATCTCCGTTACTGTAAGTCGGATTGGCTTTAAACTTCATACACTCATTTGTCATTACTTTGTTAAAACTTTGTAAGGGGTACATTCTCCATCAGTGTTCCTGATTTCTTATTCTAGTGAGTTAGATCCCCTTGTTATGGAATGGCATTATTGTGTTGCCCCTGTCCATGTGTCCATCTGTCAGTCCGTCCGTCCGTCCAAAATTCTTGTGCAGGATGTAACTTCGTTATGGTTGGAGGAATTTCGAAATAAGTTTGCACAAATGTTCACCATGACCAGACGGTGTGCAGTTCAAAGGTCAAGGTAACACTTAGAGGTCAAAGATCAGAACATTCTTGTCTGGGCTGTAAGTTTATCATGCATAAAGGAATTTCGAAATAAAAAATGTTCACCAATGCCCTTTTCACCAGCCTACGGCCCACAGGTACTACTGTCTGTTTCACGAAACCTGCCCAAATTTTACGGCCATATAAACAATTCAAAAACAATATTTTTTTCGATAGTATTAAATTAAAGGAAAATTTAAGAATGAGCCTTCTTTTTATTTCGTGAAATTTGGTCAAATATTGATTTTATTGCGAAAAAAAATTTCCCCATGTTAAATCCCCATAGACATCTTCACGGAGTGAAGATGTCTACGGGGATTTAACAGGGAAATTTTTTTGGGGAATTTTTTGAATTTCAGAAATACTGGACCGATTTTTAAAATTTAACTTTTGTTTTCTTAGTTACATCATATCCAAGCTATCTAGTCAGGTTTCGGAGTCAATTTCCAAAATTTTTCGTTTTTTGACTCCTCCCACACTCCCTTACCTCTTTTTCCCCCATGTTAAATTCCCATAGAGAAATCAATTTTTCGTAATAAAATCAATATTTGACCAAATTTCACGAAATAAAAAGAAGGCTCATTCTTAAAATTTTCCTTTAATTTAATATTATCGAAAAAAAGATTGTTTTTGAATTGTCTATATAGCCATAAAATTTGGGCAGCTTTCGTGAAACAGACAGTAGTAAAGTGACCTTTCATGGGGAATTTCCTTATGGTACGTAGCTCTGTGCCAATTATGTGTGTATGGGCTTTATTGTAAACTGGCCGATTATGTCTCACTAAGCCTATAGTGTTTTCTTTTTATGCCACCGGGTTTCGAAGAAATGGGTGGCATATAGTGTTTGGACCGTCTGTCCGTCCGTCCGTCCGTCCGTCCGTCCGTCCGTCCGTCTGTCTGTCTGTCTGTCTGTCTGTCTGTCCGTCCGTCACACTTTTCGGTTAACCAATTTGTCACAGTTTCTCAAATATGCTGCAGTGGCATCCGCGTTCGACAGACGCATTTCTTGTTTGATTATTTATTGGTTACTATGTTGATACATGTATCATTACCGTCATGTGACTTGTTAGGCTGTGGCCAGACGTTTTTTCTGATACCAGTTTTCCATGCAACTTCCGGTGTTGTTTTTCTTTGATATGTATGTTTTGTGATGTACCATTTAAGCCAGTATCTGAAAATAAAAAGAATTCAGGAAGCCCCAACTCTGATAGGACTGTTGCAGACCATATATATGTATACTGTGTCTACATGTTTCACTATGACTAAATACCACCATACTTACGCGCCACCCAGTCTGATAACATAACCTTATATTTATGGAGGAAAGCATTACATTTATTTCTGTGAACTGTCTATCGGAGTATGTCTCATAGAGAATAGTAGGTTAGTGCCGTGAATGGGAAATAATATCTGGCAAGGCTCAGGAAACGGGATGGGCGAGGCTCTGCCGAGCACATCCCGTTTCTGTGCCGCGCCAGATATGTTTTCCCATTCACGGCACTAACCTACTATTCTATTTATCCCGTCAACATCTACAAATGGCTGTAAAATGCAAAAATAGTATTGACTGGATATCAAAAATGTTTCACGGCACCGTGTTTCACGGCACATACGCACTGTGTTGATGGGATAAAACTAGAAAAACGAAAAGATGTATTACATTTTTTGAAGAATAAAAAGTACTCTGTGTACTCTATCTCCTAGAAATCATTGTTTCATACATCAATTTTAAACCAATGTCAATGAAAAATAAAATTTTACCAAGTTTTATTACAAAAATCGGATGATTATTTTATTAATAATATTTTGCTAATTAATTTATTGCCAAGGCCTACTTTGACTATTGTGTAACATGATCCACTGTTGTATGTATGTACATGTATATATGAGGGCCTCATGGAAGATTAGTTTGAAGCTAAATGTGTAACCCTCAAGTCTATTAAATTATTATTATTATTACCCATTTTACGGAAAAACAACACAATTATATTATATCAATGTGTGGATATGACTGCTTTTTTAGCTCATATACAAGCCAATCACGTGGCGTGGCAATGCTATTTAATAATACATTCGAATACACATTTCATAATACAATAACGGATCGTATTGGAAATAAATTAATCCTAGACGTGACAATAAGTGGCCGCCACACAACCTTAATTACCATACATGTACATGGACCAAACAATGATTCACCTGTTTTTTATAAAGAACTAAAATCAGACATAGAAAAAATAAACAATGAATACATAATACTTGCAGGAGATTTCAACTTAGTACTGGAACCAAATGTAAACACTATTAAGTATGTCAATGTTAATAACCTGTAGCCTATTTCACCAACATTGCAAAGTATACTTTAGTAGCAAAGTATACTTTGAGGGAGAAATTTTCAATTTTATGATAAATTTATTAATTTTTATTATACTGAATTTATTACATTATCACAGCCAATTTGGCTGTGATAATGTAATACATTCAGTAGAATAATTCTGCATACTTTTAATCATGAAATATATGCAGTTGTTAGTTCTATATGAAATAATGCATTTCAGGAAAAATAAATGATTGCTCCCTCAAAGTATACGTTTGCAATGTTGGTGAAATCGGCTACAGAACTCCAGAGATGAAGTTCTAAATTTAATGAATGAATTGAATTTATTTGATGCATAGAGGGAACTAAATATGGAAAATAGGGTATACACATGGCATAAGAAAAATTATAATAAACAAGCTAGATTAGATTTCTTTCTGATATCCGATAGATTTGAGTCATTTGGTACATATCTTCAAGATTCAACTATTTTGCCTGGATATAGAACAGATCATTCAATTGTCCGGGTGAAGTTTGAATTTGGAAAATTTAAAAAAGGAAGGGGACTTTGGAAATTTAACAATTCACTACTAAAAGATTCATGAATCTATATTATTAAACAGACAATAAGGGATACTAGGATGAAATATATGGATAATAATGTAGATGGTGAAACCAATATTGATGACATACCACTGATAGTCTTACTTTCACAATAAATGACCAGCTTCTTTTTTAAATGTTTTTAATGAAAATTAGGGTTAAAACAATACCATATGCCACCTTCAAAAAACGACAGACAGAGAAAAGAGAAACAACCTTATTGAACAAAATTTCTGATCTAGAGAACAAACACATATTAAGCCATGTAGCAATTGACAAGGTGCATGATCACGTGGTTACAACAACAACAACGTCGCCTACTCCAAAGTAAGTATTCTTTGATATTTTCCTTAATATGCAACGGATTTTGATGAAATATGGCGCAGCAAACACGTCTTCATGAGCTGCATTTGGTGGTCTAGTGAGTTTGGCACAAACTTATGTCGTTTTTGCGAAAAATTTCTTCGCAAAAACGACGTAAGTTTGGGCGGAAATACAGAGACCACCAAATGCAGCTTAACAAGATGCATTTGATGCGCCATATTTCATCAAAATCCGTTATGTAATAAGAACACGATAAAAGAATACGTACTTTGAATTGGTACTTGTTGTTGTTGTTGTTAGTACCACGTGATCATACACCTTGATTGAGGAACGAATTGCAAGAGATGAGACGTATAAAAATGCAAGGTGACTATACGTTCCAGGGCAAGATGGATTGAAGACGGAGAAAAGGCAATTAATTATTTTTGTAACCTGGAAAATAGACATTTCATAAGTACCGGTGAGGCAATGCCAAACATACAAGCAAGTAATGGTACTATACTAACAGATCAGAATAGCATTATTGAAGAAACTAGGACATTTTACCATAAACTTTATTCCGACAAAGAAACTAGTAATGTCAATTTGAACACAATATTTAACAATGTGAAAATTCCAAAATTGTCAGAAAAACAGAAAAATAACCTAGAAGGTCAAATTAAGTTGTCAGAAACAGCTTTTGCTTTGAAAAACATGTCTAATGGAAAATCCCCTGGTTCGGATGGCTTTTCTGTTGAATTTATTTAATTCGTTTTGACGGACCTAATGGCTCCTTAATTAAATCATTGAATTATAGCTATTCTATCGGAGAAGTATATGTAACTGAAAAAGAAGGAATTATAACGTGTATCCCAAAAGGAAATAAAAATAAGCAACTCTTGAAAAATTGGCAGCCGATTTCTCTATTAAATGTGGCATACAAAATTGCTTCCGCAACAATAGCTAACCGTATAAAATCAATCCTACCATCTATTATAAACGAAGACCAGACTGGGTTTATAACGGGCCGATATATAGGAGACAATATAAGAACGGTATATGATGTATTCGATTATACAGCAAATAATAAATTACTTGTGGGCTATAAATAAAATGTACATGTAGTTAAAAAATAGCGGTCAAAAATCATCATATTTTCTTTCATTTCTGCTTGTAAATATCATGAATATGTCTTGAAATGCACTTGAACATGTACTTGGACAGGTAATACCGGTATATGGGATTTAGTACTAAACCCATTGACCCGGCCTTAAATGACCCTAGCTGTTGATAGGCCGTTAAACCCCAACAAACAAACTAATGAAATTCCAAGACATGTTTACAGAGAAATAAAAAATATACTCCTAATTTGTTTGGCAGATATTTTCACCGCTAGCATGCAAAGAGTTAAGCGTTTAGCCACAAACCTAGGTCTTGCGTGCCTCTTTATTTCAAAATCATTCTATCCATGACACAAGTTACAGCCGAGACAAAAATGTTCTCATTTTTAGCCAGGTTTTTTGAGAAAAAAATCCAGGCTATTGGATTGGCGAAAGCTATCCAACATTTTACATCTTTTTTAACTTGACCCATTTTTTCCGCGCAGTCGACTTAGCCATTTTCAATGTTAAGTTTTCGCGTTTACAATGTTAAGTTTTTGTGTTTAAGTCCATTTCTTTGGTACTGTACCACCTAGGACCACCAAACTTTCACAGCTTCATAACCAAGGGGTGCCTACCACATAAAACTATCCAACATGTGACCATTTTTTTACCTTCACCTATTATTTCTACGTAATTGACTTAGCCATTTTCAACGTTAACTTTTTAACGTACGTTCTGGTTAAACTTTTTTGGTTAAAAGTTTTTTGTTATACTATATCTCTGCAACTGCTTCGACCATTACCTTGAAACTTCACATGGCTGTTTATCATCATCCATATTTTCATTCTACCCCCCAACCGTGCGGCCCCTGTGCCCAATGTCAAGGTCAAATTACTTTGATTTTTTTTGTTAAAGTTTTTTTGTGTACTATATCTCTACAACTGCTTCACCCATTACCTTGATACTTCACATGGGTGTTTATCATCATTGTCGCACCCGCTTGCAGAAAGCGCGATATCGTCGGCATTTAGGCATACGTCCGTCCGTACGTCCGTGTGTCCGGTTAAAGTTTTTTCGTTAAAGTTTTTCCATCTACTATATCTATTTTTTTAGTGTCCTTGCCTCACCCCAAGGCGAGGTGGATACGGGACTCGACCCCGTTGACCCGTCTGCGTGTAGACTCCCTGAGGCTTGTACCTCTATGTCAGAAAAGCGGACGTTAAACCCTATTCACTCACTCACTCACTCACTCACCCCAAGGCGCGACATGCAGGCCACGGCCATCTAGTCTACAAAAAGTGGGTATAATTATGTTATCCAAGTGTCTATGCTTGGAAAAAACCTGGCCTTCGTGGCTTTGCCTCGTTTCTTGTTTATCTTTGACCTCTTAAGTGTGAACTTCAATGTTGAGCTAAGTACCTGGTAATTTTTTACCTTTGTGTGACCTTGAATATTGAGCTAAGTACCTGAATCCTTTTAGCAACATCTGTCTCATCATGGTGAACATTTTTTTTATATATTTTTTTAGTCACAAACATACATGTTACATAATATGAAATATATACATGTGTTGTCACAGGAGTGTACATGACAGCAGTTTATCCCGTCAACACAGTGCGTATGTGCCGTGAAACACGGTGCCGTGAAACATTTTTGATATCCAGTCAATACAATTTTTGCATTTTACAGCCATTTGTAGGTGTTGACTGGATAAATAGAATAGTAGGTTAGTGCCGTGAATGGGAAAAAATATCTGGCGCGGCACGGAAACGGGATGTGCTCGGCAGAGCCTCGCCCATCCCGTTTCCTGAGCCTTGCCAGATATTTTTTCCCATTCACGGCACTAACCTACTATTCTATATGTACGAGTCCACTCTATGTCAATTATTTTAATACAGTGGAATCTCACTATACCGAACACCACGGGTACCATCAGTGTGTTCCGTATAGAGAGATAGAGAATAGTAGGTTAGTGCCGTGAATGGGAAAAAATATCCGGCAAGGCTCAAGAATTTCTTTATTTCTCATCAGAAGTATATGTTGTGACCACTCATTTGAACCGTCTCGCCAAGACGGTTCAAATTAGTGGTCACAACATACTTTGGTTCAGAAATAAGGCAAATAGATAGAGAATAGTAGGTTAGTGCCGTGAATGGGAAACAATATCTGGCAAGGCTCAGGAAACGGGATGGGCGAGGCTGTGCCGAGCACATCCCGTTTCCGTGCCGCGCCAGATATTGTTTTCCATTCACGGCACTAACCTACTATTCTATTTATCCCGTCAACACCTACAAATGGCTGTAAAATGCAAAAATAGTATTGACTGGATATCAAAAATGTTTCACGGCACCGCGTTTCACGGCACATACGCACTGTGTTGACGGGATAAAGAGAGGTTCAACTATACAACTCCTGTACCTCAATTGATGTGATTGATTGCTTACAGTGGAAAACTCACTATACTGATCACCCTGCCAGTACCTATGGTGTTCGGTACAGCGAGGTTCCACTGTACTTGTAGGTTTTGAACTCACAACCTTCAGTAGCGAAGTCCTGTATTCTGTCCCTGAGCCACAGCCCATCCCAGACTAGTGTAAAAGGGTTGAATCAATATTAGCAACAAGCAGCATGACACAAGTATTATGAGATGTATGTATGACCATGGTTTGATGGTCAAGTCTCAGCGGGGGCATTCGTGTGCCGACAGGTCACATTTGTAGTTTTCTGAGTTTTCTGATATTCCAGCTAGAACACAGTAATGGTGAGTTTTCTGTGGTGTTGGATAAAGGCACGCTGGATGCACTGATGGTGGATAGTTCGGCCGCGGTGGTGGCCAAGGTGGAGGCCATGTTCAACGAGGTCAGTCGCGTCCTGAAGCCGATGGGCCGATACCTGTGTATCTCCCTCCTGCAAGAACATATACTGCTCAAGGTGCTGCACTTCTTCTCACAAAGGTAACCACTGTCGTGCTTGGATCAGAGTGATATACAGTAGATCCCCTCTAATCCGGACACACGGGTTGTCTCTGTATCCTTAATTGTATTGGTTTCATTGTCATCTATTTCTGATGTTTGCGCCTGTTCATGTTCGCAAAGCACACCCGCATGCATTGACATATTCATAGTTCTAATTTACACTCCGGAATGTCAAAATATCATTCTTGTATCAGCCCAGACATAGACGCTGCACTTCAGGAGGCCGTTTCACTAAACGTCGTACGACTAAAATGTTTGTAAGTGCCAATTTAGGATCGTCTGGAAATTTCAATTGTTGGATTTACATTTATTGAGCATAGGCTGCATATGCATATGCAGCCTATGCTGAATAAATGTAAATCCAATAATTGTTTACACGAAAATAGTGTTAATGTGAAATTTACAGACTATCAAAATTTTGCCTTTACGAACATTTTAGTCGTACAAAGAATGATCTGATCTGGCTATGACTTTAACCCTTTCAACACTTCAGACCTCTTTTACAGTGTTGGCAAACGGTGTAGATCCAGATCATGAATTGATTTGCTTGATATCCCTACATATTGCTTGAGCTGGATGATTCAAATCCACAAGATCATCCGCGTAAGGCCCATTTAAAACATAATGACCTTGATAATGTGTTATAAGTGGGAGTAAAAAAAATATTTCAGCTTATTTTGTTTACACTTGTTGATGCTTCTATGTATATTTTATGTATTTATGAACCTTGGTTCATAACTTCAACCTGTGAGTTTGCCTTGTGACTCGTAAAACTTTTAAACCGTAATAGCTACAGACCTGAAACTTGGTATGTAGCTTCGCAATGCACAATGTTTATTTTGATTTTTGAGTCGACCCCTGGGTCATGGATTATCTCCACCTTGGACTTGGAATTTTGCCTCGTTTACTGGCAAAGCAATATGTGGGGCATCCATGTTCTATGAACACATTGTCTAGTTGTTTTTTTTTATTATCAAGGCTGCCAGCATAATAATGATGTTCTTGTTTATATAGCAATTCAAATTCATATACAGTCAAACCTCCCCGAATGGCCACCTCTACAACGACACCCTCGCTATAACAGCCGCTATTTTATATCCCGAATGGATGATTTCCTTTGTATCTAACCTGAGCTGAGCACGAAAATTGTCATCTGCTTTTGCTGTCTTTCTCAATAATAACATGTTTTGACAGCATTTTAGAATCATTTCCATTGGAAATGATTCTAAAATGTTGCCAAAGCATGTGTTTGATTATAATTATCAAATAAAATAAATAAACAGCGGACGACAAAATTTAATTAGGCATCAACCTCCCTACAACAGCCACCTCTCTACAACAGCCAGTTTTGTGTCTTCCCATGGGTGGCTGTTGTAGAGAGGTTGCACTGTATATTTGTATCGTCATTTGATATGCGAGATATCTCTCTGTCAGGGGCTGGGCACTACGAATTCACAAAATCCAGGGAGACGACTCAGGCCGTTCTTCCTCCTCGCGGGAATTCCAGATGCCTGTGTTCGCTCTTGTCTTCACAAAGTTTATAAAACACCCTGGAATTCCACAGGTAACTCACAATGCAGCTGTGCCAGGTACTATTATAGTGTCTGTGAACCACCGCACAAAATGTTCTTTATAGAAAATAAATAAGTGTATAATTGTGTCACTATTCCACCAGTTCTAAAAATTACAAGTGCCCGCTATACAGATATAATCATTTAGTAATATTTATTTTACTGATAGTGACGCACGTTGGTATCAGGATATTTTCATATGCAAATGAGGCATGCTATTTTTTGTCGCGCCTGCTTGCGGAAAGCGCGATATAGTCGGCACTTTGGCGTACGTACGTACGTTGTGTCCGGTTAAAGTTTTTGGTTAAGTTGTTTGGTTAAAGTTTTTGGTTAAGTTCTTTGGTTAAAGTTTTTGGTTAAGTTTTTTGGTTAAGTTTTTTGGTTAAAAGTATTTATGGTTTAAGTTTTTTGGTTAAGTTTTTTTTGGTTTTTAAAGGTTTTTAAAGTTTTTTATTTTTACTATATCTCAGCAACTGCTTTGCCCATTAACCTTGAAAACTTTCACATGGGTGTTTATCATCATCTTATATTTTCATTCTACCAACCCCCCTTCCGTGGCGGCCCCTGTGCCCAATGTCAAGGTCAAATTACTTTGAAGTTTTTGGTTACGTTTTTTAGTTAAAGTTTTTGGTTAAGTTTTTTGGTTAAAGTTTTTCGTTATACTATATCTCTGCAACTGCTTTGCCCATTACCTTGAAACTTCACATGGGTGTTTATCATCATCTATATTTTCATTCTACCCCCATCCCGTGCGGCCCCTGTGCCCAATGTCAAGGTAAAATTACTTTGAAGTTTTTGGTTAAGTTTTTTGGTTAAGTTTTTTGGTTAAAGTTTTTGGTTAAGTTTTTTTGGTTAAAGTTTTTCGTTATACTATATCTCTGCAACTGCTTTGCCCATTACCTTGAAACTTCACATGGGTGTTTATCATCATCTATATTTTCATTCTACCCCCCTCCTGTGCCGCCCCTGTGCCCAATGTCAAGGTCAAATTACTTTGAAGTTTTTGGTTAAAGTTTTTTTCGCGCCCGCTTGCGGAAAGCGCGATATAGTCGGCACTTTGGCATACGTACGTACGTACGTGTGTCCGGTTAAAGTTTTTCGTTAAAGTTTTTCGTTATACTATATCTTTTTTTTTAGTGTCCATGCCTCGCCAAAAGGCGCGACATGCAGGCCGCGGCCATCTAGTTATTTATACTAATGAACTGCGTCACCTGAAAAAATAATATTTTCGACAGATTATAAAGAACGATCATTGCACATCAAAAAATAAATACAGAGAATAAATAGTAATGTCCGTTAACATTTTAAGGAAACACGGTTATCGCCCCTGATATATCAGTGTGGAATTTTACGTCTGATATCAAATGTATAATAATGTCAATCAATACATGTCGCCGGTGATGCCTCTGATATAAGAACAGTGTGTGTCTACTGAGTCAGGGATTCCGCTGGCGATCGCCACTTTCGCAATTGGCGATAAAAATAAACAATTGGCAATAAAAAAATACAATTTTCGAAAAAAAATCGCCACTTCAAAAAAAATAAATATATTTGTTGTCTTTTTTTGGAAGTTGCGATTTTTTTATTTTCCCCAGCGGAATCCCTGCTGAGTGGGCATGTACTTTTAAAAAAGTTCACAAGAATTTTAGAGTAGACATTTCATAACCATTGACATATGCAAACTGATACTAGAAATATGAGTATTCTTGTTGTTTGTATCGGGTTACTTAAGTTGAAGAACCAGGATAGCATTTGTAATTGCCAATTATTGTTGTCGTGCCTGCTTTAGCAGAAGATTTGCGATTTTTCATGATAATTATTTACAGAAACTGTGATATTTTCTGTCAATGATGCCAAAAGTTGACAATATTTTCGTTGCAATGCAGAAATCTATTTTGTCAACTATCAATGTCATTTACGGAAAATATCGTAAGTTTTGTAAATATTTTCCATGAGATGTTTCACATCTTTTAGTCACAGGTTGAGGTATGTGTATATAGAGGGAGTAAAAAAAAAAATGTTTAGCTTGTTTTTTTTCTTCGTTTATTGATGCTTTTAGGCATATTTAATGTATTTATAGACCTCGGTCCGTTACTTCAACCTGTGCTTCTAGTCCCCCCATTTTTACAGGTGAAATATGCGATCAACCCGGCCTAAAATGAACGTCACTATTGACAGGCCCGTTAGACACCATTAACCCTTTCTTTCACCCCTAAGTAACTGGAGATGTTTCACATCTTCTAGTCACAGGTTGAAGTATGTGTATATAGAGGGAGTAAAAAAAAAAATGTTTAGCTTGTTTTTTTTCTTCATTTATTGATGCTTTTAGGCATATTTAATGTATTTATAGACCTCGGTCCGTTACTTCAACCTGTGCTTCTAGTCCCCCCATTTTTACAGGTGAAATATGCGATCAACCCGGCCTAAAATGAACGTCACTATTGACAGGCCGTTAGACACCATTAACCCTTTCTTTCGCCCCTAAGTAACTGGACCCCCGTTTTACTAAACGTTGTACGATTTTTATGAATCGATTTCTCACATTAACACGAGTCACTAATGCTTCCATTTTTCACCTACATGTGCATAGAATTAACTATGAACACAACCATAAAATATTTGCCAGCATCGGTTGTAAGTGCAAATGCTATTGTACATTTCAATTTTGCACTTGCAAACTTCTTAGTCGTACAAAGTATAGTGAAACTGGCCCCTGGAATGGAATTTAATATGTTGATTTTCTGACAAATCCCATTGTCGCAAACGACTTTCAGGTTCATCCACTTATATGAAGGTTTTTTATTTTTATTCTATAAAATATGAAAATTACTTGCAAAAAGTGCAGATCCTGATGAGACGGCTCGTCACGAGCCGGCTCATTTGGATCTACACTGTTTGCAAACACCAATATAGAGGTCTGTAGTGTTGAAAGAGTTAAATACATACAGTGGAACCCCTCTAAACCGGACACTCAGGAAAATATGGATGTTTAAGTTAGATGTGTTTCGCTGTCATGTATCTCTGATTACAATGACTTCATGATACCAAAAACACTAGAATGTGTCATGAAGTGCTAACGTGTCTGATTTACAGTTGAAGAGGTTCCACTGTAGCACATGGTTTGTGTGAAATGTTCCAGATTTACGAGATGTGCACCACAGATGATAAAGTGGAGCGACTACCTAGTCTCGAATCGCTGTTGAATATTGTCAAGGAGCTGCAATACTACGCTCTCATCCGGCAGAGGATTTCCACCAGGTGTGTCACCAGAACACAAATGGCCAATGCTCGCCTACTTCTCGCCCACTACCAGTTTATTTTAGCATGAGGCTGCGCCATGGCCTCCAATTTTGATGGCAGGATAGGGATAGGATAGGATAGGGTTGGTTATAATTAGCCACCTAAAAAATCGTTTTATGTGGCTAAAAATCGTTTTATGTGGCTAATATTTAACATGTGATAAACCACATAAGTACCCTAATGTAAGAACGTCCGTCCGTCCCGTCCGTCCGTCCGTCCGGGTAAACTTAACATCAGAGAAATATTGTTATAACTTCTATTTCCTTCATCTAAAATGCTTCATATTTCACACATGCATTCCTGCAAGGCTCTACTACCATGCTGTGCCAAATCCACGACCGTCAACCCCCGCAGATTCCCAAGGTCAAGGTCAAATACTTAGTCCGTAAACTTAACATCAGAGAAATATGTTATAACTTCTATTTCCTTCATCTAAAATGCTTAATATTTCACACATGCATTCCTGTAAGGCTCTACTACCATGCTGTGCCAAATCCACGACCGTCCAACCCCCGCAGATCCCAAGGTCAAATACTTAGTCTCTTTACAAAACTTAACATCAGAGAAATATTGTTATAACTTCTATTTCCTTCATCTAAAATGCTTAATATTTCACACATGCATTCCTGTAAGGCTCTACTACCATGCTGTGCCAAATCCATGACCGTCCAACCCCCGCTGATCCCAATGTCAAGGTCAAATACTCTTTACAAAACTTAACATCAAAGAAATAAGTTATAACTTCTATTTCCTTCATTGAAAATTCTTATTATTTCACTTGTGCATTCCTCTAAGGTTTACTATCATGCTGTGACAAATCTACGACTGTCCAACCCCCGCTGATCCCAAGGTCAAGGTCACATACTTAGTCTCTTTACAAAACTTAACATCAGAGAAATATGTTATAACTTCTATTTCTTTCATTGAAAATACTTAATATTTCATATGCTGTGACAAATCCCCGCTGATCTCGAGGTCAACGTCACATACATAACCGTATAACCTCGACTTAACGCCCCCCTCCTAATAAACGCCCCCCCCCCCCCCCACCCCCCCCCCCCCAAATAAAAAAAAACAAAAAACTTTTTTTACCAATGACCGCCAATTTCAAAACACAAATAAACTTTAAATAAAAAAAAACCAAATTAAAAAAATTTTTAGTGGTTTTTTTTTTCTTGTTTTTAAAAAATTTTTTTTTTTTTTCTTTTTTTATTGGGGTCCTTGGAATTTTTTTTACTGGCTAATCCCGAAACCCCCCCCCCCCCCCCCCCCCCCCAAAATAAAAAAATTAAAAACCAATGTTTGCCAATTTTCAAACACAAATAATCCTTTAAATCCTTATTTGTGTTTGAAATTGGAGGTCCCTTGTAAATATATTATTTAATGGCTAATAAAACGAAACGCCCCCCCCACCCCCCCCCCCCCCCCCCCCCCCCCCTTTTTGTAAAATGTAACACCTCCGGGGGCGTTAATTCGAGGTTATACGGTAGTCTCTTTACAAAACTTAACATCAGAGAAATCGGTTATAACTTCTATTTCCTTGCTCGGATCTGCTTCACATTTCACACACTCATTGCTCCAATGGACCTCTACCACCCTGTGACAAATTCACGTTCATGCCGCTCGCGCTAATCCCAGAGTCAAGGTCACAAGCCCACACACTTGGAAATTTGTACATATTTTAGAGGTACCTGGGCCCACGCGGGGGGTATTCCGTAAGCCTTGCTTACTGACCAATCTAGTTAATCCTGGGGGAAATACTGGGTGGTCAAAAAGCTTTGGGTATCGATTTGATTATACCCTCAACACAAACAAAAGGTTGGTCAAAGAGAATTATTGCCGTTGTGACTGGCGTAGACCAAAGTGGGTATACACTGTTCATAGTCCAGTCACAGAATGATGGAAATAATCTGCTCTGGTCGTACATGTATTTCATCATTTGGAATTCAATTAAATAGATTTTATAGGTAAAAGTAGATTAAACAAGATCAATCTGTGGAGGACAAACTCACCTAAAGGGTGTGGTGGGGTGAGGGCAATTGTCCCCTGCCTCTCACACACCTCTCATTATTGGAGTTAATTATACCCCTGACATACAAAGTATTTGAGGGGTATGTAGTTTTTGTATTTAAGTAATTTACGAAATAAAAAGAAGGCTCATACTTAAATTTTGATAAAATATTATCCAAAAAAAAGATTGTGTTTGCATTGCTTATATAGCCATAAAATTTGGGCAGGTTTCGTGAAACAGACAGTAGTTGTCAATTTATCAATCTTCAAGTTGTTTATGACAAACCATGACAGCATGCTACCAACTGACGTTGTGCCAAATGTAGCTCCTGATCAGCTATCGCCATTCTGTAACTTGGCATGTGCTAACAATAACACTGAGCATGTTCTCCAAATTTGTACTCGAAATCAGGCAGTTTGATTGGGTAAGATTGAGCACAGCTCAACCTTAACCAATCAAACATCCTCATTTTGAGCATGAGAATGGAGTACATGCTCTGAAAGTTGTATAAGCACATGGGTTGTTGTTGTTGTTGTTGTTTTCTAGGAAAGAGACAGAGGATCAAGTGGCCTTGACCTTATATAATGACCTTTGCACATTTCCACGGTACACACTCACCATTGTGGATTCTCCATCACGATTATCCAACAAGTTTGCTATTTTCATCGTCCCTCAAGGCAGGTATGTATCTGGGTAATCCCGGTATACAGGTATATTTATGTATCCCGGTACACAGGTAGAAGACTCGAACCTGTGAAATAAAAAAAGCCTATTAAAAAATATCTCATTAATACCCCGCCCACCTGGATTTTTACTGTTGCCCATTTAAAAAGAAATTCCATTACCCACCCCCCCCTCCTGGATTTGTACTGTTGCCCATTTAACACAATCCCAATACCCCACCCACCTGAATTTGTACTGTACATTATGTTGATAAATGTAGTGTACAGTACGAATCCAGGTGGGCGGTGTAATGGGATTTTTTTCAATGTGCAATTTTTATCCCCTCGGAGAGAGGCAAGAGGGGATAAAGTGTGAGTCCATGTACGGACGTGTGTATGTACGTACGTGCATACATTTGTAACACCTGTCATTTTTCAATAACTCATGAACTGCTTCACCGATTAAGATAATATTTGGCCACCTTATGTGTCCAGGGTTGGTGTTTCGTTTTGCATACAACCCACGTCCGACCACCCAAGGTCAAAGTTAGTCAGGACTTGTTTGTAAGGCAAAAATTTTAAAAGTGTGTTGTTTTTTGTTATTATCAAGGTTGCCAACGAGGGGATCAGCTTAGTGATAACGATGTCCTTGTATGTTTTGCAATCTTGAACATGTATTATCATCTGAGATAAGCTACCAAGAATGAGATCACAGCTGTTTTCTTGGTGTCTGGTTTAGAGAGGTTGAGAAATATTGCTTATGGATTTTGCGACCGGTGTAGCTCCAGATTTACTCTGCATCCGCACAGGCTGATCAGGATTCACCATTCCATCAATGAAACACGGTTACACCTGTCTTTCTTCTAACAAGCAATATATATTATCAGGCTACAGGAGTGTGCTATTTGATCAAGAGCTACACTGGTCACAGATCCCATAGTATAGGCCACATTTCTCCAGTCACATCCACATTTCAGTTCATCACTCGCACTATTGTCTATTTAAACCTCAACCAATCAATCTACGGTTCAGTCGAACCTCCGCAAACGGCCACGTCTCTACAACAACACCCTCTCTGTAACAGCTGATATTTCATATCCCAAATGTACCTCCTTACAACAGCCAGGTTTGTGTCTTCCCATGGGTGGCTGTTGTAGAGGGATTGCCCTGTATTACGTATTGCAGAGAGACTGAGTGGATGTTTTCAACAAATGCGGGCCGTACCCAGCTGTCGAAGAGCGCGGGGTTTGAACGCCTGGTTGTCGTCACATTGGACAGGAATCACGCATACTTGGACCTGGATACGATAAAGTCAGAACTGTCTGGCAAGGTCATGGAGCTGGCTCCCCCCGCCTTTAAACATGGCACGCAGGTAGTAGCAATTGACCCACCCCCACCTTCAGACATGGCACGCAGGTAGAATCTAATTGTCCCTGTCACCCCCACCTTCAGACATGGCACACAGGTAGAATCTAATTGTCCCCCCCCCCCCCCCCCACCTTCAGACATGGCACCGCAGTAGAATCTAATTGTCCCTGTCACCCCCACCTTCAGACATGGCACACAGGTAGAATCTAATAATTGTCCCCCCCCCCACCTTCAGACATGGCACACAGGTAGAATCTAATTGCCCCCCCCCCTTCAGACATGTCACACAGGTAGAATCTAATTGATTGTCCCCCCCCCCCCCACCTTCAGACATGGCACGCAGGTAGAATCTAATTGTCCCCCCCCCCCACCTTCAGACATGGCACGCAGGTAGAATCTAATTGTCCCCCCCCCCCACCTTCAGACATGGCACGCAGGTAGAAATCTAATTGCTCCCCCCCCCCACCTTCAGACATGGCACGCAGGTAGAATCTAATTGTCCCCCCCCCCCCCCCTTCAGACATGGCACACAGGTAGAATCTAATTGTCCCCCCCCCCACCTTCAGACATGGCACACAGGTAGAATCTAATTGTCCCCCCCCCACCTTCAGACATGGCACGCAGGTAGAATCTAATTGCCCTCCCCACCCCCCCCACCTTCAGACATGGCACACAGGTAGAATCTAATTGCCCGCACCTTCAGACATGGCACGCAGGTAGAATCTAATTGCTTCCCCCCCCCCCCACCTTCAGACATGACACGCAGGTAGAATCTAATTGTCCCCCCCCCCTCCCCCCCCCCCCCCCACTTCAGACATGGCACACAGGTAGAATCTAATTGTCCCTCCCCCCACCTTCAGACATGGCACGCAGGTAGAATCTAATTGCCACCCCCCCACCTTCAGACATGGCACACAGGTAGAATCTAATTGCCCCCCCCCCCCCCCCCCCCCCCCCACCTTCAGACAGGGCACACAGGTAGAATCTAATTGTCCCCCCCCCCCCACCTTCAGACATGGCACGCATGTAGAATCTAATTGTCCCTCCTCCCCCACCTTCAGACATGGCACGCAGGTAGAATCTAATTGCCCCCCACCCCCCTCCCCCCCCACCTTCAGACATGACACGCAGGTAGAATCTAATTGTCCCCCCCCCACCTTCAGGACATGGCACGCAGGTAGAATCTAATTAATTGTCCCCCCTCCCCACCTTCAGACATGGCACGCAGGTAGAATCTAATTGTCCCCCCCCCCCCCCCACCTTCAGACATGGCACGCAGGTAGAATCTAATTGCTGCCCCCCCCCCACCTTCAGACATGGCACGCAGGTAGAATCTAATTGCCCCCCCCCCCCCCCCCCCCCCCACCCCCCCCCCCCACCTTCAGCCATGGCATGCAGGTAGAATCTAATTGTCCTGCCCCACCTTCAGACATGGCACGCAGGTAGAATCTAATTGCCCCCCCCCACACCTTCAGACATGACACACAGGTAGAATCTAATTGTTCCCCCCCCCCCCCCCCCCCCCCCACCTTCAGACATGGAAGCCGCACTCAATCAATCAATTGTTCAGGTACCGTTCCTGTCGATGGGGGAGGACATCGGTCAGCGGTCCATCCGACATCGCGGCCACAGTGAGTGGAGCGGGGACTATGTGGTCGAAGACGTCCAGGGCGACTCGGGTGTCACGTATCGGCGGCTAGTGTTCCTCGCCAACCAGAATATTGTGCAGTCCGAGGCTCGACTCAAACATGGTCAGTGCCATTTCATCTTCGAACAGCTTCTGGGGCATATTTGAGGTTACAATTGGTGGAATTTGTTGGTCTTATGTCATGATGTTTATTTAGTTCCTCTTTGTTTTCACTATAAAACTAAGCAACATCACTTCAAACCACCGGATTCTGCCAATTCTAACATCACTGATGCCCTTGTCTATAGAGAATAACAGGCTAGTGTCTTGTGATTAAAGTTTATCAGTCAGTTGGAAGTTATTTATTTTACAATTACCAACAAGCGTGAATTCAATTAAGTAAATTGTACTTCCCTTCATGAGAGTGATCCTGAATGTGCGATGAAACCGGAGGCTGATCACAAATGCAATAATCACTGTCTCCAGTCACAGCCATACTTGTTTGACTAGTGTAGCTCCTGATCGGCTGGCGCTGTCATTCAACCAGATACGGACCCAGGTGTTAGGAATATTTTCACAATAACAGTGTAGGCCCGAGCGGCCTATCTGGGTCTACACTGGTTACAAACGTGATGTGTCATTGTCTCGCGACCACAAATGTGGCTGTGACTAGAGAATTGGGGATTATGTGATTTGTGACCAGTGTAGCTCATGATCAAATAGCACACTCGTGTAGACTAATAAAGATCTGTATTGCTTGTTAAAAGCACGACTGTTGTTTCATTGATTGAATGGTGAACAGTGTAGATCCTGATTAGACTGTGCGGATGCACAGGCTGATCTGGATCTACACTGGTTGTAAAACCCATAAGCCCTATTTCTCCAGTCTCAGCCACAAGTATGTTTAACTCTTTCACCCCTGTGAAATGTGTGTCTAAGGATGGTGCTTTGTTTTACATACGACCCACGTCCGATCGGCAAATTTGTAAGGCAAAAATGTTAAAGTTTTAAACTAGTCCTGTCTCTTAGCTGTTGCTCGGATGTTAAACCCATTCACTTTCACTTTCTCATGACCACAAGATATTTAACTCTGCATGCTAGCGGTGAAAGTAATAGACAACAAACTGGCAGTATTTTTTCTCTTTGTAAATATGTATTGGAATTACATTAGAATTGCGCCCTCCATTAGAATTGTGCCGTCTGTTCGCAATTCCAAGACACAGGGAAAATAAATTAAAATTTAAAAAATTCTCTGTTAATTTTTAACTATTTATAGCACACAAATTTCCCAGCATGCAAAGAGTTCAATAAGACAAACCTTAGTATCATTCTTATTTCACTAGCATCTTTGACTTCATCCTTCAGTGAAGGATCGTGGTAAAGGGAAGAAACTCTGCGTAGACAGGAGTTACCTGGCCTGTCAGCATCACATTGCCATGGTAGCAGGTCTCGCTATGGTACAACACGAAGATTTTCCAGTGTATTTAGGTACGTTCTTAATTGGCTTAATCTTAATTGGTTCAAACACCGATCTGTCGCCGATTTCATCAATATTGCAAAGTATACTTTGAGGGAGTAATCATTTGTTTTTCCTGAAATGCATTATTTCATATAGAACTAATGACTGCATATATTTGATGATTAAAAGTATGCAGAATTATTATACTGAATATAGCACAAAATGGCTGTGATAATGCAATAAATTCAATATAATAAAATTTAATAAATTCATCCTTAAATTGAAAATTTCTCCCTCAAAATATACTTTGCTAGATAAGTGTATTTTGCAATGTTGGTGAAATAGGCTACAGGGATCGGTTGATAGTCTAATGACAGAGCATTTGACCTCAGTACTGGAGGTCATTGGTTGAAATGTGGGTTACAGGTGGGAGTATGTGAACGCTAAATTAACGATGGGTTTCATCATTACTGGAATCCAGATATCCCTGGTGTTGAAACTGGTTATACCCATTGTAAAAGTATTAGAATTAGTACTAATCCTATTACTTTTATGGAGTGGTGCTAAGTGACTCTGGTGTGCTGTGGACCTGGCACCAGGTCAGGTCATTCTAATTTCAGGGCTGACTATATTATTACAGGTAACATATAGGATTCGACCATTAACCCAGCCTAATATGACCTTAGCTGTTGACATGCCATTAAACACCATTAAATCAAATCAAATCATTGGTTCAAACATGAAAAATAACCACTTCTGATTGCAAGAATAGACCGGTGTGGCAAGGGTACCTGGCACTGGATCAAGGGGCGTTTCACTAAACTTCATACGACTAGGAAGTTTGTAAAAGGAAAAATGAAATTTACATTAACGTTTGTTCCCACAGGCAAATTGTTTTTTGACATGCTTACATTTAATGATATGTACCTACATATAGAAAATGGTAGCATTAGAGAACCACGTTTATGATAAAGTGTTCGGTGGAACGGGCCCCAGGACCTTTTACATATGAACTGCATTTGTATTTTTGCCCACTAGTTCTGCCCTATGATTTTATATCCACTGAACAAGATCACATACAGAGGTGTGATAGCCTATCACACCTCTGTATGTAATCTTGTTCAGTGGACATTGAACCCCATTCACTCAATCTATGTTTTCAGATTCCCAACTGTCGTGTTTGCTGGTTGGACTGGGTGGAGCGGGACTGCCATCGTACATACACAGGAATTTCCCGCAGGTACGTCGCTTCAGGCTGTGGTTGTAAAGTTTCCTGTAGTTTATAAACTTTCTAAGCAACTTGGATGTCCTGCTCAAAATCAAAGCACTCAAAATGGATCAGTTGTGCTACAGTGGGGTCAGCGTGTAAGTGCACACACGAACGAACACGACAATCCTCATGGATTGTTCCAGCAGTATTGTTTTAACCGTTGAACACGTCCATCATTTAAGCAGTGCCTATTCTATTAACAGGGTTCCCACTGGTCTTTAAATTCCTGGAAAGTCATGGAATTTGGAAAAATGGTTTCCAGGACTGGAAATTCATGGAATTTGCCTCTTTTTCTGAAAAGGTCATTGAAAGTCATGGAATTTGGATTCCAGTCCAATTATTGGTGTTGTTGAGCAAAGTCCAGTGCAATTTCGTGATTTCGAGCCAAACAATTTGATGTGGTAAGGGCACCTGGCACCAAATCAGGATTTTGTAAATTCAGAACTGAAATATTACATGAAACGGTGTCGAGCCTGGAATACACTTGTGTTGGGGAGAGAAGTAACTTTTATCCCGTCACCACAGTACGTACGGTGCCGTGAAACATTTTTGATATCCAGTCAATACTATTTTTGCATTTTACAGCCATTTGTAGGTGTTGACGGGATAAATAGAATAGTAGGTTAGTGCCGTGAATGGGAAAAAATATCTGGCGCGGCACAGAAACGGAATGTGCTCGGCAGAGCCTCGCCCATCCCGTTTCCTGAGCCTTGCCAGATATTTTTTCCCATTCACGGCACTAACCTACTATTCTCTATATCTCCCCAACACAAGTGTATTCCAGGCTCGACACCGTTTCATCAGCGTCATCCTTGCAAATATGGGTCCTTGAATTTCGAAAACATGTCCTTGAAAGTCATGGAAAAGTCATGGAATTTGATCGTCACAAAATAGTGGGAACCCTGTATTAATTGTATAATCATTGTTGCCTATATGGAAAAATTAGCTCCTTTAGATTTTGACCAGTGTAGCTCCTGGATCTGGATTTTTATGCCCCCCTATGCGATAGCAAGAGGGGAATATTGTGTTGCTCTTAAGGTTCTGTCCATCCGTGTACATTTACGTGGAAAAGTCTCAAAGTTTGTAAGAGTTTCACCAGTTGGAGTCCAGTATGCCACGGGGGCAGATCCATGTTTTACAAACATAATGTCTAGTTCTTTAGAAGGTCACAAATGTTTCTCTGGGTCGATAATGAACAGTGCAGGCCGTGATCAGACTTCAGAGATGCTGTGTGACTCTTCTGTCTGTTAATATTTTTTCACTTATAAAATGTTTAAAATGTAAAAGATAGAGACTTGATACAAGCTGAATTGCTTCCTTATGATATGGTTACGCACAAAGTGAATTTTGGCTTTTGATGAACCCAAGGTCATAGATTGTCTCCCCCTTTTTGACATAGAATGTTGTTTAGTATCAAAGCGATACATGTTCTGTGAGCATAATTTCTTTTTTCGGTAGTGGACGGCTATACTTGAGCTACACAGTTCTCAACTTGCCGCTATTTGTGCATCTTAGCAGGATTTTCAAATTACATTTCAGGTTTCATTAGATGTTGTAGAAATTGACAAGACAATGGTTGCCATAGCAACAGAATGGTTTGGATTTAGTCCCGACCACAAATTACGGGCACATGTGACAGATGGTCTGGATTTCATTCGGGAAGAATGCAAGAAAGGTAATTCTTAGAATTTTAATTTTGGGGTCGGGTTTTCGACATTTAATTTGCGTAGTTATTTGCTATTTGCTTTGTAGTTATACATGTCCATTGTATTTATACCCCCCGCAACGAGTTGTGGGGGGGTATACTGGAGTCAGGTTGTCCGTCCGTCCGTCCGTCCGTCCGTCAGTGCGTCCGTAAACTTAACATCAGAGAAATATTGTTATAACTTCTATTTCCTTCAGCTAAAATGCTTGATATTTCACACATGCATTCCTGTAAGGCTCTACTACCATGCTGTGGCCAAATCCACGACCGTACCAACCGCTGATCCCAAGGTCAAGTCAATACTAGTCTCTTTACAAACTTAACATCAGAGAAATATTGTTATAACTTCTATTTCCTTCATCTAAAATGCTTAATATTTCACACATGCATTCCTGTAAGGCTCTACTACCATGCTGTGCCAAATCCACGACCGTCCAACCCCCGCTGATCCCATGGTCAAGGTCAAATACTTAGTCTCTTTACAAAACTTAACATCAGAGAAATATTGTTATAACTTCTATTTCCTTCATCTAAAATGCTTAATATTTCACATATGCATTCCTGTAAGGCTCTACTACCATGCTGTGCCAAATCCACGACCGTCCAACCCCCGCTGATCCCAAGGTCAAGGTCAGATACATGGTCTCTTTACAAAACTTAACATCAGAGAAATATGTTATAACTTCATCTAAAATTCTTAATATTTCATGCATGCATTCCTCTAAGGCTCTACTATCATGCTGTGAATTATCCCTGCTGATCCCAAGGTCAAGATCACATACTTAGTCTCTTTACAAAACTTAACATCAGAGAAATCGGTTATAACTTCTATTTCCTTGCTCGTATCTGCTTCACATTCACGTTTGTGCCGCCCCCGCTAAGCCCAGAGTCAAGGTCACAAGCCCACACACTTGGAAAATTTTACATATTTAGGGGTACCTGGGCCCACGCGGGGTATTCCGTAAGCCTCGCTTACTGACCAATCTATTTGAAATATATTTTTTCTTCTTATAAATCAGACGATCCATGTGAATTTGTACCTTAATAGCAGATGTGTGAAATTTACGATATTTTTTGTAAATGCCATCGAAAATTGACAAAATGTTCAGAGGAAATGCGGAATACAATGACACATTTGCTATGAAAGTTTTGCCAACTTTCGACTTCATTGACAGAAAATGTCACAGTTTCCGTAAATAGGGGCTTATCGGTTTTGCGACCAGTGTAGATCCAGATCTATGGTGTTCTATTTGATCAGGAGCTACACCGAACACAAATCCTGTAGACCCCATTTCTCCAGTCACCACAACCACATATTAGATATTAAATGCAGATTTGCTATGAAAACTTTCTCTTCCTTTACAGAATATATCATAAATTTTGTAAATATTTTCACACATCGCACATCTTCTTTATAAAGTACAAAATCGCATGTTTTGTCTCATTTGTGTAACACTGTGCAACCTGATACTAGAAACACATATATTTGGGTTTAGTAGGGCTATGGTAAACCTTTCATATGAGACACGCCATGCGATTTTGTACCTTCGGACATCTGCGTAATTTTATTAAATACGTTTACAAAATTTACAATATTTTTCATAAATATAGTCAACAGTTTACACAATTTTCAGAGTACATGCGGAATATAATTCCGCATGTACTCTGAACATTTTTTCAACTTTTGACGCCATTTACAGAAATGAATGTAAATTTTAAAACCGTATTTAATGAAATTACGCAGATGTCCGAAGGTACAAAATCGCATGGCGTGTCTCATATGTCATTTAATTATTTCCTGCAGGCGAGGAATCCCGCCGCGATGTGGTGATGCTGGACGTGGACAGTAAAGACGCCACCCTGGGGATGAGCTGCCCCCCACAGGCCTTCGTGGAAGACGCATTTCTCGCCGATATTAAGTCACTACTACGCCCAGGAGGTAACCACGTTTGTATATACGAGGGGTGATAAATTCATTGTTTGATAAGATTTTTGTCAATATTCAGTCTTATCATTTGACACGGCATAAACCTATTTGAAAGAATTTGCATATTTTTTTATTTATGTCATTATGTCATAATATTTATGAAGTCACATCTGACATTTTAAAAGTTTCAAAAAATTGCATTGATATTCATTTCTGATTTCTTGTCCGGAGTATAGCTCGAGGAACTTCACACATCCATAGACCGCCGCAAAGGTGTGTTACGCACAAGAATGATGACTCTTGCCTCCCTAATTTTCGAGTTATCTTCGTCTTTTTTTGCACACAGAAGTCTTGTCAGGAGCATAACTCGAATACTCTTTGGAATATTTTAATTCAACTTCACACATTGCATAGACCACGACCCAAAGGTGTGTCACACGCAAGAATGACAACTCTTGTCTCGATAATTTTGGAGTTATCTCTCTTTGTTTTTTCACGCACTGATTTCTTGTCTGGAGGATAACTTTGGAATACTATCATATAATTCCAGCATAAAAATATTTACACAATTCCCTAACATTTGATTGGCCCGTATCAAGTCTCTGTTCAAAATTTATATCCCAGTAAACTCCCACGCCGAACTACTTTCCGTAACCGTGAGGCGCAGTTAAAATAATTCTTAAGAAAACGGAAAATAAACACATTTTCTTCATGAATTTATTTCAAATGCTGGAATTGTTTGTGGTATTTATGGGGGATATAAACTTGGAAAAGTCGCGGGAATATTGGACGAGGCCTTCCGGCCTTCGTCCAGTATTCCCGCGACTTTTCCAAGTTTATACCCCGATAAATTCCACAAAAAGGCCATTCATTCCTATAGAAACTTCACACGTGCTTAGACCATGACCCAAACATGTGTCACGCACAAGAATGATAACTCTTTTGGAAATGCTAACACTAATTTTCAAGTTATCTCCCTTTTTTCATGCACTGATTTCTTGTCCAGAGCATAGCTCGAATACTCTTTGTAATATTTTCCTGAAACTTCACACATGCATGGGCCACTACCCAAAGGTGTGTCATATGTGGGAATGACAACTCTTGCCATAGAACTAATTTTCTAGTTATTTCCCTTTGCTTTTTTGCACACTTTCGCGAATAACCTTTGGAATATTTTAAGAAACTTCACACATACATAGACCACGACACAAATGTGTGTTGCGCGCAAGAATGACAAGTCCCACTAATGTTTTAGTTTTGTCTTTTGACAGATTGATTTCCTGTCAATGCAAAACTTGTTTCTCTTTGGAATATTTTCATGATATTTCGCACATGCGTAAACCATGACCCAAAGGTGTTCTCATGCAAGAACGACAACTCCCACCTTACTAACATATTAGTAGTGGGTGGTGTTCGGGCGAATGAGAAGGCGTAAATTAACGGTATGGGTTCCTCCTTATATGAATCACGATTTGCCTGGTTTGGCCCTCAGGTACGTTTTTATCTTTGGCTCTTTAGATACCTGGGAGTTAAATTGGGTTATTACCCATTATAAAAGTAGTAAGATTATTACTGATCCTACTGCTTTTGGGAGGGGCCAAGTGATTCTGGTGTGGCGAGGACCTGGCATCAGGGCTTAATATATAGTTTTGTTATTGTAAATATTCAGTTCAGATTTTGGGATTTTCCCCCCATTTGTACATGTACTTGAACATGTACTTGTACAGGTAATATATGGGATTTAGTACTAAACCCATTGACCCGGCCTTAAATTACCTTAGATGTTGATAGGCCGTTAAACACCAACAAACAAACTTAACATATTAGTTATCTCACTACATGTATTCTGATATATTACTCGGGCCCGTTTCACTAAACTTCGTACAACTAAAATGTTTGTAAGTGCAAATTTAAGATCGTTTGGAAATTTCAATTGATGGATTTACATTTATTGAGCATAGGCTGCATATGCAGCCTATGCTCAATAAATGTAAATCCGATAATTGTTTACAAGAAAACATTGCTAATGTGAAATTTACAGACTATCATAAGTTTGCACTTACGAACATTTTAGTAGTACGAAGTTTAGTGAAACGGTCCCCAGGTGTCTTGATTCTGATATATTACAGGTGTGCTGATACTGAACCTGGTGTGTCGCGATGCCAGCTTGAAGACATCCGTGCTGACCCGAATACAATCTCTGTTTCCCACCGTCCTTATTCAAGCCATAGCTGACGAAGTGAACAACATCGTGTATGCCGTGAACTGTGAAACTGCTCTCAATGAAAGTGAGCTGATGAAGCGTGTGAGTGAAAATCTTGTGTTGATGGATAAATCCATTCGGAACGGTAGTCGCTCATCTCAGCAAGATCTGTCGGAACTGTTGGAAGGATTAAAGATTTTATAACCTATTGTTTCCTATTTTGTGTATTGGTTTCCTATTAATTATACAGGGACAGTGATAGGATGGGATAATGTACTACACTGTAACCTCTCTAAACCGGACACCAAGCAAACACCTGTGATCTTATTTATGATGAGTTTCTTGGTCATTTATCTCGGGTGATAATGTCTGTTCGTGATCGCATAGCACACAGCTATGGCTCATAATGATCAAATGCCTGATTTACAGTGAAACCCCACTAAGCCGGACACCCTGGGGACATCCCAGAGTTTATAGAGATTTCACTGTATAATGGTTCAGACATGTAGAAAACAGAAACATTTTGTAGTCGTATTTTAGTCATACTTGTACATGTATTTGATTAGGAGTTACTGTGGACACAAATCCCATGTGCCCCATTTCTTCAGCTACAGAAACATTTGTGAATGGATAGTGAAGAAGTAAATGTGGAGAAAATTCAACTGCAGTTGTATCATTTTTCTGAACCCAATTTGCACCTAATAGTATAACCCACATGTTCTGCCTGTAATGCTGGGCCGTTACAGACAGAACATGTGGATTAGATTATGATGTACTAGTATACCACTTGCTAGCACGACGGGTGTTTCATTGATGGAATGGCGAACAGTCCAGTAGCGTGTTTCACCAACATTACAAAGTTTACTTATCTAGCAAAGTATACTTAGAGGGAGAAATTTTCAATTTTAGGATAAATTTATTAATTTTTATTATACTGAATGTATTACATTATCACAGCCATTTTGGCTGTGATAATGTAATAATTTCAGCATAATAATTTTGCTTACTTTTAATCATCAAATATATGCAGTCGTTAGTTCTATATGACATAATGCATTTCGGGAAAAATAAATGATTACTCCCTCAAAGTATACTTTGCTAGATAAGTATACTTTGCAATGTTGGTGAAATTGGCTACAGATCCTTATCAGAATATGCAGAAACAAAGACTGATCTTAATCAACACTGGTCGCAAATCCCATATGCCATATATGTGATGTGGATTTAGTAAGGCCGGAAAGTAGTAATGTCTTCAGTGTTTTTTCTATTTTAACAATGTAAAAAAAGTAAAATTGACACTACACTGAAAATATGTTTTCATTGAGAAAAATGGATAACTTAACCCTTAAACCGCTACTCACAACAATTGTCGTCTGCTGTTGCTTTTATATCTTGCCTTATTTCTCAATAAAAACATGGTTTGACAGCACTTCAGAATCATTTTCAATGGAAATGATTCTGAAGTACTGTCCAAGCATGTTGTCAATTATTCTAAAGTGCTGTCAAAGCATGTTTTTGATGATACAAATGGAAAATAGAAAATAAACAGCAGACGACAAAACAAATTAAGATAGCGGTATAAGGGTTAATATAAACAGAAAGTGATGAATTTTAATAGGTACCAGAAAATGAGTCATTCAAAAAATATGTCTAGATTGCCACCATATAATTCCAGCACAAAAATATTTACACAATTCCCTAACATTTGATTGGTCCATAGCAAGTCTCTGTCCAAAATTTATATCCCAGTAAACTCCCACGCCGAACTACTTTCCGTAACCGTCAGGCGCAGTTAAAATAATTCTTAAGAAAACGGAAAATAAACACATTTTCTTGATAAATTTAATTCAAATGCTGGAGTTATAAGGAATGAATGGCCTTTTTGTGGAATTTATCGGGGTATAAACTTGGAAAAGTCGCGGGAATACTGGACGATGGCCTTTTTTGTGGAATTTATCGGGGATATAAACTTGGAAAAGTCGCGGGAATACTGGACGAGGCCTTCCGGCCATCGTCCAGTCCCGCGACTTTTCCAAGTTTATACCCCGATAAATTCCACAAAAAGGCCATTCATTCCTATAATAACCAATAGGATAAAAATAAACAATTGGCGATAAAAAATTACAATTTTCGAGAAAAAAAAAAGAAAAATATATATATTTTTTTTTTTTTTTCGAAAATTGTAATTTTTTATCGTCAATTGTTTATTTTTATCGCCAATTGCGAAGCGAAAGTGGCTTTTCCAAGTTTATACCCCGATAAATTCCACAAAAAGGCCATTCATTCCTATAATAAATGCTACGAGAGTACTGGACCATGGCTGGTTCTACTAAGGTGGCAAATATCAACACATGCACCATATAATACTGATAAGACCATGTTCAGATATTTCCCATACATGTATCCCATTTCCCGTAGGAAGCAAATATCTTTGAAACCAATGATACTTCTCTATGTCGTACCTCTTCAAGATGTCTATTGATATTACACCACTACCGGTTTTCCATGACGTTTGAACAGTATGAACTAGAAACATTACAAGATAAGAAGTCGGATATCCATGATAGTCGCCGAATACGACTACCAGAAAACAATACACATTGTCAGTCGGGTTTTATTGCCCTTGTGTCACGTATATCTCCAAAAAGTATTTTACCAAGTGTCTTTGAACTTTACAGAAATTTTAATTAGTATGTAAAGTTGTGCACCTGGGGTTTGTGCTTATCCCCAATAAGGACATACAGAGTTATGGCCTTTAATGTTATGGGCAAGTGAGGGCATCCGTGTGCCGACGGGCGACATTTCTAGCATATATAGAGGATCTTACATGACTGATGATATAATATTTATTAAACCAGTTTACTTATTTCGTAAGAAACGGGGCTATGCCAAGTTTAATAAATCTCATTAAGTAAACACAAATGTTAGATTCTATTTATTGCATAAGTACAGTATAATACGTTGAAGCTCTAATGAGTACCTACTGTCTGTTTCACGAAAGCTGCCCGAATTTTACGGCTATACAGGGATCCTCCAGATTATCGGACAAAAATGGCAGTTATTTTATGATATTTTTCTTAAACTAGCAGCTACGGGCATAACATTTTCACAGAACAATCCTCGGTTCTTGCTTTCTCACGCATGTAAACTATTTAGCAAAATGTACCGTCTTTCTCATTTACAATTGGGTCACATCATCAGCCATAAGAATGCCCCAAAATTAACATCAGCAATCAATTGTCCGGACAAACGTATATACTCATCTTATAACTTCTATTATTGCATTGTAATACTAAGCGTATCGCCTGTAAAATAATGTAAACAGAATTGTTGTGTCGTTCTCTAGATAAAGCAGTCATTCATCGCTTCTTGGAAAACAACGTATTTATAGAATTTATTGTATTTATAGAACAACTCAGCAATGACGTAATGGGCGTACTCGATTGAGCCCCACCCCCGCATGTCTGTTGACGTTGTTTACAAACAACTTGTGGACATAATGTTTTCAGCAAATTTTACTAAAATGTTTACATTGGCGATATATTCTTCACACTGGCATGGAAACAGCAAGCACCTGCGTAACTTCGATGTATTCGTTGCAAATTCGGATCAAACAAATCCGTTTAATTAACAGGTATTTTCATTTGTCCGATAAACTGATTGTCCGGATAACTGGTATGACCCCTGTATAGACAATTCAAAAACAATATTTTTTTCGATAATATTAAATTAAAGGAAAATTTAAGAATGAGCCTTCTTTTTATTTCGTGAAATTTGGTCAAATATTGATTTTATTACGAAAAATTGATTTCTCTATGGGAATTTAACATGGGGGAAAAAGAGGTAAGGAAGTGTGGGAGGAGTCAAAAAACGAAAAAATTTGGAAATTGACTCCGAAACTGAATAGATAGCTTGGATATGATCTAACTAAGAAAACAAAAGTTAAATTTTAAAAATCGGTCCAGTATTTATGAAATTCAAAAAAATTTCCCCATGTTAAATCCCCATAGACATCTTCACTCCGTGAAGATGTCTATGGGGATTTAACATGGGGAAATTGTTTTTGCGCAATAAAATCAATATTTGACCAAATTTCACGAAATAAAAAGAAGGCTCATTCTTAAATTTTCTTTTAATTTAATATTATCAAAAGAAATCTTGTTTTTGAATTGTTTATATAGCCGTACAATTTGGGCAGCTTTCGTGAAACAGACTATAGTGTGTTTTCTGTACCGGCCTCATTTGCATATTTATTACACTAGTGTATTATGATTTTTATTACACAGTGTCATTACATTGTGAAAGTCTATTTTAAGCAATAAATAATAATTCCAACTCCAGTGATGTACACAGTTCTGAGCATTTTCATTGGCCGGAAGTAGACACACGGGAACAGGGAGCCCATGTGACCTTCACCTACTTTTCATGGTTCATTGACCTACTTTTCACATGCATTCAACGTTAAGTTTTTGCGTTTAGCTCTGTTTCTAAAACTTAACGCTCAGGTTAATTCCGCCCATCATTCTACAGAAAGCCCATGGTGCCCGCTAACCCCAAAGGTCAAGGTCACTCACTTAGAAATTTCCGTGTTTGAAAAAGTTAACGCTCAGTTTATGCATTGATATTCCAAATTGCATTTGTAACAACATCCCGCATCATTCTACAGAAAGCCCATGTTGCCCGCTAACCCCAAAGGTCAAGGTCACTGAATTAGAAATTTCCGTGTTTGGAAAAGTTAACGCTCAGTTTGTGCTTTAATATTCCATACATGCATTTGTAACAACATCCCGCATCATTCTACAGAAAGCCCATGTTGCCCGCAAACCCCAAAGGTCAAGGTCGCTGACTTAGAAATTTCTGTGTTTGGAAAAGTTAACGCTCAGTTTATGCTTTAATATTCCATACATGCATTTGTAACAACATCCCGCATCATTCTACAGAAAGCCCATGGTGCCCGCTAACCCCAAAGGTCACGGTCGCTGACTTAGAAATTTCCGTGTTTGGAAAAATTAATGCTCAGTTTATGCTTTAATATTCCATACATGCATTTGTAACAACATCCCGCATCATTCTACAGAAAGCCCATAGTGCCCGCTAACCCCAAAGGTCAAGGTCACTGAATTAGAAATTTCCGTGTTTGGAAAAGTTAACGCTCAGTTTGTGCTTTAATATTCCATACATGCATTTGTAACAACATCCCGCATCATTCTACAGAAAGCCCATGTTGCCCGCAAACCCCAAAGGTCAAGGTCACTGACTTAGAAATTTCTGTGTTTGGAAAAGTTAACGCTCAGTTTATGCTTTAATATTCCATACATGCATTTGTAACAACATCCCGCATCATTCTACAGAAAGCCCATGGTGCCCGCTATCCCCAAAGGTTAAGGTCACTGACTTAGAAATTAACGCTCAGTTTATGCTTTAATATTCCATACATGCATTTGTAACAACATCCCGCATCATTCTACAGAAAGCCGCCCATCATTCTACAGAAAGCCCATGGTGCCCGCTAACCCCAAAGGTCAAGGTCACTGACTTAGAAATTTCCGTGTTTGAAAAAGTTAACGCTCAGTTTATGCTTTGATATTCCAAATTGCATTTGTAACAACATCCCGCATCATTCTACAGAAAGCCCATGTTGCCCGCAAACCCCAAAGGTCAAGGTCACTGAATTAGAAATTTCTGTGTTTGGAAAAGTTAACGCTCAGTTTGTGCTTTAATATTCCATACATGCATTTGTAACTACATCCTGCATCATTCTACAGAAAGCCCATGTTGCCCGCAAACCCCAAAGGTCAAGGTCACTAACTTAGAAATTTCCGTGTTTGGAAAAGTTGACACTCAATTTATGCTTTAATATTCCATACATGCATTTGTAACAACATCCCGCATCATTCTACAGAAAGTCCATGGTGCCCGCTAACCCCAAAGGTCACGGTCGCTGACTTAGAAATTTCCGTGTTTGGAAAAATTAATGCTCAGTTTATGCTTTAATATTCCATACATGCATTTGTAACAACATCCCGCATCATTCTACAGAAAGCCCATAGTGCCCGCTAACCCCAAAGGTCAAGGTCACTGAATTAGAAATTTCCGTGTTTGGAAAAGTTAACGCTCAGTTTGTGCTTTAATATTCCATACATGCATTTGTAACAACATCCCGCATCATTCTACAGAAAGCCCATGTTGCCCGCAAACCCCAAAGGTCAAGGTCACTGAATTAGAAATTTCCGTGTTTGGAAAAGTTAACGCTCAGTTTGTGCTTTAATATTCCATACATGCATTTGTAACAACATCCCGCATCATTCTACAGAAAGCCCATGTTGCCCGCAAACCCCAAAGGTCAAGGTCACTGACTTAGAAATTTCTGTGTTTGGAAAAGTTAACGCTCAGTTTATGCTTTAATATTCCATACATGCATTTGTAACAACATCCCGCATCATTCTACAGAAAGCCCATGGTGCCCGCTATCCCCAAAGGTTAAGGTCACTGACTTAGAAATTAACGCTCAGTTTATGCTTTAAATATTCCTTACATGCATTTGTAACAACATCCCGATCATTCTACAGAAAGCCGCCCTCATTCTACAGAAAGCCCATGGTGCCCGCTAACCCCAAAGGTCAAGGTCACTGACTTAGAAAATTTCCGTGTTTGAAAAAGTTAACGCTCAGTTTATGCTTTGATATTCCAAATTGCATTTGTAACAACATCGCATCATTCTACAGAAAGCCCATGTTGCCCGCAAACCCCAAAGGTCAAGGTCACTGAATTAGAAATAATTTCGTGTTTGGAAAGTTACGCTCAGTTTGTGCTTTAATATTCCATACATGCATTTGTAACTACATCCTGCATCATTCTACAGAAAGCCCATGTTGCCCGCAAACCCCAAAGGTCAAGGTCACTAACTTAGAAATTTCCGTGTTTGGAAAAGTTGACACTCAATTTATGCTTTATTTAATATTCCATACATGCATTTGTAACAACATCCCGCATCATTCTACAGAAAGTCCATGGTGCCGCTAACCCAAAGGTCACGGTCGCTGACTTAGAAATTTCCTGTGTTTGGAAAAATTAATGCTCAGTTTTTTTATGCTTTAATATTCCATACATGCATTTGTAACAACATCCCGCATCATTTCTACAGAAAGCCCATAGTGCCCGCTAACCCCAAAGGTCAAGGTCACTGAATTAGAAATTTCCGTGTTTGGTTTGGAAAAGTTAACGCTAGTTTGTGCTTTAATATTCCATACATGCATTTGTAACAACATCCCGCATCATTCTACAGAAAGCCCATGTTGCCCGCAAACCCCAAAGGTCAAGGTCACTGAATTAGAAATTTCCGTGTTTGGAAAAGTTAACGCTCAGTTTATGCTTTAATATTCCATACATGCATTTGTAACAACATCCCGCATCATTCTACAAAAAGCCCATGTTGCCCGCAAACCCCAAATGTCAAGGTCGCTGACTTAGAAATTTCCGTGTTTGGAAAAGTTAACGCTCAGTTTATGCTTTAATATTCCATACATGCATTTGTAACAACATCCCGCATCATTTTACAGAAAGCCCATTTTGCCAGCTAACACCAAAGGTTAGAGAAATTTTCGTGTTTGGAAAAGTTAACGCTCAGTTTATGCTTTAATATTCCATACATGCATTTGTAACAACATCCCGCATCATTCTACAGAAAGCCCATGGTGCCCGCCAACCCCAAAGGTCAAGGTCACTGAATTAGAAATTTCCGTGTTTGGAAAAGTTAACGCTCAGTTTATGCTTTAATATTCCATATATGCATTTGTAACAACATCCCGCATCATTCTACAGAAAGCCCATGGTGCCCGCTATCCCCAAAGGTCAAGGTCACTGACTTAGAAATTAACGCTCAGTTTATGCTTTAATATTCCATACATGCATTTGTAACAACATCCCGCATCATTCTACAGAACGGCCCCGTGCAGGCACCGGGCCGGGATCAACTGATCCTGAGAATAGTGCTGCAGTAGCCATTGCTTGTCGTAAAAGGCGACTAAACTGGCTTAACGATTGGGTTCATACTTTCCGGAACCCACTATACCGGATTTGGCCCTCATGTACATTTTTGGCTTTCTTGTATGTGAGAGTTGAGTCGGGCTATGCCCCATATATAAAAGTAAGATTAGCGCTAATCCTATTACTTTTAGGGGATGGGATAAATGATGCTGGTGTGGCGAGGGCCTGGCACCAGATCAGGTTGTTCTAATTTCAGGACTGAATATATATTTTGATTGTAAATATTGAGTTCTGAAGTTGGGATTTACCCCCCTTGGTCAGGTGGATACGGGACACGACCCCGTTGACCCGTCTGCGTGTAGACTCCCTGAGGCTTGTACCTCTATGTCAGAAAAGCGGACGTTAAACCCTATTCACTCACTCACTCACTCATTCTACAGAAAGCCACCGATCATTCTACAGAAAGCCCATGGTGCCCGCTAACCCCAAAGGTCAAGGTCACTGACTTAGAAATTTCCGTATTTGGAAAAGTTAGCGCTCAGTTTATGCTTTAATATTCCATACATGCATTTGTAACAACATCCCGCATCATTCTACAGAAAGCCCATGTTGCTCACTAACCCCAAGGTTATTACAAGCTCCTTATATACTATCAAACTGCGCCAGGCGGGACATTTTGCTCCGCGGAGCTCTTGTTTTCAAAAAGGCACAGCTTGGAGCAGAAGCCCGACACAACCATGCAGACATTTACAGACATTACAAACAGTACTCTATGTGAAATGCAGTTGTGACGCTGCTCAACCCTTTCGCCCCTAAGTAACTAGAATGAAATTTAATATGTTAATTTTGCAAACAAATCCAATGGTCACAAAATGATTTTCAGACTAGTCCATTTATGAAAAGGGTGTGTTTTTGTTCGCAAAAATATTAAAATTACTTGCAAAAAGTGCAGATCCTGATGAGCTGGCTCGTTACGAGCCGGCTCATCTGTATCTACACTTTTTGACAATAACACTATACAGGCCTCACGTTCGGCTAAAGAAAGTTGTCATGTTTGTATGTGACCGTTGAATATGGTTATGCCCCTTATGTGAGTATTACGATTATTCGTTCCTATTACTTTTAGGGAAAAGGACCAAGTGACTTTGTTATGGTCTGGACCTGGCACCTGGTCGGGTTATTCTGATTTCATGGCTGAATATATATATATTTTTTTTATTTTGTGAATTTATTGATCTATCTGTCCGCAAGAATGGATTATGATTCCACAGGAAAGTTTCAAGCACACTAGTACAGTTTGACGTATATCTCAAGGTCCATCCACCAACTTTAATGGATAATTTACCCATTTCATTTTGTTTGTGAAAAATTATACATATTTTGTTTACATGTGCTTAGAAGTATATGTCGCGACCATTTGAACCGTGGGTGGCAGGTCGGGTTATTCTAATTACGGTAATTTAACAATCGGGGTTCATCCTTACCTGAATTCCGACTGGAGGCCTAGTTTGGCCCTCACATACGTCGTTGGCATTTTGTATGTGACAGTTGAATCTGGTTATACCCCTTATGTGAGTATGACGATTATTAGAAATCGTATTACTTTTAGGGGAAGGCGTCGAGTGACTTTGGTGTAGTATGTACTAGGTCAGGTAGACTAACATGACATGTCTCTATATCATGTTTAAGTTCTATTTTTCATCATCTGACTTTTATCATTTATTATTAGCGCGCCTTCCGAAGGAAGCCGTGCTTATGGCATACCCTCGGCGTCGTAGGCGTCCGTCCGTCCGTCTTCAAAAATTATAATGGCCTATATTTTCTGTTTCCTTGCTTGGATTTGCTTCATATTTCACACACGCATTGCTCCAATGGTCCTCTACTGCGATGTGGCAAATCCACGTCGGTGCCGCCCCTTCTAAGCACAGGGTCAAGGTCACATACTTTGTGCATCTCGAAACCTTAACGCTCGGACGCTCGGGTAAATGGCCTATATTTTCTGTTTCCTTGCTTGGATTTGCTTCAATATTTCACACAACAAATTGCATTGCTCCAAGGGTCCTCTACTGCGCTGTGGCAAATCCACGTCCGTGCCGCCCCTTCTAAGCCCAGGGGCAAGGTCACATACTTTGTGCATCTCGAAACCTTAACGCTCGGATGCTCGGGTAAATGGCCTATATTTTCTGTTTCCTTGCTTGGATTTGCTTCATATTTCACACACGCATTGCTCCAATGGTCCTCTACTGCGCTGTGGCAAATCCACGTCGGTGCCGCCCCTTCTAAGCACAGGGTCAAGGTCACATACTTTGTGCATCTCGAAACCTTAACGATCGGACGCTCGGGTAAATGGCCTATATTTTCTGTTTCCTTGCTTGGATTTGCTTCATATTTCACACACGCATTGCTCCAAGGGTCCTCTACCTCTGCTAAGCCCAGGGTCAAGGTCAAATACTTTGTACGCTCGAAACCTTAACACTCTCTGGTAAATGGCTCATAAATGTTGTTTCCCTTATCCAGCACGTTGTGTTTTCAAATGTGCCCTCGGTTCCTTTGCTGCCACCGGGCGCGCTTCGTTGTCCTCTGACAACTCTTGTTTACTTTGCTATAGGTATCGGTAGTAAAGCCATAGTGCTATGTCTACAGGTCAGGTTATTCTAATTTCAGGGTTAAATATATGTTTTCTTGATGTAAATACTCCGTTCTGATTTTGGGATCCACCCCCCCAATGCAGCAGGTTAAAACGGGATCAAACCCGTTTGCCCGGCCTTACATGACCTTAGGTGTATATAGGCCGTTAAACACCAATAAACAAACAAACAAACAAAACCAGTTGAACCATCTCGTCGAGACGGCTCAAATGAGTGGTCGCAACATGTACTTTCACTGAGAAATAAGAAAAAAAATGAAATCATACCCGTAAAAGGTGTATTCCGAATGTAATGGGTTAATGGATAATTAAAACTGCATGAAACTTAGGCTAAATCCAGTGGTGCAGGGTACGCTTCTGCAGAAACAGTTTAGAAAATGTCAACGATGTATGCAAGCACAGTGATGCATTTCCAGTTTCTGAAGCACTAGCTTAACCCTTACAATGCTGAATTAAAATGTGTCGTCTGTTTTTATTTTCAAAGTTTTCTCATCAAAACCATGTTTTGACAACACTTTAGAATCATTTCCAATAGAAATAATTCTAAAGTTCTGTCAGTCCATGCTTTTAAAGAGAAAGAAGACAAAAAATAAAACAACAGCAGACGATAATTTACGTTTCCCGCGTTGTAAGGGTTAAAGACCCTGGGCCTGAGATATGGATGAAATGTGGGAAACACAGTTGGTAAAAGAGAACATTATTATTTAAAAAAATAACTAGTGTTACAAACAATAGTTTTGTCGCGCCTGTTTTAGCAGAGGCGCGACTATAGTCGGCGCTTTTTCCATCGTCGTCTGCGTCGTCCGGTTTTGTAAGGCAAATGCGTTAAAAGTTATTGTTTTTTCACAATATCTCTTTAACCCCTTGCCAGACTTTGATAATATTTCACATCAATGTTTGTCTACGGATGATGCTTCATTACGCATACCCCCACACTCTACTTTTCTATCTCTGCCTAAATTAGTATACATGTTTAGCACAACGAGATGAAGAAATAATGCTATAGACTTTCAAATTCTCATTAATGTTTCTTGCCTTGGTGACAGCTTCACATTTCTGCATCTTCGCTGTCTGGCCCATATTCGACGGGCGTATTTTGTGACTTGCGGTACTCTTGTTTCACAATATCTCTTTAAACCCTTGCCAGACTTTGATAATTTTTCACATCAATGTTTGTCTATGGATGATGCTTCATTACGCGCACACCCACATCCAAATTCTGAAGGTCAAGGTCATTTGTTTACTTGTAATGTTCACCGGTTTTGTAACTGAAATGCGTTAAAGTTATTGTTTTTACACAATATCTCTTTAACCCCTTGCCAGACTTTGATAATATTTCACATCACTGTTTGTCTACGGATGATGCTTCACTACGCACAGCCCCACATCCAAATTATGAAGGTCAATGTCATTTGTTTACTTGTAATGTTCACCGGTTTTGTAACTGAAATGCGTTAAAGTTATTGTTTTTTCACAATATCTCTTTAACCCCTTGCCAGACTTTGATAATATTTCACATCAATGTTTGTCTACGGATGATGCTTCATTACGCACACCCCCACATCCAAATTCTGAAGGTCACGGTCATTTATTTACTTGTAATGTTCACCGGTTTTGTAACAGAAATGCATTAAAAGTTATTGTTTTTTCACAATATCTCTTTAACCCCTTGCCAGACTTTGATAATATTTCACATCAATGTTTGTCTAGGGATGATGATTCATTACGCACACCCCCACATCCAAATTATCAAGGTCAAGGTAATTTATTTACTTGTAATGTTCACCGGTTTTGTAACAGAAATGCGTTAAGTTATTGTTTTTTCACAATATCTCTTTAACCCCTTGCCAGACTTTGATAATATTTCACATCAATGTTTGTCTACGGATGATGCTTCATTACGCACATCCCCACATCCAAATTCTGAAGGTCAAGGTCATTTATTTACTTGTAATGTTCACGATCAAATGCCTCGGCAGGCGTGATACCGCTTCCGTGGCGGAATTATTGTGATTTATAGTTCCCGCTGATGCGCTCGCACTTAGTAGTCACTGCCTTGCTTTGACTAGACATTACGCCATCGACTACGTCACCGATAACATTCCGTTCTCGCATGTTTCAATTTTGTTATGTTTTATGTACATGCACATATATCGTGTGTCAATGTATTACAGTGTTTATGATGGTTATATAGAAATGTGCAATGCTGACCATATCCTATAATAAAGCTTTTGAAACGTTACAAACGAGTTTGTCTTTGTGTCTTAATTATCTGCAGCAAAGTGGTAGTCAGTGGTAACATGAACGGTTGAAAGAAATTACGCCACGACTAGCGTTTTTCTCAGATACAACCAAGTTTAGTTTAGTATAAAATTTCCTCGACTTAATGTTCCACTCGGTCGATTTGAAAGTCACAAACGCAAGGACCCATGTTCCATTTTGAAGGTATATATTACGGCCCAGACACTTTTGTGTCGAGCCCACTTGTGGAAAGCGATACATAGTGATCACAATGACGTCCGGATGTCCGTGCGTCAGTCCGAAATCTGCGTTAAAGTTTTTAAATACTTATATCTCTGCAGTCCTAAGTCACATTGACTTGAAACTTCATATCCTTATTAGTCATGATCCATATATTCATGCTGTATCCCACTCATGCGGCCCATGTGCCCAAGGTCAAGGTCAAATGACTTAGAAGTTTGCGTTCCGAAATCTGCATTAAAGTTTTTAAATACCTTATATCTCTGCAGTCCTAAGTCACATTGACTTGAAACTTCATATGCTTATTAGTCATGATCCATATATTCATGCTGTATCCCACTCATGCGGCCCCTGTGCCCAAGGTCAAGGTCAAATGATTAGTCATCATCCATATATTCCTTATGTGTCCCACTCATTTGCGTAAGTTTTCACATACCTACTATCTCTGTAACCGTAAGTCAGATTTGCTTGAAACTGTGTATGCTTATTGGGCATCAAACTTCAAATAAATACACTCTGAGACCATCAAATGCCTCGGCGGGCTCGACATGCGGGCCGCGGCCATCTGGTTGTGTGAATACGCCTATATTATTTTGTTCGCGCGTATGAAGTGTGCGACCATAGTTTTCCCGAAAAATATGTTAAATAATGCACATTTGTTGGCAATATGTCATACAATAAGCAATGAAACACGTATTTTGATAAGAAGTGGTTAAAACTGGTTGGGAATTTAAAAACCAGTTTGTTTACACACCGGCGTCCGTTGTACCTTCAATAACGTTTTACTAAATGATGCCTCAGTGAAGGCGTTAGTAGCCGTTTATCGGGGTCACATATCGCCACCCCCTCGCTTATATGTATTTGCTCGAAGTTTAATGTATGTGTGAAAGTAAATACAAAATGTACCAACCTCGTGGTGCTGCTGCCACTGGGCGCCGCCATTTTGAGACCCGTGCACCTTTTTGACTCATATAAGGTACCCATGTACCAATCGTACGCCCATCCCCATGTTTCATGACGTCGTTCAAAACGTAACGACGCTAATTGAAGCGCAATTGATTTACAATCGGCAGTAATTGACATTTATTCAACAGAAGACAGATTAATATTGTACCAAGCAGTGCTGAATAAAATTTAAAACAAAACAACACACAAAGATTTACAATTACCGTAAACAAGTATTGGCGAAATGTGTCTTTTACTGGTGTAGTGACGGTGAAGTAAAGCACATGTTCAGGGGCGGATCTAGAGGGGTGGTCAGGGGTTGCAAACACCCCCCCCCCCCGTTCAGCCACGGAGTTTACATAGATCACAGTTTACAACCAGTTGGAGTCTGAATTTAAATGCCGTAAAACACAGGAAAGTGCATTTCGAAGAGCTCGAAAATAGGACACGAACGGTAACTTGCAATTACTCCCGTACAGTCCGTCCGTCCGTCCACCCGCCCCCCTCCCCACCCCTGTTCGCCAAATGCTGGATCCGCCTCTAATGTTACTGCATAATGAGATAACACCTTAGCAATGTCGCAACGACATGTTACTGTATTGTATATGTACTATAAGTATACCAGCCTGACATGGCGTTGTTTACATGCTTTGTTTATATAAACATTGGTGTAAAATAGCACGTGTTTACAATAATATTTACAATAATAACGCGCCAGCACAAAGCGGTACACCTCTAGTGATATATCAATGCACAGCGGGCTGTTACGTATACCTGTATACGAGTAACCTAAATAAATAGACGAAATGTTAACGGAAATTGAAGACCGTACGGAACCCCGCAGGGACATGGATTTTGTTTTTATTAATTCGTTCCCACGAAATAACAATTCGTTCCCTCAATTTAACAATTCGTTCCCTCGAATGAACAATTCGTTCCCACGATATAACAAATCGTTCCCTCGAATTAACAATTCGTTCCCCCGAAATGACAATTCGTTCCCTCAATTTAACAAGTCATTCCCTCGAATTAACAATTCGTTCCCACGATATAGCAAATCGAATTGTTAAATTGAAGGAACGAATTGTTAATTCGTGGGAACGAATTGTTAAATTAAGGGAACGAATTGTTATTTCGTGGGAACAATAATAACAAAAAGTCTACGTCCCCTGCTTGGCTCCGTAAGATCGGAATAGCTTATCGTGACTGAATATTGTGTCTTAGTGAGACATGCAGACAGACAGACAGACAGACAGATTTGCATGTACATGACTGGCAATATTAATGTGCACCTTTTTTCTACCTGCGACGACCCTCAGCATCTCGTAGTTATCGAGTGTTGCTTTGCGTCAATAACTCACATAGTGCGAGGGCGTGTTGTGATACTTGCGAGTAAATTCTACTCGCTCATGCTCGCCGGCGTGTTCTCGATAACCCTAATGTTCTGTCTGTAACAAATGTCAACTTATTTAAGTCGCCCTACGTTACAGACAGAAAATTCTGGTTAAGTGCTTGCCTCATGGGAGAGCACCGTAATTTACACGTGCCATAGACATGTTAGAAGCACATGCCTCGCTCTTATACTCACCGGCGAGTAAGTCGGTCCGCTGCCAGTTGCAAGAGACCGTGCTCGCATAATGGGAGAGTACTTACACGTGTTCTGGCACTTGACTAGTTCAAGGAAAACAATACAGTTCATTGTCGTCAATGCCCCTGCCAGTCCGAGCCTAAATATATCTACCTCCCACGGGACAACTGTGAGCCTCTGAGTTCCAGCATGTGTTACACTTACCAGGGGCTCGCGGGAGAGGGAGTACTCGCAATTACTCGTTTATTTGAGGGAGAAATCGCTCGTCGGAATGGTAGCAAGTTGTGTGCTGCATGTAGACACACACTTCATGTCCGCCACCAGGATAATGTTGGTATTAAATATGCATGCTCTTCAAGCTCTTAAACTGGTATTGTTGTTCCATGGACGTAAATCGCATTAAGTTTTCTTCCAACTCATTTCATATATCAAATATGCAAATGCTTCACCATTGAATATATAGACATACAGTGGAACCCCTCTAAACCGGATGCTCGGGAAGATATGGATGTTTAACTTAGATGTGTTTCGCTGTTATGTATCTCTGATTGCAAAGAATTTTTCATGATTGCACAGTGGATCATCTCCAAACCGGACACTTGTCTGGTTTCGAGTGGTTCCACTGTACAATCATTACCATTTCGCGTTGTTGTTTACCCGTTTTTCTATTGACATCTGCCCATTCACAAAGCCTAAAACTCACTCCGACCAGTCGGTTTGTAGAAACAATTAAAAATGTCCTTCCCCCACCTGACCAACTGGTGATGACTGAACGTCAGAAACATGATTTGGAGAGGTAGGAATTTGATTAGATTTTTTTATTATTACCAATTCTACCCCCTCATCCCACGAGGATGGTGAAAACAGGGGTAGTGCGTGTAGGAAGCGTGCAACCATCCGTTAATTATTCGATTCAAAATTTGACAGCGAAAATGACAAATCGGATTGAATAATTATGTGACTATTTCCGATTAGTTAGAGCGGTGCATGTTGTCAATCGACCTATTGCTTCCCCGTCACACATATGCACCTAATTCGTACTTATTCGCTTGATATATTTGCATTGCCAATCTAACCAGATTTGTATTTACTGACCGTCCCAAGACAGTTGCCTTATTTCAGCATATTATCACTTTTTTTCTATGACCGTGTTTTTAATAATTATTTGTATATATATCAATTTCGTTTTTGTAGCTTGGTGTGATCTTGGGGGCTGGGCACCGCGGGTAGACGTGTACACATACGTGGTTTCCTCCTCATCGCTCCAGTCAGACTTGGGCAGTCTTGCTTGATCGCCCGGTGGTTGGGGTGAACGAGGGTCAAACCATCAATAATTAACCACCAATTTTTGTCGCAAACCGATTTAATTACAATGGTGGAATAAGTGACGTAATCGTTAGCGAACAACGTGACGTCAAAACGTTGCATGTCTAAAACAAAATGACGTCATATTCACCAGCTCCGTTCCTAAAATGGCGATGATTTGGTAAAGCCATCACTTACTCAGACAGATGTAGTGTAAACATGGCCTACTCACTGCTATTATTGCGCTATTTGTGAATGAAATACATGCAATGCGTAGCCTATATATTGTAACGTATTCCTATCATATATCTAGGATTTATAACGATGTACTTGTAATGTATGTAATGAGCTGTTTCAATACCTGGCCTGTTTAGCCTTTACTAATACATTATGCTGTGGCAATGATACGTCATTCACAGTCGATCACTTGCATGACTTTTATTAATGTTGATCTGACATATTTTTAAAAAGAAATATGTTCATTCTGTGAAATTTATTACGTTTAAAACGACGTTAAAGTTCGTGAAAGTTCGGCCGATATATCGGCCCCGTTGGCAAACTACTAGTAGGGTGTGTTGCTTGGGCCAATATATCGGCCCCATGGCACAGATGTTATTAATACGTATAATAAACAAAAACAGGTCGACATTATACAGTGGAAGAGGCCACAGTCACGTGTACATGAGAATGAACCTACCTCGCAGCGGCACTGAAAGCTCAATGTTTAGCTACAGATACTGAAGAGAGGTCCAGCCGAAAACTCAGCGGCTGGAACTCAGACATACAACAACAATTTCCGCTCGGGTCGAAAAACGCCAGGGACGTAAAGACTGCACTTTCAGTCGGTTGCTACGCTAAAACGTTTTACACATCGTTGTTACCGACATTGTAAGTTATTCACCAATAAAATCCAAATGCAATTTGCAACGCCGATATATATATATTTTAAATATTCAGAGTGTAGTCTTGTTTTATATGCATACAAAATTGAAGGTCATTCCATGTGTAGAGTTACTGGTATTCGACACGAACCAGTTCTCGGTAAAATTGCAGTCCCTGAATCTGACAATGATGGTGTAGATTGTTCGGCCTTTGCAGAATATAAGTAGTAACAGAAAATGATTTGAAGGACCTGAAATTATTATGGATAGTTCTGTAGTGTTCGGTGTGGTGTTGAGACACGATCGCCCGGTTAGCTCAGTTGGTAAGAGCGCCGTGCTAGTGTTACGGGGGTCGTGGGTTCAAACCCCACATCGGGCGACACTTTTTCCCCTTAGAAATACTTCAATGGTGTCAGAAATATACAGGAGTGTGCCTGGGTGTACTTTGGGTTGCAGGCTATACTCCTCATGAACATGATGAAGCTGCGAGGTTGATGCCTGGCTCCCAAACATAAGAAGGGGAGGAGTGTAGTGTTCGGTGTGGTGTTGAGACACGATCGTCCGGTTAGCTCAGTTGGTAAGAGCGCTGTGCTAGTGTTACGGGGGTCGTGGGATCAAACCCCACATCGGGCGACACTTTTTTCCCTTAGAAATACTTCAGTTCATTAGTAATAGCGGACTCGTAACTTAAGTCTTAAAAAATCCAACTCTTCAAGACCTCCCTACTAAAAGTACAGTAAAAATGTGCGTAATAACATTTACACTTTGCACACTAAAATATTGAAAAAACCTGCAGGGCGTTGACATTTATAGTTATACTTTGCTACATACCGTGTCGGCTAATTCTGCGCACCTAAGGCTTCCCAAACAAATTTAAATGTGATTATCATCAAAGACGTCTGTGCAGTAGCATAGAAAATCTTAATTGCACATATTCCGCTTTATAGGCAACAGGTTGTCCTATTCGCTACACCACGCTGTAGTAAAAATGTGCATAATAGCATTTACAATTCTCGCACTAAAATATAGAAAAAACCTGCCGGGCATTGACATTCATACTTCGCTATATTGTTATTCATAGACTATATTCCAATATGACACGAAAATAGTATCACAAACTCACCTAATAAAGTGTTGATTAGCAAAATTCCAAGATCACTCCCACACGAAGCAGAAAGTAAACAGATCATCTTCAACATGGCTGGAGATCCATGTCACGTGACATATATAATATTATTTATAATTATCGGGTCAAAATCTTGAGGCTCGAGACGTCTGTATTAACGTGATATGGATTGTTTTTGTATAGAGATCGCATCTTCATATTTTGGCGACATATTGACCTTATATTTATGTATGTAATCAAGACGTGTGCAGGTGCGCGTTTTGGGGTATGTCAGAGCTGCAGATAAGCTGCATATTTGCTTAAATACCCAATTAAAATTGCACAATACCCAATTGAAATCAGAAGTAGCGAGTATCAAAAAGCAATACATTTTTTATTGTACCTTTATCATGCTGCAGAAAACAATAAACAGACCACAAATACAGCATATTTTTCTTATTCTCCAAGGAGACAATTCTAATGAAATACCAAGACATGTTTTCATTTTGAAGCAAACTATTAAATAATTGCGGTCTGTTGATGTGTAAACAGTAGTGTGATTTTATTTGACCCAATGAAAATTCTGAAATACCAAATTGCTTCAGAAATGATGGAGTGACAATACTCAATTACTAATTCCTTATCTGGAGCCTGGGTTATATACCAGCAGAATCATCACTATAACGTTACGCTGCTCGCAACTAGCATGTCAGCAGCTGGCTGACCACAGATGCCATAACTGGCATAAGCCCCATTCTTCCAATCACAGACAAAGAGCTTGACTGGTCAGAAAATACCAGAGCCCCTGTTTCACTAAACTTTGTACGACTAAAATGTAAATTTCAATTGATGGCTTTACATTTATTGAGCATAGGCTGCATAAGCAGCCTATGCTTAATAAATGTAAATCCAATAATTGTTTACACAAAATCATTGTTATGTGAAATTTACAGACTCATAATTTTGCACTTACGAACATTTTAGTCGTAGGAAGTTTAGTGAAACGGCCTCCAGTCACAGACAAGGAGCTAGACTGGTCTCACATACCATGAGCCTCATTTCTCCAGTAAAAGATCAGCAGCCAATTTCACCAAAATTGCAAAGCATACTTATCTTGCTAAGTACACTTTGAATACTTTTTTTTATTATACTGAATTTATTACATCAATGGCTGTGATAATGTCAGTTTAATAATTCTGCATACTTTTAATCATCAAATATATATGCAGTCGTTTTTTTTTTTTTTTTTAAATAAATGATTACTCCCTCAAATTATACTTACATGTAGTTAGATAAGTATACTTAGCAATTTTGGTGAAATCGGCTACAGGAGTTGGACTGGGAATCAATGCCATTTATTACCCAACCTCCTTTATAAATTGTAATTCGTTAGTGTTCCTCATTTTTTTACATTCGGGCCGCTTGACTATGAAACAGTTTCACGTGCAGGCAATAGTACTATAATTTCTTTACCCTACTATTGTGGGTGGAAGGTGGGTGGAAGCGATGGGTAAGTTAACGATCGGGGTTCATCCTGAATTCCGACTGGAGACCTGGTTTGGCCCTCACATACGTCTTTGGCATTTTGTATGTGACAGTTGAATCTGGTTATACCCCTTATGTGAGTATTGCGATTATTCGTAATCCTATTTTAGGGGAAGGGGCCAATTGACTGGTGTGGTATGGACCTGGCACCAGGTCAGGTTATTCTAATTTCAGGGCTGAATATATTTCTTCTTGATGTAAATATTCCATTCTGATTTTGGGATTTTCCCTCCATGCAGCAGGTTAAAATGGGATCGAACACGTTTGTCCGGCCTTACATCATGACCTTAGCTGTTGATAGGCCATTAAACACTAATAACAAACAAACAAATCACCCTACTATTGACTGGTCATGTGACTTGCTTTGCCTCGGATCGAATGACATGATAAATCGAGCCAATGAAAACGCGTTTGAGCACAACCACTATTAATATTATACAGAACTCGAATTATGTGTGTTATAAGTTGGTTAAAATTGTTTGGGTAATAAATTTGTGCCCATATTTGGCAGTTGTGGCTTGTAGCGTTTTAGAACTTTGTTGGGTAATAAAACAACTATTTCATTGCCATTGCGGCCTCGGGCAATAGTTCATCGGGTCGTCCACATCATCGAGGGGCAATAGTTTTGACTGCAGGCCTCGGGCAATAGTTCATCGGGTCGTCCACAGCATCGAGGGGCAATAGTTTTGACTGTTCCCCGAATGGCAATGAAATACATGTAGTTGTATAATGACCCATTTCTCCGGCCATGGATCAGGACACTAATTTTATTTTTGTTCCAAATTATTGTTCTCTCTAATTTCAATGAAAAATGACGAAAATTATGAAAAATTAAAGCCTCCTTTCTCATGCACTGCCAATTATATTCCAAAATCTGAATAAGAATCTACTAATCAATTTTCTAAATGTTAGATATGGTTTAACCCTTCCACCCCTAAATGTATGATACTGTTTACCCCTTTCACCCCTAAATGTATGATATGGTTTACCCCTTCCACCCATAAATGTATGATACGGTTTACCCCTTTCACCCCTAAATGTATGATACGGTTTACCCCTTTCACCCCTAAATGTATGATACGGTTTAACCGTTCCACCCCTAAATTTCCTACATTGACTTTATTAATGAATATGTTCATTTTATTTTTAATTTAGAAAGTACTGTCAAACAGTGCAGATCCTAATGAGACTGCTTGTTAGAAGGCTGATCTGGATCTACAGTATTTGCAAATGTTGTATGGATGGTCTGTAGGATAAAATTAAATGAACCAGGGCTCCAGATAAGGAATTAGTAATTGAGTATTTTCACTCCATCATATCTGAAGCAATTGGGTATTTCAATATTTTAATTGGGTAAAATAATCACACTACTGTTTACACATCAACAGACAGCAATTATTGAATAGTTTGCTTAAATGAAAACATGTCTTGGCATTTCATTAGAATTGTCTCCTTGGAGACAATTCTAATGAAATACATGTACCAAGATGTGTTTTCATGGAAAATAAGAAAAATATGCTTTATTTGTGGTCTGGTTATTGTTTTCTGTAGCATGATAAAGGTACCGCAAATTTGTTATTGCTTTTTGATACTTGCTACTTCTGATTTAAATTGGGTTTTTGGCAATTTTAATTGGGTATTTACGCAAATCTGGAGCGCTGATAAACTATCCATTTCCATATGTTTCAGTTAGCAGAATGGGGCTCGGTCCATCAGTACCGACGAAGGGTCTGGTCTACCCAGACGTAGAGAATCCGGAGGGAATTCCCGAGGCATTCTGGCCTTACAAACGACCACATCCATATTACTATCTCAATCCAAAAACAAAAGCAGGCAAAGTAAGGGTAAGTATCTAGAGTTTCTTATAATCCAGCAAGGGCGTAGCTGCTTCACAACTAAAGTAGCGGCGATGTCACAGGAAATCATCTCCTCATGATACCCTTTACCTCACAGGTGGCCCAGTAGCCGATTTCATCAACAGTGCAAAGTATACTTTACTAGCAAAGTATACTTTGAGGGAGTAATCATTTATGTTTCCTGAAATGCATTATTTCATATAGAACTAACAAATGCATATATTTCATGATTAAAAGTATGCAGAATTATTATACTGAATTTATTACATTATCGCAGCCAAATTGGCTGTGATAATGTAATAAATTCAGTATAATAAAAATTAATAAATTTATCCTAAAATTGAATATTTCTCCCTCAAAGTATACTTTGCTACTAAAGTATGCTTTGCAATGTTGATGAAATAGGCTACTGGTTCTATCCTCGACTGATTGTATGTGAGATGGTATGGTGGTCGCCAGATCTTACAATTGGGTTTCCACTGGGTACTCTGGTTTCCTCCCACATTAAGTACCACCCTGACACCTCCATATGTTCCAATGAAAGCCTTTGTATTAATAGTGCTATCATGCCTGTTTGGAATCATTTTAAAATAAGTAAACTAAAGTTTAACCCTTTCAACACTATAGACCTCTAGACTATAGCGACGTTTGCATGCAAACAGTGTAGATCCAAATGAACCGGCTCTTGAACCCCGACATCCTCGTTTCATAAATGAACTTGTCTGACAATCATTTTGTGACGATTGGATTGGTTGGACAATTAAGATATCAAAACCCTTTCCAGTTATTTAGGGGTAAAAGCGTAAGTTTTAACCGCCCAAAGAATTTTCTAGAATTATCCCCTCCCAGGAAAATTTCCAAGTTATTCCACGTCATATTCGTTTGTGTTGATGGGCCGTCAAGTACCATTCCATTCCACCTCTTTCCCCGTATCTCACACCCCTTATTGAAATAAAACTGCAGTTGGTCCCCAGGCAAATAATGTACCGGTAGGTCCCATCCGTGCACTAGTTTCCAGGCCTACCAGAGCTCCAGATAAGTTGTGTGGCTGAAGAGTATTATACGCCCTGAAACAAATTCAATGCATATTTTACTTTTATAAATGCACTATTGATTTCATTCCTTATTAAATAGGGAACACATGATAATAAGATAAAAACAGATTTAAAAATTCACTTATTTTGCGTTTGATTTTTGCAGCTCAACTAAGCAAATTTTCAACTTTATTACAGTATGTTCACTAATCAATTTAAAAATCAATATGTATTTTCACATTGCTAGGATTATTTGGTACTCCCACATTTGATAAATCCCTATATTTTTCGAAAATCAGTAACTTATTTTTGTAAAATGGTAAAAATCAAGTCTGATATTCAACTTACTGGTTTGTTGTCTTGTTGTCTTGCCTGCGAAAGCGGAAAGCGAGACATAGCCATAGGTCGGCGGCGGCGTCATCATTCAATGTTAAGTTTTCGTGTTATGGTCATTACTTCAACACCTTATCAGCTACAGTCATCAAACTTTTACTATGATACATATGTAACCTTATTTCCCTCTTTTGCTCTCTTAAAGTTTGTCACTAATATATTTGGCTAACAGTTAGGGAATTCTTGTGATAACATGCCACAATTTGCGAGTGTTTAACCCTTCCTACGCTGTTGACGGAAATTGCCGTTTGCTGTTTTTCATTTTTGCTTTAATTCTTAGCAAAAAACTGGTTTTGACAGCACATGAGAGACGATTCTTATGTGCTGTCAAAACCAGGTTTTTGTCGAGAAATATTGAAAATAAAACATTTCCAGCAGACGACAACATTTAATTCAGCGTAGTAAGAGTTAACCCTTTCAACCCCAAGTAACTGGAATGGACTGTGACACATTAATTTTCAGACCTATCCAATCATCACAAAATGAGTTTCAGACTACTCCATTTAAAAGGGGGGAGGGAGGGTTTGCTCTCAAAAAAATATGAAAATTGCTTTCAAAAAGTGTAGATCCTGATGAGACGGCTTGTTACGACCTGGCTCATCAGGATCTACACTGTTTGCAAACATCACAAAAGAGGTCTGTAGTGTTGAAAGAGTTAACATATATTTATTAACAATTTCAAAAGAAACGAGGCTATGCCAAATATCTTATGAAATCAGTCGATAAGTTGAATAAATATTATGTTAAATAAAAACAATATTATATGTATTGCATAAGCACAGCATCATACATTGACTTATACACATGTTTTCTGTATTGGTCTTATTTACCTATTTATTACACTAGAGTAGTGTATTATGATTTTTGTTGCGCCCGCTTGCGGACAGCGCGGTTTAGTCGTCATATTGGCGTACGTACATTCGTCCTGGTTAAAGTTTTCCGGTATACTATCAAAGCCTCGGTAGGCGCAACTTGCGGGCCGCGTCCATCTAGTTAATACATGTACACTGTATTATTACTTTGCAAAAGACCATGGTATGCAATAAGTTTAGATACTGTAATAACACTAAGTATTCAGAAACCATTTGTATTGAAGAAAAAACAACATGTAAATAGGGTTTTCCTAAACAAATTGTATTGAAATACGTGGTTATTGTGATAAACCAGTACGACACTAACCCGAAATGTTGAACACTAAAATATTGTGGGAAACCCATCTATTTATGTTAGTTTCCCTGAATAAATGATGTCCGAATATTTGGGATACTAGTATCAGAGCTCCAGATAAACTTTGTGTCTAAAGTGCACTATAGTCTGTTTCACGAAAGCTGCCCAAATTTTACAGCCATATAAACAATTCAAAAACAATATTATTTTCGATAGTATTAATTAAAGGAAAATTTAAGAATGAGCCTTCTTTTTATTTCGTGAAATTCGGTCAAATATTGATTTTATTACGAAAAATTGATTTGTCTATGGGAATTTAACATGGGGGAAAAAATGGTAAGGAAGTGTGGGAGGAGTCAAAAAACGAAAACATTTGGAAATTGACTCCGAAACCGGACTAGATAGCTTGGATATGATCTAACTAAGAAAACAAAAGTTAAATTTAAAAAATCGGTCCAGTATTTCTAAAATTAAACAAAATTTCCCCATGTTAAATCCCCATAGACATCTTCACGGAAATCCCCATAGACATCTTCACTCCTGGGGATTTAACATGGGGAAATTGTTTTTTCGCAATAAAATCAATATTTGACCAAATTTCACGAAATAAAAAGAAGGCTCATTCTTAATTTTTCCTTTAATTTAATATTATCAAAAGAAATCTTGTTTTTGCATTGTTTATATAGCCGTAACATTTGGGCAGCTTTCGTGAAACAGACAGTATACCCCGTGATTTCAAAATCATTGCATATTTTACTTTTGCAAATGAATTATTGATTTTTTTCATTACTAAATAGGGAACAAATGATAAAAAAATATAACAAATTTAAACATTCACTTATTTGAGCTGCAAAAAGCAGCTCAACTAAGTGAATTTTCAACTTTATGACAGTTATTTCACTACTCATTTTGAAAATAAATGCGTATTTTCACATTGCTGTGCGTATTTTGCACTCCCACTTTTGATAATCAATGCATATTCAGCTAAAATAATTGCGTAAAATACGCCAATACGCACCTTATCTGGAGCTCTGTTAAGTATTACGGTATACAGTGTTCTATATTCTACCTTACTGTTTATATCAATCTTTTACAGGTCACACTTTTCTACGGATTTATCCTCGTACCTGGACTTATTGCGTTCGGAATCTCTAGATTCAAGAAAAGGAAGCGTGTGACAGATGTAATCCAGAATGAAGCACATGCAAAAGCAGTGGCCGCACAGAGAGAACAGTTGATAGCGCAGAGAGCGCAGAGCTTTTCGTCTGGTATCTGATTTGAATGAACAATATTGGACAAGTTGATGAAGTTGTTTCCAACTACTGCAACTTCTTTCAGTGATAGTGCATAACATCTTGGACCCTGGACCATCTTCAAAATTATCACCACATTATAAATTGACGGTAATCTTATTTTTCACATGTTTATGCAATTACAATAAAAGATGGCATAACATTTTGTGGTACTATTTTTTATGTGTGGATTTCACCCATTTCGTACTTGAATCTGCATTTTACTGATGGGGAAAAAGGTGAATATTTGTACGCCCTTAAATTTATTAGAATAGGGGTCATTATGACCCCTATTCTCATAAATTGAAGGACATACAATTATACGTATCTGTGTGTATGTGATAAAATGTTTGGAATATTTTCATAATACATCTTAATTAATGAGATCACTGGTTCTAATAAATTGAACGGCACGTTTTACACGTATCTGTTTGTAAGTGATAAACTGTTTGGAATATTTTCATGATACATCTTAATGAGATCGCTGGTGCTGCCCTCCGCACCGGTGTAAAATGTTTCATGTCAATAAATGCACCTGTTTCCTAACGATATGCCACTCAGCTCTACTTAGAGCTATCACATAAATGCATTTTTCGTCTAATAACTGACGCAAATTTCTAGCGCCAGTTACTAGACGAAAATGTGTTTATGCCGTGTCCTCTGCATGTAGTTAAATGGAAGTTCGTCAGGAATTCGGCCCCTATTTTGATGTTAAGCATTTTACGCTGGCACGGACTGCAGTACCAGTGAGATAGTTGTGAATTTCATACTTTTGGAGTAATTTCTCTGCGAGATATGTTCACCTTGCTGCCGTTGGTTCATAAGTCGTAAACCACTTGGAATATGTCCATCATTCACACATCACAGTAATACAGTGTACACTCGTAAGCTCAAACATTCTTAACCCTTTCCCTGATAGAGACGACTTTTCACGCCTCTGCAGAAGATGTCTTTTGAAAACATTGTGAAAAAAGGAGAAATTGCTTGTAACAAGCAATTTCTCCTTTTCCCACAATGTCTTCTACTCTATCAGATAATTTAACCATCATTTGACCCAGCATTTGATTCTTTTATTCAGATGTTTTCGATTTGGATGAGTCGAAATATCGCAAAACAGGGAAAGGGTTAAGACAAACTACTGATAACCGAAATTATTTGTCCCAAGTACATGTTTGGAAATTTTCCTATATAATAATTTTCTTCATTAACTCGTTTTTTTTTAATTCAAAGTATTTTCCTCTGTCCCCTGGACTTTGAATAAACGAGTGTAGACTGTATGTGCATTACGACATAATGTGTGTTTTATGCAATAAAGACAATTATGAAGTTATCTCCCTTTGGCGCTGTAGTCGCCTTCGATTGTAAACTGCTTAATTTATTGTATTCATTCGTGTATATCCAGGGTCAAAATTGCCTATGAAGGCTAAATCTAACCCTTTCAACACTGCAGACCTCTTTAGCAGTGTTTGCAAACAGTATAGATCCAGATGAGCCGGCTCTGAACATCATTATGTGATGATAGGATAGGTCGGAAAATTAACATATCTATCCAATTCCAGGGTGAAAGTGTTACAGGTAAACTACACATCAAAATCAAATTTCAAGGGTCATACTACCTCACTATTGAAAACCTAAAGGCATGTCATGTGCAAGAAAGATGGCTGGATTTCATACCTCTAGTGTGATCTCCCTTTGATACAAAGTTTAAATTGGTATTGGTCCTTTATAGCATAACCGGGATGGATTATGTCCTTACCTTGTAAGGGCGGCAGGCACAGCTTGTCCACGCAATGACTAGAGTTCTCCTTCATGTATCGTAACCAAATTCGGTATACATGTTTATCACGACAAGACGAAGAATACATTTGAAAATTGATGACATCTCCTCTTGGCAGCCATTTTTAGCTCGACTATTCGAAGAATAAGTAGAGCTTATGTTGTCACCCCGGCGTCGGCGTCACCGTCACGCCTTGGTTAAGATTTTTAGTCAACCTTGTATATGGAATACTACTGGCCCTACACCCACCATACTTGGACAACTTCATCTCCTAGTGATGTACATCAATAACCCCTGATCTATATTTGACCTTGACCTACATTTCCTCTTGAATTACTTAGTTAATTCCCCTTGGTTAAGGTTTTTAGTCAACCTTGGTTAAGGTTTTTAGTCAACCTTGGTTACGGTTTTTAGTCAAGCTTGTACATGGAATACTATTGTGCATACATACACCATAGTTGGACAACCTTTTCTCATAGCGATGTACATCAATAACCCCTGATCTATATTTGACCTTGACCTACATTTCCTCTTGAATTACTTACTTAATTCCCCTTGGTTAAGGTTTTTAGTCAACCTTGGTTAAGGTTTTTAGTCAAGCTTGTATGTGGAATACTATTGTGCATACAGACACCATACTTGGACAACCTTTTCTCATAGCGATGTACATCAATAACCCCTGATCTATATTTGACCTTGACCTACATTTCCTCTTGAATTACTTACTTAATTCCCCTTGGTTAAGGTTTTTAGTCAACCTTGGTTAAGGTATTTAGTCAGGCTTGTACATGGAATACTATTGTGCATACAGACACCATGCTTGGACAACCTTTTCTCATAGGCATGTACATCAATAACCCCTGATCTATATTTGACCTTGACCTACATTTCCTCTTGAATTACTTAGTTAATTCCCCTTGGTTAAGGTTTTTAGTCAAGTTTGTATATGAAATACTCCTGGCCCTACACCCACCATACTTGAACAACTTCATCTCCTAGTGATATAGATCAACAACCCCTGACCTATATTTGACCTTCACCTACATTTAACCTAGAATTACATAGTTAATTCCCCTTGGTTAAGGTTTTTAGTCAACCTTGGTTAAGGTTTTTAGTCGAGCTTGTACATGGAATGCTATTGTGCATACAGACACCATACTTGGACAACCTTTTCTCATAGGGATGTACATCAATAACCCCTGATCTATATTTGACCTTGACCTGCATTTCCTCTTGAATTACTTAGTTAATTCCCCTTGGTTAAGGTTTTTAGTCAAGCTTGTATATGGAATATTCCTGGCCCTACACCCACCATACTTCATCTCCTAGTGATGTACATCAACAACCACTGACCTATATTTGACCTTCACCTACATTTAACCTTGAATTACTTAGTTAATTCCCCTTGGTTAAGGTTTTTAGTCAAGCTTGTACATGGAATACTATTGTGCATACTAACACCATACTTGGACAACCTTTTCTCATAGCGATGTACATCAATAACCCCTGATCTATATTTGACCTTGACCTACATTTCCTCTTGAATTACTTACTTAATTCTCCTTGGTTAAGGTTTTTAGTCAAGCTTGTAGATGCAATACTCCTGGCCCTACACCAACCATACTTGGACAACTTCATCTCCTAGTGATGTACATCAATAATCCCTGACCTATATTTGACCTTGACCTACTTTTATCCTTGGATTACTTTCTTATTTCCCCTTGGTTAAGGTTTTTAGTCAAGCTTGTATATGGAATATTCCTGGGCCTACAGCAACCATACTTGGAAAACTTCATCTCCTAGTGATGTACATCAATAACCCCTGACCTATATCTGACATTGACCTACATTTAACCTTGAATTACTTACTTAATTTCCCTTGGTTAAGGTTTTTAGTGAACCTTGGTTAAGGTTTTTATGCAGGCCACGCCCACCTTGTTTGTCAAGCTATGTGTACATCGACAACCCTCGTAGTCGAGCTATGCTGTTCTCCTACAGCTCTTGTTTACTTTCGCACTCTGTATCCGTGTCCACGCAATAACTCTAGTTCTACTTCTACTTCTCAAGTAACCAAATTTGGCATACATGTTTATCATGACAAGACGAATAAGCCTATTGATTTTCAACAATTTTCGATGACTTGTCTCCATTGGCAGTCAATTTTTCTGTGTCTTTGTCCACGCAGGTAACCGTAATCATATTCAAAATTGTCAGATCACCCCTTGGCGACCATTTTGAATTTTCGGATTCTCTATTCTTGTCCGTACAATAACTGGAGTTCTACTTGACGGATCATAAAATAAATGTGGCACACATGTTTATTATGGGGTATGTGAGAGTTCAATCCGATTATACCCATTATAAAAATAATAAGATTAGTATTGGTGAAGCAAAGCATAAAACGGTGAGACGTTAATGATTAACCACCTTGTTCCCACTAACTCGCGGATGAAAACTTATCATGGATTCAGTGCTCCAGATAAGGTGTGTACTCGTGTAGTACTCGTGTACTCATGCACTTTTTAGGGCCCTGACAAGATTCGGCAGTGCGCTATAGGTTTTGCCCCGTCTGTCCATCCGTTTACATTTTGGAAGAGTTTCTCGAATTACCTATAGGGACCTAAGTGCATCAACAGACCACACTTTTGCTGAATATACATTGATTTTCAAACGAGCGAGTATTAACTACTCCCAACACATGGAAAGCACTCATTGAGGAGTAAAAATGCTCTAATAAAGTTGAAAATTCACTATTAAAGTTGAGCTGCAAAAAGCAAACAATGCTTTGAATTGGAAATCAATGGGTATCCTGCTCCTTAGACACAAAGCTTATCTGGAGCTCTATGGATTACTGGGTAATCTCGGGATACAACTCGCTGCTGAACTGGCAGTTTTATCCTTCAATATCACTCGGGGCTCCAGATAAGGAATTAGTAATAGAGTATTGTCACTCCATCATTTCTGAAGCAATTGCGTATTTCAAAGTTTTAATTGGGTAAAATAAAATCACACTACTGTTTACACATCAACAGACAGCAATTATTGAATAGTTTGCTTCGAAATGAAAACATGTCTTGGCATTTCATTAGAATTGTCTCCTTGTGTTTTCATGGAAAAATAAGAAAAATATGCTATATTTGTGGTCTGTTTATTGTTTTCTGCAGCATGATAAAGGTACCACACATATTTTAGCTCGACCCAGCGTCGGCGTCACCGTCACGCCTTGGTTAAGGTTTTTAGTCAAGCTTGTATATGGAATACTCCTGGCCCTACGCCCACCACACTTGGACAACTTCATCTCCTAGTGATGTACATCAACAACCCCTGACCTATATTTGACCTTGACCTACATTTAACCTTGAATTACTTAGTTAATACCCCTTGGTTACGGTTTTTAGTCAACCTTGGTTAAGGTTTTTAGTCAAGCTTATACATGGAATACTATTGCGCATACATACACCATACTTGGACAACCTTTTCTCATAGGGATGTACATCAATAACCCCTGATCTATATGTGACCTTGACATGCATTTCCTCTTGAATTACTTAGTTAATTCCCCTTGGTTACGGTTTTTAGCCAAACTTGTAGATGGAATACTCCTGGCCCTACACCAACCATTCTTGGACAACTTCATCTCCTAGTGATGTACATCAACAACCCCTGTCCTATATTTGACCTTGGCCTACATTTAACCTTGAATTACTTAAGGGAATTACCCATTGGTTACGGTTTTTAGTCAACCTTGGTTAAGGTTTTTAGTCAAGCTTGTACATGGAATACTATTGTGCATACAGACACTATACTTGGACAACCTTTTCTCATAGGGATGTACATCAATAACTCCTGAACTATATTTGACCTTGACCTACATTTCCTCTTGAATTACTTGGTTAATTCCCCTTGGTTAAGGATTTTAGTAAAGCTTGTAGATGGAATACTCCTGGCCCTACACCAACCATTCTTGGACAACTTCATCTCCTAGTGATGTACATCAACAACCCCTGTCCTATATTTGATCTTGGCCTACATTTAACCTTGAATTACTTAGGGGAATTACCCCTTGGTTAAGGTTTTTAGTCAACCTTGGTTAAGGTTTTTAGTCAAGCTTGTACATGGAATACTATTGTGCATACATACACCATACTTGGACAACCTTTTATCATAGGGATGTACATCAAAACCCTTGATCTATATTTGACCTTGACCTACATTTCGTCTTGAATTATTTACTTAATTCCCCTTGATTAATGTTTTTAGTAAAGCTTGTAGATGGAATACTCCTGGCCCTACACCAACCATACTTGGACAACTTCATCTCCTAGTGATGTACATCAACAACCCCTGTCCTATATTTGACCTTGACCTACATTTGACCTTGAATTACTTAGGGGAATTACCCCTTGGTTAAGGTTTTTAGGTAACCTTGGTTAAGGTTTTTAGTCAACCTTGTACATGGAATACTATTGTGCATACAGACACCATACTTGGACAACCTTTTCTCATAGGGATGTACATTAATAGCCCCTGATCTATATTTGACCTTGACCTACATTTCCTCTTGAATTACTTAGTTAATTCCCCTCTTGGTTAAGGTTTTTAGTAAAGCTTGTAGATGGAATACTCCTGGCCCTACACCAACCATACTTGGACAACTTCATCTCCTAGTGATGTACATCAACAACCCCTGAACTATATTTGACCTTGACCTACAGTTAACCTTGAATTACTTAGTTAATTCCCCTTGGTTAAGGTTTTTAGTCAACCTTGGTTAAGGTTTTTAGTCAAGCTTGTTCATGGAATACTATTGTGCATACAGACACCATACGTGGACAACCTTTTCTCATAGGTATTTACATCAATAACCCCTGATCTATATTTGACCTTGACCGACATTTCCTCTTGAATTACTTAGTTAATTCCCCTTGGTTAAGGTTTTTAGTCAAGCTTGTAGATGAAATACTCCTGGCCCTACACCAACCATACTTGGACAACTTCATCTCCTAGTGATGTACATCAACAACCCCTGACCTATATTTGACCTTGACCTACATATAACCTTGAATTACTTAGTTAATTCTCCTTGGTTAAGGTTTTTAGTCAACCTTGGTTAAGGTTTTTAGTCAAGCTTGTACATGGTATACTATTGTGCATACAGACACCATACTTGTACAACCTTTTCTCATAGGGATGTACATCAATAACCCCTGATCTATATTTGACCTTGACCTACATTTCCTCTTGAATTACTTAGTTAATTCCCCTTGGTTAAGGTTTTTAGTCAACCTTGGTTAAGGTTTGTAGTCAAGCTTGTACATGGAATACTATTGTGCATACAGACACCATACTTGGATAACTTTTTCTCATAGGGATGTACATCAATAACCCCTGACCTATAGTTTACCTTCGCCTACATTTAACCTTGAATTACTTACTTACTTCCCCTTGGTTAAAGTTTGTACTCAAACTTGGTTAAGGTTTATAGTCAAGCTTGTATATGGAATACTGCTGGGCATACAGCAGCCATACTTGGACAACTTCATCTCCTAGTGATGTACATCAATAACCCCTGACCTATATCTGACATTGACCTACATTTAACCTTGACTTACTTAATTTCCCTTGGTTAAGGTTTTTAGTCTACCTTGTTTAAGGTTTTTATGCAGGGCGCGGCCACCTTGTTTGTCGAGCTATGTATACATCGACAACCCTTGTAGTCGAGCTATGCTGTTCTCCTACAGCTCTTGTTATTGCTTTTTGATACTTGCTATTTTTGGCAATTTTAATTGGATATTTAAGCAAATGCGCAGCTTATCTGGAGATCTGGTATCACAGTATGGCATGAATGACTCGGTTACGTTTGATTGAATTGGATTGTACCTTATTTCAGCAGCACGTTTGGGAATGCACTTGTTGGTTTGACGGGTTATTTGGAATTAAAGCTTCCAGAGCACTGGAAGACTTGGTCCTGACCAGTTCCCCGGCACCCTCATTACATCAGGGGCATGTTTCAGTAAGCTTTGTAATAGTGCAGGGACGTATCCAGCATTTGGGTAACGGGGAGGGGGAGGGCTGTCTAGTTGCGAAGGTAACTTGCAATCTACTCCCGTACCGTCCGTAGCTAGGACGGGAGTAATTGCAAGTTACCTTCCCATCTAGTGGGTTGTCCTATTTTCGAGCTCTTCCAAATGCTCTTTCCTGTGTTTTACAGCATTTAAATTCATACTCCAACTGGTGGTAAACTGTGATATATGTAAACTCTGTGACTGAACGCGGGGGGGGGGGGGGGGGGGGGGGGGGTTGCAACCACGGTTACCCCCCCCCCCCCCACATCCGTGCCTGCAGTTCAAACTTTTTATTTATAAATACACGTTTATTCACAATCGATGAAACCCCCCCCCCCTCCACATCCGTGCCTGCAGTTCAAACTTTTTATTTATAAATACACGTTTATTCACAATCGATGACCCCCCCCCCCCCCCCCCCACATCCGTGCCTGCAGTGCAAACTTTTTATTTATGAATACACGTTTATTCACAATCGATGATGGCCAATAACAGGTACATAACAAATGTACGAACTAATAATTGTCAACCTACTGTGGTATCATTAGTGTCAGATTCACAGTGATGTGTATGTGGTGGTTGGTTGGGAGCATGTGATGGGTAATTTAACGACTGGTGACCTGTTTGGTGTGGTATGGACCTGGCACCAGGTCAGGTCATTTTAATTTCAGGGCTGAATATATATTTATTTCAATGTAAATATTCTGTTCTGATTTTGGGATTTTTCATCAATTCAGCAGGTTAAATGCGTGATCGAACCCGTTAACCCTGCCTTTAATGACCTTAGCTGCTGATATGCTGTTAAACACCAATAAATCAAATCACAGTGATGTGTAACTAAATTTATAAATATTGTTAATTAATTTAGTATACTGATATGTGGCTGTGACTAGAGAAATGGGGCTTATGGGTTTTGCGACCAGCGTAAATCCGGATCAGGATATGTTCACCATTCTAACAAGCAATATATATCGTTATCAGGCTACAGGAGTGTGCTATTTGATCGGAGCTACACTGGTCACAAATTCCATAAGCCCCATTTCTCCAGTGCCATGACACTACTGTCTGTTCCACGTTTTTATGCCGACGAACTTTTGGCTATTAAACACATTAAATCTAAAAAATATTTAAAAGTAAGTACTTTTACATCAATAACAAAAAATTCGCCCTCCCCAAAAAAAAATTGATTGAAAAAGTTGATGAAATTCCATGAAATATTGATTTTATTGCGAAAAAACGATTTTCCTATGGGAATTTAACATGGGGGCTAAAATAGATTTTTATTATTACTTTTTTTATTTGTGGACCGATTTTCAAAATCTAACTTTTGTTTTCTTAATTACATCATTTTCAAGCTATCTCGCCAGTTTCGGAGTCAATTTCCAAATGTTCCCCATGTTAAATTCCCATAGGAAAATCGTTTTTTTGCAATAAAATCAATATTTCATGGAATTTCATAAACTAATTTTTTGTTATTGATGAAAAAGTACTTTCTTTTAAATATTTTTTAGATTTAATGCGTTTAATAGCCAAAAGGTCGTCGGCAGCAAAACATGGAACAGACAGTAGATCAAGTTACTGTCTCGGTACTGACAGTGTTTGTAATGTGAATGCTGATTATACAATGATCCCCCCATACACAGAACTTCCCGTCTCTATATCAATCAAGCAATGTTCTGTTTGTCGTAGTCTGGTAGCTGTACAGGTGAGCACTTGAACGAACATTCTTACGTTATCGCTGTGCAATGTTCTTTCTAGTGGAGTGCAAGTATGTTGTAACAGCAAGGGCTCAATTTGAAGAACATGGTTTTACAAGTTAATGTGGAACCTCTCTAAACCGGACACCCTGGGAACCTCCCAGGGTGTCCGGTTTAGAGAGGTTCCGCCGTAATTCTGGCATATGAGCCCTCTCAAGACATATTTGTGTGATTTGCAATCAGGAACAGACACTAACATCAGATATAAATGTCAGTTAAAGCAATCAAATTATACAAACAAATGTGTATTCGGTGTACGGTTTAGAGAGGTTCCACTGTATTTGCATTCCATGAATTGAGATGCAACATATTGGATATTTATCATCAGAGACACTGTGTCTTAAAGTTTAACCCTTACACCGCTATCTTAATTTGTTGTCGTCTACTGTTTATTTTCCATTTTTATCATCAAAAACATGCTTTGACAGCACTTTAGAATAATTTACAACACGCCACTGCCATAGCAACAACTCATCCTGTGCCACCGCTATCTGATCAGGACATATGGTGTTCGCCATTCAATCACTGGGATAAGTTAGCCGTCATCAGCAAAGCAATTTTTGTATCGCGCACTTTTGTAGAAAGTAGTCACAATTCCAGCGTCGTCGGCGGCGTCGTAGACTCGGTAATAAATAGTAGTATTCGTCAACAAATTTGAACGTACATGTACTTCCAACTCTTAGCAGTAAATCTTCCTGGTACCTTGTGATCCAGTTTGTTAAGGGTACCTGGCACCAGATCACTACACTACATTTCAGTACTGAATGTATGACCCTAATCTCGATATAACTGGGTATCATATAGTGTTTGGACTGTCTGTCCGTCCGTCTATGTATGTCAATGCGCTTAAGACGTTTGTCATAGTTTCTCCAATCTGCCACCAGGGGCATCTGTGTGCCGATAGGCCACATTTGTATTCCCCACCACGATGGTGGAGGGGGCATTTAGTGTTACCCTTGCCCGTACCGTCACGTCCGTCAGTCACCAACATTATAACTCGTAAATTATTTAAACCATTCTAGCTACAGACGTGAAACATTGTATGTAGCTTCTGTATGATGAGTAGATGCGCAAAGCTTATTTCGATTTTTGATTCGACCCCTGGGTCATGGAATATCTAGAAGTGGTAGACCAGTGTAGATTCAGATCAGCCTGTGCACCCGCAGTCTAATCAGAATATGCACTGTTCGCCGTTATGCTTCTGGTATATCGTTATTACTCTACATGAGGGTGATGTTTAAGCACATTAAACAAAATAAATGATGAATTTCCATCAAATATTGATCGTATTGCGAAAAAAACACACAACACAAATTCGTGAACAATTTTGGAATTGTGGACCGATTTTCAATATCAAACTTTTGTTATCTTAGTCGCATCATTTCCAAGCCATCTAGCCAGGTTTCGGAGTCGATTTCCATTATGTTCTTTCGTTTTTGTACCGTACTCGTCACTTTCCACCGCCTGATTGTCTCATGTTAAATTCCCATAGCAAATTTTCTTTCGCAATAAAATTCAATAGTGTTCATTATAAATGTTCATTGCATGAACACATTGGGGAGGGTGACTTTTTTGTTATTGATGAAAACGTACTCGCATCTAAATATTTTTTTAGATTAAATGTGTTTAACAGCCAAAAGTTCGTCGGCAAATTTCTTCAGTCACATCCACATATATGAGGTGTAGCTTGAGCTCCGAAAGTCGGTGATTATGGGGCTTACGCCATACGGAGCCCCGCAGGGGACGTAGAATCCTTTTATTTTTTTCATTAATTCGTTCCGACGAAATAACAATTTGTTCCCTCAATTTAACAATTCATTCCCACGAATTAACAATTCATTCCCACGAATTAACAATTCGTTCCCTCAATTTAACAATTCGTTCCCACAAAATAACAATTCGTTCCCACGGGAACGAATTGTTAATTTGTGGGAACGAATTGTTATATCGTGAGAACGAATTGTTATTTCGAGGGAACGAATTGTTAAATTGAGGGAACGAAATGTCATTTCGTGGGAACGAATTGTTAATTCGAGTGAACGAATTGTTAAATCGTGGGAACGAATTGTTAATTCGAGGGAACGAATTGTTAAATTGAGGGAACGAATTGTTAGTTCGTGGGAACGAATTAATGAAAAGAAATCCATGTCCCCTGCGGGGCTCCGTACTGTGGGCCTTGTTCTCTAGTTAATGTATATCGCAACTATAATCTGTACTACTTACATGCGTAACTGTCGGTAGATTAACTATTTTCCAGGTGTAACATTTCACCATGAATATGTCTTGGAATTTAATTAGAATTGTGTCCGGTGGACACAATTCTAATGAAATTTCAAGACATATTTTATACACCTTCCGCCCATGTGCAATATACTATGATACATTTAAGACCATAACAATTGTAACTCAAATGTCGGACGCCATGTAAATTGGACTACAGGTGGAAGATTCGGTAGAGTTCCAAACATAGCCAATTCGAAAATTTAAAAAAAAAATGGTAGCTCATCCACTAATTTCTATAGGCTATACATCGTAATCCATGCACAGTGGAATCTCTCTAAACCGGACACCCTGGGAGGTCCCCAGGTTGTCCGCTTTAGAGATGTTCCACTGTAAATCAGACAAATGGGCACTCAAATACATTCGCCGGTGCTTTGTGATCGAGAACAGACACGATCAACGGGGATACATTAAAAGGAAACAGTAAACACAAGGACCCACATTATTTATCCATATTCCGCATTGGAAATATTGTCAAAGTTACTGTTTTAATTGTTTACCTTTTATTTTGCCTATGCCCATGCTACATACCCTTTCAGTCTAAGAATAGTCTCGTAAATCCATTAATTAAAGGTACATGCCCACTCAGTAGGCACAAACTGATCTGTATATCAGAGAAATCATCTGAGACATTTTCTGGCAAAATAAACATTCATTCACCATTATCCCACGTATTGATTGGCATTATTATACATTTTATATCAGACGTAAATTTACACACTGCTATCAGGGGCGATAACCGTGTTTCCTGAGAATGGTAACGGACATTACTATTTATTCTCTGTATTTATTTTTCGATGTGTAATGATCATACTTTATAATCTGTCGAACATATTATTTTTTCAGGTGATGCATTTAATTAGTGTAAATAATTTAAAAATATTATGCCTCATTTACATATGAAAATAGCCTGATACCACATCGTGTCACTGTCAGTAAAATAAATATTACTAAATGATTATATCTGTATAGCGGGCACTTGTAATTTTTAGAACTGGTGGAATAGTGTAACCACTAATAATTCCAGCACAAACATATTTACACAATTCCCTAACATTTGATTGGCTCGTAGCAAGTCTCTGTCCAAAATTTATATCCCAGTAAACTCCCACGCCGAACTACTTTCCGTAACCGTCGGGCGCAGTTAAAAGAAAACGGAAAATAAACACATTTTCTTGATGAATTTATTTCAAATGCTGGAATTATAAGGAATGAATGGCCTTTTTGTGGAATTTATCGGGGATATAAACTTGGAAAAGTCGCGGGAATACTGGACGAGGCCTTCCGGCCTTCGTCCAGTATTCCCGCGACTTTTCCAAGTTTATACCCCGATACCACAAAAAGGCCATTCATTCCTATATACACTTATTTAATTCCTATACTGAACAGCTTGTGCCTTCTGAATAGGCATGTACCTTTAATCATGTTAATACTTGTACGAGTATACCGTGTCTCCATATCCTTGTTTACTTTTACTAATCTGGGCCCGGTTGTTCAAAACATCAGTTAGCTTAACGGACTGTTAAATCCTTAACTGAATGGTTAAAATCTCTGTTAAACAGAGATTTTAACCATTCAGTTAAGGATTAAGTTAAGGTTAAGCTAACTGATGTTTTGAACAACCGGGCCCTGACATTTTTAGCCAGGTTTTTTGAAAAAAATCCAGGCTATTGGATTGGCGAAAGCCGGGCGGGCGGGCGGGGGGCGGGCAGGCGGGCGGGCGGGGCGGGCGACGGGCGGGCGGGCGGCGGGCGGGCGGGCGGCGGGCGGGCGGCGTCCACAATCAATGTTAAGTTTTCGTGTTTGAGTCCATTTCTTTGTTACTGTACCACCTAGGACCACCAAACTTTCACAGCTTCATAATCAAAGGGTGCCCACCACATATCACTATCCAACATGTTACTTTTTTTTTAACTTGACCCATTTTTTCCGCGTAGTCGACTTAGCCATTTTCAATGTTAAGTTTTTGCGTTTACAATGTTAAGTTTTCGTGTTTAAGTCCATTTCTTTGGTACTGTACCACCTAGGACCACCAAACTTTCACAGCTTCATAATCAAGGGGTGCCCACCACATATCATTATCCAACATGTTACTTTTTTTTTAACTTCACCCATTTTTTCCGCGCAATCGACTTAGCCATTTTCAATGTTAAGTTTTCGCGTTTACAATGTTAAGTTTTCGTGTTTAAGTCCATTTCTTTGGTACTGTACCACCTAGGACCACCAAACTTTCACAGCTTCACAATCAGGGGGTGCCCACCACATATCACTATCCAACATGTTACTTTTTTTTTAACTTCACCCATTTTTTCCGCGCAGTCGACTTAGCCATTTTCAATGTTAAGTTTTCGCATTTACAATGTTAAGTTTTCGTGTTTAAGTCCATTTCTTTGGTACTGTACCACCTAGGACCACCAAACTTTCACAGCTTCATAACCAAGGGGTGCCTACCACATACAACTATCCAACATGTGACCATTTTATTACCTTCACCTATTATTTCTACGTAATTGACTTACCCATTTCCAACGTTAACTTTTTAACGTACGTCTGGTTAAAGTTTTTTGGTTATAACTTTTTCGTTGTACTATATCTCTGCAATTGCTTCGCCCATTACCTTGAAACTTCACATGGGTGTTTATCATCATCCATATTTTCATTCTAACCCCCAACCGTGCGGCCCCTGTGCCCAATGTCAAGGTCAAATTACTTTGAATTTTTTTGTTAAAGTTTTTTCGTGTATTATATCTCTGCAACTGCTTCACCCATTACCTTGATACTTCACATGGGTGTTTATCATCATTGTCGCACCCGCTTGCGGAAAGCACGATATCGTCGGCATTTTGGCATACGTCCGTCCTTCCGTCCGTACGTCCGTGTCCGGTTAAAGTTTTTTCGTTAAAGTTTTTCCATCTACTATATCTATTTTTTTAGTGTCCATGCCTCGCAGGCGCGACATGCAGGCCACGGCCATCTAGTCTACAAAAAGTGGGTATAATTATGTTATCCAAGTGTCTATGCTTGGAAAAAACCTGGCCTTCGTGGCTTTGCCTCGTTTCTTGTTCTCTGTTATTGTGCTTCTTGGGAGTGGGTTCATGCAGCAGGTTAAATGCGGAATCGAACCCGTTGGCCCGGCCTTAAATGACCTTACCTGTTGACAGGCCGTCAAACACCAATCAATTAATGTGCTTCATGGGAGAGTTACGGGATTTATTGTGGTCATACAGCTACATGTATATCCATAGTCGTCACGAGCATTTTTGTCGCGCCCGCTTGCGGAAAGCGCGATATAGTCGGCACTTTGGGGTACGCACGGTTAAAGTTTTTGGTTGAAGTTTTTTGGTTAAAGTTTTTCGTTATACATGTACTATATCTCTGCAATTGCTTCGCCCATTACCTTGAAATTTCGTATGGGTGTTTATCATCATCTATATTTTCATTCTACCCCCCTCCCGTGCGGCCCCTGTGCCCAATGTCAAGGTCAAATTATTTGAAGTTTTTGGTTAAGTTCTTTGGTTAAAGTTTTTGGTTAAGTTTTTTGGTTAAGTTTTTTGGTTAAAGTTTTTGGTTAAGGTTTTTGGTTAAGTTTTTTGGTTAAAGTTTTTCGTTATACTATATCTCTGCAACTGCTTTGTCCATTACCTTGAAACTTCACATGGGTGTTTATCATCATCTATATTTTCATTCTATCCCCCAACCGTGCGGCCCCTGTGCCCAATGTCAAGGTCTAATTACTTTGAAATTTTTGGTTAAAGTTTTTGGTTAAAGTTTTTTGGTTACAGTTTTTCGTTACACTATATCTGCAACTGCTTCGCCCATTACCTTGAAACTTCGCATGGGTGTTTATCATCATCTATATTTTCATTCTACCCCCTCCCGTGCGGCCCCTGTGCCCAATGTCAAGGTCTAATTACTTTTAAATTTTTGGTTCAAGTTTTTGGTTAAAGCTTTTTGGTTAAAGTTTTTCGTTACACTATCTCTGCAACTGCTTTGCCCATTACCTTGAAACTTCACATGGGTGTTTATCATCATCTATATTTTCATGCGGCCCCTGTGTCCAATGTCAAGGTGTAATTACTTTGAAATTCTTGGTTAAAGTTTTTGGTTAAAGTTTTTTGGTTAAAGTTTTCGTTATACTATATATCTACAACTGCTTCGCCCATTACCTTGAAACTTTACATGGGTGTTTATCATCATTGTCACGCCCGCTTGCGAAAAGCACGATATAGTCGCCACTTTGGCGTACGTCCGTCTGTCCGTACGTTTTTTGGTTTAAGTTTTTTGGTTAAAGTTTTACCGACTGCTATATCTCATTTTTCAGTGTCCATGCCTCGCCCCAAGGCGCGACATGCAGGCCACGGCCATCTAGTTGAAATGGGGGGGTTCGACTTTCAGCTATGAAGCATCCGAAAACTGTAAAGGGTCCGGGGATTAACAATTCGTTCTCACGATATAGAGAATAGTCAGTAAGTGCCGTGAATAAGCGACATGCAGGCCACGGCCATCTAGATGAAATGGGGGGTTCGACTTTCAGCTATGAAGCATCCGAAAACTGTAAAGGGTCCGGGGATTAACAATTCGTTCTCACGATATAGAGAATAGTCAGTAAGTGCCGTGAATGGGAAAAAATATCTGGCAAGGCTTAGGAAACGAGATGGGCGAGGCTCTGCCGAGTCCATACCGTTTCCGTGCCGCGCCAGATATGTTTTCCCATTAACGGCACTAACCTACTATTCTATTTATCCCGGCAACACCAACACATAGCTTTAACATGCAACACAAAAACACCAGTCGCATTTTCAAAATCGGAGAATAGACTAGTATGGCAACCGCACATATTCATACGCAGTGATTAGGTCGTATTGACAGGATATCAAAAATGTTTCACGGCACTGTGTTTCACGGCACATACGCACCGTGTTGACGGGATAAATAACAATTCGTTCCCACAGATTACGGTTGCTTCATAGCCTCGGAAAGTTATTGATTTCTAAAAGCCAAATGCTGCATTCGGGTATGTTTGGACGACAACTAACTCCAGGGACCCCTTACATATTTCGGTTGCTTCACAGCCTCGGAAAGTTGTTGATTTCCGGAAGCCAAATGCTGCATTCGGGTATGTTTGGACGACAACTAACTACAGGGACCCCTTGCAGATTTCGGTTGCTTCACAGCCCGGCTCGGAAAGTTGTTGATTTCTAGAAGCCAAATGCTGCATTCGGGTATGTTTGGACGATAAGTAACTCCTAGGCAAAGAGTTATGGGTCAATTTCAGATGCTTATTTCTGACAATTGGCATATTGCAATACGTTTGGCGTCGCTTGACTTTTAATAGTTGGGAATTTCGAATAATAATGTCTGCTCACTCATGCAATGAAAATGGCGGCGAACCTCATTTATATCAACACAATCCTGTTGGCTGCAAAAAAGGAGGTTCCCCCTGACGACGCCCTTGACGACGTATAATACATGATAAAGTTGACTAGATCAGCCACTAATCACCTGGGGCCCGTTTCACTAAACTTCTTACGACTAAAATGTTCGTAAGTGCAAATGTATGATCGTCTGGAAATTTCAATTGATGGCTTTACATGTATTGAGCATATGCTGCATATGCTCAATAAATGTATATCCAATAATTGTTTACAAGAAAATTTTGTTGATGTGATATTTACAGACTATAATACTTGTGCACTTCTATAGCCGTACGAAGTGTAGTGGAATGGGTATTCGTCCTGTTCAAAATGGCCTTCAGTGTATACCTGGTTTTCTCGCTTTTCTTCTTAATACGTGCGACTTATAGGCGCTTACTGTTTTGTACAAAGTCGCCACTAAGAAGAATAATAGTACAGCGGAACCTCTCTAAACCGGACATCCTGGGAGGTCCCCAAGGTGTCCGATTTAGAGAGGCTGCACTGTAAATCAGGCATATGAACACGGCTAAACAGGCATGTGCGGTTTTCGATCATGAACATACATTATCAACGGAGACAGATGCCAATAAAGTTTGCTGACAGATTGTATGGATGTCCGGTTTACAATGATTCGACTGTATTTACTAACTTGATGGATAATGCAGTGGTAACTTTTTTTAATATTTTCAAAATGTCCGCCATGTTCTTTTAATAAGTTTAACAAATAAATAGATCAGGAAGCACAATACTAATATCAAGAAAAGTTCTACAACGTCCAGTTGGCTATGACAGTTTTTTTAAATTCCAATATGGCCGCCAATAAATATGTTTGATGTATCTCTGCACGTGTATAGAAAATATATTTGAAAATCAATTACAGGCAGATGAATAGCAGTATTACATACATATTATAATTATTGTTCACAGATGCACAACGGCAATACCTCTTCTGATTGAAGTGGGAGGCATGCGATGGGTAATTTAACGATCGGGGTTAATCCTTACCGGAATTCCGAATGGAGACCTGGTTGGGCCCTCACATACGTCTTTGTCATTTTGTATGTGACAGTTGACTGTGGTTATACCACTTATGTGAGTATTACGATTATTCGTAATCCTACTTTAGGGGAAGGGGTGTGGTATGGACCTGGTAAGCTTATTCTAATTTCAGCGCTGAATATATTTTTTCTCGATGTGAATATTCCGTTCTGATTTTGGGACCCCCCCCCCCCCCACCCCCCCCCCCCCCCCCCCCCCCCCTCGCCTCCATTTGCCCGGCCTTGCATGCATGACCTTAGCTGCTGATACATGTAGGCCGTTAAACATCAATAAACAAACGAACCTCTTCTGATTGAATTAAATAATACCATGTGCATGTATTTATCCCGTCAACACAGTGCGTATGTGCCGTGAAACACGGTGCCGTGAAACATTTTTGATATCCAGTCAATACAATTTTTGCATTTTACAGCCATTTGTAGGTGTTGACGGGATAAATAGAATAGTAGGTTAGTGCCGTGAATGGGAAAAAATATCTGGCGCGGCACAGAAATGGGATGTGCTCGGCAGAGCTTCGCCCATCCCATTTCCTGAGCCTTGCCAGATATCTTTCCCATTCACGGCACTAACCTACTATTCTCTATATATACACAACTATTCAACGGAAACGATACAGTGAAACCTCTCTAAACCGGACAACCTGTAAATTGCTTTATTGGTATTTTTTTAGGCTGCTTTGTTATTTATCTCCGATGGTAACGTCTGTTCGTGATCGCAAAGCATGAACACATGTCTTAGAGTGGTCATATGCCTGATTGACAGTGGAACCTCTCTAAACCGGACACCTTGGGAGGTCCCCATGGTGTCCGGTTTAGAGAGGTTCCACTGTACTACTACCGTCCAACGTGTGTACGGTAGAACCTCTCTAAACCGGACACCCATAAAACATATGTGATCTTATTGTTGATGAGTTTCTTGGTCATTTAGCTCATGTGATAATGTATGTTCGTGATCGCATAGCACACAACTATGACTCAGAATTATCAAATTCATGATTTACAGTGAAACATATCTAAGCCGGACATCCTGGGTACCTCCCAGGGTGTGCGGTTTAGAGAGGTTTCACTGTAAATTAAAAGTGAAACTTGGACACCCTGGGTACTTCCCAGGTTTTCCGGTTTATAGAGGTTTCACTGTACATTAAAAGTGAAACGTACAGTTGACTTTGAAGGCGCAATATAATACTAGTAATCGAAACAACACTGTCTCATTCTCTGTGTTGTGTCGTATAACTGGGGTTAGCGTGTAAGTGCACACACGAATGAACACGACATGTTGGTTCCAACCTGTCGTGTTCGTTCGTGTGTGCACTTACACGCTGACCCCACTGTATACTATAGTCCAGAGTATTATAATGAAGCCCAGAATTCAATGCGGCAAAGGTGCGTGACGTCACGGGAGCCAGTAACAATTCTGGCCAAAGTTGCAGCCTTGTCGCCGTGTTAGCGAGACGCCATAGCCGCCAGAATTACCATCTAACCATTGCGGATGCGTTGATTGCTTACCGGCTGGTAGCTTGATTTGCGGGATGTATTTATCATTTGATTGGTCAAATTCTCCGGGTGTCATTTGCATGAAATTGTCTTCAAAATTTAAATCCAGATTAACATTGTCAGACGACTGACCAAATTCACCCAAGACGTCTCGTAAGGATTTATCTTCAGTTTTATATGCCGGGTAATAATCAGCTGTTTGTGTATACTCATCTTCATCTGGAGGCACACCGTTGTCTTCATCCACCTCGTGCATACCATCTTCTGTAGCCTGAGTTACGTACTCGTCACTTTCTAGAAATCTTCGTGGGTTGGAATTTGAATACGTTCTTGTACCACAGCATTGGCATTCTGCAGAAGAATTGCATTTACACACCAAGTCTAAACTAAACAACGAATAGTAGCCAGGCAACACGTACGAATAACCTTTGAACTTGGTTACCTGTACACCCGTGGAATATCTATTCTGGGGCTGTTTCTGCATTAAACCATTACAGCGGCTATTTTTTGTACACGACCAGCTTAGTGCCATCTGTCCACTATCAATGTTTACTACTGTAGTTCCGGGTTTGGCACCTCCTTTTATTCGATTTTTGTAACTGCCGCATTTAATGTCCTTGGAACATTGTCCTTGCTGCTGATCTGGTTCCTTTCTATGGAACCCCGCCCATTTGTAACAGTTCCCGCCATCACAGTTTTGTTTCTTCTGATACACAAGGTCAATGACGTAAACGCCTTTTCCGAGTCCGGGTACTTTGTCGCGCCGGGTTCTCCCCTTATCGGACATGTCAAAGCCGTAGCAGAAATTGGGATTGCAACCAAACAGGATCACCCCATCGTCGTGTTCCCCGTCGCGCTTTCTTCTGCTGAGTTTCAACTGGGACTGTGTCGGACACCCAAGACTACTACACACAATACGCCGGCGAATATTCAAACCTGGGTCAATGCATCTCCAGAATGAGCACATTCTTTCGTATTTCTCTTCTGTATATTTAGTATCACCTACAGCGCTGAGTTTCCGATCGGGATCATTCAGTGGGATGACGATGCCTTTTTTGTTTCTTCTCTTACTTCTGCACCCACCGCGATTGCATAAAAGCCCTCTCTTGGTATCTAATGGCGCTTCGCCATTGGATCGCTTGTAGAACCTGTTTCTGCATCCGCTCCGTCTATTACAGGCAAACGAAAAAGGGAATACATGGATTTTCTTTACGCCTTTTAGATACGCCGGGCTCTTGGGTTTGTCTAGCTGTTTTGGAACGGAATCGGGTATGTACAGTGGACCACGGCGAACCTGTATAACACGGGATACAAATTAACCATGTGCAGCATGATACTAGTACTAGAAAAACACGAATATTACGAATGTTCGGAACGAATATATCGCTATATTCGTTTTGTCTGGTATCGGGATGAATAAGGTTAACTGGCACACTTTAAAAGTGGTTGAAACAATCGTTGACAATGACTACCGCTATCATTGTCTATAATAATACATACAACACCAGTAGCCTCTTTCACCAACATTGCAAAGTATACTTTTCTAGCAAAGTATTTATTGAGTGAGAAATTTTAAATTTTATGATAAATTTATTAATTTTTATTACACTGAATTTATTACATTATCACAGCCATTTTGGCTGTGATAATGTAATACATTCCGTATAATAATTCTGCATATTTTCAATCTTCAAATATATGCAGTTGTTAGTTTTATATGAAATAATGTATTTCAGGAAAAATAAATGATTACTCCCTCAAAGTATTCTTTGCTATAAAAATATACTTTGCAATGTTGGTGAAATCGGCTACAGATCCCAGGATGTGAGATCACATGATATTGATAATTACAAAAACGACATCATCGCTAATACTGTCGTACATCCATTCGATTGCAAGATATATACTTAAGGCCAAAATAAACTTTACAGTATAGAAGTGGTTCACTAGTTCGTGAACCAGGGGGTTTAAAAACCTGATGCAAACTGTTTTTAATACTGAATCTAATCTGTAACTACTGCACCAAAACAATAGATTCATGTGTTTAAAGAGATTGTGTAAACAATGAAAAGACGACAACACCCTTCATTTCAAAAACTGCAGTAAAAGAGAACACAATTTGGACGGAGGTTGAGGAGATGGGGAGGAGTCAAACAAACGAAACATTTTGTAAAGTGATTCCGGAACCTGGTTAGATAGCTTAGAATTGATATACATGTAACTAAGAAAACAAAACTTGGATTTTGAAAATCGGTCCACAAATAAGAAAACTCTAATTTTAGCCCCCATGTTAAATTTCCATAGGAAAATCGTTTTTTTCGCAATAAAATCAATATTTGATGGAAATTCATCAACTATTTTTATTAGGAAGGGTGAATTTTTTGTCATTGATGAAAAAGTACTCACATTTAAATATTGTTTAGATGTAATGTGTTTAACAGCCAAAAGTTCGTGGGCAGCAACATGTGGAACAGAAAGTAGTCAATATTGATTATCCAGCGCATCAAATGGATCGCCTACAGCGATCACAATGATGAATTGACCGTATTCAGTACTTAGTGTGCCAACCTTGGGCGTTGATCAATGTTTGGCAACGCCTGCGCATTGAATGTACACATGACCGAATGACACGTTGAGACATTGCTTCCCATTCTTCCTGAAGAGCTACTTCAAGCTGTCTAACATTATCAGGTGGATTTGGCCTTGATCGAACTCTGCGTCCCAGCTCATTCCACACATGCTCTGTAGGATTCCTGTCTGGGCTGGGCAGGGCATGGCATTGACGGTACTACCACGTAGAAATTACGTTGTTACACGAGCTGAATGGCGTCTGACATTATCATGCTGGAAATACTGCAGTGCGTTTCTTCGCAGAAAAGGCACAGCTATCGGTTGCAAAATAGTGTCGCGGTAGGTCACGGCATTCAGTCCTCTAATTACAATATGAAGCGGTGTTTTATGATTAGCACTTATCCTTGCCCACACCATCACGCTGCCCCCACCCTGCCTGCCTGCGATACACCCGTGTACGACCGTCTGATTCCGATACATTAAATTTGCTTTCATCTGAAAACAATACTATTGCCCACTCGATAAAAAATTACAATTTTCGAAAAAAAACAATATTATTTTTTTTTCGAAAATTGTAATTGTTATCGCCAACTGGCGGCGTATCCAGCGTCGATGAGCATGATGAGCCCTGTGGGCCGTTTCACTAAACTTCGTACGACTAAAATGTTCGTAAGTGCAAAATTATGATAGTCTGTAAATTTCACATTAACTTTTCTTGTAAATAATGATTGGAGTTACATTTATTGGGCATAGGCTGCATATGCAGCCCATGCTCAATAAATGTAAATCCATGAATTGAAATTTACAGACGATCTTAAATTTGCACTTACGAACATTTTAGTCGTAAGAAGTTTAGTGAAACGGGTCCCTGATCCATTGAAGACGTGCTTGACGGTGTCTTGCTGTCAGAATGGCTCCTTTATATGGACGTCTCGCTTTCACGCCTACCTCCTTGAGACGACGCCTCACCGTTTTACCGCTAATAATACGGTTGTGCCCGCCAATCGTTCTTCGGGCTGTGAGTGTAGCCGTCACAAAACTATGCGGGTATGCTGAACCCTGGTGTACACATCCTGCATTCGGGTTGTGACCCATGGTCACCCAGACCTAGGCAGATCTGCCACATCCCCCGTCTCCTGAAATCTTCTTGCAATATTCACAAGTATTGAAATTAAACTGACGCGCAATTTCAGCCTGCGGGACACCAACTGGTAGCATCCCGAAAGCCATGGGGGCCGTTTCACTAAACTTCATAAGACTAAAATGTTCGTAAGTGCAAACTTCGTAAGTGTAAATTTCAATTGATGGATTTACATTTATTGCAGCCTATGCTAAATAAATGTAAATCCACTAATTGTTTACAAGAAAACATTGTTAATGTGAAATTTATAATTTATAATCATAATCTTGCACTTACAAACATTTTAGTCGTACGAAGTTTAGTGAAACGGCCCCCTGTTTCGATTCGCTTGCGTAAGTCTTGCCATATGGACAAAAGGTGACCACAGCGTTGTTCGACACTGCCCTTCGATTTTCCCATGCTAATGGCCCGTGCATTATGTGTGTGTTTAGACAATACAGCATTGTGATCACTGCAGGCGATCTGTGTTATGCTCGGGATATCAATATTAACCCTTTCCCTGTTTTGCGATATTTCGACTCATCCAAATCGAAAACATCTGAATAAAAGAATCAAATGCTGGGTCAAATGATGGTTAAATTATCTGATAGAGTAGAAAACATTGTGGGAAAAGGAGAAATTGCTTGTTACAAGCAATTTCTCCTTTTCCCACAATGTTTTCAAAAGACATCTTCTGCAGAGGCGTCAAAAGTCGTCTCTAGAAAGGGTTAACTGGGAAATGTGTTCTCTTTACTGTGCACAGTTTTTGTCTCGCCCGAGAAAGCGGAAAGCGAGACATAGGTTTTGCTTTTCCGGAGTCGTCGGCGGCGGCGGCGTCGTCGTCGTCGTCGTCGTCGTCGTCGGCGGCGGCGGCGGCGGCGGCGGCTGCGTCATCATTCAATGTTAAGTTTTCGTGTTACGGTCATTACTTCAACACCTTATCAGCTACAGTCATCAAAATTTATACATACATGTACCTTTACTATGATATGTATCTGAATATAGGACTATTCTCGGAGCCCCAGGGTCAAGGTCAATGCCCCAGGGTCAAGGTCAAGGCGGAACAAGGCGAGACATTTGATTCCGCGGAATTCTTGTTGAAATGAAGGGTGTTGTTGTCTTTTCATTGCTTACACAATATCTTTAAACACATGCATCTAATGTTTCGGTTAAGTAGTTGCAGATTAGATTCAGTATCAAACACATTTTACATCAGGTTTTTAAACAAACTTGTTCACGACATATCGAACCATTTTTATACGGTAAAGTTTGATTTGGCCTTAAGTATATTTATGTAAATACTGTAAATGGGTACAGATAATACATGCGTATAACACTGACACAATCGGCGAACACTGACCTTTCAGACCAGAGGCCCGTTTCACTAAACTTCGTACGACTAAAATGTTCGTAAGTGCACAAATATTGATTTTATTGCGAAAACAAAATTTCCCCATGTTAAATCCCCATAAATCCCCACGGAGTGAAGATGTCTATGGGGATTTAACATGGGGAAATCTTTTGGAATTTCAGAAATACTGGACCGATTTTTAAAATTTAACTTTTGTTTTCTTTGTTTCATCTTTTTTGACTCCTCCCACAACTCCTCTACCGTTTCCCCCATGTTAAATTCCCGTAGACAAATCAATTTTTCGTAATAAAATCAATATTTGACCAAATTTCACGAAATAAAAAGAAGGCTCATTCTTAAATTTTCCTTTAATTTAATACTATCGAAACAAATATTGTTTTTGAATTGTTTACCTGGCCGTACAATTTGGGCAGCTTTCGTGAAACAGACTATAGTATTCAATGTATATGAGTCCGAGTAATGGTCAGGCTCTACATCGGTCGCATATATTCTTAAGGGACTTTTTCAGAGCCGGTGGCTCATTAGGTAAATTAGTATCCGTGTATTGGATGCAGATCGAGTTAAAGGTACATACCCACTCAGTAGGCACAACATGTTCTTTATACAAGAGACATCATCTGAGACGTTTTCTGGCAAAATAAACATTCATTCACCATTACCCCACGCAGTATTGATTGACATTATTATACATTTATACCAGACGTAAATTTCCACACTGATATCAGGGGCGATAACCGTGTTTCCTTAAAATGCTAACGGTCATTACTATTTATTCTCTGTATTTATTTTTTGATGTGCAAAGATCTTACTTTATAATCTGTCGAAAATATTATTTTTCCAGGTGACGCATTTAATGAGCATAAATAATTAAAACTATCATGCCTCATTTGCATATGAAAATAGCCTGGTACCACCAGCCTAGAGTCCCTATCAGTAAAAGAAATATTACTAAATGAGTATACAGTATATCTGTATCTGCACCCGTAATTTTTAGAACTGATGGAATTGTGACACAATTATACACTTATTTAATTCATATTAAGAACATGTTGTGCCTATTGAGTGGTCATGCACCTTTACGATTGGAATGAGAGCAAACATGCAACATGCCCATACAAAGGTAAGGGATGCACATGCTATATAGTAAGTAGTAAATGCTCCCAGCGTCAGATTGTAGTATTGATGCACTATAGGAATGAATGGCCTTGTTGTGGAATTTATCGGGGATATAAACTTGGAAAAGTCGCGGGAATACTGGACAAAGGCCTACTTGGAAAAGTCGCGGGAATACTGGACGAAGGCCTTCCGGCCTTTGTCCAGTATTCCCGCGACTTTTCCAAGTTTATATCCCCGATAAATTCCACAAAAAGGCCATTCATTCCTTATAATTCCAGCATTTGAAATAAATTCATCAAGAAAATCTGTTTATTTTCCGTTTTCTTAAGAATTATTTTAACTGCGCCTGACGGTTACGGAAAGTAGTTCGGCATGGGAGTTTACTGGGATATAAATTTTGGACAGAGACTTGCTACGGACCAATCAAATGTTAGGGAATTGTGTAAATATTTTTGTGCTGGAATTATTCACGTGTATATGGGTTGCACAATAATGACTGTCTTACATTCCCATGGCGGCTATAGTAGAGGCAAATTAACACAGATCCGTGACCAATTATCTGAGACAAAGGTTTGAGCACATTTTCCACATCTACATTCAATTACGAAAAAAATGAGCGGGGGTGACCCTCGCGAAAATGCTGGCAATTTCCGTGAGGAGGCAAAATCCAAGATGGCCGCCATTTTCAGTCGAATTGGCCATGTGTGGGTTCCTTTTGATCATTGAAGTTGGTTTTTGTGGCTAAAACTTCTGTTACCATGAGCAGAAAGTATCTGCAAAGAATATTTTGTCTGAAAAATGCATACAGGATGAAATAATCCAAGATGGCCGCCATTTTCAGTCCAATTATTCATTAACGGCTACAGAAGGGTTATTTTTGACCAATTGAAGTTGTTTTTTTAGTTTAGAACCTCTGCTAACATGAAGAGAAAATATCTGCAAAGAATATTTTACATGAAAATTGCATAGAGGACAGAAAAATCCAAGATGGCCACCATTTTTCATCAAAATATTCAATTACATGCTTAATAAATAGCAGTGAATTCCGTTTTGAAGCCTAAATTTCTGTTTTTGAAGAGGACAATGTAATTATATTGTATACTTTGTTAAAATTAGCAAATTTACAAGTTTGAAAATCCAAGATGGCTGCCATATTCTTGAAAATGTTGTACTTAAGAAAGGCAATGGGTGGTTCAGGTTTCTAAATATCTGTGAACATATCATCCTCTTCACCGTCCGAGTCCGTTGAAATGTCAAAGGATGTATCATCTGCTTGTTCAACGGATTTACTTCCAGCAATCATGTCATTTAATGTTTGGGGAAGTGCTGGTTTGGTATAACGAAGTGGTTCACACTTTTCCCATTCATTAGCCATCCATGTCCAAGTGGGGAAGGTGGAGCGTCTGGTAAATCGTATCTCAATAATGTGTAGACCTGATAGTTGGCTCTCTCAACCTTCAAACGGTGTGAATCTATATCTGGTGGGATTCTGAGAGTGGATTTCTTCTTCATATTCTTCCACTTTGTCGCTCTCGCCTCCGCGAGGGTTTTACTGACTTTGTCTTTGTAGACATATTTCACGGTAAACTCTGTCATGCTTTCTACAGTTGTTTCGGACATGGGCAGTGAGCTTCCCAAAGTCTCCAACAACGTGTGTGCTTCATTACTTGTTTTCACTGTATCAAAAACAGTTTTCTTTCCATGACCAAAGAATGCGGTAGCTGCATCTGAGCCTGTGAAAATGTGAAGCGGTAGAATAATGTTGGAGTCGTAATCTGAGCATAGAAACTTACTGTCATAGACTGATGACTTTCGTTTGATTCCTAAATCTCCATCTATCTTGTGGGCAACATATGCTGAAAGAACAACCACATCAGTATCCTCAGCATCGATGACAACCACATCTGTTTCTCCTGCTTTCCTTATCGCAGAGTAGATGTACAGCAGTATTGTGTCGGCTTCCAGGTGTTGACACTCAAACTCCACTTTTCTTGTGTCTTCTTTGTCAGATGAGAGATCCCAGCACTTATCTCTTACTGAGTAAAGGAACTGTACATTTACTTTCTTCTGTGCGATATCTCTGAATTCTTTCTTCAGAAATTGCTGAATGAAGTCGTATTTTGTTTTTGGAATTCTTGAACATCTCGTTAAATTCTCGTGTCGAAGGAATCCTGTCTTCTTTCTTCATGTAGATGTTCTTCGAAACTGTCCCGCATATCTATGTTCATGTTCACTGTCCTTGGTGAAGTTTGGAACATCGTAAGTGTCGTTAACAAACACCACAGTGTGTGCATTTCGATGACGAGCACATGCCAAGGAGAATATCTTTTCAGCATAATTTCCCCATGTAAAGACATTCTCATTCCTGGTATCTTTATCTTCAACAGATGGAGTGGCTAGCCGCCAAAGAAACCCCATGTCAATCAATGCGATGTATGGGTCTGGTATGGAAAGTTCTACAAACTTTATTTTTTCAATCAGCTTTGACTTCTGACCCTTTCTCATGGTTCCATTGACATTAAAAATGGGAAGACATTCTTCGGTCACTCGGTTTTGCATTACTTGTACAAGATCAAATGTGTCAGTGCAGCCTTCTGCAAGAGTGATGACTTCTGCCATAGCCCTATTCTCCATTGCATCAGTTTTTGTAACTGTTTTTGATCCAGCGTTAGCAATGGGAGGATTGCTAAAGTTGTGTCTTTTATTTCTGTGGAGTGCTGCATCAAACGATGTTTCACTCGAGAACATTCTCTCTCCAATGAACTTGCTCACAGAAGCTTCGCCATCAGCATGGGACGATTCAAAATCGATTACCAGCCGTTCTGATGCAACTATCCCAGTCTGCAATGATCGCAATGTAGGACTTGCGAGATCAAAATGGATCACATGAAAATTCTGTCATGCAACTATCTACATCTTGTATTGCCTGTTCGTCGATTCTGAGACGAGTTCGAGAATTCTCACTGTGACCATGAGTGGAATTTGCCAAATCTGCAATGGCATGGAGAGACACCCTCACTCTGTTGATGAAATTTACGTTCCTAGTGTGAATCAACAACTGAGGCTCATTCTTCAAAATCCTCGACCACCCAGCTTTCATCTTTGATCCTTTGTTCATGGTCATCTCTATCCAGAGATCCAAGGGCAAACATGAGTATGGTCTGCCTGTCATTGACTGCGAAAACAGTCCCTCTCTCATGTAGCGAGACTTATCCTCATCCAGACAACTTATCTCGAGCCAGAACTCTACAAGCCATCTTCCATATTTGTCGTTGTCATATATCTGCATCCAAGGCAACATCATCCTTAGTGATGCCTTGAAAGCATCCGAATCTTGGATTCTCAATGCATGATTGTTCATCAAGAGAATCTCCACCATATTCATGAAACTCAACCAGTATTTAGCCATTGGGCTGCCAGCAGTTTCAACTATCTTGAATGCCTCATCTACAAAAGAAGACAATTCTGGATTAGATTCTAGCTCATCATATTGTGCCTTCATCTCCTCCTTGGAAGATGTAGCTGGGGTTTTCAATACTTCAAGTTCTTGTTTGAGTTCAGATGATATTTCCAATCCGCTTTCAAGTCCCTGACGAATGACTCGACGAGAAAGTGCCTCATACATCACTTTCAGACATCTGATACTGCGTTTATAGTGCTTTCCTGACAGTGCCCGATCTACTGATCCCTCTGCGATAACATCGGCTGCTATAAGAATGTCCGATAAGCCAGATCCTTTGAATCTTTTATTCATTGTTGATATAAAGGACATGTGAGCATGGAATGGACCAAGGAATGGAAGTATAAGATCAAACTTTTCTGGATTCTCATTCTTCAACTGAACCATGAGGGCATATATTGGTTGATCTCCTACAAGCTGAATAAAGGGCATACATTTCTTGGTGGCAGCTGCAACCATCCTACACATCACTTCATGAACAACTGACTTCTGAGGAGGCTTAGGAAAAGTAAGAAAGTAGTATGGCTTACTTTTGACAACTTTCTTTTGAATTCGGGCATGGAAACCAGAAAATGCACCAACTCTTTGTGTGTCTGCTGCTATACATTTCCCATCAGAGTCAGTTCGCAACAACGTATGAACTGTTCCCTTCAGACGCTGTTTGTGTGTGTCTTCTGGTGTGATATCAACTACTGGCCTGATAGCTGGAACACCACGCTTTACTGTCTTATAAGGCTCAACATTATGCAATGTTGCTGTTACTGACTTCAACTCACTAGCCTTTGTCAAGGATAGATCTGAACTGCCACTAGCTATGGCAACATCTTCTGGTTGAATGAACATAACATTGGTTCGATGTGATGTGTTTTGCACCAGTGAGGGTGTCGTCTTGAAAATCATCATTGTCCATGACAGCCGTTCCAGGAAAGCCTTCTGCCAGCTCTTCTGGGCAAACCTCATTCTCTTCAATGTCTTGTTTTGCCCACGAGGCATACAGATTGAGGACATCTTGGTAACTTATGCCAAGTGACAGTTTATTTAGAATGTCCACTATTTCGCGGCTTCTTTTGTTAGCCCATGGATTGTCACAGACAATAATGTCTTCATGGCTGTGCGTTTCCTCGTGACAAACGAAGATATCAGTGACGCAATACTCAATATATCTGGTTCGTCACATGGTGTACTAAAAGAAGTTTGAGCCGGATTTCTAAGCCAAGTCAGAAACATACGCAAGAGCATTTTGGCTCTTCTGGAAGATCCAACTCATTAGCAGTTGGTGGCCATGCCATGATTTCATCATTTGTAAGCTTCTGCTTCAAACGTCTTGCAACAGAATTCAGCAATTGTTCATCACTTACACCCCATGAATATATTGCAGCCTCTATATAACTCCCTCCTTCTGATGTGTCATAAACAATGGTGCTCTTGTTCTTGTGAAAACGAACATGAAAACCAATTTTATCTTCAAATTCCTTCTGTAGCAGTTGCTTAATTGTGCTAGATTTTGTTGTAGTCATATCAAATCCAAAGTTTTTCATGAGGCTGGTATAATCTAGCAGAAGTCCTTGCAATGACCTTGGTTCTTTCAGTTCGAAAACAACTTTCTGAACATGTTGAAAAAACATCTGTTGCACTTCAGCATACCTCACACTTTGCAAGTGCAGAGTAGTGTCCTCCCCTTCTTCGGTACGGTAAACTGGCTGAACATACCTTTTCCAGCAGCCACGATGATACCGAATTTCAGCGGCAAATGGATCATTTGTGGAATCAATAACCGCTAATATTCGATCTCGCATTGTATCATCCTCTAGGTAGACCGTGTGTGATTTGAATGTTCTCCATGCACACTCCTGTTGGAGCAGGCACAATTTCCCTTCCTGTGGATGTTTGGGATTATCTGACTTCATGCACCAGATACATAGCAGCTTATTGTGCAGTGGTCCACTGCAGTGACGTAGTCGTCTACTGGATGAAGCTGTGTCGCTATCTTCTACATCTACTGGCGGTTGTGCTTCCTGTTCTATCTCTGTCACTTTCTCCTGTCTTGCAATGGCTTGTTGTAGCTTCCTCGTGCTACAAAGCTGCATTTTACACTTTTTGTGGAAAAAGATACCTGTGGGTCCATTATCCCATGCTACGTTATCATACATGTCTCCATGGCGATCCAGGCCTCTCCAGCCTTTTGCTGATTCCTTCAGCGTATTCCATAAATCAATAGGATAACTGCTTCTATCCTCATCACACTCTAGGTCGCATATAATACACAACTCTTTTGTCCGTTTCAGTCCCCTTGTCATTGGAGGAAGCGCTCTGATTAGTGGTTCAGACATATGTTCAGACATCTTATGTTTCTGAATGCATCAAATTATAATAGAAAGTTTATGCCAGGACATACTTTTGAAAATAAATGGTAGCGTAGTTAAATCACAATTGACCAATGATAAGATGCTTTGTTCAGCTTCTGCAACAAATGCAGTTATGAACATCAGATTAAAAACTGGTAATAAATGGCAGCGTAGTTAGATCACAATTGACCAATGATAAGACTGCTGTTCAGCTCATTACATCATTCAAGTAAGTAAGAATACAAGGAAGATAACTCTGGATTTTTATTTATTGATGTTTGATGATAATCAAATAATTACATTGACACACACACTGTTTGTAACTAATAGCATAAGTAACACATTGTATGTACATGTAATTAGTTAAATCATTTAAAGCAATTAAAGTAAATTAGCTACATATGATATATTAATAATAAATAAAGTTTTAATAAACTGAATACATAAATCTGAAAGCCATTATGTAATTTAATCCGTGGTCAAGAAATAGATCGGAACAAAAGTGTATGAATGAATGTTGTTTTACTTCTGAGGACAAGTTACCCCCGTCCAAAATACAGCTAGGACATAATCCCCCGTTCAAATACAAGGTAGGACAAAATCCCCCCACCCCCCACATAATAGTGTAATTACATTGTCCTCTTCAAAACAGAAATTTAGGCTGCAAAACGGAATTCACTGCTATTTATTAAGCATGTAATTGAATATTTTTATGAAAAAATGGCGGCCATCTTGGATTTTTCTGTCCTCTATGCAATTTTCATGTAAAATATTCTTTGCAGATATTTTCTCTTCATGTTAGCAGAGGTTCTAAACTAGAAAAACAACTTCAATTGGTCAAAAATAACCCTTCTGTAGCCGTTAATGAATAATTGGACTGAAAATGGCGGCCATCTTGGATTATTTCATCCTGTATGCATTTTTCAGACATAATATTCTTTGCAGATACTTTCTGCTCATGGTAACAGAAGTTTTAGCCACAAAAACCAACTTCAATGATCAAAAGGAACCCACACATGGCCAATTCGACTGAAAATGGCGGCCATCTTGGATTTTGCCTCCTCACGGAAATTGCCAGCATTTTCGCGAGGGTCACCCCCGCTCATATTTTTCGTAATTGAATGTAGATGTGGAAAATGTGCTTAAACCTTTGTCTCAGATAATTGGTCACGGATCTGTGTTAATTTGCCTCTACTACTATGCACATACTCAGCTTTTAACGAACGTATTCATGAAGCTGGCTTACTATCTAAATTGATACACATACTGAAAGAGATTCAACTGTAAACAGTGTTCACGTCCTACCGGGATCTGGGACCCGTTTCACTAAAATTTCAATTGATGGATTTACATTTATTGAGCCTATGCTCAATATATGTGAATCCAATAATTGTTTACAAGAAAACATAGTGAAAGTGAGATTTACAGACTGTCATAATTTTGCACGTACAAACATTCTAGTGGTATTAAGTTTAGTGAAACGGCCCGCTATTCTGCTCATACGTACCGGTGAGTACTACCCGTTCTGGTTTAGCCATACCGTCACCGCCCCTGACTGCCACACCGCCTTGGAATGTCGGAACGGCGCATATCTCCCCGTGCAGTGTTTACCGTGTGCAATTGTAGGCCTGTGCCATTTTCAGTGAATCCGTAATATTTATGGTTCCTACCTTGTTATTGTTAATTTGACTACCTCTAGCATTTTTTTTTTTTTTTTTTTTTTCAAAAATGAAGAATAACTAATCTAGAGCCCAACATTTAAAATGGCCACCAACGCCATTTTGTAATGTATAACATTCTGTAATAAATATGATAAGCAAGAAATACAAATGATTACTGTCGCACTAATTATAACATACCAAGCATATTCACCATCTTGTAAATACGGCGTCATGTAATAGTGCCATATTATACTCTCGCGACATATACACGAGATCGCGAGATCACGAAAACGCGAGGCTAAATCGCGAGATTTCGAGGCAAAATCGCGAGATCATGAAAACGGGAGGCGATATCGCCAGGCGAGAACGCGAGATTCTATTATATTCTACCTCGCTTTTTTCGCCTCGCATTTTCGCCTCGCGCTCTCGTGTTTTCGCGATCTTTTAGTGGGAGATATTTAAATGTACATTTGATGTGCCTTTTTTTCTTCATAAATGTTACCATACTGGAAGGATTGTTTGTTATTTTGCAAGTTATCATGCTTTTCAAATCCAAGATGGCCACCATCTTATAATGTCATGGTGCACGACTTTAGTTTGAGCTGGCGATCAGCTATCGGCCAAATATGACCGATAATCCAGCCGGACGGCCTCCTATTCTGTGTGAGATTCTTTCGTACACGTACATTTCGCTTTGGATGGGGTATACAAAATGCGAATAACTGAATAAATGCTGGAAACAGCGATTTGAAGTGAGTATATTCACACACCTATATAATACCTTTATCGATTGCCAGAGACAGAAGTCATACATTTAATCGATGTGTATTGTGTTTGTGCGATCCGGAAAAGAGAGGGCTCTTTCTATAATAGCCCTATTTATACCCACCTTTATATAGCATATATGGTACTGTACGAGACCAAGTGGGTGGGGTAATGTGATTTTTTTGAAAAGGCATTTTTTTTTGTGTCATAGGTCCGAGTCTTCCACCTGTGCAGGGGACGTAGAATTCTTTTTGCACAATTCGTTCCCACGAATTAACAATTCGTTACCTCAATTTAACAATTCGTTCCCACGAAATAACAATTCGTTCCCACGGGAACGAATTATTAATTCGTGGGAACGAATTGTTTTATCGTGAGAACGAATTGTTAATTCGAGGGAACGAATTGTTAAATTGAGGGAACGAATTGTCTTTCGTGGGAACGAAGTGTTAATTCGAGGGAACGAATTGTTATATCGTAGGAACGAATTGTTAATTCGAGGGAACGAATTGTTAAATTTAGGGAACGAATTGTTATTTCGTGGGAACGAATTAATGAAAAACAATCCATGTCCCCTGTGGGGCTCCGTATGATTCACACACGCAAATAACTAATATACCATATACATTAAAGACTCCAACCATACAAAGTTCGTCCAATTGTGATCGTTCGCCGATCTAAAAAACACTTTTTTCTATAATTTCGTTCATTACCTGGAACTGGGTCAATGCACCATCTTCCATAATACAAGCACCGAAGCGTGTATGTAAGAACATCTCTGATTGGCTAAACCTAAAAATAGACGCGCGGACTTTCTCTTTTCAGGGTTTCCGGAAGACATAATCTGATTGTACGCGAATCATGAATGAAAGCCAATTAAATTAGAAAAAAGTGTTTTTTAGATCGGTGAACGATGACAATTGGACGAACTTTGTATGGTTGGAGTTACTAATGTATATGGTCATGGTGCACGACTTTAGTTTGAGCTGGCGATCAGCTATACCGGTCAAATATGACCGATAATCCACGCCGGATGGCCTCCGATTATGTGTGAGATTTTTTCGTACACGCAAATTTCGCTTTGGATGGGGTATACAAAATGCGAATAACTGAATAAATGCTGGAAACAGCGATTTGAAGTGAGTATATTCACACACCTAATACCTTTATCGATTGCCAGAGACAGAAGTCATACATTTAATCGATGTTTATTAATATTGTGTTTGTGCTAGCCGGAAAAAAGAGGGCTCTTTCTATAATAGCCCTATTTATACCCACCTTTATATAGCATATGGTACTGTACGAGACCAAGTGGGTGGGGTAATGGGATTTTTTTAATAGGCATTTATTTTGGTGTTTTGGAGTCTTCCACTTGTGGTCCCCTGCGGCGCTCCGTTAACGTACGCATTTAATTCCAGGAATAAAAATATTAGTTCATTGGGTGTGTGAATCGAACCCGTGACCCCGACTTTACTGGCCTGTCGAAACATGTACACATTATTTACCTGTCTGTCTTGTCTGGAAAGGTCAAAGTAACATGGAAACCCTGCTTACACAATCATGTATATAAAATAAACGACAGGAAGTTTTAAAAACACTGTGTTGAATCGAAATGTCTCATTTATTTCCTTTGGTCCGTAATGTCGTGAATTTTGCGCCAAAATAAGAAATCCCTAACAAGCCACTTGGCCCATTATATTAATGCATCACATTTTGCGAGTTTGACGTCCGCTACGGTGATATATCTTACCGCTGTCTATATATAGATTGTATATATTGATTGAATACAATCATTTATTTTATTTGTAATCGGTTTCAAATATAGTGCCATTTATCCAATGCACAACCGTGCACGAATAGTTTAACTGTTCACAAATGAAACACGCCTTGTGGTTTTGTTCCTTGGGACATTTCATTCAATACATTTACAAAATTTACAATACTTATCATAAATAATGTCAAAAGTTGACAAAATTTTCAGAGTAAATGCGGAATATAATTCCGCATGTATTCTGAAGATTTTGTCAACCTTTGACGCCATGTACGGAAAATACATGTATTGTAAATGTTGTAACCGTATTTAATGAAATTACGCAGATGTCCGAAGGTACAAAATCACATGGCGTGTCTTATTAATTCGGTCGACCTGGAGGAAACGTGATCTACGCCGTTGATCAAAACTCGCTTAGACCAGCGCATCGTTGTCTGACAATGTGTTCACATTCTGCTATCACAACATAATTATGGATAACGACCTGAGAAATCCGGGCTATTTTTCATTTCTGACCATTTTAGATCCTGATCATTCAGCCTACGCTTGTTCAACGCTAGCTTTCTGCATTGCTCAGCTGGTGGGACTGTGAACATTGTAGACACAGTCCAGACTGCGCGGATGCGCAGTCTGGTCTGTGTCTACAATGTTCACAAAGACGACAAACCCGGTTTTGTCAAATCGCGGCATATATTTAATACATAAATCCACTTATCAGTCTTAGCATCGCTTTTTATTGGCGACATTCAATTAAGAAAACCAGAAAGATTACGCAGTCGAACAATAATGCGCTATAAATGCAAAGTGGAATAAAACGTGATCGGTGTCAGATTTGTATTTTGTTAAATGTCATCCTCGGTTTTCCGAACTTGTTCATTATATTTATATAAAGGTAAAGTATGCACGGGCAATGCTTAATATGAAAGGTACACATGTACATGTATGAGTAAAGCAAAACTGATTTTTTTTAACCCAATGGTATTTTTGAGTTCTCGAAAGGCCCACTCTCTATATACATATTCAATGTGTATTGAAATATATGTATATGGAGTATATATTAATTCACTTAACACTGTATACACATGTACTATATGCATGTACATGTAGGTATATTATATGTTTATGTATGAAGTATTCTTCTTGGCATCCTCTGCATATATGTATGTGGCTGTAGCTTGAGAAATGGGGCTTATGGGTTTTGCATGTAGTGTATATCCAGATCAGACTGTGCATCCGCAGTCTTATCACGATCTACACTGTTCGCCATTCCATCAATTACACATCCGGCATACTTCTAGCAATCAATATACATCGCTGTCAGGATACAGGGGGCCGTTTCACTAAACTTTTTGCGACTAAAATGTTCGTAAGTGCAAATTTAGAATCGTCTGGAAATGTCAATTGATGGATTTACATTTATTGAGCATAGGCTGCATATGAAACAGTATTAATGTGAAATTTGCAGACTATCATAATTTTGCACTTTTTAGTCGTACGAAGTTTAGTGAAACGGCCCCCAGGAGAGTGCTCTCTGTTCTGGATCTATACGGGTTACAAATCCCATAAGCCCCAATTCTCCAGTCACAGCCACATATGTGTGTGTTGACATGCTGTGGTGTCCTTCCTGAAAGTGGGTAAATATGGCCAGCATGATCATGCCTTAACTCATTGCATGCTTGCGGTGAAAATGACATCCAACAATTTACGAGTATGTTTCTTATTTCTCTGTGTGAATATGTCTTGCAATTTCATTATAATTGAGTCCATTCAATTCTAATGAAATTCCAAGACATATTCACGAAATTTGTAGGGAGAAATAAATGAAAATACAGTGAATTGTCGTCTACTATTTTTGAACTATTTATAGCCCACAATTTTCCCAGCATTCCAAGAGTTAAATACGATGTAGTAGTAGCACAGTGCATACAAGTGTAACACATGCGTCGATATATTATCATTAACCCTTAGACCGCTACTCACAACAATTGTCGTCTGCTGTTGCTTTTATATTTTGCCTTATTTCTCAATAAAAACATGGTTTGACAACACTTCAGAATCATTTCCAATGGAAATGATTCTGAAGTGCTGTCAAACCATGTTGTAAATTATTCTAAAGTGCTGTCAAAACATGTTTTTGATGATACAAATGGAAAATAGAAAATAAACAGCAGACAAGGGTCTAAGGGTTAAGTCTATTGTTGTACCCCGAAATGGTTTTTGGGATGTATATGTCGTCACCCTCTCCTTCTGTGTGTCTGTATCTCTTTGTCCGAGATTTTCATTCAGTTTTCGGATTGGCTTGAAACTGCATATGCTTATTTGTGATCATCAATATGTTCATTCTATAGCAACCCATGCGGTCGCTGTGCTCAAGGTCAAGGTCACATGTCTTAGAATTTTGCGTTGATTTTCGTTTGTGTTTACGATAAATATTTTGAGGGGCAAACCGTTTAACAATATTTATTCGAATGGATACACTTTTATGTGGCAAATTGGTTGGCTGTTTCTTGCCACGTGGTCATTATCGGCCGGTATGACTGAAGTACGCGATGAATATTTATTTGCGAAATGGGCACAATGTGCATTTCGGGCGAAATGGACACAATGTGTATACTAATCCAGACCTACATTGGTTACAAATGTTATAAAGTCCCATGTCAGATGAAGGCCCGTCTATTTACTTGTCATTTAGATTCAAGAGAAGTCAAATGATCGCTAACAGAGCTTGTGTAACTTGTGAGTTTATCCAAAATGCACTACCATGAGCAACCGACTTAATATAGGAATGAATGGCCTTTTTGTGGAATTTATCGGGGTATAAACTTGGAAAAGTCGCGGGAATACTGGACGAAGGCCGGAAGGCCTCGTCCAGTATTCCCGCGACTTTTCCAAGTTTATATCCCTGATAGATTCAACAAAAAGGCCATTCATTCCTTATAATTCCAGCATTTGAAATACATTCATCAAGAAAATGTGTTTATTTTCCGTTTTCTTAAGAATTATTTTAACTGCGCCTCACGGTTACGGAAAGTAGTTCGGCGTGGGAGTTTACTGGGATATAAATTTTGGACAGAGACTTGCTACGGGCCAATCAAATGTTAGGGAATTGTGTAAATAGTTTTGTGCTGGAATTATGACAGGGGCGATACAGTGCTGCCATGACATGTGCCTGTAGCTTCTCACATTCTTCAGTAGAACCTCCCTAAACCTGACCCCGTGTCCGGTTAGAGATTCCACTGTAAATAAGCACTCCATGAACAATTTTTGCAATTTTGAATCATGAACAGACACGACAATTAAATAAATAACAGTGAAACCTGACTAAATTGAACACAACGGGGTAACCAGGGTGTCCGGTTTAGAGAGGTTATGCTGTATATAGTCATTTACATTGTCAATGCACGAGTCAGCTGTTTACTGTCTTTCATACATAGCTCATTGAGAAACGGTGTGGGACCTGTAGACGATTTCATCAAAATTGCAAAGTATACTTTTTTAGCAAAGTATACCTTGAGGGAGTAATCATTTATTTTTCCCGAAATGCATTATGCCATATAGAACTAACGACTGCATATATGTGATGCTTAAAAGTATGCAGAATTTTATACTGAATGTATTACATTATCACAGCCAAAATGGCTGTGATAATGTAATAAATTCAGTATAATAAAAATTTATAAATTTATCCTAAAATTGAAAATTTCTCCCTCAAAGTATACTTTGCTAGGAAAGTATACTTTGCGATGTTGGTGAAATAGGCTACTGGTCTTTTGTCATTTGACCTTGACCTTGAGCAAAGAGGCCGCATGCGTTGGCTATAGAATGAAAATATTGAATCAAACTCGTGCAGATATCCATTAAGAAACCGAATAACAAATAATGCACATGTAAGGTTTGCCGATTTTTAATAAATGTGCTGACGGTTCAAATGCATCCATACTGTTGATTTGTAATGGCGATCAGCACTTGCGCAGTCTGCTCAGGGCTTACCCCTGATCAGACTGCGCAAGTGCGGAGGCTGACCTGAGGCTATCTCAAACGTCGAAATGGTCATTAATTCAACCTGTCGCACAATTTAAATAAAAAGCATGACACAAATTGCGGCAGTGGCCTGATAACGATTTATTAAACTAGGCACGTCTCTTCATCAATAGCGGACAGTGCATAACCAGAAGGCCGTTTCACTAAACTTCGTACGACAAAAGTGTTCGTAAGTGTAAATTTAAGATCGTCTGGAAATATCAAAGGATGGATTTACATTTATTGAACATAGGCTGCATGCAGCCTATGCGCAATAAATGTAAATCCAATAATTGTTTACAAGAAAACATTGTTAATGTGAAATGTACAGACTATCATAATGTTTCACTTATGAACATAATTTTAGTCGTACGAAGTTTAGTGAAACGGCCCCCAGATCACACCATAGTAGTACAAGATATGTAATAATTGTCTTAAACTCAAAACGGATCTTATTTTCCTATAAAGAAAAGTCCTTATGTAACGGAAATACTCTTGTGAGGAGAGTAGGGGTCTCAGGAAGGATTATATTTCTTATTCGTCCCGTAGTGAGTCTGATTGCGTTGACAAACAACGGAATCATTAAACATTTTCCAGAAACCCCATTTCTTCATTAACTATTATCTGAGCATGGACATGCAATGGACTAACATGCTAGAAATTCAAATACCTGGTGGTTAGTTGTGCTGTGCTCATGCTCAGCCATTCCATCTGCATTGCGGCGACTTTATGCATGTATCTCTCGTGTACGCGTTGCATGTTTTGATACATATATAATCAGGGATCATATACAAGGCTAACGCAGTAGGTTTATCAGGTAACGAGATTTGTATTGGTCTGGGGGCCGTTTCACTAAACTTCGTAAGACTAAATTGTTCGTAAGTGCAAACTTATGATAGTCCGTAAATTCCACATTAACAATGTTTTCTTGTAAACAATTATTGGATTTACATTTATTGAGCATATGCTGCATATGCAGCATATGCTCAATAAATGTAAATCCATCAATTGACATTTCCAGACGATCCTAAATTTTCACTTACAAACATTTTAGTCATACGAATTTTAGTGAAACGGCCGCCTGATACGTACAGACTCATAACACATGTACAGGCTATCGATTTGTATGAATATTTGCGCGAGTTCCGCACCATACGACATTGTGCGATTTTATGAGTGGCATATATCCACATGTACATCAAATACTCTTTTTAGAACATGAATCGTATATCACTCGAAATTGATATGCGCCTCAAAACATATACAACACATACTTAAAATAAACAAATTATTTGTGACTTAGAACTATTTTGCAAGATGAAACGTAGTTCCAGCACTGACCAATATGTAAAAATATTGACGTATTGCGTAATATGGGAAAGGAAAGTACGTAGATAATAATGTCGTATCCTGTATAGACTAGTATCTGTATCTCTGTAATATGCGGGTAACAACGAATTAAATGAAAAGTCATGCAGAGCATGATGTTATTAGCCGATCAAATCAGGGTAAAGTGCATCGAACATATGTAGGTGTCTCTGGTAACATTGTCAATGGTAAACTATTTTCGACCACAGTTCTGTACCCAGCGTTGACATTTTTCTCGATTTTGTGCAGGTTTTGGAAACCCGTTCCCAAATCCATCCAATAGCAGCAATGCCATAGCAGCAATGTTTTGTTGTCACCATTATGTTGCGAAATATTCCAGCGTAACACCTGTACTGTATGCTCTATTTATCTACAAATTACACTCCGCAATACACAAAGTTGTAGTCACTGTGTGTGTGTTTGTCCGAATTATGTGGCAGCATGCGAGTTGTCGGAGCTACCAGGGCTATATATATCTAGCGGTTACAGTGTCATCTAAAAATAGACGCAAGCTCCTGCGTATTCAGGCACATGCCCAGATTGGCCTAATGTGCCCCATCTGTGATTTTTTGCGCGATGTCGGGCGCAAGACAATCAATAATTTGCGGCATTGACAATAATTAAGGGGGATTGCCGCAATCGCGCGTGCTGGATGCATCCCTGCCATCCCTACATGATACGTAAACAAATCAAAGTTGGCTATGAAGGGCAATTCTTCGTTTTGATTGGTGGAAAATTTTGTGAATATTAACTAGCGTCAAATGACGCACATACGCGATCCAATGGGATAAACCCGAGATGCTGGGATAAATCCGAAAATGCTGGGGTTACTAGTAAGGAGATTTTGAGCAGAGGTCGATTATAAATTAGCCGAATAAACACATTTTACGCGATTATACGTGGCTGAAACTTGTTCTGTTTAATAAATAAAAGCTTTAAATTAGCCCAATAATCGGCGTATGTTGGCGTATATGGCCATTAGAGCCAACTATGGACTTCAACAACAATAATTTCCGGGTTAAATCTCTTCAGGCGTTCAGCTCATGAAGTATTCAAAATTGTGTTATTTGGCTATAAGTAAAGTTTTAAACGGAGATAATTGCCAAAAATGCAAACTTTATCGGTTGATGCAATTTGGAAGCGATACAGAAAAATTCGCGTTCGTAGATTACCGAATAGCGGAGAAAAGTGTTGCTACAAACTTTTTCAGAATTCGATGGATAACCAACATATTAGCCGATCTATAAATAGATCGGCTAATAAAAACTGGCGTTTCATTTGCCATGCGAAGTCAGACTTCACCGAATGACGGCAGTGTAATGACGCAACATAAACGAGTCCGCTGAAAGTCAGGTTAAATGTGTTTATTCGTATCAAAGCACGTTACCTGATAAATAGAATAGATTGCCTGTGTATTTTGATGACAATCTTATCATGCTCGGCTCGGAAACGGTAGGAATTCCTCGGCAAGCCTCGGAATTCCTACGAGTTTCCTAACCTCTCCTGATAAACACGATATCAAAATACACTATACTGGTATTCTCTATATGTACCATGCTTAGGAACAAAGTAATACATGTTTAAGTATGCATGTACTGTCTGTTTCATGAAAGCTGCCCAAATTTTACGGCCATATAAACAAGTTTTCGATAATATTAAATTAAAGGAAAATTTAAGAATGAGCCTTCTTTTTATTTCGTGAAATTTGGTCAAATATTATTGTATTGAAAAAAAACAATTTCCCCATGTTAAATGTCTATGTTTTAGAATTTCAGAAATACTGGACCGATTTTTAAAATTTAATTTGTGTTCCCTTAGTTAGATCAATTCCAAGCTATCTAGCTAGGTTTCAGAGTCAATTTCTAATTTTTTTCGTTTTTTGACTCCTCCCACAACTCCTCTACCTCTTTTTCCCCCATGTTAAATTCCAACAGAGAAATCAATTTTTCGCAATAAAATCAATATTTAACCAAATTTCACGAAATATAAAGAAGGCTCATTCTTAAATTTTTATAAAATTTAACATTATCAAAAAAATATTGTTTTTGCATTGTCTATATAGCCGTAATATTTGGGCAGGTTTCGTGAAACAGACAGTAGTTAATCACGTGCTTCATCCAAGAGTCCATGCTTCCTTACCGCATGCCGAGATACATGAACCTGTCTGTAGTTGACTTCAGTCCAGAGTAAGAAAGCATGAGTAGACATGCGAACATTCACTTCAAAGGATTAGTCGAACTGTCGAAGTGTTCAAATGTGTGCAAACTGCTTCAATTGCCAATGACCTCATACATGTATGCACCAATCTTTTCTTCAGATAGTAATCAAGGTGTATGATCACGTGGTACTAACAACACCAACAAGTACTGAAACTTCCAGAATTCATCTGATTCAAAGTACGTATTCTTTTATATTTTCCTTATTACGTAACGGATTTTGATGAAATACAGCGCATCAAACGCGTCTTGTTAAGCTGCATTTGGTGGTCTCTGTATATTCGCCCAAACTTCTGTCATTTTTGCGAAGAATCGATTTCCGTGTCTACCGACACGGAAATCGATTCTTCGCAAAAACGACATAAGTCTGTGCCGAACTCCATGAACCACAAAATGCAGCTCTTGAAGATGCGTTTGCTGCGCCATATTCCATCAACATATGTTGCATATTAAGGAAAATATCAAATAATACTTACTTTGGAGTGGGCGACGTTGTTGTTGTTGTAACCCCGTGATCATGCACATTGGTAATATTTTACGTGGAAATAAAAAACAAAGAATGGTTACCGTAATTTACTTGATGGTCAATACAGACCCTGAATTTTCAGTAATAATGGTTGCCATTTTAAAAACAATACCCACTCTAGTATTACTAATGAGACACGCCATGTGATTTTGTACACATAGCATTCGGGTTACAAGAAGGAATGTGAATCCAATGGCAGAGTTAATCCCCTTGTAAAAAGGGGACATAACTCTGTATTGGAGTTATTCCTTATTGCAATGTGACATTGCAAGAAGGAGTATGCATCCAATGTCAGAGTTAATCCTCTTGCAGGAACGGGATTGGTTCAACCTTGAGAGACACATACTTTCTTATACTGCCACCTTAACCCTTTGAACACGAAAGCCCGTTATATCGGTTTATGCAAACAGTGCAGATCCAGATGAGACGGCTCGTAACGAGCCGTCTCATCAGGATCTGCACTGTTTGAAAGTATATTTTCATATATTTGAGAACAACAAATACCCTTGTTATAAATGGAATAGTCTGAAAATCATATTGCAATGATTGGATTGGTTGCAAAATTGACATATCGCAGCCCATTCAGTTACTTAGGAGTGAACGGGTTAAATTAAATAAGATGATTGGTTATAAGTAATATTATGCAATTGGCACACGAACAATTCGACACTCTTAAAGTATCATGAAACGTCGCTTTGACGTAATTCGATAGTCATGCTGCTACAAGAGCTATAGTTCATGCTAGCCTTCATTAGCAAAACCAGAGAGTAGACGTGACCGAATAGACGCCATCCAGGGCGTGGACATATACCCTCTCTTCCCCTGGTTAGTACACCCAAAGGCGCCTGGATTGCAGAACACTCGCTTTCTATTTTGCCCACTAGACCTCCCCCTATTTCTGTATCCAGCTCTAGGACGATATACAATCCGTTTTCCGTAATTTCCACACCCGAAGAATCCATTACAAAAAGGCCGTTTCGCAAGGGAGAGTGGCTCTGGTTGTACTTGAGACTCGCTAGGTTCGCGGAGTTTATTCAGAAGAAGAGAGTCAGAGATAGAACGCTTGCCGTAGCCAATGCGGCCACAACCCGTAAAACCATTGCAGAAAGGTCGCTTCCTTACCACGGGACCGAGTTTCTCTGTAGCGTTGGGGTCATAGAGCGCGGTCTCCGCGCTATCGTCAGTGGGTATTGCGTTGTCTAGATCCCCCAGGGCTTTAAGGCTTGTCTTGAAGTCCTGTATGTCGTCTAACGATGGCGGGCCGTTTTGTGGGTAGCGGCCATAGTCCTCCAGCTGGTGTGCCCGGTCGGCGTTGGCCAGGATCTGCAGGGAATAGAAATGTGGCTGTGACTGAAGAAATAAGTACAGTGGAACTTCTCATATTTCACCTTAAGGTTGAGGGTGGGGGAAGGTGGGGGTTCCAAAAGCAGTACTGAATATTATATTATTTTTTATTCATCATTGAAAGAAGAATAACCTGATCTGGTGCCAGGTCCTAACCGCACCAGTCAATTAGTCCCACTCCATGAAAGTAATACGATTAGTACAAATCTTACTACGTATATAATGGGAATAACCAGATTCAACGCGCAGGTAGTAAGAAAGCCAAAACTGTACACGAGGGCGAAACCACTTTGGGATTCCGGGAAGGATGAACCCCATCGTTAAGTGTGGCTCTGACTGGGGAAATGGGGCTTATGGAATTTGTGACCAGTGTAGCTCTTAATCAAACAGCACACTCCTGTAGCCTGATATCAATCTATATTGCTTCTTAGAAGCATGACGGGTGTTTCATTGATGTAATGGTGAAGGCGAACAGTGAAGATACTGATCAGACTGTGCGGATGCACAGGCTGATCTGGATCTACACTGGTCGCAAAACACATACGCCCCATTTCTACAGTTACAGCCGCAATCCACAACCAGCTTGCTCGACATCCACCAGCTCAATGTTAGTTGTTCACGGATGATATACCGGCTGCACCGACGTTCTGTGATCCTTGCAAAAAGTATTTCAGAATATTTCAATTTCACGGCTGTAGTTTGTGTGTGTGCTAAATTAATTATGGAGAAGTTGATTTTGCATTGTGGAGTTCTGTCAATTTTTCCAAAGTGTTCTCACTTTCTGAGGCACGCAATGAAATATTTAATGCCGACGTCTTTTGTTGTGTGAAATATAACTAAAGACGGTGAAAAACTCGACATATTTCATACCAATAGCATTATTCTCATATAATTAACACAACAAAAACAAAGCATGACATATGGATAGTGTGAACACATTTGAAACGTACATTTGTAGCGTGGAGCGCTTATGGGTTTGGCGACCAGTGTAGATCCAGATCAGCCTATGCATCCGCACAGGATCAGGATCTGAACTGTTCGTTATTCCATCAATGAAACACCCGTCATGTTTCTAACAAGCAATATAGATAGTTATCGGGCTGCAAGAGTGTGCTATTTGACCAGGAGCTACACTGGTCGAAAATATCATAAGCCCAATTTCTTCAGTCACCGCTACATTATATATCGTGATCGGTTGTCACAATTTGTGAATCAAACTTTTTATGAGAAATATCCGTACCATATTGCATTTACATAAAACATTTCATTCCAGACATTTATTTATCATATTCTTTTTGTAAATATGTCTTCGAAATTCATTAGAATTGCGTCTTCCGGACTTAATTCTAATGAAATTCAAGACATATTCATTATTGAAGAATAAAAGAAAAAACAATATTAGTGTCGTCTGATATTCTTGAACTATTTATGGCCCACAGATTTCCCAGCATGTAAAGAAATAACAATTAAATTAATTGAAATTATTCTTGTAACTATCAATAGCACACAAATAGCGCTCATGTCGCTCGTTACGTTTCAGTGCCATTCTATATCACAGCTCCATTTTTTGTTTGGTCCAAACGTTGGGAAAATGGGTTTATGGGTCTGTGGTTTATGAAAGAGAATTCAACACAATACTATAATACTACGGAAAGCCTGCGGTCGATATGAGCTGCGCATCATCTGAAATTACATCTCTTATCGCAACTATTTTTCTCTTATATTTAGTTTGAACATCTACGGAGCCCCGCAGGGGACGTAGAATTATTTTTTATTAATTCTTTCTCATGAAATAACAATTCGTTCCCTCGAAATGACAATTCGTTCCCTCAATTTAACAATTCGCTTCCAAGAATTAACAATTCGTTCCCTCGAATTGTTGGAACGAAAGGAGCAATGCGTGTGTGAAATGTGAAGCAGATCCGAGCAAAGACACAGAAATTACAAGCCATTTACTCGAGCGTTAAGGTTTCAAACGCACCAAGTCTGTGACCTTGACCCTGGGCTTAGCGGTGGCGGGACGAATGTGGATTTGTCACAGGGCGGTAGAGGACCATTGGAGCAATGCGTGTGTGAGATGTGAAACAGATCCGAGCAAGGAAACAGAAAAATAACTAGAAATGTGGCCTGTCGGCACACGAATGCCCCCGCTGGAAGCCAAAGAAAACAAGGCATATTTGAATGTGAATTTGTCACAGGGTGGCAGAGGACCATTGGAGCAATGCGTGTGTGAAATGTGAAGCAGATCCGAGCAAGGAAACAGAAATTATAAGGCATTTACCCAGCGTTAAGGTTTCGAACGCACCAAGTATGTGACCTTGACCCTGGGCTTAGCGGGGGCGGGACGAATGTGGATTTGTCACAGGGCGGTAGAGGACCATTGGAGCAATGCGTGTGTGAAATGTGAAGCAGATCCGAGCAAGGAAACAGAAATGATAAGCCATTTACCCAGAGTTAAGGTTTCAAACGCACCAAGTCTGTGACCTTGACCCTGGGCTTAGCGGGGGCGGCACGGATGTTGATTTGTCATAGGGCGGTAGAGGACCATTGGAGCAATGCGTGTGTGAAAAGTGAAGCAGATCCGAGCAAGGAAACAGAAATTATAAGCCATTTAACTGAATGTTAAGGTTTGAAACGCACTAAGTCTGTGACCTTGACCCTGGGCTTAGCGGGGGCGGGACGAATGTGGATTTGTCACACGGCGGTAGAGGACCATTGGAGCAATGCGTGTGTGAAATGTGAAGCAGATCCGCGCAAAGACACAGAAAGTACAAGCCATTTACCCGAGCGTTAAGGTTTCGAACGCACCAAGTCTGTCACCTTGACCCTGGGCTTAGCGGGGGCGGGACGAATGTGGATTTGTCACACGGCGGTAGAGGACCATTGGAGCAATGCGTGTGTGAAATGTGAAGCAGATCCGCGCAAAGACACAGAAAGTACAAGCCATTTACCCGAGCGTTAAGGTTTCGAACGCACCAAGTCTGTGACCTTGACCCTGGGCTTAGAGGGGGCTGGACGAATGTGGATTTGTCACAGGGCGGTAGAGGACAATTGGAGCAATGCGTGTGTGAAATGTGAAGCAGATCCGCGCAAAGACACAGAAAGTACAAGCCATTTACCCAGCGTTAAGGTTTCGAACGCACCAAGTATGTGACCTTGACCCTGGGCTGAACGGGGGCGGGACGAATGTGGATTTGTCACAGGGCGGTAGAGGACAATTGGAGCAATGCGTGTGTGAAATGTGAAGCAGATTCGAGCAAGGAAACAGAAATGATAAGCCATTTACCCAGCGTTAAGGTTTCGAACGCACCAAGTCTGTGACCTTGACCCTGGGCTTAGCGGGGGCGGGACGAATGTGGATTTGTCACAGGGCGGTAGAGGACCATTGGAGCAATGCGTGTGTGAAATGTCAAGCAGATCCGAGCAAGGAAACAGAAATTGTAAGACATTTACCCGAGCGTTAAGGTTTCGAACGCACCAAGTCTGTGACCTTGACCCTGGGCTTAGCGGGCGCGGGACGAATGTGGATTTGTCACAGGGCGGTAGAGGACCATTGGAGCAATGCGTGTGTGAAATGTGAAGCAGATCCGAGCAAGGAAACAGAAATGATAAGCCATTTACCCAGCGTTAAGGTTTCGAACGCACCAAGTCTGTGACCTTGACCATGGGCTTAGCGGGGGCGGGACGAATGTGGATTTGTCACAGGGCGGTAGAGGACCATTGGAGCAATGCGTGTGTGAAATGTGAAGCAGATCCGAGAAAGGAAACAGAAATGACAAGCCATTTACCCAGCGTTAAGGTTTCGAACGCACCAAGTCTGTGACATTGACCATGGGCTTAACGGGTTCGGGACGAATGTGGATTTGTCACAGGGCGGTAGAGGACCATTGGAGCAATGCGTGTGTGAAATGTGAAGCAGATCCGAGCAAGGAAACAGATATGATAAGCCATTTACCCAGCGTTAAGGTTTCGAACGCACCAAGTCTGTGACCTTGACCATGGGCTTAGCGGGGGCGGGACGAATGTGGATTTGTCACAGGGCGGTAGAGGACCATTGGAGCAATGCGTGTGTGAAATGCGAAGCAGATCCGAGCAAGGAAACAAAAATTATAAGGCATTTACCCAGCATTAAGGTTTCGAATGCAACAAGTCTGTGACCTTGACCCTGGGCTTAGCGGAGGCGGCACGAATGTGGATTTGTCACAGGGTGGCAGAGGACCATTGGAGCAATGCGCGTGTGAAATGTGAAGCAGATCCGAGCAAGGAAACAGAAATTATAAGGCATTTACCCGGCGTTAAGGTTTCAAACGCACCAAGTCTGTGACCTTGACCCTGGGCTTAGCGGGGGCGGCACGAATGTGGATTTGTCACAGGGTGGCAGAGGACCATTGGAGCAAAGCGTGTGCAAATGGTAGAGGACCATTGGAGCAATGCGTGTGTGAAATGCGAAGCAGATCCGAGCAAGGAAACAGAAATTATAAGGCATTTACCCAGCGTTAAGGTTTCGAACGCACCAAGTCTGTGACCTTGACCATGGGCTTAGCGGGGGCGGGACGAATGTGGATTTGTCACAGGGCGGTAGAGGACCATTGGAGCAATGCGTGTGTGAAATGTGAAACAGATCCGAGCAAGAAAACAGAAATTATAAGCCATTGACCCAGCGTTAAGGTTTCGGGACGTACGTACGTACGGACGCCGGTAACACTATATGCCCCCCTCACCATTCGGTGGCGGGGGCATAAAAAAAGCTACGTCCCTTGTGCGCCTCCGTAGGTTTCAACGTGTCAACATGTCAAACAAATACCATATTAAAGCATCACAAACGTTAGATTACATTTATTGATTAAGAGCAACACCATAATTGAGCCTGTGAGAATATAACATGGATAAGAATGAAACTGGGCAGTGAAGGGATGGGTCAAACAACGATTGGTTTAACATGGCCAGATAGATTGGACATGATGTACCTAAGAAAACAAAACTTAGATTTTGAAAATCGATCCACACATTGCAAAATTATGTTAAAACCATTTTTTTTTTCACACAATAAAATTAACATTTATGGAATTTCATTAAATGAAAACAAATTATAGGCGGGTGACTTTTTTGTTATTGATGAAAATGTACTTTTTAGATGAATGTGTTTAATAGCCAACAGTTCGTCGGTATGAAAACGTGGAACAACCAGTAGTGTATTATGTTTTTTAAAACAGAGAATACCAGGCTAGTGTCTTCATATTCAGTTTATCAGGCAAGGCTAGGAAACGGGTAGGAATTATAAGGCTCGCCGAGGAATTCCTAACGTTTCGGAAGCGAGCCTGATAGACTTGATAGAAAAGACCATAGCAGAGTGTTGTATTTATCAGGTAATATATTATGCTACATAATTGTGACGTGGTTTTCGATGAAAAGAACACGGGCATGTTTCCGTGACGTCATTCCACGGACGTCATTCGGTAACGTCATGGTACGCCGTTCGACCAATGAAGCGTCAGTGGTCAATTTGTTGTAGCCCGGATATTCACATCAGATCAATGCCTAATACAGCAATATGACATCAGTCAGTATATACATGTATTTGGTCAATACAAAGCTCGTTACGTTATGCATAGAGAATAGGAGGTTAGTGCCGTGAATGGGGAAAAATATCTGGCAAGGCTTAGGAAACGGGATGTGCTCGGCCGAGCACATCCCGTTTCCGTGCCGCGCCAGATATCTTTCCAATGCACAGCACTAACCTACTATTCTATTTATCCCGTCAACACAAATAGCTTTAAAATGCAAAATATATCCCTAGCCGCATCGTCAAAATCGGAGAAGCGACTAGTATGACAACCGCACATATTCATACGCAGTGGTTAGGTCGTATTAACAGGATATCAAAAATATTTCACCGCACCGTGTTTCACGGCACATACGCACGCACTGTGTTGACGGGGTAAATCGTGTTAACGCACTGTAAAAGCCCAGTTCATGCAATAAGATATATTATACCTGTGCAATGTCACGTGACACCATGCTCCTTACTGTACAAATGGCCGCAAATATCGTTACCAGCATGCATGTCGGCATGCTCGATTTCATCACGTGGTGTGTGTTGCTTTGGCGACGAAGTCACGCTCGAATTGACCGGTAATGCGTTCTTGTATCTGGAGATAAATCAAAGAATTCCCTGATTAAACAATTACATTGGGAATACGTTGTTCGGCAAATCGGAAGCTTATGTGAGACGCGCCATGTGATTTTTACCTACGAAGCTGTGTAATATCTCGTGAAATTATTTAACAGAAACGGTATTTTCTGTAAATATTTAGAGCAAATGCATTGCTATGAACATTTCGACAACTTTTACAGAAAATATCAGATTCTGTAAATATTTTTCATTAAAAATCTTCTTAGGTACAGAATTACATGGCTTTCACATATATGTTTGTTATTTCTCATCGAATTTATACTTTGTGACCACTCAGTGGAACCATCTTGTCGAGACTGGTGGTCACAGCGTAAATTTCACTAAACTTCGTACGACTAAAATGTTCGTAAATGCAAACTTAGGATCGTGTGAAAATTTCACATTAACAAAGTTTTCTTGTAAACAATTATTGGATTTACATTTATTGAGCATAGGCTGCCTATGCAGCCTATGCTCAATGAATGTAAATCTATCAATTTAAATTTCCAGACGATCCTAAATTTGTACTTACGAACATTTTAAGTCGTACGAAGCAGTCTAGAGGACGGGTAGGCGTGGTAATTTCAATGAATGGACCATGATTTGCGTCCTCAATCCGAGTCATTCACCTGTGAACTAAAGTGGTCGATTCAATAAAGTGTTCTGTCTGTAAATAACGTCAATATGTCATTTCTGTGAAAAATATAGATTTCATCAAGTAAGTGCATCCACCAATAAATATCCCATCCTCGGACTGCACGGTTAAAGGTACATGCCCACACTATAGTATAACCTGGCATGTGTGCCTACTGAGTGGGCATGTACCTTTAACATGGCCGCGCGCCTGTGGGCATACACTGTATGGGGGAGACACGCCTCCATACAGTGACGTCGAAAGTTGACGAAATATTCCGTATAGCTTGCCGTTGTCATATCTGTCTATTATGTATTGCACCAAATTTTATTTGGTTTTCTGTCATATTATTTGCTGTATGTGTCAAACGCACGAAGTGGTGAAATTGAACGATGGCTTGTACATACAAAGATGGCGGAGATGGCAACTCTATATAGTATACAGTAACAAGACAATATTCACATATGTTATATTCATCTATCACATCGCTCTTACGAAGCAATTATCACTGAAGTCAAGTGTATCTATTACCTAATACCTTAACCTCCTAAATACGGAATACTCGTAATATATATTTGGAAATATGTTATTTTCTATGTTTCTTATTTCTCGATGAAAGTATCTGTTGTGAGCACTCGATGAGACGGTTCAAATTGTGGTCACACTATATTATACTGTAACTTCCGATGATAGATAAAGAAAATATTTGAAAGGTACTGTCTGGAAAATGTCAAAAACAAATGGCAGTCATCCCGACCCAACTTGATTGTGTCGGTGCAGTTCTCGACTATGGCGGGTCATGGATTTAAAATGTGAATGATGATTTATTCCGTCAACACAGTGCGTATGTGTCGTGAAACACGGTACCGTGGAACATTTTTGATATCCTGTCAATATGACAACCGCACATATTCATACGCAGTGATTACACTGCGTATGCATATGTGCGGTTGTCATACTAGTCGATTCTCCGATTTTGAGGATGCAGCTGGGGTTAAATTTTGCATTTAAAGCCGTTTGTATGTGTTGACGGGATAAATAGAATAGTAGGTTAGTGACGTGAGACCTCGCCCATCCCGCTTCCTAAGCCTTGCCATATAGTTTCCCCATTCACGGCAGTAACCTATTATTCCCTATAAACAGTCATATGAAGTTTGCTATTAATCCTAGTTATTGCTGCAGATATACGAGTAATTTGTGAACTTTAACGTAGATTTATAACGGACGCTAGTAAATGCTATATTGTTAGCTGCACGTTTTCCGCTTTATAGGCAACGAGTTGCACTATATCGCTACACCACGCTGCAAAATAAAAATGTGCGTACATGTATTAGCATTTACACTTCGCGCACTAAAATGTAGGAAAAACCTTCAGGGCGTTGACGCTCATACTTCGTTATATTGTTATTAAGAGACAATTCTACAATATGACCAAACATATCACCATAAATTTATCTAATAAAGTGTGTATTAACACAATTCTTAGGTCACTCTCCACGAAGTAGAACGTAAACAAAGAACGCTTCAAACGCACATTTGGAAAGACTACTCCGTCATAACTCTTATGTAATGCAGTGTAATGAAATGTAATTAGAGTTTTGTACTCCAACTATATTGTATGTCCTTTTTACAGACAAAAAAAGTCACAAATGCATTATACAGAATAAATATATTTGCAGTTTTCCATTATCCTCACAGATGCAAAACGTGTCCCTCGCGAGCCCGGACCGACGGACGGACGGACTGACACATGGACCTAATTGTGGCTGTGACTAGAAAATAGGGGCTAAATTGGATTGTGACCAGTGTAGATCCAGATCAAATAGCACACTCCTGTAGCCTGATAACAATCCATATTCCGTGTTAGGAGCATGGCGGGTTCCTTGATGGAAAGGCGAACGGTGCAGATCCTGATCAGACTGTGCGGATGCACAGGCTGATCTGGATCTACACTGGTCGTAAAACCCATAAGCCCCATTTCTCCAGCCACAGCCACATTTGTACATCGTCAACTTTATACTTTTGTATGTAGCTACCAGTTCGCGTCTCAAAGTTTTTCATACAATTGGCCACAGTTGTGATCAATTTCCCCGCGTATGCCCCTCTGCCTCCAATGATAGGTGTAGTATATATATAGTATATCCCACTTCCCTAGTTGTCCCCAATGTATCCCCCAGGCTTTGACAGTATACCGAAACTATTTAACCAAAAACTTTAACCCGACGCACGTACACGTGCGTACGGACACAGACGGACGGGCGGGCGCGACAAAAAACACCAGACATGACACTGGTATGTGATAAATTAATTAGATCACGGTTGTCCGCAAGTACGATCGATAATCCGCTCGCTGATGGTCACGGATTATCTCCTCGTACATACGGACGAACCGTGCTCTAAATATGACGTATTTAAGCGGCTTACCTTGACTGCTGTTACATGTAATAATCCGATTCAATTGAAATCATCAATTTTGCATAACTCCCAGATTACAAATTGTCAAAAAGACATACAAGCAGGAGCGCATGCTACAGACAGGCATTACCCATCGATCACACGAGGCGGATGGACAATAAATCAGCTAGTATTGTTTTCGGTGGCGTGCAAGTGTCATATTGAATACATCTCAAATCATAGCAGCACTGATACGCATAATTTCAAAATTTAATTTGTGTCACGATTTGGGGAAACGAGGTTTATCGCATCGCTGGTGCCGGAGTTTTCCGGCGAGTCGTACTTAGCATGAGTGGGGGAATTATTCTCGGGCCACAAACGAGTATTTCCATCTTATTTTGTATGAGCATCGGCCACCCGTTATCAATAAACATACATAAGTTTGACTCGTACACATGTTGGAAAAAAACACGGAATATGAGTGACAATTCACTGTCACATTGAATTTGCATTGACAATCTCAATAAATCGCCGTAATTTCACGATAGTTTTCGCAAAGGACTACGGAACCCCGCAGGGTACATGGATTATTTTTTTTGTCGAGCCCGCTTGCGGAAAGTGAGACATAGTGATCACAATGACGTGCGTGCGTGCGTGCGTCCGTCCGTGCGTGCGTCCGTCCGTCTGTCCGTCCGAAATATGCGTTAAAGTTTTTAAATATCTTATATCTCTGCATCCATATAGTCATGCTGTATCCCACTCATGCGGCCCCGGTGCCCAAGGTCAATGTCAAATGACTTAGAAGTTTGCGTTCCGAAATATGCGTTAACGTTTTTAAATATCTTATATCTCTGCAGTCCTAACGCACATTGACTTGAAACGTCATATGCTTATTATCATCCATATATTCATTATGTGTCCCACTCATGCGGCCTCTGTGCCCCTATGTCAAGGTCAGATGACTTAGAAGTTTGCGTTAAAGTTTCTGTCAAAATTTGCGTTAAAGTTTTCACATACCTGCTATCTCTGTAACCGTAAGTCAGATTTGCTTGAAACTTTGTATGCTTATTGTGCATCATCTATATAATCATTATATGTCACACTCATGCGGCCCCTGTGCCCCAAGGTCAAGGCCAAAGACTTAGAAGTTTGCGTTATCATAAAATCTGCGTTAAATTGTTTACATATCTTATATCTCCACAAGTGTTACTCCAATTTACTTCCAACTTCCAATACTTCTTTTTCATCATACATATGTTCATTCCATAGCCTGCCCATGTGATCCACATGCCCAAGGTCAACGTCAAATTACTTTGAAATTTGTGTTAAAGTTTGTACATACCTTATATCTCTACAACACTTACTCCGATTTACTTCCAACATCCGATACGTCTTACTCATCATCCATATGTTCATTCTATAGCCTGCCCATGTGGTCCACATGGCCAAGGTCAAGGTCAAATGACTTTGAAATGTGTGTTAAAGTTTTTACATACCTTATGAAGCAGCTTAATTGATTAGCACGTACATTCTTCTAATGGATATGTACTATGCAATAGTGTACAACGCAGTGTGATTCCTGGTCTTGATGCACATTTGAGCGTTCAGACCTGGGGCTACACTGGTCATAGTATAGATAGTCATGAATTATACACCACAGCTCCCAATTGTTTGAATTATGTGCGTGTGCAGTCACGTGGGATTTTGGGGCGTGTCCAGCCGGGGTGGGGAACGTCACGGCAGCTCATTCACACAGTCTAATCCCTGACAGCTGAGTACTATAACGGATCAAACTATATTAAACAACACGACCTCCGTCATACACCATACAGAATGTGTGAGTGCGCAGCCGAGATTGACCTCACGCTGGTGACAGGCGTTTTGGGTTCCCATTAGCAGCCGACAGCCTACTCCGCCGTACTCCGTTACATATCACAGCTTATTCCACCAACCACCATGTTAAATCGTTGTACTTGACACTATCGGACAACACGGGTTCTCCAATAGTGGCAACGACAACAATTATACATGCACATGAAATTTTGCAATTTATGAACAGTTGTTAAGCAATTTCCACCCTCAAAATACTTACTTCTTCAAACTCATGCAACTAATATCATGTTTTACTCATTACCTATCATGTTATTCATATATTGCTAGAAATTGAGCAAGTTATTATGACTAGAAACTGTATATAGTTTATGTCAATAAACTCTTCTTCTTCTTCTTCTCTTCTATATCTCCACAATACTTACTCCGATTTACTTCAAACTTCAAATAATTATCTATTATCTTCCATATTTTCATTCTATAGCCCGCCCATGCGGCCCACATGCCCAAGTTCAAGGTCAAATGACTTTCAAATTTGTGTTAAAGCTTTTACATATCTTATATTTCCACAACCCTTAATTCAAACTTCGTATAAATACACTCTGAGACCATCAAATGCCTCGGCGGGCTCGACATTCGGGCCGCGGCCATCTGGTATTAATTCGTTCCCACGAAATAACAATTCGTTCGCTAAATTTAACAATTCGTTCCCACGATATAACAATTCGTTCCCTCGAATTAACAATTCGTTCCCAGGATATAACAATTCGTTCCCACGAATTAACAATTCGTTCCCGTGGGAACGAATTGTTATTTCGTGGGAATGAATTGTTAAATTGAGGGAATGAGTTACTAATTCGAGGGAACGAATTGTTAAATTGAGGAACTAATTGTCATTTCGTGGGAACGAATTGTTAATTCGATGGAACGAATTGTTAATTCGTGGAAACGAATTGTTAATTCGTGGGAACGAATTGTTAAATTGAGGGAACGAATTGTTATTTCGTGGGAACTAATTAATAAAAAAAGGAATTCTACGTCCCCTGCGGGGCTCCGCAAAGGACGTATACTATTGGTAAAAAAAAGGTTTAGATTATCGCAACTGTCAGATAAGCGGAGTGTTTGACTTTATCCCGTCAACACAGGGCGTATGTGCCGTGAAACACGGTGCCGTGATTTTTTTTGATATCCTGTTAATACGACCTAATCACCGCGTATGTATATGTGCGGTTGCTGGGGTTATTTCATTGCATTTTAAAGCCATTTGTATGTGTTGACGGGATAAATAGAATAGTAGGTTAGTGCCGTGAATGGGAAAAACTATTCTGGCGCTGCACGGAAACGGGATGTGCTCGGCAGAGCCTCGCCCATCCCGTTTCCTAAGCCTTGCCAGATATGTTTTCCCATTCACGGCACTAACCTACTATTCTCTATCTATTTTCCTTATTTCTGAACCAAAGTATATGTTGTGACCACTCATTTGAACCGTCTCGGCGAGACGGTTCAAATGAGTGGTCACAACATATACTTCTGATGAGAAGTAAAGAAATTCTTGAGCCTTGCCGGATATTTTTTTTCCCATTCACGGCACTAACCTAATATTCTCTATTTGGTTGTCGAAATGTGGCCAACGGCATTTGCGACCTGAATGGCGATTCTAAGAACTTCCAACTTGCATGTATAAAGAGAAAATATTGAAAATCAAACTACCACACGCGTAGCATTATTATGCCCCCGGTATTTGTAGAGCCGGAGGCATATATTGTTTGAACTTTGTGTCCGTTTGTCCGTCCGACCGTCCGTGTGTCCTGCACATTAAGAAGTTCGCCGGAGTTTCTAAAATATGTCATATATGTTTTAACACAGTATACCTGTGGATAAATGCCACACACCCATGTTACCCTTAATATGACCTTGACATTTTCACCTTCACAGCGTTGAGTGTTTTCCCACATTAAGAAGTTCTCAATTCTGTCATAACTTCTATATTCCGTGAAGGATTACTTAAATATTTCAACACGGCATACTTGTGGACAAATGCCACACATATATGATGCCTGTAATATGACCTTGACCTTTTGACCTTCACAACCTATTAGCTTTTTTCCACACATCAAGATGTTTGCCGGGGGTTCTCAATTCTGTCATATCTTATGTATCCCTTCAAGGATTACTTTAATAATTCAATACATCATACGTGTGCACAAACGTCACACACTCATGCTGCCCTTAATATGACCTTCACCATTTGACCTTCACAACTGTACTTATGAATACTTATCACTGTTGGATAATTAAACTTTCCCACAGTTTCTTCAATCTGTCACCGGGGGCATTCGTGTGCCGATAGGCCACATTTTCTTGTTTTATTTATTTGTTTACGTCTCATAAACTGTACAACATAACATACAGAACAATTTTACAACATATATGCATAGTCACCATTCAATATACATGTACAGTGGAACCCCTCTAAATTGGACACTCGGGAAATCATAGATGTTTACCTTAGATGTATTTCGCTGTTATGTATCGCTGATTACAATGACTGTTCATGGCTGCAAAACACTAGAATGTGTCATGAATTGCTCGCATGTCTGATTTACAGTGGAACATCTCCAAACCGGACACTCTGGGGCCATTCCACTTCACCAAACGGCCATTCCACTTCACAATAAAACCATTGTGTATAAATCAGGACAATGTACATGTTGATGTTCGGGAGAATTCGGCCAGACAGTGATGCGCATAATCCAAGTCCGTCAATCCGCACCGTCTGTCCACCGAGGCCACTCTAGTCAGCGCATGCGCAGAGACCCAAACACAGCCACAACCAAAATACACCATAATAAGCATCAGTCAGATTTATAATTGTTCATAAAATTATATTCGTGTATTGATGGAATATTTGAATATATAGTAATCACATAAAGCTTTGATCACCATGCACCTTAAGGTGCATGATGATCCAAGCTGTATGTGATTATTATTGGTCGTAATTGCCATGGTGTTCCTTTTAGTGTGACGTTTTATCGTTCAATTATCTTCACTCAGAATGGAATTACTGGACAGACAGTGACGAAGCGGGCACCGTTTTTGTGCAAACTTGATTGTCAGTTGGGCACCAATCACATAAATTCACCCGACTCTGTTTGTTTGTGTATCAATGTCCAGTGTATTGTCTTTTCAAAACAACCCGTCCTTTTTATCTGGGGCCCGTTTCACTAAACTCCGTACGACTAAAATATTCGTAAGTGCAAATTTAGGATAGTCTGGAAATTTGAATTATTGGATTTACATTTATTGAGCATAGGCTGCATACTCCAATTATTGTTTACAATAAAATAGTGTTAATGTGAAATTTGCAGACTATAATAAGTTTGCACTTACAGTTTAGTCGTACGAAGTTTAGTGAAACGGCCCCCAGACCTCAAGATATGCATATGCAGCCTATGCTCAATAAATGTAAATCCAATAATTGTGTACAAGAAAACTCTGTTAATGTGGAATTAACAGACTATCATAAGTTCCCACGAAATAACAATTCGTTCCCTAAATTTAACAATTCGATCCCAATAATTAACAATTCGTTCCCTCGAATTAACAATTCGTTCCCTCGAATTAACAATTCGTTCCCACGAATTGTTTTGGCGCCCAGCTGCGCGCGCAACACCTTTGATCTACTTTGATTTTTAATTCGATGGAACGAATTGTTATTTCGTGGGAACGAATTGTTAATTCGAGGGAACGAATTGTTAAATTGAGTGAATGAATTGTTATTTCGTGGGAACGAATGAATAAAAAAAATCCATGTCCCTACGGGGCTCCGTAAACTTTGCTTAGTTTAATCAATATGTATTTCAAACGGAATACATCTGTAGGTCAAAATGTATAGACAGAAATTGTGCATAAGGATTAGAAAACATGCTTATTGACATTATGTGAATTCCTCTCACTGAGTAAGACTTCACAAAATAGTCTTGCGACAGGAACACATACAGTGTGCATGTATAATGTATACATACCGGTAGGCAAGTTAACTTGAATATAGAGAATAGTAGGTTAGTGCCGTGAATGGGAAAAAATATCTGGCAAGGCTCAGGAAACGGGATGGGCGAGGCTCTGCCGAGCACATCCCGTTTCCGTGCCGCGTCAGATATTTTTTCCCATTCACGTCACTAACCTACTATTCTATTTATCCCGTCAACACCTACAAATGGCTGTAAAATGCAAAAATTGTATTGACTGGATATCAAAAATGTTTCTCGGCACCGTGTTTCACGGCACATACGCACTGTGTTGACGGGATAATGTATACATACCGGTAGGCAAGTTAACTTGAATAAATATTTACGAGGAAATGGGATTATTTGGTGAATTGCGAAATACATGTAAGTTGTTCATGTATCACCCGTATAGCAGTATGTTTGTTTATCAACACACAGAGTATTATCGTTTCATAATAACCCGCCCGATTCAGCGTTTCTTGGATATTCATGTGGAAGTGGTCTATTAAACATTGGGTCATTTGCTGAATTGTACGGAGCCCCGCAGTGGACGTAGACATTTTGTTTTTATTAATTCGTTCCCACGAAATAGCAATTCGTTCCCTCAATTTAACAATTCGTTCCCACGAATTAACAATTCGTACCCTCAATTTAACAATTCGTTCCCACGAAATAACAATTCGTTCCCACAGGAACGAATTGTTATATCGTGGGAACGAATTGTTAATTCGAGGGAACGAATTGTTAAATTGAGGGAACGAATTGTCATTTCGTGGGAACGAATTATTAAACCGTGGGAAAGAATTGTTAAATTGAGGGAACAAATTGTTATTTCGTGGGAACGAATAAATTAAAAAAAATCCATGTCCCCTACCGGGCTCCGTACAAGACAAATAGAGGTCGATGCGACGAAATGAACTACTTACTTTGTAAGTAGTTATGTACATGTAACATCGACTGCTATTTGTCTTGGGCGCGTCTTATATAGAGAATAGTAGGTTAGTGCCGTGAATGGGAAAAAATATCCGACAAGGCTCAAGAATCAATAATTTCTTTATTTCTCATCAGAAGTATATGTTGTGACCACTCATTTGAACCGTCTCGCCGAGACGGTTCAAATGAGTGGTCACAACATATACTTTGGTTCAGAAATAAGGAAAATAGATAGAGAATAGTAGGTTAGTGCCGTGAATGGGAAAAATATCTGGTAAGGCTCAGGAAACGGGATGGGCGAGGCTCTGCCGAGCACATCCCGTTTCCGAGCCGCGCCAGATATTTTTCCCATTCACGGCACTAACCTACTATTCTATTTATCCCGTTAACACCTACAAATGGCTTTAAAATGCACAAGAAAACCCAGTCACCGCATATATTCATACGCGGTGATTAGGTCGTATTGACAGGATATCGAAATTGTTTCACGGCACCGTGTTTCACGGCACATACGCACTGTGTTGACGGGATAAATTCCATAGACATCCCATGCAAACTGGGAGTTCTTCTAAAGATCTTCAAACGTGCACGTTTTGAGAAAATATATTTAAAAAAACATATACATGTACGTCCATGTGTAGCTTATCCAGAGTATACGTCACAACAGCGATACATTAGACTGTGCAATTTTACACAATACTCCATAAACTATTTCTAAATGTGAATATTACCCAGTATTACATGTATATAGTTCCAGTTTTGTATTTGGATTATTGTCAGACTCGAAACTGCAAATGGCCGATTATCTAACAGCTAATCACTTCCGGGTTTTATACATCGTCAGCATTCAGGCCGATTGAGCGCATAATTGTACAAAACATAATCAAGTTGAGCAATTCCTTCTTTTCAAGGTTAGCATTAAATCATTTATATTTAAGTATAGTTGCATTGTAATGACCATTTTCTAGAATATGTGGCTGTGACTGGAGAAATGGGGCTTATGGGATTTGTGACCAGTGCAGGCCCTGATAAAATACACACTCATTAGAATAATGGCGGATATCTCATGGCGAACAGTGCAGATCCTGCATGCGCATGCGCACGCAGAATCACACAAAAAAGCACAAAACAATCGGGTTATGTATATCCAGTTCTATGTTCTGGAACTTTATCAATATTTAAAAAGTGTTATATTTGTATCCAACACCTGGTGTGCGCGAACTAAAACGGCGCTAACCTGGTCAAATCCCATTTGGTGTCATTCTAGTATGCACAAACTTTGATTTACTTTGTCGGCGGCCCAATGTTTTTTAAAAAAGAAAAGCACCATCCTTGGTGGCGGCCGAGGGATAATGACACAGGAAACAAATAAAACACTCATGGCAGCGCGTGTACATGTTGAAGGGCCCTCGTGTTTAATGGAGTACAATTCGCATGTCTCAAACGCGTGCTAATCATGCAAATTTTGCACGTGCCAATAGACGCATTAGCTGAATTGTTGTATCACTGTAAATGGCATTGTATCTGAAAATGGACGTTGTGAAACGTGGGTGTGTCTGGAGAAATAGGGCGTACGGGTTTTGCGGCCAGTGTAGATCCATATCAGCCTGTGCATCCTCACAGGCTGATCAGGATCTACACTGTTCGCAATTCCATAAACGAAACAATTGGCATTATTCTAACAAGCAACGCATATCGTTATCAGGCGAGCGATATTTGATCAGGAGCTACACAAGTTACAAATCCAATCAGCCAGATATGAGACCCGCCATGTGATTGTGTACCTCCGGACATCTGCGTATTTTCATGAAATACGTTTAATTTTTTTTTACAATATTTGCCGTAAATGGCGTCAAAAGTTGACACACATTTTCAGAGTACATGTCTCTGAAAATGTTGTCAACTTTTGACTTTATTTATGAAAAATCTTATAAATTTTGTAAACTTATTTAATGAAATTACGCAATGGCAATGAGGTACAAATCACATGGCGTGTCTCGTATGTGTGGACCAGCGTAATCACAGCGTATCCACATGAGTGGGTCTCGTATGTGTGGACCAGTGTAATCACATGGCGTGTCTCGTAGTGTGATGACAGTGATCACATGGCGTGTCTCGTATGTGTGACCAATGGCTGTGATTGTGTGACGTGATCAACTGCGTGTCTCGTATGTAGTGATCCAGTGTGGACCTGTCTGTATGTGTGACGTGATACATGGCGTGTCTCGTATGTGTGGACCAGTGTAATCACATGGCGTGTCTCGTATGTGTGGACCAGTGTAATCACATGGCGTGTCTCGTATGTGTGGACCAGTGTAATCACATGGCGTGTCTCGTATGTGTGGACCAGCGTAATCACGCAACCAACATGTCCGTGTCGACACTGGTTAACATTCAGCCAAGTGGATGTTTTCGTTCCCACGAAATAACAATTCGTTCCCTCAATTTGTTCCCTCGAATTAACAATTCGTTCGCACGATATAACAATTCGTTCCCTCGAATTAACAATTAGTTCCCCACGAAATGATAATTCGTTCCCGTGGCAACGAATTGTTATTTCGTGGGAACGAATTGTTAATTGAGGGAACGAACTGTTATTTCGTGGGAACGAATTAATAAAAAAAAGAATTCTATGTCCCCTGCGTGGCTCCGTATATTTCTGTAAGTAGACTCATTTTCATATTCATTACATAGAGTATCTTACACGAGTGATGATTTAATATGATATTTATTAAACGAGTTTAAATCAGTCATTGAGTTTAATAAATATCATATTAAATCAACACAAATATTAGATTATATTTATTGCATACGCGAAGAATCATTAATTGAAGCTGTTGTGATCACCCAGCGTGTTCTTTTCTGTAGCGGTCTCATTTGCGTATTTATTACATTTTTTTATTACGATTACACTGTGAAGGCCCACTTTATGCAATAAACTGGGGGCCGTTTCACTAAACTTCGTACGACTAAAATGTTCGTAAGTGCAAAATTATGATAGTCTGTAAATTTCACATTAACAATGTATTCTTGTAAATAATCATTAGTATTGGATTTGCATATGCAGCCTATGCTCAATACATGTAAATCCATAAATTGAAATTTACAGAGGATCTTAAATTTGCACTTACATGTACGAACATTTTAGTCGTAAGTAGTTTAGTGAAACGGCCCCCTGGTGTATTATGATTTTGAGAAAGCCAATTTTATGCAATAATTCCAGCACAAAAATATTTACACAATTCCCTAACATTTGATTGGCCGTAGCAAGTCTCTTTCCAAAATTTAAATCCCAGTAAACTCCCACGCCGAACTACTTTCCGTAACCGTGAGGCGCAATTAAAATAATTCTTAAGAAAACGGAAAATAAACACACTTTCTTGATGAATTGATTTCAAATGCTGGAATTATAAGGAATGAATGGCCTTTTTGTGGAATTTCGGGAATATAAAATTCCCGCGACTTTTCCAAGTTTATACCCCGATAAGTTCCCCAAACCAAAAAGGCCATTCATTCCTATAATAAACTGGTGCTTTATGATGTTTATTTCACTGGGTTATCACACTGAGTAGGCCCATTTTTATGATTTTGAGAAATTCCATTGTTGCACTAACGTTTCGAATTGTCACCGGGCAGTCCAACTACCGGGACGAAATGTTGACATTTCTACCGTACACAGCCAGATATTAGAAACACGAACATTTGTGTGTCTATTATATCCGGCTATATATAGTGAATATTCGTGTTTCAAGTATCGGGCTGTAATGGTGAATATTATCGGGTGGTATATAGTGAATATTCTATATATAGTGAATATTCGTGTTTCAAGTATCGGGCTGTAATGGTGAATATTATCGGGTGGTATATAGTGAATATTCGTGTTTCTACTAGCGTACATGTATTACAAGGTGTAGTTAAACTAATGAATATCGGGTTGCATTGGGTGAACAAATGCGCTTTGTTAAAGTCGCAAATGCACAAATATTAATACAAAGGTATTTTTCCCAGACGCACTTCAGCACACGTCTTGAATCTTATTTCGTGGATGATCACTTTTCGGCTACATTCTGTTGTTTTATGCACAATGTATGTAAATATGTGCGCCGCTTTTTGTAAGTTATTGTTTTTTCATTCAATATTGCATTTTCCCGTGAAAAAGAAAGCGTTTGCAGCGAAACTGTAGCAGCTATGAATTATTCAACAAGTGAATGTCACGTGTTGCTCATATCCAGTTCCGGTGCAGCGTCTGTGTGTGCCGATCCGTGGCGATGCATTTCACGAAGATTCTGCCATACAAAAAGTGCTGTGATTCTCAGATATCGCCGCGTCTGCATAATCACTGCGCGTCGAGTATTTTATCGTGATGGAGAAAGAGAGAACAGTAGGTTAGTGCCGTGAATGGGAAAACATATCCGGCAAGGCTCAAGAATTTCTTTATTTCTCATCAGAAGTATATGTTGTGATCACTCATTTGAACCGTCTCGCCGAGACGGTTCAAATGAGTGGTCACAACATATACATTGTTTCAGAAATAAGGAAAATAGATAGAGAAATAGTAGGTTAGTGCCGTGAATGGGAAAACATATCTGGCAAGGCTTAGGAAACGGGATGGGCGAGGAGGAGAGCCTCGCCCATCCCGTTTCCGTGCCGCGCCAGATATTTTTCCCATTCACGGCACTAACCTACTATTGTATTTATCCTGTCAACACCTACACATAGCTTTAAAATGAATAAAAATAACCCCAGCCACCGCACATATTCATACGCAGTGATTAGGTTGTATGGACAGGATATCAAAAATGTTTCACGGAACCGTGTTTCACGGCACATACGCACTGTGTTGACGGGATAAATAAACATGATCGCCACATGACCAATAAAAACACTACCATGCAACACTGTGTTAAATACAATCATGTCTGACGGAAACCATGTGATTGTTTACGTCTACAAAGGCAAACCCCTGGTCTGAGAACCAAATTACTTATTTTTTATGGCTAGTGTTGTCATCATGGTAGATGCGTTCTAGTTGTAAATTACCACAGTCCGGATTTGTCCCTGGTTTCACAAACTAACGATTCCCTATCGTTTACACATCGTTTCGATATCGTTTGTAGCGGTCCACTATTTCTGAAATTTGGAAAATGTCCCCATGTTAAAACCCTATGAGGATTTAACATGGGGAAATTGCTCCCTTTATTTTTTGGTAAAAGAAAATCAATATTGGACAATGTTGTTTTTACATCATGAATATAGCCGTAAAATTTGGGCAGGTTTCGTGAAACAGACAGTAGTTTTGTGCCATTGACGGATACAGAGAACAGGGGAAATGTTGAAGTGAACGACTCTTAAGTTGATTGTAGACATGCACATCTTGGAGTCCCAAAACTGATTTTCAGGGCAGAATGGTCATTTCGAAGTCGTTGTATAAATACAATGCGTGTTCAAGATGTAGTGCTACATTGCAGACAGAATTGATAAAAAAGCGTTACCCCAACCACCCATTTCCATAAACATTAGATGTAGCCTCTATAGTCTAACGCCCCGTGCAGGTACCGGGGCGGGATCAACTGATCCTGAGAATAGTGCTGCAGTAGCCATTGCTTGTCGTAAAAGGCGACTAAACTGGCTTAACGATTGGGTTCATACTTTCCGGAACCCACTATACCGGATTTGGCCCTCATGTACATTTTTGGCTTTCTTGTATGTGAGAGTTGAGTCGGGCTATGCCCTATATATAAAAGTAAGATTAGCGCTAATCCTATTACTTTTAGGGGATGGGATAAATGATGCTGGTGTGGCGAGGGCCTGGCACCAGATCAGGTTGTTCTAATTTCAGGACTGAATATATATTTTGATTGTAAATATTGAGTTCTGAAGTTGGGATTTACCCCCCTTGGACAGGTGGATACGGGACTCGACCCCGTTGACCCGTCTGCGTGTAGACTCCCTGAGGCTTGTACCTCTATGTCAGAAAAGCGGACGTTAAACCCTATTCACTCGCTCACTCACTCACTCTATAGTCTAACATAAATAGGTGGGTGGGGTAACTTTTTTAAGCGGACCATTTACTAAGTACTTGTTCCGAGTGTTCCATTAAACTGTTAATGTATGTCGCGTTACGTAGCATTATGGACATAAGATGTGTATTCGTGCTCGGCTAGCTCAGTCGGTTAGAGCGATGGTACGATAAACCGGAGGTCCCGGGTTCGTGCCCCGGGCCGGAGCACATTTTTCTCGACCCTCTAACATTTGACGCCCAACGAGAGGCCGTGACTGATAAATACTCAGTATGTATCTCGAACCCGGGACCTCTGGTTTACCGTATCATCCATCGATCCAACCGACTGAGCTAGCCGGGCACGAATACACATCTTCTCCCGTGAAATGTATGTCCTTAACTATGATCTATAGCTATATGTAGCGTGTGTGGCATCGGCAGTAAGCCTTTCACATGGCTTTGGAAGTATATCAGTTTAAACAAACTTTCCGCATTGATATGTTGAACAATACCTCAGTACCAAGAACCCACTCTTCCAACGTTTCGGCACAATGCCGAAACGTTGGAAGAGTGGGTTCTTGGTTACTGAAGTATTGTGCAAAATATTTTAAAACATCGCGCACTGTACATGTATATCTCTCTAACCACATAAAAACACACGGGGACGGACCATTTATAAACTCTCGGACTACCAAATGTCTCGACAGACTGGGCATGTGGATCGCGGTCAACTCCTTGTATTTGACATCACAGGTGGATAAAGCATGGCAGCGATGGTAACATTGTTTAAATATCCTCATTATGTCTATAAACCAGCAGAAAGTCAGAGAAATAAAAATTGCCATGAACAACAAAAACAAATCTACTCTATTTAAAGGTATGGCATTTATAGGTCTATATAGGCGATGTTTTGACGTCATGGCAAGTTTTATTTCTCTGATTTTCCTCTGGTTTCTAAACGTGATTAGTTTCTTTCACCATATTACCATCCATGCCAAGCTTTATCCATCTGTGTTTGAAATGTTGTTAAATCTGCGCGATCCTATGGCTGTTCCATTCATGACCGCATGGGAGTACTTTTATTTCTGTCCACATTTGTTTTATCAAATTGATTGAGTCAATCATTCAACGTTAGGTTGGTCTTTTTTCATTCAACAGATAATTATCAGCCCCATCAGTTGCAGATATTTAAATGAAATCAATTTGTAAATCGGAAATAGAATTGATTTTCATGACGGTCTTTACAATCACGAGCGATTAGAAAATTCGCCGTTGATGAAATCTAAAAATAAAGAGCAATTTTGTTTGGGTTTTTGCAACAGCGAACTGTCCATTTATTGTCTGTTTGCCATGAGGCATTTAGCCTATTTATTCATCTGACCACTTCAATTGTAATCAGTCCAAACCGTGATCAAACAGTACACATTGGGTAAACTTCGTTGCGCGCATCCGCTAGTTTCATGTCTGTTTCTACATCTACAGTTGTTTTAACCCTTTGAACCCGAAAGCCCGCTATAGCGGTTTATGCAAACAGTGTAGATCCTGATGAGACGGCTCGTAACGAGCCGTCTCATCAGGATCTGCACTTTTTGAAAGTAATTTTCATATTTTTTAGAACAAAAAATACTCCCTAGTATAAAAATTATTTTCTGATCATTGGATTGGCTGCAAAATTAACATATCAAAAACATTCCAGTTACTTAGTGATGATATGGTTAACATATCGATTGCAACATTCGAAGATTCAGTCCCTGCAAGCTGGAGAAGAGTGTTTGATTTGGAGTCTTTCATGTTACACAAACCATCTCTGAATACACTTATTTAATTCCTATAAAGAAAGTTTGTGCCTAACAGATGGGACCCCAACTGTAATTTAGCCATTCACTAATCTTCATGGCGTGTGACTCATATAGGACATTCGCATTCTGTGTAGTTCTGCAGCACATCTCAATCAATCAACACACATGGGTTCGCGATTTGACATTTTCAATGCTACTGCCAGCTAACAGTCATTTCAATTTGGAGCCAATCTGTGACATCGCAACTTGAGTGGAGGAAATGTGGATTTCCAGCGGGTATGGAATTTTATTTTATACGTACTTTCGTTTCCCATCGAAACACAATGCAACGCAATACGTCAATATTTGTTCATATTGACGTCTCGTGAGTTCATACCGGTCAGTGCCGGAACTACGCTTCACAGTGCAAAATAGTTCCTTCTATACTTCTATATCACCACTAATTTGTTTATTTTGTTTATATGTTGTATACTTTTTGAAGCGCATATAATTGCGAGTGTTTTACGTATATAATAAAACGGTTATTTGATTTGTATGTGGATATGTACCACTCGTTCCGCCGCGCAACGATATTGCGCTCATAAAGTCGCACAATATCGCACGCCGTGGAACTCGTGCATATATCTACATACAAATCAAATAGCCTATAATTATTAAATCGCCTTGGAAAAGCGCCAGGATCTGTAATAACTGACGCATTGCATTTGCAATTGCTGACCTATGAATATCATGATCAGTTTCTGCTTCTACAAGCAAATTCCAATTGTGGCTATGACTGGAGATATCGGGGCTTGTGGCATGTGTGGATATTCAAACTGTTGACATCCTAGCGGACACTTGAAGTCTGATAATGATACGGCCATACCATATATTTTCTATATTAAGCGTCCACCCGGTTGACCAAAAAGTCTTTGACAACAAACTAAGGTTAAATTTATGTTAAAAACTTCCTCAACCCTTTGCAGTTCGTCAATGGACGTGTGTTTGTGCGTTTGTGCGTGCGTGCCTTAGTAATACATTTCATTCTTGTCGCGCCTGCTTTCACAGAAGGCGCGACTTTTGTGGCCGCTTTTTCCGTCGTCGTCGTCGGCGTCATTGTCGTCCGCGTCGTAGTCCGCGTCAGCAAATGTCAAAAAGTTTGTACAAGTTTCTTCATCATGATATAATTTTAATATTAATTGACGGATTGCTACAATAATTGGACACTTGATACAAGTCGTCCGGCATTTGGAACACACTCATGCCGCCATTAACATGACCTTGGGATATAGATGCAATTTATGGACAGTGTAAATATTACCTGATACATGATGTTATCAGTCAGCGAGTATTTAGTCAATCTGTAGCCAGGTATGTGCTAGGTTGAACTCATAGGAGCTGAATTTTGGTTAAATAATCTAATTTGTGACTGTGACTGGAAAAACGGGGCTTATGGGTTTTGCGACCAGTGTAGATTCAGATCAGCCTGTGCATCCGCACAGTCTGATCAAGATCTGCACTGTTCGCCATTCCATCAATGAAACACCTGTCATGCTTCTAACAAGCAATACAGATCGTTATCTGGCTACAGGAGTGTGATATCTTATCAGGAGCTTCAACGGTCGCAAATCCCATAAGTCCCATTACTCCAGTCACAACCACAATTATCTGAAGCAAATCACGGAATACACTCATTCGCAATACATTTTCTGAAGTTATTAATTTAAACACGGGCGCTCATGTTACACAAGTCCATACTCACTCAAATGTTGCTGTAAATCAGCAGACAGTATTTTCATGACACGCAGACAGACAGATAAGCAGAGGTTATGTGCATTGCCAAAACAAGATGATATCTGTGATTAATGATGGACAGTATACGGACTATCATGAGATCTAAAACAGTTTCGTCTCGCAATGACAGAAACGGTCTTATTATCCCCTCGCCGATAGGCAAGATGGGTATATAGCGTTAGTCCATGTACGCCGATAGGACGGGTATATAGCGTTAGTTCATGTACGCCGATAGGACGGGTATATAGCGTAGTCCATGTACGCCGGTATGGACGGGTAAGGATAGCGTTAGTTCATGTACGCCAATAGGACGGGTATATAGCGTTAGTCCATGTACGCCGATAGGACGGGTATATAGCGTTAGTTCATGTACGCCGATAGGACGGGTATATAGCGTTAGTCCATGTACGCCGATAGGACGGGTATATAGCGTTAGTCCATGTACGCCGATAGGACGGGTATATAGCGTTAGTTCATGTACGCCGATAGGACGGGTATATAGCGTTAGTCCATGTACGCCGATAGGACGGGTATATAGCGTTAGTCCATGTACGCCGATAGGACTGGTATATAGCGTTAGTCCATGTACGCCAGTCCATGTACGCCGATAGGACGGGTATATAGCGTTAGTTCATGTACGCCGATAGGACGGGTATATAGCGTTAGGCAAGATGGGGATATAGCGTTAGTCCATGTACGTTCACCGATTTTGATAATTAATATTTGGCCACAATTTGTGTCTATGGATGCTGCTTTATTTTGCATACGACCCACGTCCGAGCGCCCAAGGTCAAGGTCACTGAGGACTTGAATTTTTATCGCGCGTTAAAGCTTTTAAAAATACCATCAAATTCCTCGGCGGGCTCGACATGCGGGCCGCGGCCATCTGGTTTATTATTAAGGCTGCCAGTGATGGATTAGCTTCGTTTAACGATGCTAGTTCTTCTTGAGTCTGTGACCAGTGTAGGCCCGGATCAGTCTGCGCATGCGCGCAGTCTGATCAGGACCTACACTGTTCGCTATGCTGAGTTAGGGATTTTGCTGATGTCTCTAATAAGTCGCGTTTTATCGTGGCAGGTCATATTTGACAGCATTGCATCAAAGATACCGATTTTTACCAAATGAGTGATGACGAAATCAAAGCAACGATTTGGACAACGATCACCATGTTTGTAATGTAGGCTCAACATTAGCGAAAAAACATCAAAATACTAAAAGAACATTGTTTGAAGGAACATTAATGTATCATATAGTATACCCGTGTGTGAGATGTGTGACTGTTTAATCACGGTTTATCGCAAAAAGAAAGAAACATAGAGACCATGGGGACACTTAAAATAACATTTTATAGAGGCCATTTTGAATTGGCGCGGAGTTTCCAACCAGCACACTAGCCAACTCAATTAGGCCACATGTGAAGGCCCATTAAATTACCCCGCCCACTCGTTTATGCAGATTACATGGTTGTACGGTATCGACGTCGTCGATACCGTATATAGTCTACAGAAATGGGTGGGTGGGTGACATTTTTTCGAATGTGTCATTTACTGGGTGCTAGATCCGAGTCTCCACTTGTGAATTAGGCCACATTTTAGACATGAGACACCGACCTTCAGGTATCGCTCACCCGAGGTCCTAACTTGGATCACACCTTTTTCTGATGGGTGAATAACGCGTTGCAACGACTGCATTTCATGAGTTTTGTAATGTACAGGGATTGACGCATCTCAACAAGTTGTACGCGCCGCGTATGAATACACATCGGCACTATCCAAAAGCACATAGCACGTGCGGCTACGTCTCTCGAAGGTCATTTCTCATGCTGACGGCTTAAGAGTGCAAATTATATCACTGTTTGATAAGTTCACATGGTGTTATTGATGCACATTAATGCACTTGATCCTGTCCCTTTATAGAGATTCATACCCTGTCCAAATTACACGAGTAGCGACCGACGTGTGTATCAACACGGAGCCGAAGCAAGACAACTGCGTGAAGGCAGACGGGTTGGTTGCCAGTCGAGTGGAAAGGCCAAACGACAAACCCAAGGTCAGTCTGAGACTCCACAGTAAAATGGACATGTAAACATTATAATGGCGACGAAAATGAGTCGACATTATAGTATATTTATCTGTGTATTCAATGGCGTATAGCTGTTTCAGGAGGAGTGTATTATGAAACGTAGGTTTTACATCATCAGTCATAAAATGAAATTATCAGAGCGTGTCCCAATTTGGAATAAACGATTCTAAGCAATACTCACTACATGTACAGTATAACCTCTCTAAACCGGACACCCTGGGGAACCCGTTGTGTTCAATTTAGACAGGTTTCACTGTTATTTATTTCATTGTCGTGTCTGTTTATGATCAAAAACTGTTCATGGAGTGCTTATTTACAGTGGATCCTCTCTAAACCGGACACCCTGTGTACCTCCCAGGGTGTCCGGTTTCGAGTGGTTCCACTGTTTAGTATTCAACTCAACTTGAAAATTTGGCTGCATGTATCGAGTAGTCACGTACTGTATCTCAATGGTACAGTCACGTGGTAACTGGCACTCGACCATAGTAACAATGCTCGCTCTGGTCAAATAAAGCAACACGCCATGTTCTAGCAATACACAGTTGATTTGGTAGCACTAATAAGTCTCGATGTGATGAGGCATATCTTATTAACACAATCATCTCCGGTATGTTGCTGAATATACGCAGTATGAATATTTTGCTACTTTTCATTCGAGAAAAACGGGCTGCAATTTGGGGTTTTTACCGGTTTTGGCATCGTAAACTTTTACTTACAACAAGACAAATCGCACAATTGACGGGATCAGTGAAAGAAGTAAACATATGTGATCGTATGTTTGATGGGTTTCGTCGTCATTTATCTCGGATGATAATGTGTGTTCCTGACTGCAAACACACACATACGTTTTAGAATGGCCATATACCTGATTTACAGTGAAACTCTCCAAACCGGACACCATGGGATCCTCCTCCCAGGGTGTCCGGTTTTAGAGCGGTTTCACTGTATTGTTTACATTGGAAAATGTGTGATTTTTCATGACGTTGATATACGGAAAATATCGCAAATTTTGTGGGGAAAAAAAATCATAATTCTTATATCGCACATTTTCTAAGGTACACATTCACATGGCCTCCCTCATATGGGAGCTCGGATATTAGTACGTGCCATTTGGTCCATTAATGCGCGTGCATTATTGATGGGACGGTCGCGGAATCATGATGTGGTAAAGGCTAGACCACTACTGATGGCTTACAGTCCGTCAACATCGAAATGGACATCCCGATTAGGAATTTGTATAATGTGACACGCCTGGCTGTATATTGCTGGACTGCTGTATACGAATATGGAGTCTATGTAGCCGTTGATACATAGTCAACGGTATACATTTGCTTAATAATTCCAGCACAAAAATATTTACACAATTCCGTAACATTTGATTGGCCCGTGGCAAATCTCTGTCCAAAATGTATATCCCAGTAAACTCCCACGCCGAACTACTTTCCGTAACCGTGAGGCGCAGTTAAAATAATTCTTAAGAAAACGGAAAATAAACACATTTTCTTCATGAATTTATTTAAAATGAGGAATTAATGGCCTTTTTTGTGGAATTTATCGGGGATATAAACTTGGAAAAGTCGCGGGAATACTGGACGAGGCCTTCCGGCCTTCGTCCAGTATTCCCGCGACTTTTCCAAGTTTATACCCCGATAAATTCCATAAAAGGCCATTCATTCCTATAATAACGTTTCCATTTCCCGTACTAATTATAAGCAATAATCCGAATTTCTTGAAATAAAGTCGAAATTCTTTGGGCATAGCAAACGCATCACCAGTGAATAACGCGTAACAGGGGCGGTATACTTGTTTCCATTTCCCTAATTATATTGTCATGAACAGCAAAAACCGTCACCAAATGCCTAGCATAGTCATTTAATCTGTAAATAAATACAATGGAAACTTTCTAAACTGAACACCAAGAAAACACCTGTGATCTTATTGTTGATGAGTTTCCTGGTCATATTTCTTGGGTGATAATGTTTGTTCGTGATCGCAAAGCACAGAGCTATGACTATTAAATGTCTGATTTACAGTGAAATCTCTCTAAGCCGGACACCCTGGGGACCTCCCAGACCTCACAGTGTGTCCTGCTTAGAGAGGTTTCACTGTAATATACATTTCACTGTCAATAATATTATTCGATGCCAAGCACCAATTCCGCATAAGTAGTCTGGTCTATGTTCCTTAGAATTGAAATAAGGTTTTTATTCTCAGTGTCACCGGTAGCTAGTCAGTGGGGAGTTAACCCTTTCACCCCTAAGTAACTGAAATGGATTTTGATATGTTAATTTTGCAACCAATCCAATCGTCACAAAATGAATTTCAGACTAGTCCATTTATGAAAAGGGGGTGTTTTTGCTATCAAAAATACGAAAATTACTTCTTGCATACTTGCAAAACGTGCAGATCTTGATGAGACGGCTCGTCACGAGCCGGCTCATCTGGATTTACACTTTTTGCCAAAACCACTATACATATATGTGGTGTTGAACGGGTTAACAGCTGAGCGATCACGTGACTTGCATGTACCTGGACATTTCGATAGCTCAGACTGTCGGAAAGTATTAGAGGGAGATTCTGTTGTTTGTATATCAATCTGTTTAGATGTGTTTTATCGGTAGAACATGTATTGCATAGGGCATAGTAACAACTAAAGACTTTGCGGATTGTTCGATCGAGTGTATGTCTATAAGCATGTTGTATCAAATGGAGTTGTTTTAGTTTTATATATTTTTGTATTATTTCCACTATTCAAACATGTACGATGGAATATCCTATTACACAACTATGAGCCAGATATATTTGAGTGCATGTTTGGAATGTGTTGAATCACATTAACATTCTAGATTAGTCGAGACCCTTTCCAAATTTTCAAACAACTTTATTTTGACTGTATTAAAAATAAACATTTCACATGGTAGTTCGTGGTTTCCAAGAAAACAGGCGCGCAATTACGGGTTTTCTCTTCACGGTGTATTATTTGTAAGGAGTTGATTACGGGTTTTCTCTCACAGCGAAACACATGCAAATAATTTGTTTGAATAGCGGGAAATAATACACGAGTGTGCGTCGGCTTCCGCGTAAGCAACAAGTGAACGTAGCGAACGAGTTGCTTGCACGGACGCCGACGGCCACGAGTGTATTATTTCCGCTATTCAAACATGTACGATGGAATATCCTATTTATTACACTTCCACGGCGGATATATATGCACATGAAATCCAAATTACGCAGCGGTTTCTATGAGCCAGATATATTTGAAAGCATGTCTGGAATGTGTTCAATCACATTAACATTCTAGATTAGTCTAGAATAACTTTATTTTGACTGTCATAAAAAATAAATAGTTTGCATGGTAGGCTGTGTGAAGTTAGCACTGCAATCGCAGATCGACAATCAACATTCAAATCGAATGTCGACCTGAATGTAGAGCTGTAAAGTTAGGATATGTAGAAAACTTGAATGAACAGCTGGCTAGTTCCAATGCGCTGCTGGCTCTGCAATGGACATTTGTACTTTACAAAGTGAATGTACAGCTGGCTAGTGCCAATGTACAGCTGGCTCTGCAATCGACATTCAAACTTGTATTGTCAGTTCAATCTGAATGTAGAGCTGTGTACTACCAATGTACAGCTGGCTCTGCAATCGACATTCAAACTCGTATTGTCAGTTCAATATGAATGTAGAGCTGGGTACTTCCAATGTACAGCTGGCTCTGCAATCGACATTGAAACATGTATTTTCCGTTCAATGTGAACGTAGAGCTGGGTATTCCCAATGTACAGCTGGCTCTGCAATCGACATTCAAACATGTATATCTTCGATTTAATCTGAATGTAGAGCTGGGTATTCCCAATGTACAGCTGGCTCTGCAATCGACATTCAAACTCGAATTTTCTGTTCAATCTGAATGTAGAGCTGGGTACTTCCAATGTACAGCTGGCTCTGCAATCGACATTCAAACTTATATTGTCAGTTCAATCTGAATGTAGAGCTGGATACTTCCAATGTACAGCTGGCTCTGCAATCGACATTCAAAACGTATTGTCAGTTCAATCTGAATGTACAGCTGGGTACTTCCAATGTACAGCTGGCTCTACAATCGACATTCAAACATTAATTTTCGGTTGAATGTGAATGTAGAGCTGGGTACTTCCAATGTACAGCTGGCTCTGCAATCGACATTCAAACATGTATTTTCCGTTGATTCTGAATGTAGAGCTGGGTATTTTCCAATGTACAGCTGGCTCTGCAATCGACATTCCAACTCGCATTTTCTGTTCAATATGAATGTAGAGCTGGGTACTTCCAATGTACAGCTGGGTCTGCAATCGACATTCGAACTTGTAATGTCAGTTCAATCTGAATGTACAGCTCGGTACTTCCAATGTACAGCTGGCTCTAACAATCGACATTCAAACATTTATTTCGGTTGAATGTGAATGTAGAGCTGGGTACTTCCACTGTACAGCTGGCTCTGCAATCGACATTGAAACATGTATTGTCAGTTCAATTTGAATGTAGAAGCTGGGTATTCCCAATGTACAGCTGGCTCTGCAATCGACATTCAAACTCGCATTTTATTTTCAATCTGAATGTAGAGCTGGGTACTTCCAATGTACAGCTGGCTCTGCAATCGACATTCAAAGTTATATTTGTCAGTTCAATTCTGAATGTAGAGCTGGGTACTTCCAATGTACAGCTGGCTCTACAATCGACAATCAAACATTTATTTTCGGTTCAATGTGAATGTAGAGCTGGTACTTCCAATGTACAGCTGGCTCTGCAATCGACATTTCAAACTCGCAATTTCTGTTCAATCTGAATGTAGAGCTGGGTACTTCCAATGTACAGGCTGGCTCTGCAATCGACATTCAAACTTGTGTTGTCAGTTTAATATGAATGTAGAGCTGGGTACATCCAATGTACAAGCTGGCTCTGCAATCGACATTCAAACATGTATTTTCCGTTGATTCTGAATGTAGAGTTGTGGGTGCTTCCAATGTACAGCTGGCTATGCAATCGACAATTCAAACTCGCATTTTCTGTTCAATATGAATGTAGAGCTGGGGTACTACTTCCAATGTACAGCTGGCTCTGCAATGACTTTCAAACTCGTAATTGTCATCAATCTAATGTTTACAGCTTGGGGTAACGTTCCAATACAGCTTGGCCTAACAATCGACATTCAAACATTAATTTTGCGTTGAATGTGAATGTACAGCTGGGTACTTCCAATGTACACTGGCTCTGGCAATCGACAAATTCGTTATTTGTCATTCAATCTTAATGTTTTAGAGCGGGTTACTTCCAATGTACAAGCTGGCTCTAACAATCGACCAATAAACATTTATTTTCGGTTCAATGTGAATGTAGGAGCTGGTACTTCCAATGTACAGCGCTCTGGCAAATCGAACATTCAAACTCGCATTTTCTGTTCAATTCTGAATGAAGAAAGTGTTCTTCCAATGTACATTGGCTTCTGGCAATCGACATCTTAAACTTGTGTTGAATCAGTTTTAATTATGAATGTAGAGCTTGGGTACATCCAATGTACAGCTGGCTCTACAATCGACAATTCAAAACACATTTATTTTCGGTTCATTCTTGAATGTAGAGCTTGGGTACTTCCCAATGTACAGCTGGCTCTGCAATCGACAATTCAAACTCGCATTTTCTGTTCAATATGAATGTAGAGCTGGGTACTTCCAATGTACAGCTGGCTCTGCAATCGATTCAAACTAGTATGTACAGTGCAACGACAATTCAAACTCTGAATGTATGTTCCAGTCCTGAATGTTACAGCTGGGTACTTCCAATGTACAGCTGGCTCTACAATCGCATTCAAACATTAATTTTGCGTTGAATGTGAATGTAAGAGCTGGGTACTATTCCAATGTACAGCTGGCTCTGCAATCGACATTCAAACATGTATTTTCCGTCGATTCTGAATGTAGAGCTGGGTATTTCCAATGTACAGCTGGCTCTGCAATCGACATTCAAGCTCGCATTTTCTGTTCAATATGAATGTAGAGCTGGGTACTGCCAATGTACAGCTGGCTCTGCAATCGACATTCAAACTCGTATTTTCTTTTCAATCTGAATGTAGAGCTGGGTACTTCGAATGTACAGCTGGCTCTGCAATCGACATCCAAACTCGCATTTTCTGTTCAATCTGAATGTAGAGCTGGTTACTTCGAATGTACAGTTGGCTGTGTAGTCGACATTTAAACAGGTGTGTTTGAATACAGTGCTGGGTAGTTTGAATACCGAGCTGGGTCTGAGATCGTTATTCAGTACTATGTTTTCTGTATATTCTGAATACAGAGCTGGCACGTATGAATAACGAGCTGGCTCTGAGATCGTTATTCAGCTCTCGCGTGCCCTTTTTGCGGCAAAATGAACTGCCTTTTAGAGATAAAGCAGCATAAGTTGTTTAAAAGTCGTTTTTCAAAGTCGCGTCCAAGACTATGTCGGTCCCAGTCACCTGTGAAGCATCTGTGAAAAAATCATGCAAATCCGATAAAGAAAGTGGCATTCCATTTTTTTGGCGATAACTTCGTAATTAATGGGCCGATTTGCATGCAGTTTTCGGTATTCTGAATATTTATTTTGGCAACGTTTGAATATAGAGCTGGGTAGTTTGAATAACGAGCTGGCTCTGAGATCGTTATTCAGAAAATTGTTTTAGTATAAGCCGAATACAGAGCTGGCACGTATGAATAACGAGCTGGCTCTGAGATCGTTATTTAGCTCTCGCGTGCCCTTTTTACGGCAAAATGAACTGCCTTTTACAGATAAAGCAGCCTAAGTTGTTTAAAAGTCGTTTTTCAAAGTCGCGTCCAATGCTATGTCGGTCCCAGTCACCTGTGAAGCATCGGTAAAAAAATCATGCAAATCCGATAAAGAAAGCGGCATTCCATTTTTTGGCGATAACTTCGTAATTAATAGGCCGATTTGCATGCGGTTTTCGGTATTCTGAATATTTATTTTGGCAACGTTTGAATATAGAGCTGGGTAGTTTGAATAACGAGCTGGCTCTGAGATCGTTATTCAGAAAATTGTTTTAGTATAAGCCGAATACAGAGCTGGATAGTTTGAATAACGAGCTGGCTGTGATATACGGTTATTCAGATTTGCTTTGGCAGTATTTGAATACAGAGCTGGTAAGTTTGAATAACGAGCTTGCTGTGAGATTGTATTTTCGCAACATTTGATTACAGAATATTCAGAATATACAGAAAACATAGTACTGAATAATGATCTCAGACCCAGCTCGTTATTCAAACTACCCAGCACTGTAACTAATGTTGCGAAAATACAATCTCACAGCCAGCTCGTTATTCGAACTTACCGTCTCAGTATTCAAATACTACCAAAGCAAATCTGAATAAAGATAGCACAGCCACCGTTCGTTATTCAAACTATCCAGCTCTGTATTCGGCTTATACTAAAACAATTTTCTGAATAACGATCTCAGAGCCAGCTCGTTATTCAAACTACCCAGCTCTATATTCAAACGTTGCCAAAATAAATATTCAGAATACCGAAAACCGCATGCAAATCGGCCTATTAATTACGAAGTTATCGCCAAAAAAATGGAATGCCACTTTCTTTATCGGATTTGCATGATTTTTTCACCGATGCTTCACAGGTGACTGGGACCGACATAGCATTGGACGCGACTTTGAAAAACGACTTTTAAACAACTTAGGCTGCTTTATTTGTAAAAGGCAGTTCATTTTGCCGCAAAAAGGGCACGCGAGAGCTGAATAACGATCTCAGAGCCAGCTCGTTATTTATACTATCCAGCTCTGTATTCGGCTTATACTAAAACAATTTTCTGAATAACGATCTCAGAGCCAGCTCGTTATTCAAACTACCTAGCTCTATATTCAAACGTTGCCAAAATAAATATTCAGAATACCGAAAACCGCATGCAAATCGGCCTATTATTTACGAAGTTATCGCCAAAACAATGGAATGCCACTTTCTTTATCGGATTTGCATGATTTTTTCACCGATGCTTCACAGGTGATTGAGACCGACATAGCCTTGGACGCGACTTTGAAAAACGACTTTTAAACAACTTATGCTGCTTTATCTCTAAAAGTCAGTTCATTTTGCCGCAAAAAGGGCACGCGAGAGCTGAATAACGATCTCAGAGCCAGCTCGTTATTCATACGTGCCAGCTCTGTATTCAGAATATACAGAAAACATAGTACTGAATAACGATCTCAGACCCAGCTCGGTATTCAAACTACCCAGCACTGTATTCAAACACACCTGTTTAAATGTCGACTACACAGCCAACTGTACATTCGAAGTAACCAGCTCTACATTCAGATTGAACAGAAAATGCGAGTTTGGATGTCGATTGCAGAGCCAGCTGTACATTCGAAGTACCCAGCTCTACATTCAGATTGAAAAGAAAAGAAAATCGAGTTTAAATGTCGATTGCACAGCCAGCTGTACATTCGAAGTAGCCAGCTGTACATTCAGATTCACTCGAAAATACATGTGTGAATGTCGATTGCAGAGCCAGCTGTACATAGGAACTATCCAGCACTACATTCATATTCAGCATAAAATGTGATTTTGAATGTCGATTGCAGAGCCAACTATACATTCAAAGTACCCAGCTCTACATTCATATTGAACAGAAAATACTAGTTCAAATGTCGATTACACAGCCAGCTGTACATTCGAAGTGCCCAGCTCTACATTCAGATTCAACAGAAAATACGAGTTTGATTGTCGATTGCACAGCCAGCTGTACATTCGAAGTACCCAGCTCTACATTCAGATTGAACAGAAAATGCGAGTTTGAATGTCGATTGCACAGCCAGCTGTACATTGGAAGTACCCAGCTCTACTTTCAGATTGAACTGACAATACGAGTTTGAATGTCGATTGCAGAGCCAACTGTACATTGGAAGTACCCAGCTCTACTTTCATATTTAACATAAAATGCGAGTTTGAATGTCGATTGCAGAGCCAGCTGCACATTGGAAGTACCCAGCTCTACATTCACATTCAACGGAAAATTAATGTTTGAATGTCGATTGTAGAGCCAGCTGTACATTGGAAGTACCCAGCTGTACATTCAGATTGAACTGACAATACGAGTTTGAATGTCGATTGCAGAGCCAGAGCTGTACATTGGAAGTACCCAGCTCTACATTCAGATTGAAACGGACAATACAAGTTTTAATGTCGATTGCAGAGCCAGCTGTACATTGGAAGTACCCAGCTCTACATTCATATTGAACAGAAAATGCATGTTTGAATGTCGATTGCAGAGCCAGCTGTACATTGAAAATACTCAGCTGTACATTCAGAATCGACGGAAAAATACATGTTTGAATGTCGATTGTAGAGACCAGCTGTACATTGGAAGTACCCAGCTACTACATTCAAATTCAACAGAAAATAAATGTTTGAATGTCGATTGTAGAGCCAGATGTACATTGGAAGTACCCAGGTCTACATTCAGATTGAACTGACAATACGAGTTTGAATGTCGATGCAGAGCCAGCTGTACATTGGAAGTACCCAGCTGTAAATTCAGATTGAACAGAAAATGCGAGTTTGAATGTCGATTGCAGAGCCAGCTGTACATTGGAAATACCCAGCTCAACATTCAGAATCAACGGAAAAAATATATATTTAAATGTCGATTGCAGAGCCAGCTGTACATTGGAAATACCCAGCTCTACATTCAGATTCAACAGAAATTCATGTTTGAATGTCGATTGCAGAGCCAGCTCTACATTGGGAATGCCCAGCTCTACATTCAGATTGAACCGACAATATATGTGTGAATGTCGATTGCAGAGCCAGCTGTACATTGGAAGTACCCAGCTCTACATTCAGAATCAACGGAAAATACATGTTTGAATGTCGATTGCAGAGCCAGCTGTACATTGGAAGTACCCAGCTCTACATTCACATTCAACGCAAAATTAATGTTTGAATGTCGATTGTAGAGCCAGCTGTACATTGGAAGTACCCAGCTGTACATTCAGATTGAACTGACAATACGAGTTTGAATGTCGATTGCAGAGCCAGCTGTACATTGGAAGTACCCAGCTCTACATTCATATTGAACAGAAAATGCGAGTTTGAATGTCGATTGCATAGCCAGCTGTACATTGGAAGCACCCAGCTCTACATTCAGAATCAACGGAAAATACATGTTTGAATGTCGATTGAAGAGCCCCAGCTGCACATTGGAAGTACCCAGCTGTACATTCAGATTGAACTGACAATACGAGTTTGAATGTTGATTGCAGAGCCAGCTGTACATTTGAAGTACCCAGCTCTAAATTCATATTAAACTGACAACACAAGTTTGAATGTCGATTGCAGAGCCAGCTGTACATTGGAAGTGCCCAGCTCTACATTCAGATTGAACAGAAAATGCGAGTTTGAATGTCGATTGCAGAGCCAGCTGTACATTGGAAGTATCCAGCTCTACATTCACATTCAACCGAAAATAAATGTTTGATTGTCGATTGTAGAGCAGCTGTACATTGGAAGTACCCAGCTCTACATTCAGGTTAACTGACAAATACGAGTTTGAATGTCGATTGCAGAGCCAGCTGTACATTGGAAGTACCCAGCTCTGCATTCAGATTGAACTGACTATATATGTTTGAATGTCGATTGCAGAGCCAGCTGTACATTGAAGTACCCAGCTCTACATTCAGATTGAAAAGAAAATGCGAGTTTGAATGTCGATTGCAGAGCCAGCTGTACAATTGGGAATACCCAGCTCTACATTCAGATTCAACCGAAGATACATGTTTGAATGTTGAGAATTGTTATTGCAGAGCCAGCTGTACATTGGGAATACCCAGCTCTGCATTCAAATTGAACGGACAATACATGTTTCCATGTCGATTGCAGAGCCAGCTGTACATTGGGAAGTACCCAGCTCTACATTCAGAATCAACGAAAAATACATGTTTGAATGTCGATTGCAGAGCCAGCTGTACATTGGAAGTACCCAGTCTCTACATTCACATTCAACTGAAAATTAATGTTTGAATGTCGATTGTAGAGCCAGCTGTACATTGGAAGTATACCCAGCTGTACATTCAGATTGAACTGACAATACGATTTTGAATGTCGATTGCAGAGCCAGCTGTACATTGGAAGTATCCAGCTCTACATTCAGCATTGAACTGACAATATAAGTTTGAATGTCGATTGCACAGCCAGCTGTACATTGGAAGTACCCAGCTCTACATTCAGATTGAACAGAAAATGCGAGTTTGAATGTCGATTGCAGAGCCAGCTGTACATTGGGAATACCCAGCTCTACATTCAGATTCAACCGAAGATATACATGTTTGAATGTCGATTGCAGAGCCAGCTGTACATTGGGAATACCCAGATCTACATTCAAATTGAACGGAAAATACATGTTTTCAATGTCGATTGCAGAGCAGCTGTACATTGGAAGTACCCAGCTCTACATTCAGATTCAACCGAAAATACATGTTTGAATGTCGATTGTAGAGCCAGCTGTACATTGGAAGTACCCAGCTGTACATTCAGATTGAAGTGACAATATGAGTTTGAATGTCGATTGCAGAGCCAGCTGTACATTGGTAGTACACAGCTCTACATTCAGATTGAACTGACAATACAAGTTTGAATGTCGATTGCAGAGCCAGCTGTACATTGGCACTAGCCAGCTGTACATTCACTTTGTAAAGTACAAATGTCGATTGCAGAGCCAGCAGCGCATTGGAACTAGCCAGCTGTTCATTCAAGTTTTCTACATATCCTAACTTTACAGCTCTACATTCAGCTCGACATTCGATTTGAATGTTGATTGTCGATCTGCGATTGCAGTGCTAACTTCACACAGCCTGCATGGTATAGCTCGTGGTTTCCAAGAAAACAGGCGCACAATTACGGGTGTTCTCTTCACGGTGTATTATTTGTAACTCGCAGTGTAATAAATATTTCCTTTGGCTGCATATGGCAGAAACAATGTGAATGGCATATTTGGCCAGTGTAGACCGTGTCAGCATGTGCATCTGCACATTCTCATCCGGGTCTGAAGGCTTTACCATGTTATGGTCATCAACACACATACTCATTCCAACACTCAGAAGAACAGGAGTTCAAATGTGGCTGTGGCTTGAGAAATTGGGCTTATTGGTTATGCGACCAGTGTAGATCCAGATCAGCCTGTGCATCCGGACAGTCTGGTCAGGATCTACACTGTTCACGATCCCATCAATGAAGCACCTATCATTCTTCTAACACGCAATATAGATCGTTATCAGGCTACAGGGGCCCATTTCACTAAACGTCGTGCGACTAAAATGTTCGTAAGTGCAAAATCATGATAGTCGGTAAATTTCACATTAACACTGTTTTCTTGTAAACAAGTGTTGGCTTTACATTTATTCAGCATAGGCTGCACATGCAGCCTATGCTCAATAAATGTAAATCCATCAATTGAAAATTACAGACGATTCTAAATTTGCACTTACGAACATTTTAGTCGTAGGAAGTTTAGTGAAACGGTCCCTATTCGACCAGGAGCTACACTGGTCACCAATCGCATAAGCCCCATTTATCCAGTCACAGCCACAAATGACTATGCAACATATAACCAGACCATCTTAAGTGGGTGATGATTAAATGGATATTTATTAAAAACAAATTTACTGATTTCAAAAGACACGAGGCTATGCCGAGTTTCTGGTGCTGGTAGAACAAGATCTAAACTGGCCTCAAATTCCATTAACTCCATTTCCCTGTCATAGCTATGTATGTATACAATAACATGACACAGGAAACGAATTAAGATGATTGGTCTGGTTAAGATTCTGTACCGTCATGTAACAGGTCAATACATGTAGCAGCATCGTGTATATATATTCGTGTATATATAGTCAAGGTGTATGATCACGTGATACTAACAACAACAACAAGTACTGAAACTTCCAGAATCCACCTGATTCAAAGTACGTATTATTTTATATTGTCCTTATTACGTAAAGGATTTTGATGACATATGGCGCATCAAACGCGTCTTGTTAAGCTGCATTTGGTGGTCTCTGTATTTTCGCCCTAACTTCTGTCGTTTTTGCGAAGAATCATCGATTCTTCGCAAAAACGACACACGTCTGTGCCGAACTCCCTGGACCACCAAATGCAGCTCATGAAGACGCGTTTGCTGCGCCATGTCATCAAAATCCGTTGCATATTAAGGAAAATATCAAATAATACTTACTTTGGAGTGGGTGACGTTGTTGTTGTTGTAACCACGTGATCATGAACGTTGATAGTGTGTACATGCACATACTATACACGTCGTAGAGATTATTGTTAAAGTTACTTGTATGTGGGCTGATAAAAAAGTAGTATGACTATGAATATACATTAAATTATGTTATTCAAAAAGTAGTTATGGCAGGTGGGAGCATGCGATGTGTTATTTAACGACTACAATGTTCGTAAGTGCAAATTTAAGATCGTCTGGAAATCTCAATTAATGGATTTACATTTATCGAGCATAGGCTGCATATGCAGCCTATGGTCAATAAATGTAAATCAAATAATTGTTTACAAGAAAACATTGTTAATGCGACATTTACAGACTATCGTAATTTTGCACTTACGAACATTTTAGTCGTATGAAGTTTAGTGAAACCGGCCCCTGGTACGTCGTTGGCATTCTTGTATGTGAGGTGAGGGTTTAATCTGGGTATACCCCTTGTATGAGTAATACAATTATTCATAATCCTGTTACATTTGGGGGAAGGGGCCAAGTGACTTTGGTGTGGTATGGACCTGGAACCAGGTCAGGTTATTCTAATTTCAGGGCTGAATATGTATTTACAGTAGGTGGACAGCTGTAATTTCCCGAAAATTAAAAAATGGGGGGAGGGAGGGGGGGGGGGGGTTCCGGGGTTGCACCCCCCCCCCCCCCCTCCCCCGCTAAGCCACGGACTTTACATAGATCAAAGTTTTCCACCAGTTGGAGTCTGAATTTAAATGCCGTAAAACACAGGAAAGTGCATTTCGAGATTATATTGCTAGAGTTACCTTCACAACTAGATCCCCAAATGCTGGATCCGCCCCTGGATAGATGTATGTTTTTTAAAAATGGCAACGTCAATGGGAGCACCATTTCCAAAGAATTCGAATTGTTTAACTGCATGCATCTTGTAAACTACTTTGCATATTGAATACACATATGAATCAAAGTTTACGTGCGTCCGATGTTAAAGAATTTGGTTAAAACGTATCGGTTAAACTTTTGCCGTATACTATCAAAGCCTCGGCATGGGTGTTTATCAAGATTCATATTGTCATTATACGCCCCTGCCGTTCGGCCCCTGTGCCCAATGTCAAGGTCAAATTCGAATTTACCTGCATTTTTTATTTTTAGTGGGGGATGGGATTCAGGTTAAGGCTTTTCAGAACACTATATCTCTGAAACCGCTTCTCCAATTGACTAGAAATTTCACATGTGTCTTTATCATCATCCATGTATACTTGATCAGAAACTATACTGGTCAACAACGCAGTAGCCCGATGTTGTTATCCTGTCACTACGTGGCTGTGACTGGAGAAATGGGGTTTATGTCAGTTGTGTAGCTGCAGATCAAATAGCACACTAATGTAGCCGGATAACAATCTATATTCCTCGTTAGAAGCATGACGACGGGTGTTTCATTGATGGATTGGCGAACAGTGCAGATGCTGATGAGACGGTGCATCCGCACCGTCTCATCAGCATCTGCACTGTTCGCATAACCCACTGATCTGAATCTACACTGTTCGCATAACCCATAAGACCACAATCACAACCACATACATGAAGGAGTCAGTGGAAGAAGGGGGCTAAGTCAATAATCCCCATAAGGGACTTAGCCGCCTTCGTCCACTGATCTCTTCATATAATGTACTACATGTATTTACAAACTACACAGGTGGCGAATACTCAACTATTATGACCATCAGACTGCCAGTATCCGACCAGTAATTCTGTAGGTGGGTGCCGTGGCGTCAATAATTGTCTACGTTGCCGTCTTTACTCTCTAAAACTGATTAACTCGTCAGCAGTGATGAATTTATGGGCAAATACATTTAAGGCTGTGAGGCTTTTACCGTCCAAAAAGACCATTTATAGCTACTGTGGCGTTACTTTAATGCAATGTCTCTCTCGTCCAAATTCGTTTAGTCCCTCTCTGTCTCGAGTGATCAGGGGTGTGTTTGGATGACTACGGTTTTGTAAACTATGTAAATATACTGAATCGAGTTAAAACCGTTTGGTTTTATTGGTTAGTTTGTAGACACGTAATTTGCGACTGGAGACAGTTGGCTTGAATCATTTGTTGCCAGTCTATATCATCAGTCTATAAAGTCTGTGACTTTAATGAGTAAACAGTGCTTATGACATTTGTAGCCAGTCTATCATATCGTTTTGCCAGCGGAATACTTGAATCAATATACAATAATGCACAATACATTTAGTCAGTCAAAGCCACAAACGTGATATATGAGGTATGTGCGTGTGTATGCTGTATTTCCAGCCATTCGCTGGGCGCACTAGTCCGGTAATTAAAGCAGGGAAAATGGTTGAGGTTGGACAAAATTGTTGAAAAAGGTTTCTCAACTGATATCACCTCCTTGGTTTACCAATATTTTCTCTCGGCAACTGTTTGAAAGTAGGTCAAATCCAAGATGGCCGCCGTCAAAATAGCAGAAAATAGGAATACGCCATAACTATGAAACCCATGAAGCAAACTAGACATATGATATGTCAATTTACATTGGCTCAAAGAGACGAATTCAATCGAGTACTATTTTTGCCACATAAGGTCACCAAAAATTAAAAATGGCCGCCAAAAGCCAAAATATGAACAAAATTGTGATATTTATATAACGAATTACAATGAAAAGCTTGTCAGATGTCATTTTCACAAAATAGTTGAACACTTGTGGTTTATTAAACACATATAACACACATGCACACAAATGGTGGACACAACCATACTGTTTTAATATAAAACACTTGAATATAATGAGATACCACTGAACTCAGTTTGTGGTGCAATTTACATATGTTTGTTTTTCAAAATCAGCCCACAACATAATTTGTTCACTCCATCAGGGTCTATGTTTAGATATTACCTATTCTAGTCATCACTCATTCTGCTTGTTGTGATTTGGAAGCTGAGTCTGGTAGGTACTTTCCCTGCAGTGGCTGCTATCTTTAAATAGACTCTACCTGTCAGCACTACATAGCTGGAATAATGCCTGTGTAATCATATCAGTGATACTCACTAGTGTAGGCTATGGGTGGAGTTTGTGTACATTTTTCTTTTAGAGCAAAACTTTTTCATGTTCTGTATGCCAAGACCTTCAAAAAAGTTTGGGTAGGATTTCTAAATCAAGTACGTTTTCTCGGCAGCGGCCATTTTGGATTTTAACCTGGGTGCCAAATGGCTAAATTTACGATATTGTAGTTTCACAGTGTAAACTATTATTAGGTACCCATATATTGTTCATTTGGATTTGTTATGATTATTTAGATGTCACTGATATTCTTTTAGCATGATTTAATACTTTAAACATTGATTTAATGTTCAATACGTACATATTTTACTCAAATTTAGCTGAAAATTCCAATCATTTGGAAAGCATCCCTATGTCTGTTGGCGTATCACTCACCAAATATTGTATGTAGAGGTACCAACTCTTGCAACAAGTTTACTATTTAAGTGTCAGATGATATTATCCAACTACAGTTTGTCACAGAGAGATGGATTAGTTCCTTGTCAACCTATCGCTCAGCCAAACTCTGGCTCATGTACATGGTCAGCATTCTCCGTTCACTCATTCGGTCATCGCGTACTGGCAATTGGAGGCTGTATCTTCAGGCACTTCATGACATGCTTCCTTTCTAGCAGCGTCGGGACACAACAACTACACCAAGTCACTGGTGCTCTACCTAGAGAAAATGGAGAAGCTAGATGAGACACACCCGACCATCTATACGAAATTCATGGAAGGACTATTTGTTCTCCGCCGTAGTGATAATTATTGGACAGGAATGTTTAGTGACCTGTACATTGAACAAGTCCTGATGAGCAGTTTGAAGTAGGTTGGTGGACTAACTAGAGGTCGTGGTTTTGATGCGTCAACCAGTCTGGTCTGGCTACTATCAATGCCTGTATGCGGTGAAGTACACAATGATATGCAGGAAGTGGCGGGCCTCTCGACCACCAGTGCAATGGAGACACATAAAGATCTCAAACAGGCAAAATTCAAACGTAACGCCAAAGATATTCAGTCTGTCATGGATTATCTCGAAGAGAGAAAGCCGATCACAAAGGAATCCAAGGAACTGCGCAGCCTGTCATCAGGAGTCATAGCTGAAGGTTCGGTAAATACGGATTCAGCTGAAACTGTCGGTACTGCAATCCGGACATCAATGGAAGGAATGTCGGTTTCGAAACATAAATTTTCCAAAACCAAACAGGTAAATACTCTAGCATCAGCAGTGTATGTGTCAGTGGATGGCGATAAAATTGAGATCGATCCTCAGCAATTATACCAGCACCTACTTGTCGCCGGCATCGGCAGCATTGATACGAAAACACTGTTCCAGTATGAACTGTGTTCATATCCGACATCATTATTCGATAAGAAGCTCCTTATGCGACTTGCGGACAAGGCCGATCTCCTGAATGGGTTAGTCAAACAGGTCCCATTGTGTGTTATCAGTGAGTGTCCCATTGGCGTTGCATACGTCATTGATGGAGGGGCGATGTTACAGCGCCTTCCATAGTCGAAGTCCACATCATATGTAAACATTTGTCAACTGTATATACAGTTTGTACGCAGCCACTTCTGCAATGCTCTTGTTGTGTTTGATGGCTATGAGTCTGGTCCTTCTACGAAAGATGAAACCCATCAGAGGCGTACTGGCAATGAGATGGGTGTGAATGCGGATTTCACACCAGATATGCTGCTAAAGATGAAGAATAAATCGTTCCTGGCAAATACAAGAAACAAGCAGAAGTTCATTTATTTGCTGGGATCTGAGATGGAGAAGGAGGGAATTCAAGTCAAACACTCACCTGGTGATGCTGACTATGACATTGCAATGTCTGCCTGTGAGCTCGCTCGAACAAAACCGGTGGTTGTTGTAGGGGATGATACTGACCTTCTGATTCTGTTGCAACATCACTTCAAGCCCACTGTACACGAACCAATCTATCTTCAGACTAGTACAAAGCTAATTGATGTACCCGTCTTGCAAGAGACTTTAGATCCTGAACTCAGCCACCCCATACTCTTTATCCATGCATTGTCGGGATGTGACACTACATCAATACCTTATGGCATAGGAAAACTATCAGCTATGGGCAGATACGTGGTCTGCAAGAATTCGCAAAATCATTCTCGGTGGCAGCAGTTAGTCACAAAGACATTGAGAGAGCTGGGAATCAGGCAATTCTGACACTCTATGGCAGTAAGCCTGATTCGGACTTGAATCATGAACGTGTATCTAAATTCTCCTCGGAGAAGGTTGTTTCAAGTGCCAGCTATTTGCCCCCTGAACGACTTGCACCGACCTCAGATGCTGCTAGGTTCCACAGCCAGCGGGTTTATCACCAGGTACAGGTCTGGCAGGGTAACACCATGGAGGCAACCGAATGGGGTTGGGACCTCCGTACAACACCACATGGGCCAAGTTTGAAGCCATATAGAATGGACCAAGTTGCCGCTCCTACATCTCTTCTTCAAATTATTAGATGTAATTGTAGTGGAAAGTGTGACAAAAACACATGTTCGTGTAGCAAAAATGGACTTTTGTGTTATTTGGCTTGTGGCCACTGTAAGGGAATAGCGTGTACAAATGGAGAAAGTCATGATTCAAATGACACAACTGATTAATTATGCCTGGTATTCTCATTTATGTTCTCCATGGAGATACTAATAACAAATCAGTGGCGTTCGTTGTAGACATACATACATGTGTATTGTGATGACCGACACATTGTTGGTGACCTATACATGGGGCATGTTGCCACGGTCAGTCTTAGTTTGATCAAACAGATATGTAAGTCAGATTGAATGTGGTTGTCACAGTCAATCTTGTTACAAACAGACAAACATCTGACAGATTGATGGTCTACTTTGACAAAATGTTTACAGGTCAACTTGGTTCCGATCTTGGTTTCGTGAAACCGTTTGATCAAACTAAGATTGACCCTGACATATATCGTGATTTGTATGTGCACTATCAGTTAAGTATAGTAAGAGCATACATAACATGTGCTTAATTGTTAAGTTTTGATACACAGCCGCCATTTGTACACCTGCATTAAGTTCTTACATGTCACTATATCCCTAGAAAAAGAGTAGTTAGAGACACACTAAGCGTATTACTGATGCTTAATATATGACATCTGCCAGCCCATTGTCATCATACAATCATTCAGCAATATTTATTTTCATTAGTGACCTTAATGGTACATAAATGTCATAATTTTGTTCATTTTAGCTCTTTTTGGCGGCCATTTTTAATTTTAGATGACACGATTTGGTTTGTATTTGTAGTCTATTGAATTCCGCTATTTCAGCTAATGTAAATCGACATATTATATGTGTAGTTTCCATCATGTGTTCCATACGTAAAGCAATTTCCTATATTCGGCAATTTTGACGGCGGCCATCTTGGATTTGACCTCCTTTCAGACAGTTGCCCAGAGAAAATTATGGTAAACTATTTGTTTTCTTAACCTATAGTTATCAATGATGTGATATCAGTTAAGAAACCTTTTTCAACAATTTTGTCCAACCTCAATTGTTTAATGCCTGGACTACACCCCTTCTCGCCACAAGACAGGAAGGGTATGGTATTAGCATGACGTCATTCGGTAACGTCACGTGACACCGTTCGACCAATAAAACGTCAGCTTTCAAATCGTTGCAATCCGGATATTCGTACCAGGCCAATGCCTGATACGACATTATGGTATCAGTCGGTACGTATTCGGCCAATACAATGTTCGTTACCTGATAAAGTCAGTTATCGCACCACATGATAGAGAATATTGTATTCGTACGCATTCACAAACAGTGCATGCTAAATTTGATATAAAAAAACCAAGGTGCATGATCACGTGGTTACAACAACAACAACAATGGCTCAACGTGTTGAAAGTGCGCCAATTCCCAAGTAAGTATTATTTTATATTTTCCTTAATAGGCAACCGATTTGAATGAAATATGGCGCAGCAAACGCGTCTTCGTGAGTTGCATTTGGTTTTTGCGAAGAATCGATTTCCGTGTAAGTAGATACGTAAATAGATTCTTCGCAAAAACGACAGAAGTTTGGGCCAATGTACCGAGACCACCAAATGCAGCTTAACAAGACGCGTTTGATGCGCCATATTTTATAAAAATCCGTTACATAATAAGCACAAAATAAAAGAATACGTACTTTGAATCGGAGGACTTCTGGGAGATTCAGTACTTGTTGTTGTTGTTGTAACCACGTGACCATACACCTTGAAGACGCTATAGCTAGCATTGTAGTTTATATATCTATGGACACAACCGCCTGTGTTAAACTTACCGTTGTGTCAACGTTTCTGATTGGCAATCTAAATTCGCAATCAAGCAGTTTGATTGGCTCAGCCAATCGATCTGCTTGAATTCAAGCAAAACGTTGACATATTGGCAATTTTAACGTGGTCGATTGTGTACTTAATATGGAGTTCGGTGGAAAACCTGATAACACATTGCATACAGATTACTCGTGTATGTCATTGTGAATATCATTATAGAGATATTCTGTTTTATTTTTCTTATTTCTCAACCAAAGTATATGTGGTGACCACCATTTGAACCGTCTCGATGAGACGGTTCAAATGGTGGTCACCACATATACGATTTGTGAGAAACAAAGAAATGTATCTGTTTATTTTTATGTCAGAAAAAGTGTGTATCTTCAGAATGTAAAGTGCTAAGGACAGAGTTGAATCGGTATTGAACCAATAGATGCTTAAATTCAAAATACAGCCATCTTGGTTTGCTTTGTTTGCTTGTAGGGGTCTTCGGAAGATGCATGTATTTGTTTACAATGGAACCTCTCTAAACCGGACACCCTGGGGGCCCCCAGGATGTCCGGTTTAGAGAGGTTCCACTGTAATTCTGCAATATGAGCCGCACCTAGACATGGATGTGTGTTCTGCAATCTTGAACAGACAATAACATCAGGTATAAATGTCGGTGAAACCAAATCAAATTAGACAAACAAATGTGTTCTCGGCGTCCGGTTTAGAGACGTTCTCATGTAATACCCCGTGCTTGGATTGCTGCTTGAATTGCTGTTGTGTTGACAGTCTGTTCGGGATGTGGTCAACACTGCCAAGAGTATGTCACAGCCATATCTCTCAGATAGTCATAGAAAGCCATGAAACGAACAAGGAAATGTGATGTATACATGTAAATAGAGGAACATACTGTACGTTAGTGGCGATTTAATATGATATTACATTTTATTAAAAGCACAAGGCCTGAGATATTCGCCAAAAGTGATGAAACAGATCAAGAAAAAGGTTTTACATAATATATTCCGAAATACAATGCAGTTATATAATCAAAAAATACGTATGGATCGCCTGTCAAAACATACGATTAGGAAAACCAGATATTGAATATCTGCGACATCTGAGGCCCGTTTCACTAAACTTCGTACGACTAAAATGTTCGTAAGTGTAAATTTAGGATCGTCTGTAAATTTCAATTGATGGATTTACATTTATTAAGCATAGGCTGCAAACGCAGCCGATGCTCAATAAATGTAAATCCAATAATAGTTTACAAGAAAACATCATAATTTGCACTTACGAACATTTTAGTCGTACGAAGTTTAGTGAAACGGGCCCCTGAAACCTACATTGTAGTGTCTCTAAGGCTGTTTCGTTTCGCTGCTTGATGCGGTTATCTAGAGTTCTATTTAGTTAGCCGGTGAACGCCATCTAGGAGCCACGGCGTGTTTGGCTTGCCACCTCGCGCCAACGTAATTGAATAGCTCTCAATTAATCCTTAATCAATTCGCTTTTGTTTAAACACAGATTGATGAAGCAACTAACAAAGGGGCCGCTAGGTGTATTGGACATGGATACTGGTAGTAAATATAGACGCAGATGACCGGACCAGTTGGAATAAATGAATTAAGACAAGCCATTTCGACGTCATTTATGCGGGAAAATATCGTAAATTTTGTAAATATTTTTCATGAGAGTCGGCACATTTTCGTAGGTACAAAATCACAGAGCGTGTTTCAACTGCGCTTTAGAATGCGTGAAACGAACAATACTGTGTGTAGTTATACGTAATTATTTTGTTTTCTTCTCCATACAATAAACAGGGTACATGTATATCCAGACACTTTCTGAAGCTCAATTCCTCCATTCTGATATGTGGCTGTGACTGGAGAAATGAGGCTTGAGAGTGCTGACCAGTGCTGACCAGTGTAACGCCTGATCTAACAGCACACTCCAGTAGCCTATTTCACAAACATTGCAAAGTATACTTATCTACAAAAGTATAATTTGAGGAAGAAATTTTCAATTTAATGATAAATTTATTAATTTTTATTATACTGAATTTATTACATTATCACAGCCACAATTCGTTCCCACGCTTCGCCCATCCCGTTTCCTAAGCCTTGCCATATATTTTTCCCATTCACGGCACTAACCTACTATTCATTATATTGTTATTAAAAATCAGGAGACACCTTGATGGCCATGCATGTAATTAGTTTTAACAGTGTTACCATTATCCCAGAAGGCTAATCTTCTTTCATTCATACAATACCTTAATATGCGTGGCTGGTAAATGAATGGCGATTCATCGCTGATGAAGTAGATTGCATATTAATCAAATGTACCTTAATATGATACGCTCAGCGGTGCCAGATTTCAGTGTGAACAGCGTAGGCCCTGATCAGACTGCGCGGATGCGCAGGCTGATCTGGGTCTACGCTGTTCATACATGTTGTATAGTTCCTGTTATCACTTACAGATGCGCAGTACGATCAAAATCTACTCTATGCGCAAGTCAGTCTGCGATGATGTCCACAGCGCCGCTTTCAACATAATATGTTATGGGCCGCGCCTTGCGAAATCCTGGCTTAATGACAAACTTTTATGACAGGGTTATGGTTCATTAAGCCCTTTTTTCGCATGGCTCGGCCCATATGTAGTTTAATCTAAATATCAGTGGCGTAGCCAGGTGGGGTACAAGGGGCGTGAACGCACCTCCTAAGATCTGGCCAGGTGGGTATGTTTACTTTGACGTATGTTTTTTCTCATGGGAATCACTACAATACATGAGAAAAGTGTAGCTTTAAAATCTAGGAAATTGAATATAGAAATCAATACTTCTTTTCATGGGAAGGATGTTCCCGCAAACTTGTTCAAACTCGAGACACAATTCGCACCCCTCGGTTAAAACCTGGCTACGCTCCTGTATATCATGTATGAAAACGCATACATGAAACAATAATAACCCTGATAATAAGTCTTTCTTTTATTATTTCGTTCCCACAAAATAACAATTCGTTCCCTAAATTTAACAATTCGTTCCCACGAATTAACAATTCGTTCCTACGAATTAACAATTCGCTCCCTCAATTTATAATTTGTTTCCCCTGCGGGGCTCCGTATATAGGTCTCAAACTGCACTAAGGTATATTCTGTACGTAACACTGGTCTCACTGTGTGAAGGTATATTCTGTCCGTAATACTGGTCTCACTGTGTCAAGGTATATTGTGTACGTAATACTGGTCTCACTGTGTGAAGGTATATTATGTACGTAATACTGGTCTCACTGTGTGAAGGTATATTGTGTACGTAACACTGGTCTCACTGTGCGAAGGTATATTGTGTACGTAATAATGGTATCACTGTGTGAAGGTATATTGTGTCCGTAACACTGGTCTCACTGTGTGAAGGTATATTGTGTACGTAATACTGGTCTCACTGTGTGAAGGAATATTGTGTCCGTAACACTGGTCACTGTGTGAAGGTATATTTGTGTACGTAATACTGGGTCTCACTGTGTGAAGGTTATATTGTGTCCGTAATACTGGGTTCTCACTGTGTGAAGGGTATATTTGTGTACGTAACACTGGTTTCTCACTGTGTGAAGGTATATTGTGTACGTAACACTGGTTCTCAATGTGTGAAGGGTATTGTGTCCGTAATACTGGTCTCACTGTGTGAAGGTATATTGTGTACGTAACACTGGTCTCACTGTGTGAAGGTATATTGTGTACGTAACACTGGTCTCAATGTGTGAAGGTATATTGTGTCCGTAATACTGGTCTCACTGTGTGAAGGTATATTGTGTACGTAACACTGGTCTCACTGTGTGAAGGTATATTGTGTACGTAACACTGGTCTCACCGTGTGAAGGTATATTGTGTCCGTAACACTGGTCTCACTGTGTGAAGGTATATTGTGTACGTAACACTGGTCTCACTGTGTGAAGGTATATTGTGTACGTAACACTGGTCTCACTGTGTGAAGGTATATTGTGTACGTAATACTGGTCTCACTGTGTGAAGGTATATTGTGTACGTAATAGTGGTCTCACTGTGTGAAGGTATATTGTGTACGTAATACTGGTCTCACTGTGTGAAGGTATATTGTGTACGTAATACTGGTCTCACTGTGTGAAGGTATATTGTGTCCGTAACACTGGTCTCACTGTGTGAAGGTATATTGTGTCCGCACTGTGTGAAGGTATATTGTGTCCTCTCACTGTGTGAAGGTATATTGTGTCCGTAACACTGGTATCACTATGTGAAGGTATATTGTGTACGTAACACTGGTCTCACTGTGTGAAGGTATATTGTGTACGTAACACAGGTCTCACTGTGTGAAGGTATATTGTGTCCGTAACACTGGTCTCACTGTGTGAAGGTATATTGTGTACGTAATACTGGTCTCACTGTGTGAAGGTATATTGTGTACGTAACACTGGTCTCACTGTGTGAAGGTATATTGTGTCCGTAACACTGGTCTCACTGTGTGAAGGTATATTGTGTACGTAACACTGGTCTCACTGTGTGAAGGTATATTGTGTACGTAACACTGGTCTCACTTTGTGAAGGTATATTGTGTACGTAACACTGGTCTCACTGTGTGAAGGTATATTGTGTACGTAACACTGGTCTCACCGTGTGAAGGTATATTCTGTCCGTAATACTGGTCTCACTGTGCGAAGGTATATTGTGTCCGTAATACTGGTCTCACTGTGTGAAGGTATATTGTGTACGTAACACTGGTCTCACTGTGTGAAGGTATATTGTGTACCTAATACTGGTCTGCGTGAAGGTATATTGTGTACGTAACACTGGTCTCACTGCGTGAAGGTATATTGTGTACGTAACACTGGTCTCACTGTGTGAAGGTATATTTTGTCCGTAACACTGACCTTAATGTGTGAAGTTACATTTTGTCTGATTTGACAGGTAATCAGTTGAATCTAAAGAATCTGAAATGAGCTATCACTTCTGGAATTGGACGGTGTCTCCAGGGGGTGGGGATTGTGGGATACAGGTGAACAACACCCGTTAACACCAAGGTCGATTCCACTGAATGTGGCTATGACTGGATAAATGTGGCTTATCGGATTTATGACCAGAGTAGCAGCTGGTTGATCAAATACCACACTCCTGTAGCCTGATAACGAACTGTATTGCTTGTTAAAAGCATGCTGCATGTATTGTTGATGAAATTGCCAACAGTGCAGATACAGATCAACCTTTGCGGATGCGCATGCTGTTCTGGGTATACATTGGTCGCAAAACCATAAGCCCCATTCCTCCAGTCACAACCACGAATGTTTCCGGCTGACAAAAATGCCCTTATTACATGTGTGACCTTCTCGTATTGGAACTGAGAAGTCCCCATATCCGCACGCTTGTATTAATACAGTTTATTGGGCTCCCGGGTTCGTTTTTGGCTCAATATCACCATCGCAAATTCCTTGTAACACAGCACACGCGTCACAATTTAGTCTATTTAGGTGTGGGTACCTGGTCAGCAAACTTCACATACCACAAAGGATATCATACGAATACTTTTTTTTAATTTGTATTCACACATTAATGACATTCATTACTGATACCATTTCCCGCCTACATGCCGAGGTAATTTTATCAGGACAAACCCACCACGTATTACTCAAAATAGTATGGAGCCCCGCAGGGACGTAGAATTCTATTTTTTTATTATTTTGTTCCCACGAAATAGCAATTCGTTCCCTCAATTTAACGATTCGTTCCCACGAATTAACAGTTCATTCCCTTAATTTAACAATTCGTTCCCACGAAATAACAATTCGTTCCCACGGGAACGAATTGTTAATTCGTGGGAACGAATTGTTATATTGTGCGAACGAATTGTTAATTCGAGGGAACAAATTGTTAAATTGAGGGAACGAATTTTTATTTCGTGGGAACGAATTGATAAAAAAATCCATTTCCGCTGCTAATTCCAAATTTGCTGAAGTTTTTTGTTTCGCTCTTTTCATCTTCTTAGTCGTACGAAGTTTAATGAAACAAGCCCCTGTTTCTCTGCCCCCATTGATGGCCACCGCCATTTACCATATATTTGGCTATTCTCCGCTATTTTCACTTTTAGTATGAATGTTGTGGGACCCATTTTCACACAACCTGCACAAATTGTGCTCACATGTGTTTCGAACCGATGGTCATTATGTTGGTGCCATGTGGATATGTTGGTGGATTTGTGTGGTTTTCGTTAGTTTTGGGTAATTTACATAGTTTTGTGCGACAACTAATATTCAATCATTACACACGACAAAAATCGTCAATTATCTACACATTCGCCGTTCCGAACTTTCTGACCCCTTTTATACTGTCAACGTACCCACAAAGGTACTTCTAGTTGTACGTGTAATTCGCGGGAGGTGACATAACTGGTATGTTGGTAACAATGCACTCAAACCACCAGGGCCCGGTTGTTCAAAACATCCGTTAGCTTAACGGACTGTTAAATCCTTAACTGAATGGTTAAAATCTCTGTTTTAACAGAGATTTTAACCATTCAGTTAAGGATTTAACAGTCCGTTAAGGATTTAACAGTCCGTTAAGCTAACTGGTGTTTTGAGCAACCGGGCCCAGAGATACTGAAATAATCCATAAAACACCGAAATATGAACCGTTCTTCAAGAACCTGTGAGTGTGCTCTGGATATTCACGAATGAAAATATATGCTCAATTAATAATATGAGCAAAACTAAAATAATAAACCCAAAATTATGCTTGAAAATGATGTAAACCAGTACCTGTGTCTATACCTACAATAATTCCAGTACAAAAATATTTACACATTTCCCTAACATTTGATTGGCCCGTAGCAAGTCTCTGTCCAAAATTTATATCCCAGTAAACTCCCACGCCGAACTACTTTCCGTAACCGTGAGGCGCAGTTAAAATAATTCTTAAGAAAACGGAAACTAAACACATTTTCTTGATGAATTTATTTCAAATGCTGGAATTATAAGGAATGAATGGCCTTTTTGTTGAATTTATCGGGGATATAAACTTGGAAAAGTCGCGGGAATACTGGACGAGGCCTTCCGGCCTTCGTCCAGTATTCCCGCGACTTTTCCAAGTTTATACCCCGATAAATTCCACAAAAAGGCCATTCATTCCTACATTGAATAGTATGGAGCCCCGTAGGGGACGTAGAATTATTTTTTTTATTAATTCGTTCCCACGAAATAACATGGTTCCCACGAAATAACAATTAGTTCCCTCAATTTAACAATTCGTTCCCCCGAATTAACAATTCGTTCCACGAAATAACAATTCGTTCCCTCAATTTAATAATTCGTTCCCACGATATAACAATTCGTTCCCTCGAATTAATTGTTATATCCTTGGAACGAATTGTTAATTCGAGGGAACGAATTGTTAATTCGAGGGAACGAATTTCGTAGGAGCGAATTAATAAAAAAAAAATCCATTTCCCCTGCGGGCTCCGTAGATAAGCTGAAGCACCGAGAAATGTGAAATATATTTTATAAATAGTTGTCATAATATATCCACATCTTCTTAGGTACAAAATCACATGGCTCGTCTCCAATGCAATTCCCCAAAGTGTAGGCGGTAGTCGATACGTTTTATTACGATGGGTTATTGTCATAATGGACAATAACCGAGTATGACGGTACAACGACATGTCGTGTTACAAGAACAGCCACTCCTGTACCGTCTGGATCACCGGGGTCGTAGCCGCCCCACTCGCAGAATCCTAATGATTCTTATTCTGCTTCCGAAATGTTTCCCGGGAACGAAATATGTGGCTGTGGTTGGAGATATGTGACTTATGGGACCTGTAACCAGTGTAGCTCCTAATCAAATAGTACACTCCTGTCGCTTGGTAACGATCTGTATTGCTTGTTAGAAGCATGACGGACGTTTCATTGATGGAATACCGAACTCTGCAGATGCTGATCAGACTGTGCGGATCTACACTGGTCACAAATCCCATAAACCATGTTTCTCCAGTCACAGCCATATCAGGGGCGGATCCAGCATTTGGGGAGCGGGGTGGGGGGAGGGGGTTGTCTAGTTGCGAAGGTAACTCTTGCAATTACTCCCGTGCCGTCCGTAGCTAGCTACGGACGGCACGGGAGCAATTGCAAGAGTCACCGTTCGCAACTAGGGGCTTGTCCTATTTTCGAGCTCTTCGAAATGCACTTTCCTGTGTTTTACGGCATTTAAATTCAGACTTCAACTGGTGGTAAACTGTGATCTATGTAAACTCCGTGGCTGAACGGGGAGGGGGTGGTTGCAACCCCGGACCCCCCCCCCCCCCCCCCCCCCCCCCCCCCCCTCTAGATACGCCCCTGATACAGTACAAGTGCCAAATAAAGTTCACAACACATGTTCATAGTCACTAACTCTGTCACGTTAATTCAATATGACGTTTGACATAAACAAGTGTCCATGTATCCACATATATGCGTAATTTTCAATGTTGAGTAATTTGACGCTATTAATTCGTTCCCACGAAATAGCAATTCGTTCCATCAATTGAACAATTCGTTTCGTTCCCTCAATTTAACAATTCATTACCACGAATTAACAATTCGTTCCATCAATTTAACAATTCGGTCCCACGATATAAAATTCGTTCTCACGATATAACAATTCGTTCCCTCGAATTAGTAATTCGTTCCCACGATATATCGTTAATTAGTGGGAACGAATTGTTATATCGTGGGAACGAATTGTTAATTCGAGGGAACTAAATAATAAATTGAGGGAACGAATTGTTATTTCGTGTGAACGAATTAATACAAACAAATCCAAGTCCCATACGGGGCTCCGTAACATGATACTGTTGACATCCAAATGCATTTATGTGATCGTCATATTTAGCTATAGGGTATGATAATATATTCTACCGTTGACAAACTATTTGCTAAATCATCGCCATATTACACCCAAACATAGTAATGCATGTACAGTGGGGTCAGCGTGTAAGTGCACACACGAACGAACACGACAGGTTGGAACGCTGACCCCACTGTATTTCATGTATAAAAAAAAAATGTAAATATTTTTCTGCATTTTTTCTCATTTCGCATCAAAAGTGTATGTTGTTAGCACTCAGTTGAACCGTCTCGGCGAGACGGTTAAACTGAGTGGTAACAACATACACTTTGGGTGGGTAGCGAACCAACCTGTCGTGTTCGTTCGTGTGTGCACTTACACGCTGACCCCACTGTACGACGCTGTTGTGACGTCAGTATTGTTTTCAGTCCACGTCAACAGTGTACAGTGGACCCTCTCTAAATCGGACACCAAGAAATCATTTGCAATCTTATTTTTGAAGAGTTTCTTGGTCATTTATCTCAGGTGATAATGTATGTTTAGGTTCGCATGCCATGCCACTATGGCTCATAATGACCAAATGCCTGATTTACAGTGAAACCTCTCTAAACCGGACACCCTGGGGACCCCCAGGGTGTCCGATTTAGAGAGGTTTCACTGCACTACGGGCACAGATTATGATATAGGATTGAATTAAATAATGTTGAATTTGCAAACCATTCAATTTAACTACAGTGAAACTTCTCTAAACCGGACACCCTGGGAGGTCCCACAGGGTTTCACTGTAAATCAGGCATTTTATAGCTGTGTGCTATGCGATCACGAACAGACATTATCACCTGATGAAAATGACCAAGAAACTCATCGGAAATAAGAGCAAAGGTGTTTTTTTGGTGTCCGGTTTAGAGAGGTTTCACTGTATGTTCCTGTAGTCTTGTGTTCGTCGAATAGAATATAAAATCTGATCTTCTTAGTATATGTAGTCTACTAGTCAGCCTTATAATTATGCTTAATAATAAACATTAACATGGGCGGATTTAGGGGGGGGGACACCCCCCCCCCCCCCCCCCCCCAACATTCGCCGAGTAAATATTTTGTACAAGTTAAAAGACACGTTTCATGCCAAGTGCCATGTATTCCATGCATTTTTCGGTCGTTGTCGTATTGTTTCAAAATTTAAACGTTTTCAATCAAAAATCATGTCTAAACATACTGTGACAGTGTCAATATATTTGCTCCAAAATGCGTCAGAACGCAGGAAATGCGATGTAGATTTAACAAAAAATCCCCCTAGCCTCCGCTCGGTCGACTATTTTGCAATACTTGACTATATTATCGAACGAGCCTAGCTCGTTCGATAATATAGTCAAGTATTGCAAAATATTTACGCCCTCCCCCCTAACCCGAAATCCTGGATCCGCGCCTAATTAATGTTGTATAACTGTACAATTCCATTCCGCATTTGCTCTGAACATTTCGTCAACTTTCGACGTCATTTATGGAAAACATTGTAACTTTTGTAAATAGTTTTCATGAGATATGGCACATCGTCTTGGGTACAGAAACACATGACTCGTCTCACATGTCACTTGTATTAACAAGCGGCGACATCATTAAAGACAGCCATTGTCATGCGCGCAGATTGGTAGATGACTCCCTCTGTACGTCGTTCTATTAATTAATATTCCTGTATTCTCTCGGTTCGTAACATAGACGAATACATGAGGAAACAAACGAGTATATTCTAAAAACACATATGTCATGGATAATACCATAATAAAATGTGTGTCGGTTTGCCCGAACGCGACCGGTCCGAAAAAGACGTGCCAACCCAAATTATGTTATCACCGTAAGCGCAACTTTCCGTTCAAGTTCTTGACATTTGGGTAATAATTTAGCTTCATTTGCGACCAATTCTCATTTTTTCTCGGTGTCAGCTGAACGCCTTTGATCACGTTCTTTGTCGCATTATTACGTAAATCACAAGCGTTTCAGCGATGCAGACAGAAGCAATTGATGGCGCATTTCATTTTTTTTGCGAACGGAAAAAATACCTTTCAAAATTCGAATTCAATTAGAAACATAACGTCAAATCTTCTTGCAACATTCATATGATTCATCGTCATGTACATGTATTTTGAGTCAACAAATCTAGTCATTGAATGTATTAATCATGCAAAACTCAACATTCCAATGTTCTGAATAAAAAGTTATTTTACAATAATTCCAGCACAAAATTATTTACACAATTCCCTAACATTTGATTGGTCCATAGCAAGTCTCAGTCCAGAATTTATATCCCAGTAAACTCCCACGCCGAACTACTTTCCGTAACCGTGAGGCGCAGTTAAAATAATTCTTAAGAAAACTGAAAATAAACTCATTTTCTTGATGAATTTATTTCAAATGCTGGAATTATAAGGAGTGAATGGCCTTTTTGTGGAATTTATCAGGGATATAAACTTGGAAAAGTCTCGGGAATACTGGACGAGGCCTTCCGGCCTTCGTCCAGTATTCCCGCGACTTTTCCAAGTTTATACCCGATAAATTCCACAAAAAGGCCATTCATTCCTATATTGTACATTTTCAGAGTTTGTATCTTTCTGTACCCACTTGTTTATTGTATTTCCCATGTTCTTTGTCAACTGAACAAATATTACCTACCTACCTACCCATGTTTTACAAGTAGGGGCGGGTTTTGGGCAAACCTAAAGTCGGCTTACTAACCGGTCAGCCCGCGCAACCAAGCTGTCTGATTAGTAGCATATTCCACCAACATTGAGGGAGACATTTTCAATTTAAGGATAAATTTATTAATTTTTATTATGCTGAATTTATTACATTATCACAGCCATTTTGGCTGTGATAATGTAATAAATGCAGTATAGTAAATATGCATACTTTTAATCATCAAATATGTGCAGTCGTTAGTTCTATATGAAATAATGCATTTCGTGAAAAATAAATGATTACTCCCTCAAAGTACACTTTGCTAGAAAAGTATACTTTGCAATGTTGGTGAAATCGGCTACAGGGCCCACACTGACTTTTATTTACTTAAACTAAGCCGGTTTATGAGCATGCTGCTGTCATAATGGGCATATTCTACATTCGCACACGTCCCAATGACCCACCCTCTCATCAGCAGAACCGTGCAAGGAAACATAAATTATAAGACATTTACCGTCAAAGAGTTCAAATGCACCAAGTATGTGGCCTTGACCCTGGACTCAGCGGGGGCGGGACGATCGTTGATTTGTCACAGGGTGGTAGAGAACTAGTAAAGCAATGCGTGTGTGAAATATAAAGTAGATCCGTGTAAGACATTTACCCGAGCGTTAAAGTTTCGGGACGTACGTATGGACGGATGTACGGACGGACGTACGAACGGTACGTACGAACGCCGGTAACACTAGGGCCCCCGCACCATTCGGTGGCGGTGGCATAACAATATTGTAAATTATGGATGCGGTTCACTGCTAAATAATTCCAGCACAAAAATATTTACACAATTCCCTAACATTTGATTGACCCGTAGCAAGTCTCTGTCCAAAATTTATATCCCAGTAAACTCTCACGCCAAACTACTTTCCGTAACCGTGAGGCGCAGTTAAAATAATTCTTAAGAAAACGGAAAATAAACACATTTTCTTAATGAATTTATTTGAAATGCTTGAATTATAAGGAATGAATGGCCTTTTTGTGGAATTTATCGGGGATATAAACTTAGAAAAGTCGCGGGAATACTGGACGAGGCCTTCCGGCCTTCGTCCAGTATTCCCGCGACTTTTCCAAGTTTATACCCCGATAAATTCCACAAAAAGGCCATTCATTCCTATAATAATGGGTAAATGTACAATGTAGCACACATTTTGCTATTCTCTGCTCGTTCCACTTTTTTCGAGCGCTAGCGAATAATTATACAACCAATATCCAACTTTGAGGTTTGACCGATTTCATGCAAATGAGCATATGTCGGACGCAGGACATATTTTGCGGGTTTAACTTTTTAAAAGCACGAGTCTTACGCCATAAAATAGTTCCGATAGCCTTTTCAGTGTGATAAATGTTTCGTTTGCTTTTTGTGTGGGAAATTTATGTTATTGCAAATGAGAATACCAAATGGCGCGAAATCGCCCAGGGGTTATGCAGAAGTAGTCCTGTATAAAAAAAAAATAGTACAGGAGTTTTGAGGTCACATACCTAGTTGTCTTGCAAATCGTGATCTATAACTACCCAGTTTCACTTGAGGAACATTTTGGGGTGCTTTTAACATCAGTGTTCAGCAGTGAGTTTCCGTGTCCAAAAAATGTAAACAATATTGGGGATACGACGAGGTTTGATTTTTCTTTCTTAGGAGTAAGTGAACATATTGTTTAATTCATGCAGAACCCATACAGACTGGCTGCAGGTCATGTACAAGTAGGTCCCACAACATCCATAAGAATAGTGAAAGTAGGAGAGACTGGCCTTATTGGATGGGATTCGGTTAAATTATATAGTAAAACTATTTGATGTGGTCTAACCTACTCGATTATTCGCGATTCGTAACTTCGTAGCTCCATGGTTCGGTACACGAATACAATCTTCGGTTTCGCTTTCCATTCTCATAGTTAGAGTTACTTCCCATGGTCGGGTGTCATTACTGAAACTCAGATTTTCTGACTTCCGGTTCACATCTGGTTTGAGGGTGAGCGGTTTTCCACCGATTGTTCGTTTATTTGAATACTGTTAGGCAGTACACGACATCCTGTCGTTTGTCTATAGAGGACATATTGTTAGCGATCGACAAGCCGCATCAGATATTCGGCACTGTCATAATCTGAGCCAGTTTTCGTAAGGTTTCTGAAAATTTGTTCACCAACACATACTCAGGACGTTCAGTCCTTGATTCGTATGCTTGTTGTGCGACCTATGTTCCCATAACCTGCACCCATCCTGCTCTGGATATTCACTAATTATAACATAGGTGTAATTATTGTTAAGAAAGATACATTCAATCTCCTATGACCACCCAGCTGGTGGTGGCGCAAAAAGTCAGCGGCTGGAATTGAAACCCCTTCACATAATGAACATGTACCAACTTACAAAATAATCCCAAACTATATGCTTGAAAAGTATGTAAATGCTACATTAACATACATGTGAAGTAGATTAGCACACCAATTGACCGGTTTATGCAAGCAAAGCGTGTCTATGGCATAACACATCTGGATTGTGTTTGTTAATGTACTACTTTTAACTTTTGTACTATGCAGCGCGCATGAATATTTGACGAGTTCGTGTGATTAAACCTTCACACTGTGTTGCTCGTGTGTCTGGTTAAGACTACAATTTATTTATATTCATGTTATTCGGTTAGAAAGATTGAAATATAGATAGGAAAATAAAGATAATATGATTGGTAAATATTTATTTTACAGACTTGCAAGGAAACGGTCTGATGGGACTTGGACGTCTCCTATATTTTATGAATCGGTCAGTGCTTCTGTTGCTTTTGTTTATGTTAGTCTTCGTTATAAAACAATTTCTTTATTGTAATACAGTGGAACCTCTCTAAACCGGACACCATGGGATGTCCCCAGGGTGTCCGGTTTAGAGAGATTCCACTGTAAATCCGACATATCAACATACCAATGCATGTATATGTGCTTTGCGAACTTGAACGGGCATGATCATCGGCGATAGGTGACAATGACACGTTAAGGATACAGTGTCCGGTTTTAGAGAGGTTCTATTGTGCGACTAGTGTACCTGGGGGCCGTTTTACTAAACTTCGTACGACTAAAATGTTCGTAAGTGCAAAATTATGATAGTCTGTAAATTTCACATTAACAATGTTTTATTGCATATGAAGCATATGCTCAATAAATGTAAATCCATCAATTGAAATTTCCAAACGATCCTAAAGTTGCCCTTACGAACATTTTAGTCGTACGAATTTAGTGAAACGGCCCCCAGTATGGCATGGCTATTCTGGACATCCGATCATACCGATCATAATATGCGAAACGCTATTAAAACATGGTTTATTGGGTTTGCGGCCATTGTCGGACCAGATCAGCCCGCGCATCCGCATTCCTGATAGTGTGTATTGTGCCTGTGACTGGAGAAACGGGGCTTATGGGTTTGGCTATCAGTGTAGATCCAGATCAGCCTGTGCATCCGCACAGTCTGATCAGGATCCGCACTGTTCGCCATTCCATCAATGAAACGCTTGTCCTGCTTCTGCCATTTACTCTGACGTCATTCAACATGTATATACAGTTCCGCAACTTGCAAGGCCGCGTGTTACACTATCGCCTGCCTTAATCTTGTCTATATTTACAAATGTCCTCATTCCAAAGTACCTGTGCTGAAGGTCAAGCAGCTTGATTGGCTGAGCCTGAGCTGTGTAACAGCTCAGGCTCAGCCAATCAAGCTGCTTGATTGCGAATAGATGTTCACAAACGTGTATAATCCGGGCAAGATTAACGCCGGCGGTTGTGTATCGCCCAGACTAAGGAAATCGGCGTGGTGAGACGCATTACCATGATTACTGTGTATTGAATACAGCCATTCAGATAAATTTTCATTTGCGGCTGACTCAATAGGAGATAACAAACAAATTGAAAAAAATACGGCCGTCCCGCGGACACGGGAAATGGACTTGATGTGATGTGGTGTCAGACTGGCGGCACCCATCTCAGTGGTGGGCGGGTGGTATGTGGGGTGAGTGCGGTGCGGCACCCAGGGCGGGTGGAGGGGTGGTGTGGAGGTACGTGTACATGCACTTTTTTGTGTAACTTGTTACATGTTCCAAATATCAATGACCAGTAGATGAGTGGCTCACATATTTTGTGTCACATGCCCGTGAATTTGCACATATTCTCGTGTAATTTTTATTCAGAATGCCAATGTACTGTTTTACTGTTTATGTTTAGAATATCTTGTGATATGTGCATTGATGAGACTTTAATAAACACACATCTATATGCGTGAACACTGGTAGTCTCTTATAAGCATGTTTTGTTTGTTTTGTTAACTGTTATTGCAGTCAAATAGTGAGGATTTATTGTTACTGCTATTTCTTTGTTAACTGTTAATGAAATAAAATATTTAGAGCTCCATGTATGTTATATGTCGAAAACATTCTGTTTTCAAGGATTCTCTTGTAATACCGTGACGCGTCTTTTTTTTAGAAAAGAAATGACGTCGAAAGTCGACAAAAAAGTCAGACCTCATGCGGAATTTAATTCACAAAAAAAGTCAGAGCTCATGCTGAATTCAATTGACAAAAAGTCAGAGCTCATGCGGCATTAAATTGACTAAAAGTCAGAGCGCATGCGGTATTAAATTGACAAAAAGTCAGAGCTCATGCGGCATTAAATTGACTAAAAGTCAGAGCTCATGCGGCATTAAATTGACTAAAAGTCAGAGGTCATGCGGCATTAAATTGACTAAAAGTCAGAGCGCATGCGGCATTAAATTAACTAAAAGTCAGAGCTCATGCGGCATTGAATTGACTAAAAGTCAGAGCGCATGCGGCATTAAATTGACTAAAAGTCAGAGCTCATGCGGCATTAAATTGACTAAAAGTCAGAGCTCATGCGGCATTAAATTGACTAAAAGTCAGAGTGCATGCGGCATTAAATTGACTAAAAGTCAGAGCTCATGCGGCATTAAATTGACTAAAAGTCAGAGCTCATGCGGCATTAAATTGACTAAATGTCAGAGCTCATGCGGCATTAAATTGACAAAAAGTCAGAGCGCATGCGACATTAAATAGACAAAAAGTCAGAGCTCATGTGGCATTAAATTGACTAAAAGTCAGAGCGCATGCGGCATTAAATTGACTAAAGATCAGAGCGCATGCGGAATTAAATTGACTAAAAGTCAGAGCTCATGCGGCATTAAATTGACAAAAAGTCTTACTAAACGTCGTACAAACAAGAGGTTCGTAGTTGTGCAAAACGACAACTGACAAGAAACTTCGCAGCCAATTTTGAGAACTATCTGGTGAATGTGTTCATGTTAAATGGCCCTGTATGTGTTGGTAGTATATATTTACACTTTCATTAAGTTTATAATGGAAACGCCCAATCAACGTATTGTGTTTATTATATGAATTAATGGCCTTTTTGTGGAATTTAGCGGGGTATAAACTTGGAAAAGTCGCGGGAATACTGGACGAAGCGATAAAAAATTACAATTTTCGAAGAAAAAAAAAGGTAATTTTTTAAGGCCTCGTCCAGTATTCCCGCGACTTTTCCCAGTTTATATCCCCGATAAATTCCACAAAAAGGCCATTCATTCCTTATAATTCCAGCATTTGAAATAAATTCATCAAGAAAATGTGTTTATTTTCCGTTTTCTTAAGAATTATTTTAACTGCGCCTCACGGTTACGGAAAGTAGTCCGGCGTGGGAGTTTACTGGGATATAAATTTTGTACAGAGACTTGCTACGAGCCAATCAAATGTTAGGGAATCGTGTAAATATTTTTGTGCTGGAATTATATCACAGTACATTACATTAGCCCCACGTGACGTTGATTCGTGAAAGTTTGTTTGACGTCAGTTTAAAATACACGACGATCATTTTCTGTACCAATAACGTCACGCTATTGGCTGGCAACGTCGCTATTCTATGTATTGCGACAAAATAATAAGGTTCTTAATTTTAACGCCGTATTTGGTTATGTACATTTTTGAAACTCTCTGAAAATGCAATGTAAATATAAGTAATACAACCATGGGTGCGTTGCGTTTACTGTAGTACGTAAACAGTTGGTCTGTTTAATGTTTGCGAGTCCACCTTCGGACTTCACTCACTTCAAACAGACCAATATTTTCATACTATAGTAAACGCAACAGTCCTTGGTTTTATTCCTTAAATACATGTATATGCGACACATTGATGTGTCAAGTAAAATTATAAAGACCTTTGTCCGGACATTTTTATCGTGCGAAGTTTAGTGAAACGGCCCACTGATGTTTTCGTTAGGCCCATCACATACATTCCACAATGTTAATGGCGAAAAGTACAGGCCCTGATCAGGGGCCCGTTTCACTAAACTTCGTACGACTAAATTGTTCGTAAGTGCAAATTTATGATCGTCTGGAAATTTCAATTGATGGATTTACATTTGTTGAGCATAGGCTATGCTATGCCTATGCTCAATAAATGTAAATCCATCAATTTTTTTACAAGAAAACATTGTTAATGTGAAATTTACATCATAATTTAGTACTTACGAACATTTTAGTCGTACGAAGTTTAGTGAAACGGGCCCCAGGCTCTTATCAACGGTTACACTGGTTGCAAACTCAATAAGCCCATTTCCTCGTGGCGAGTTATATGTATAGTGAAACCTCTCTAAACCGGACACCCTGGGAGGTCCACAGTCCTGTGAGGTCCCCAGGGTCTCCGGCTTAGAGATGTGTCACTGTAAATCAGGTATTATCATCTGACATAAATGATCTAGAAACCCTCCAAAATAAGATAAAAATTAATGTTAACTAATATATTACAGTGAAACCGCTCTAAACTGGACACCCTGGGAGGTCCCCAGAGTGTCCGGCTGAGAGATGTTCACTGTAAATCAGGCATTTGATCATACTGAGCCATAGTTTTGTGCTATGCGATCACGAACAGACATTATCACATGAGATAAATGACCAAGAAACTCATCAAAAATAAGATCACATGTGTTTTCTTGGTGTCCGGTTTAGATAGTTTCCACTGTACATATCTGCCTCAGGTGACACAAACAGATAAGCTGATGTAAATAATGATAGGTTATTTGTTTTGTATGTGGATATATACACGAGTTCCGCAGCTTGCGATATTGCGCGACTTTAGGAGCTTAATATAGCTGCGCGGCGGAACGAGTGGCACTGTGATATATCCACGTACATCATTCGCAATTTATATGCGCTTAAAAAATATACAAAATGTAAATAAAATAAACAAATTAGTGGCGATTTAGAACTATTTTGCGATGTGAAGCGTAGTTCCTGCACTGACCAATATGAACTCACGAGACGTCAATATGGAACCGATATTGACGTCTTGCGTTGTATTGTGTTTCAATGGGAAACGAAAGTACGTATATAATACGTATTTTTATTAGAATCATATATGGAAGTATTCAATTATTGTGTCAAACAGTACAAAGAAAATGATGCACATACTGATCTGAGGATACGATACTGATACGGTGAAACCTCTCTAAACCGAACACAAGCAAACATCTCTGATCTTACATTTGATGAGTTCCTTGGTCATTTCTCTCTGGAGACAATGTATGTTCATGATCGCACAGCACACGGCTATATCGCAGAATGATCAAATGCATGATCTACAGTGAAAACCTCTCTAAACCGGACAGCATGGGGATCTCCCAGGACGTCCGGTTTAGAGAGGTTTACCTGTAGCAAACAATTGATAGTGGTCACGTGACTTCTAGTTCTCAGTTCGTAAAATTTGCGTAATTTTGAATTAAGTTATCGTAAAACACCGCTGTGCTCTTTTCCAGCCTGCGAGCCGATATTCCCACATTTTAATGCGATTGTTGAATATTCAATTAAATCATTTTTTTTAATTTATTTGATTTAGTTTTTACATTCACGTCAATGACGAAATTTGCAAATTGTAGCACAGCTGAGGGTTACCATGTGTATTGCATTAACCCTTTGAACCGAAAGCCCGCTATATCGGCTTATGCAAACAGTGCAGATACAGATGAGCCGGCTCGTAACGAGCCGTCTCATCATGATCTGCACTGTTTGAAAGTAATTTTCATATTTTTGAGAACAACAAATACCCCCTTTTCATAAATGGACGAATCTGAAAATCATTTTGTGACCATTGGATTGGTCGGAACATTAGCATATCACAGTCCATTCCAGTTCCTTATGGTTGAAAGGGTTAAGAGCTCTGTGTCTCAGATGTCAAATATTTAATATATATAATCAACCAATGTCACCATTTTATTTGATCAAATTCAAAAACCTGTGTGTTTAGTATTTACATGAGCATAACGAACACGTTTTTGAATGTGATCAAATACAATTATGTGATTGGTTAATATAGGTCATTGGTTAATATAGGTTAATATAGGTCATACACACATACATGTACTGACTCTCTGCGGATTGTCTGGGAGACAGTGCCATAAGTACTTGTGTCTCAGATGTCAGTTGCAACAATTCGTTCCCTCAATTTAACAAGTCGTTCCCTCGAAATAACAATTCGTTCCCACGAAATTACAATTCGTTCCCACGGGAACGAATTGTTAATTAGTGTGAACTAATTGTTATATCGTGGGAACGAATTGTTAACTCGTGGGAACGAATTGTTAAATTGAGGGAAAGAATTGTCATTTCGTGGGAATGAAATTGTTATTTCGTTGGAACGAATTAGTAAAAAAAAATCCATGTCCCCTGCAGGACTCCTACTCCGTAGGAGTATGCATGAGTGATGATTTAATATGATATTTATTAAACTCGTTTACTGATTACATAGGAAACTCGGTATTGCCGAGTTTCTTATGTAATCGGTCAACGAGTTTAATAAACATCATATTAAACCAACACAAATGCTAGATTGTATGTATTGCATAAGCTAAGAAGCATTAATTAAAGCTGTCATATTTATTACACTAGTGTATTATGATGTTATTACACAGTGTTATTACACTGTGAACGTCCATTCCATGCAATAAATATGTTTATTGAGCAGTGTTTAGGATTTTATTTTATGCTTTGAAAGATTTCTTTCTAATCTACTTGAAGTTGTGCAACTGTTGTGTAGCATAAAAACTGGATCAGTTTGTTAAAATGGGTCGCTTAAAATAATTGACCATTTACGAGCATACGGCACGCATTAAACACCGAGAATATCGGTGACTCAGGATCTGAAATTAAGGTTTCACCCATACTCCAAAATTACTCATTTTAATTTCAGACAGTTTTGTGTGATTATTCCAAACTATGCCCGTCGTTGCACTCTTTTTTGGGTGAATTTACACATTCATTCTAAAATCTGAACAGTTTACACAACTGTGTAAGGCATCCTGTATCGGCTTTGTCGTACTACTTTTTGGACTATTCCATTAATGAGAAACTGTGGATTTCTTTGTATAATTGAGCAATACAGACAAATGCTGCAGATCCTGATCAGCAGAGACGGGCATTAAGGCATTGATGATCTAAAAACTCGATATTTCGCGTCTACGCCGCGAGAGACGGAAATTTACCATGTCCGACATACAGACCATAAAACGAAAATTTGGACAAACACTGTAGAACCAGATGAGCCGCCTCCACAGGAGCCGTCTCATCTGGTTCTGCAGTGTTTGTCAGTATTGTTCAATTCTAAAAAATAAATACACATTTTCTCGTTAATGGAATAGTCTAACAATCAGCATGGGAACGTCCATGTTGGATATAGCGCAGATACACATTTGAATTGTTTTGTTATAAATACACTACCGGCTGAGTATAGATCTTGTCATTATTATAGGAATGAATGGCCTTTTTGTGGAATTTATCGGGGTATAAACTTGGAAAAGTCGCGGGAATACTGGACGAAGGCCGGAAGGCCTCGTCCAGTATTCCCGCGACTTTTCCAAGTTTATATCCCCGATAAATTCCACAAAAAGGCCATTCATTCCTTATAATTCCAGCCTTTGAAATAAATTCATCAAGAAAATGTGTGTATCTTCCGTTTTCTTAAGAATTATTTTAACTGCGCCTCACGGTTACAGAAAGTAGTTCGGCGTGCGAGTTTACTGGGATATAAATTTTGGACATAGACTTGCTACGGGCCAATCAAATGTTAGGGAATTGTGTAAATATTTGTGTGCTGGAATTATTTGTCAATATATTTATTTCAAAATACTTGAAAACTGCTCGAAATCAAGCAACTTAGTTGGATGAGCCTGAGCTGTGCTGCATGATTGCGAGTTGTGATCGCCAATAGATGCTCAGAAACGTTGATAATTATTGCAAGATTAACGCAGGCAGTTGTGTATTCTCTGTTTATGTCGTGACAACGAGTCAACGTGGCAGCGACAAATCTATATGTTCATGCGTATAGAAACCGATTCCTTTGACAATTCGTCATGAAAAACAATATTTGATTTATTCATTTCAAATTCGGATTAACGTAGGATACGGATTATGTTTAAATTATGACACAGACTATGGGCCGTATGGCATGCGCACATTATATGGCGTGGTAATTGTGTGCGTATTGATCTTACAAAAAATCTGTCTTTATTGAATTAGGAGTTATTAATTAAAACTCTCTAATTACTATTAATGATTTTTGTCGACCGGAAACCGCAGCTACTGAGTTTCGCGCTGTTTCGCGGTGAGTGTAATTTGAATTACGTTACAAAATGTGGCTGTGACTGGAGAAATGGGGCTTATGTGGTTTGTGGCAAGGTAGCTTTTGGTGAAATGGTACACTCGGGTAGCCTGATAACGGTATACTTAATTCGTTGTTAGAAGCTTGCCGGGGGTTTCTTTGTTGGAATGGAATGTTGAACAGTGCATATCATGTTCAGACTGTGCGAATGTGTGCGAATGCACAGTCTGATCTGGATCTACACTGTTCATAAAACATATAAGCCCCATGTCTACTTTAGATTCGGCTTATATTTAAGGGTGGGAATTGACCTTCCATACCCGGTTTTCTACATTCACAGTCACACATATATAAATACATCCAGTTTCCTGAGAAACGAAGGCAAATATGGTCCGTGTATTACGGCTCAAATCATACGTGAGCCGCCAGTTAAATAAAGGCACCTTATTGCATTTGCGATCAGCGTAGCCCCAGATCAGCCTGCGCATCCGCGCAGTCTGATCAGGGCCTACGCTGTTCGCCATTCAATGAACAGGGCATGCGTACTGCCGTCAACAAAATAATTATGTTCTGATGCAATTGTGGATGTGTGCAGAAGTAGTACAGAGATTTGATGTAAGGTACTTTATCACAGCCGGTCGTACCACTTGGGGACGTATCCATGATACGCAAACACATTATTCTAAGGAATGTTGCACCGTTGCTATTTACTTTACATTTGTCTAAATTCTAAATAAATGCAGTGAGTGTTATTTCCCAACAGGACACGTCCATCTATTTGACGGTATTTAAAGGGTCATAATGTAGTATTGGCAGTCAGATAATATAATTTAGATGTGAAACAAATACCGATTGTTTTACTATATTTATGTTTAACAGATTCACTTCCCGCATGTACTATTGCTAAAAGTAAATTCCATCTTGATGCAATATAATTATATATTTGTTTGTATTTCCATATTTATTTACATGTATTTACAGTATCATGCAATGTAAACACCAACCCATATTACAGTTGTGAAACACTAAACACAATGCACTGTCATTCTGGATAAGAATTATAAGAGACTATAATCTACTTATCAGCATGAGTCTGTAACATCCACTTAGCTAAATACCTATATACAGTCAAACCTGTGAATAAAGGTCAGCCATGGGAAGTACAAAATCTGGCCTTTGTTCACAGGTGGTCTTTATTCACAGGGTCATTTATATAGTAATTGTGCCATTGGGACAACAAAAGTGTGGCGTTTACAGCCAGGTGATTGCTATACGGAGGTGGTCTTTAGCACAGGTTCGACTGTATATGATATTGGAAAATACTACATTCTATCCCATGCTCGGCATATAGTAACAGTTCAAATTTTGGCGGGAAACTTTGGCGGGCAGTCTATAGATGAAATCGCGCCTCCACATGCCGCAATTTGATGGTTTCTCCAGATGTACGATTTAGTCTCATCCCATTGGAATAGGATCATCTATTAATGTGTGGCTATTTCTATTTAAAAGTATTTAATTGTTGTATCTTTTCATACACGTACATTTTCTGACTAGACAGTTTTAAACAATTCCAAACCAGACGGTTCAAATCATTGATCGCAACATGTTATCGTATGTCGTAAGTTCTTTTCTTGACTTTTCAAGATCACAGCCAAGCAAACTGCTTGATTGCGAGTTGATGTTGACAATAGATGTTCGGAAGGGTTTGCATCTTGGCAAGATAAAGGCATACGACTAACTCATAAGATTAACTCGATGGTGTAGTACTAAAAGCCAATTATACCAATACCAGGCTACTGTGTTTAAAACGTTACCTGATAAATAGAATACCATGCGTAGTCTAGTGTGTAAAGGATATCATGTTTATCAGGCTCGGCTCAGAAACGGTAGGAATTCCTCGGCGAGCCTCGGAATTCGTACGCGCTTCCTAGCTCTGCCTGATAAACATGATATCAAAGGACACCATCCTGATATTTTCTTTATACGACGAAATGAACAAGCATACAGTGGAACCTCTCTAACCCGACAAGACGAAACATTTGTGACAATAATGTGATGGGTTTTTTGGTCATTTATCTCAGGTGATAATGCCTGTTTGTGCTCGCATAGCACACAACAACTATGGCTCGGAATAAACAAATGTCTGATTTACAGTGAAACCTCGCTAAACCGGACTCCCTGGGAGGTCCCAGGGTGTCCGGTTTAGCGATGTTTCACTGTATAATGCGATGTGATAAGGTAGGTGATTTCAGAGTCGGTCCAATTTCACGATCAGTTGGCGAGATCAGAATTGCGGTAGTTTCCAAACGGAACGGTTTTGGTCTTTTAAATGTGTTCTTCCCCAAAGAATTGCGACAACTGTTTTACATCATGATTTAAATCTTATTTTTGGTACATTATTTAAATTAGTTTCTGTTTCATATCGCGTTGGGACAATATGTAGATCTAATGAGAAATTCTACGCAAATATGTCTCCAGACAGATATGAGTGTCTGATGAATAAATAAAACAAAATAGCCAGTAGTTCAGGCGTAGAATTGCACTGTACACAACCGCCCGCGTTAATCTTGCCATAATATCAACGTTTTTTAACTCTTATTGGCAATGCAAACTCGCAATCAAGCAATTTGATTGTCTGAGCCTGAGCTGTAGCACAGCTCAGGCTCAGATAATCAAGCTGCTTGATTTCAAGTGCAATATTCAAGTATTTTGAAATGAGGACATTGACAAATATTGGCGAGAATAGCGCAGACGGTAGTGTAACATGTCATAAGATGCATTTTTTCCAGAAAACGAAGTCGAAGGTTGAAAGAATTGAATTCCGCATGAGCTCTGAATTTTGTTTCCACTTTCGACGCCATTTGCGGAAAATATGGCGGATTTTCGACATCGGCGAAAATTGGAGATGCGGTAAGGGAGGTAATACCAGGCTCATATGAGACAATCCATGTGCGACAATTCTTGGAAAATATTTAGAACATTTACAATATATTCGGCCGTAAAAGACGTCGAAATTTGACGAAATGTTCAGAGGAAATGCGGATTATATTCCACATTTGCTGTGAAGATTTAGTCGACTTTCGAGATCATTCGCAGAAAATATCACACCTCATTGTTACAAAAAAAAGAAGAAATCATCACAGTTTCTGCAAAGCAATTTCAAGAAAAATCTCACATCAAATGGATTGTCTCAATTGTAAGATATGTTCGTAGATGTCACCGAATACTGAACACAATTACACTACTGCCAGTGTTATTCTTGCCAATATTTGTCACTTTTCATTATTTCAAAATACTGCAATATCGCATTTGAAATCAAGCAGCTGGATTGTCTCGGCCTGAGCTGTGACATTGCCAATACATAACCGTCATCGTTAGATTATCACCTTTTCGGAACATATACTTGCAATGACAACGAGCAATCAAGCAACTTGATTGTCTGAGCCTGAGCTGTAGCACAGCTCAGGCTCAGACAATCAAGCTGCTTGATTTCAAGTGCAATATTCAAGTATTTTGAAATGAGGAAATTGACAAATATTGGCGGGAATAGCAGAGGTGGTAGTGTAGAATTTATTTGCTCGTGAAATTCAGTATATCCGTGTACTGTACGTCAACGTAGTTTATATGTGTGGCATGGGGCTTGTGGAACTTTGACATTCTTGCGTGTAATTTGTGATAGTATAACTCCTGAAATAGTTCCTGAAATGTGGCTGGATAAATGGGGGTTGTGTCATTTGTGCCCAGTGCAGTATGGGGCAATTGCCAGTATAGCTTATGTAGCCTATTTCACCAAAATTGCTAAGTACACTTTGAGGGAGAAATGTTCAATTTAAGGATAAATTTATACTTTTTTATTATATTGAATGTATTACATTATCACAGCCATTTTGGCTGTGATAATGCAATACATTCAGTATAATAATTCTGCATACTTTTAATCATCAAATATATGAAGTTGTTAGTTCTATATTAAATAATGCATTTCGGGAAAAATAAATGATAACACTTTGCTAGGTAAGTATGCTTTGCAATTTTGGTATGTTATTGGGATTGGAGAATTGGTTAAAGCCGACATTCCAATGGAAAATGTTCTCTTTATTAAGCACATTATTGATGAATTAAAAACAAATGCAATCGGCTTCCACTTTCCCAGATATCAACCAAAAACGGTAAATGCGCACGAAATACAATGTACATTATATAGCCTGGAGAAATATCATAACACATGTTACTCGGCATTAGACGTAGTAAACACATTTCCACGATGGCGAACGTTTCAAATTAAATGCAAATCGGAGTTAGATTCAATCAACTATCTGTTTAAAGGCGCTGGGTCCCAACTGGGTCCCAAGGAGCCCGTTTCACTAAACTTCGTACGACTAAAATGTTCGTAAGTGCACATTTAAGATCGTCTGGAAATTTGAGCATAGGCCGCATATGTAAATGGATATGTAATGTAAATGTAAATGTAAATCCAATAATTGTTTGCATGAAAACATTGTTAATGTGAAATCTACAGACTGTCATAATGTTGCACTTACGAACATTTTAGTCGTACGAAGTTTAGTGAAACGGCCTCCATGTCCCACATATGGCAATAAAATGGTAAAACATATTTCGTGAACAATAATATAATTATAGATTTGTGTTAAATCATATCGTTCCTTAGTATGAATCCCTAAACTTCGTACGACTAAAATGTTCGTAAGTGCAAAATTATTATAGTCTGTAAATTTCACATTAACACTGTTTTCTTGTAAACAATTAATGGATTTACATTTATTGAGCATAGGCTGCATATGCAGCCTATGCTCAATAAATCTAAATCCATCAATTGAAATTTCCAGACGATCCTAAATTTGAACTTACGAACATTTTAGTCGTAAGAAGTTTAGTGAAACGGGCTCCTGAATTATAACAACATGTAAGGCTGCGAATACTATTTGTGTACAGTCGTCAAATTAATACTGACTTTGTTTTATCTTAAATTGAGTCAACAAGTATATAGAATAGCATTAGCACGACACAACTCAAATGGGTTCTGATTTACAGATTCGGCAGCTTATATGACACATGTCGTGTATTATGGAATAGACACAAACTCCCTGGAATTACTTGGTTTGATTGATATACATGTACATGTAAGTCATTATCAGTACAAAAACGCACGAAATAAACACATAATAAATATCTGAGATCGAATCGTAGACACAGTGTCGTGCAATTCAGACAAATTTCGCAGTACTCTTGATTATCAAAGCGGCATGTAAGAGGAATTTGTCTGGCGTATTCATCACAGCTTTCTGCGCTGTCATAACTTTACATTGTCTGATCGTGTATATATGATTCCTGTATTGTGCGGAGTGATCGCCGAAACGTTGCAACAATTGGCTGGGATTGTCGGTTTTATACGGGCCTTACGGTGAGAAAACGGACCTTACGACGTATGCGACCAACGTAGTCCTTGATCAGCATCCGCGCGGTCTGATCAGGGCCTACGATGATCGCAATTCCAATGCGTATTCCATTGAGTAACAGTATTGGCCATCGCCCAAATGTATAAGCACACATGATGATCAGAATCTATCCTGGTCACAAACGGCATAAGGTACTTTTTAGCCGGTGTCACACATGCAGACATGATTCTGATAGACTGTTGGACGTTGTGTAATTCTATTCATGAATTCTGCCAGGGTAAATTTTTTATACTGCTGGTATAATTGAAGAAGTTTATTTGGCTTGCAATCTCTTTTTTTGCCTTTACTTCACACGTGCAGCCGTGTTTATTAATATTATGTTTTTTGTTGTGTTCCTTGTTTATTTCAGTTGTATTGCAGTCTCTGCGCTCGGCAGACATTGCCTTCAACTTGATGTAATAGTTACATTTCCAGAAACGAGCCTGTATAGTCGACTCTTTTTTTATTACGTATCCAAAAAGCAGATATACAATATTTTCGAATGCTGCCAGCGATATCTGCTTTTTGACGAAAGAGAAGTTAGAAGAATCCAGTTTATTTTGAGAGTTAAGTTACCCGCACAATACAATGTAGCTACAATAATTCGCCTCCGATATGTTATCTACGGCGACAATTTGACCCATTCAAAAAATGTAAGCAACCGAAGTGCATACCCAAACCTGTTGCATGTAGGTCAAAATTTAGCAAACTGTATACCTTTAAACAAATAATCTTTGATGTAGAACTTAGTCTAGTGAATTGCCAATAATAATAGAACACGGAAATCATGTTCCCATGTAAGCCATCTTTTTTCTTGTTGTTCAACATTCAACATGACGAAATGAAGCTTTCAAATTTACAAGATGTACATTTCTGCATGTGTATGTTCTTTATTTATAATGTAGTGATACAGCTTGGACAGTTTTACATCAATAACATATCAAACACGCCGGATACCCGATTGCAAAAATCTCTTCCATGTGTTACATTAAAGAGATTGCAGTTAAATTGCTACCCTCACGAGAGGTATGGAGCGGGGTAGAAATGTTGTTTCTAAATACAGTGTAGAGGGATTCCGCTGTATATTTGTTATTCGGTATTTCAGTTTCAAGTAAAATACACCAGTGCTGAGTCGAATGGAGCCATTTTTATTCTCCCAAGAAATTCTATAATAGCTTGTACCTATGACGTAGCCTTCAGCCCCAATGTGTATGATCACGTCGTACTAACAACAACAACAACAAGTACTGAAGCTTTCAGAAGCCTCCGATTCAAAGTACGTATTCCTTTATATTGTCCTTATTACGTAACAGATTTTAATGAAATATGGCGCACCAAACGCATCTTCTTAAGCTGCATTTGGTGGACTTTGGCCCAACTTCTGTTGTTTTTGCGAAGAATCGATTTCCGTGTCGGTAGACACGAAAATCGATTCTTCACAAAAACAACATAAGTATGTGCCGAACTCTCTGGACGACTAAATGCAGCCCATGAAGACGCGTTTGTTGCGCTAAATTTCATCAAAATCCGTTTCATATTAAGGAAAATATCAAATAATACTTACAAGATTTCAACACTTTCAGCCACTGTTGTTGTGGTTATAACCACGTGATCATGCACATTGAGTCCGTTATAACTTTTTGTCCTACAATTGTGTGATATTGTCATAACTGTAGCCGCTCCAAAGTTATTCAAGAAAACTTACAAATAACTCCGATACGGCTACATATACGTTTATGAGCACGGCGTCTTCGGTATGTAACTATATTTAATCTTCCGAGATTTCTGCATTTATTGCATCACAATTGACCCATTAATTGATGATATATTGAGGAATACGTAAGTCGAAGCGAGTCAAAATATCAAGGACGGTTGACATATATTACCCATGGTGAAAACGAACAACACGGAAACTGCATTAGGCGTGTTCAGTATCATTTCACTTATCGGCTTAAACGGTTAGAATGTGGGCTTCACCAGGCGTGCTTCAGAATACGTATCTAGGTATTAACACTACTATAGGGCCGCCAGTGGATACAAAGGGTCTTATAACGTTTGTGAGAAGAGTAGATACCGATCTCAGGGGCGGATCTGGAGGGGGGGTCCGGGATTGCATAGCCACGGACTTTACATAGATCTAAACTGCTTTGAACAGTGGCAGTATAAATTTAAATCCCGTAAAACATAGGAAAGTGCATTTCCGGACATCCTAGCATATCCGTGGAGCTCGAAAATAGGACCCCCCCCCCAGTTCCCCAAATACTGGATCCGCCCCTGGATCTCATTCCGATTGTGTCAGCATTCGAAAATGTCGTATATCTGCTTTTTTGACGAAAGAGAAATTAAAGAAATTCCGTCTATTTACCTGCAGAATGCACTTTAGATAAATCAATAAATCACTACAGATCTAGATGTGTGAATGGCGACTTACGTATGCATTGATCCGACTACGTTGATGAATATGCTTATCTGGGGTATGCTGGTTGCACATGACGTAAGGTCCCTTTTCTCCGCCGGTTGTTCATTTTGTATACGTACTTAATGTGATAAGAGGGTATCTTTTAGTTTTTGGCCAGAAAGGCTTCTGCTCAGTCGCTGCTTTATTTGGTCCAAATTTAAATAGAGCGACATCTTTCTGAATACAATTGGACGGACTAATGTTATGAACTGTTCTTGATTACAAAGCACAAAACTGTTTCACTGGTCACTGATACAATAAGCCGTTTTATGACTCCCATTGCTTGGCAAGTCGACTAGACTAAGTTAGATCACGGTTCGTCCGAATGTACGAGTGAGAATCCGCTCGCTAAAGCGAGCGGATTATCACTCGTACATGCGGACAAACGTGCTCTAACTTATTTTCCACATCCTCATGTAGATACCTTGCACACGAGCGGTGTTACAGAAACAACACCCGGAAATGTGTCAACGATGTGATAATGAAACTATGAAAATGGATCTTACGACGTCTGCAGCTAATATAAACCAAGATAATCAGTATGATCAGGGACTTCACTGTTCGCCATTCAATTGTCGTCTGCTGTTGCTTTTATTGACATCACTTTAGAATAATTTACAACATGCTTTGACAGCACTTCAGAATCATTTCCACTGAAAAATCACGATCATGTTAATGGTTCATGAGTGTGTCAATTATATCCACATCTATCAGATATGTGCATATTAAAATATTCCATCCATTACTATGTAAGCTATGTTTTTCCCGGGTGGAAAGTGTTCGAGCCATTTCCCACACTTAAATATAAGCCGAAACGAAATTATAAGTTACATGTATGGCATGATGGAGAGACTCTTACAATATTGTGGACGCAATTGACCTCGGGCGGACGTACGTACGGACTGACGGAACCTCAAGAGCACATCAGTATGCCCCACTTGCTATCTTATAGCATACATATACAATGTACATGTAACTATAGCATATGTTCTTAAAACACAGATACCCTGCCTACCTCTTTACTAGCAGAAACCGACGTATGTGGTAAAATGTTTCGAGTCTGAAAGCGTAAATTCGTGACCTGAGGTCCAAAAACGTGACAGCATTGAAGTGCACGTTGTGCATATTCGGCACGTATACGCGTGTGCAGGAAACATTGCAACTCATAATTAACTCTGTCTATGAACATGCATAAATTAGCATCATTGACAATTATGGAATTTACTCAGATGGATATAGGCCGTATTATGTCGTTGGAAGTAGAATAACAGTTAATGCATAATATATGTGGCCGTGACTGGAGACATGTGGCTTATGGGATTTGTGACCAGTGTAGTTCCTGATCAAATAGCATTCATGTAGCCTGATAACGATATTGCTTGTTAGAAACATTACGTGTGTTCCATTGATGAAATAACGAACAGTGCAGATCCTAATCAGACTGTGCGGATGCACAGTCTGATCTGGATCTGCACTGGTCGCAAAACCCATAAGCCACATTCTGCAGTCAGAGCCACATATGACAGACAGTGTCGTAAATGGCATGTATCAAATAATGACCTCGTCATACTTGATATCATACAACAACAGTCTCAGAATATATAATGGAGCAGTGGAACTCTCTAAACTCACCGGACACCCTGGCGATCTTCCAGGGTGTTAAATTTAGAGGGAGTCTACTCTAATGCGTGTATATGGACATCCAATGGGTGATCGTAGCTAGTTATTTCCCTTTGCAAATGTATTTATAGAGCTCCGGTCCTCTGGTTTATTTTAGCGTTTAAATTACTGAGTAACTTGCCAATGTAAAGACTGAAAACAGGGTAGACCCATATATGTGCAGTCTGATCTGGGTCTACACTCATTGCAATACAATTAATCAGAGTGAAAATAATATTCTGGCAAATAATGTAGTTCCGGATCAGATTGCTCAGATATGTACGATGATCTGGATATCAACACGAGTCGAAAACACTATAATGGCTTCTTTACACATCAAATCATGCGATATTCAGTTTTATTACAAGCAATTGGGCCATAAAATATACAAGTTGGACCTGATTTCTATAAATAAATTCGAAGGGAAATAACTAGGCTACGATCCCCCAGTAGAGTAAGACACGCTCAACGTATAGTCATAGAGATCACTAGGGTGCCATGTTTAGAGATATTCTACTGTAATTCAGCTATATGTATTTGTATTTGTGATTTGTGGTTCTGACTGGGGACATTGGTCTTATGGGGTTTGCTACCAGTGTAGATCCCGATCGGCCTGTGGCTCCTGCACAGTCTAATCAGGATATGCAATGCTCGCCATTTCATCATTTCATCAATGAAGCACCTATCATTCTTCTAACACGCGATATAGATCGTTATCAGGCTACAGGGGCCCATTTCACTAAACGTCGTACGACTAAAATGTTCGTAAGTGCAAAATCATGATAGTCGGTAAATTTCACATTAACACTGTTTTCTTGTAAACAATTGTTGGCTTTACATTTATTGAGCATAGGCTGCATATGCAGCCTATGCTCAATAAATGTAAATCGATCATGTGTTATTTGATCAGACTCTGCACAGGTCGCACCTCTCGAGTCACAGCCAGATTTGCAATCACGAACAGACGTGAACATTATAGGTAAATTACAGGGAAACACGCTCAAATTAAAAACTGATTTCCCTATGGTGTCTAGAATCAAGATTGCTACCCCACTCCATACCACATGAGAGGGTAACAATTTAACCCCATCTCTTTAATGTAACACATGGAAGAGTGATTTTTGCTATCGGTTATCCGGCGTGTTTGATGTGTTAGTGATATAAAACTGTCCAAGCTGTATCACTACAGTATTAATAAAGAACATACACACGCAGAAATTGGTTATTTTACCGTGTCAATGTGTTTATCTGACATTTACACGTATATCTTGTACATTTGAAAGCTTCACTTCGTTATGTTGAATGTTGAACAACAACAAGAGAAAACTAGTTCTACATCAAAGATTATTTGTTTAAAGTTATACAATATACAGCTTACTAAAGTTTGACATACATGCAACAGGTTTGGGTATGCACTTCGGTTGCTCAGATTTGTTTAATGGGTCAACTTGTAGCCGTAGATAACATATCGGAGGCGAATTATTGTAGCTATATGGTGTCCGGTCCGAAAGTAGAGAGGTTACACCTTGTATGTATGTAACACATAGCGCGTATATAGAGGGATCTTACTTGAGTGGGTGATTTAAACCTGGACTAGGTCGTAATATAAGACTTTTTTGTTGTCCATTCATCACATATGCCATTTTCGAGTAAAATAAACATGTACTTACCATTACCGGGCGTGTTAATTGGCATTATTATACGTTTTATATCAAACGTGAAGTGTCACTCTTGATATCAGGGGCGATAACCGTGTCTCCTTAAAAGGTTAACGGAAACAACTAATTTATTCTCTCTATTTATTTGTTGATCTGCAATGACCATACATTAGAATATGTCGATAAAAATATGTATTAATGTGCTGCATTTAATTGATATAAATAATCTAAATAGGTCCTATCTCATTCGCATATCAACATAGCATCATACAAACGCTCGCCTCTATCAGTAAGTTAAAGATGCAGAAATTATTATATCTGCATAGCAGGCACTCGTAATGTTTAAAACTGATGGAATAGTTACACAATTTATTGAATTGCTATAAAGAACAAGCTGTGCCTAATAGATGAGACACCAACTTTAACTAACCATGGTTGTTTGATCGAAAGCCGAAACAAATTTTTTTTCCAAAATATTTTGTGTGACCTCCGTTTTCATCTGCAATATGTAGAATCGTTCATTCTCAGTTTGCTATCGACACCAAATGTCAATTAACAAAATAATATTAACCCTTTCATCCCTAAGTAACTGGAATGGGGAAAACCCCATTCCAGTTACTTAGGGATGAAAGGGTTAATATTATTAATATGTTAATTTCGCAACCAATCCAATCGTCACTAAATTATTTTCAGACCAGTCCATTTATTTGTTCTCAAAATATGAAAATTACTTGCAAAAAAGTGAAGATTCTGGTGAGACGGTTCGTCACGAGCCGGCTCATCTGGATATACACTGTTTATCAATACCACGACGTAACAAATAAGTATTTAAATTTATAATTACTGTCTGTTTCACGAAACCTGCCCAAATTGTATGGCCATATAAACAATGCAAAAACAATATTTTTTTCGATAATATTAAATTATAGCAAAATTTAAGAATGAACCTACTTTTTATTTCGTGAAATTTGATCAAATATTGATTTTATTGCGAAAAAACAATTTCCCTATGTTAAATCCCCATAGACATCTTCACGGAGAGTGAAGATGTCTATGGGGATTTAACATGGGGAAATTTTTTAGAATTTAAGAAATACTGGACCGATTTTTAAAATTTAACTTATGTTTTCTTAGTTAGATCATATCCAAGCTATCTAGCTAGGTTTCGGAGTCAATTTCCAAAAATTTCCATAAATTTCGTTTTTTGACTCCTCCCACAACTCCGCTACCTTTTTCCCCCATGTTAAATTCCTATAGAGAAATCAATTTTTTGTAATAAAACCAATATTTGACCGAATTTCACGAAATAAAAAGAAGGCTCATTTTTAACTTTTCCTTTACTTTAATATTATCGAGAAAAATATTGTTTTTGAATTGTTTATATGGCCGTAAAATTTGGGCAGCTTTCGTGAAACAGACAGTATACAGGTGTGTAGTGTTGAAATGGTTAATGATACAACCGTCCGACCCTACCTAGTGTTTGTTGCACAAATTTCATATCACACGCTCATTTTGCCCATTTGTCAACTTGAAAACGAGTTTTTCGTGCGTGAGTAACCTGGGTTCACTAAACTTTCTACGACTAAAATGTTCGTAAGTGCAAATTTAGGATCGTCTGTAATTTTCAATTGATGGATTTACCTTTATTGAGCATATGTTGCATATGCAGCCTGTGCTCAATAAATGTAAATCCAATAATTGTTTACAAGAAAACATTGTTAATGTGAAATTTACACGGACTATCACAGTTTTGCAATTACGAATATTTTAGTCGTATAAAGTTTAGTGAAACGGCCCCCTGGAATATGTAAACTTCTAAGGCGATCTAGTATCAAAATGAATGCACTCGGATCTGCTGATAGCGCCCCAGCAGAGAAACGGACCTTACGGCATTTACGGACTAGTGTCGCCGCGGATCAGCAAGTTCACACTCACGACATTATACGCTTCGTTTCCCCACCCTCGATTTAATATAAGTTACTGTGATTATGTACAGTCAATATGGTGGCATATTGCCTGTCTAAATATATATTCACCCGAAGCGCAGCCGAAGGGGGATATATCTTCAGACGGGCAATATGACACCATTTTGGCTTTGTAGAATAACAATAACGTATTTGTCATACTGCAGATTCTTTATATTATTCCAGAATGCAATGGTATAAGTGTATTGTTACATGTTTAATGTCATACATGTAGAAATATAGAAACAAAATTGCTACCCAGCTCCATACCTCTCGCGAGGGTAGCAATATAACCCCAGCTCTTTAATGTAACGCATGGAAGAGTGATTTTTGCAATCGGTTATCCGGCGTGTTTGATATGTTAGCGATATAAATCTGTCCAAGCTGTATCAATAAAGTATTAATAAAGAACATGCACATGCATATATTGAAAATGATTTCCCTGTTCTATTATTTTTTATCAAAGATTATTTGTTTAAAGGTATAAAATATAGAGTTTACTAAATTTTAACCTACATGCAACAGGTTTGGGTATGCAATTCGGTTGCTCACATTTTTTGAATGGGTAAAAGTGTAGCCGTAGATAGCATACATGTATCTACGAATTATTGTAGCTGGTAGAAATATGGCGCCAAACGGCACGATGTTACAAATTTGTTTTCCCATTCACGGCACTAACCTACTATTCTCCATCTATTTTCCTTATTTCTGAACCAAAGTATATGTGTGACCACTCATTTGAACCGTCTCGGCGAGACGGTTCAAATGAGTGGTCACAACATATACTTCTGATGAGAAATAAAGAAATTATTGAGCCTTGCCGGATATTTTTTCCCATTCACGGCACTAACCTACTATTCTCTATATTACCAGACATCATCCCGACACAAACGAGTAGAAATGTGTGAATAACTTCTTAATTTCTGGACCGATTTTCAAAATCCAACATTTGTTTTCTTAGGTAGGTCATTATCAATACATATGGCTGTAATATCGCTGTATTTCACCGAGATTGATTTAAAAACTTAGTCATATTTTCCGTAAATGACGTCAAAAATATTAACTTCTGAGTTCATGCGGAATTCAATTGCGTATGAACTCTGAAGTTCATGCGGAATTCAATTCCGTACTAACTGTGAATTTTGTGTCAATGTTGGACATAATTTACATAAAATATTGCTGTTGTTTTTTAGCCATCATAATCAGCGAAAATCGGCGACGTAAAATGGAAATAATATCAGAGCCGTGCCAGACACGTCCACTGACAATTAACCCATTGCAGTATATGGATACAATACTTTTTTATTGAAAATATCTGATTATTTTTCACATAAAAATATATGTTGCTACCACCCATTTGAACCGTCTTGTCGAGACGGTTCAAATGGGTGGTAGCAACATATAGTGTCGAGACGGTTCAAATGATTGGTAACAACATACACTTTCGACCAGAAATAGAGAAAATAGCGAAATCCTATGGCCATACTACTGTACATATGCATATATCCGGCTTATAGTTGGTTAATAGACTTTAAGATTTGGAAATTCAGCCATGCTTCCGTCAATTGTGTGAAATATATATAACAAGTTCAGAGGACAAGTTAAATGTACTCCGACTGTTGTCTACTTTCAGCATAATAATTATTCGAAAATATCGTGTTTTGTTTTTCGAAAACTATTTCGACGAGCTACAGACGCGATTTGGCAGACTCTATGTAGGTAATACAAGTATGAATATTGACGACGTAAAATACATGCATTTTAGCATAATGAAATAGAAACAAAACAATATTATAACGGTGGAAAATCTGATTCGATTAGCAAAGTCACATGGATGGAATGTTACTTGTAATTTGGATTTTGTTGTAATTTATAAATATATAATTATTCTAATAGTTTATTATCACACCGTGTTTTGCGCATGCAAAGTCGTTTCCAGAGGTAATACAAAATAAAAGTGTACTTTACCGTTACGCTGGTACGCTGGCCTGTAATGTTTCTGTCTTTACTTAGTCTTTATTCCGGTTCTAGTTGTCTCGTCTTAAGCTTTTCCCTCTCCAATTGTCTGTTAACTTGTTTTTTCGTCTGTCTTCTCGTTACTTTGTTTTATATTGCTTTTTTTCTAGTTGCGTCGATTAAGTTTTCCAGTTAATTTACGTTAAGTGCGCTTTGTATCTGATTGACTTCTGGATTGAGGTGCTAAAACACTGATGTAATATTGAAGTTTCACGCTTATCACGCTTTCCAGTTTCCCATAGTTCGCTCAGTGCCGATACCTCCTGTCTGTTGAAGCGGTCACTTTGAAATGGGCGTCACTGTGTGACTCGCGATCGCTTTGGTGGCAATTTACGCGCGTTCTACGCATGCGCATTGGTCGCCAAGCGATGATGTAAAGTCCCTATGGAAACGGTTTTAATTCTCTTACTGCCGGCTTAGTAGTAGGAAATGGCGGGAGACTAAATAAACTGAACCATAGATCCACCAATATTGCCGTGTATGTAGGGGAATATGGATCTTGTCCTTCACGGACTGCACGAGACATCGAGACCGTTTCATCATCCAAGACACGGTGCCTTTGACCCTGCACTCCCCGAATATCGACTGTACCTTACTGATATTTCACTATTTCCTTAATACAAATGTGTTTATTTTTCAACTAATGATCTGTCCATATTTCTCAATTTATGATCAATATAAAATAGTGCTGCAAGTACCAAGAGCTAGCTGACATGTGGGTGGACGGTAAATACACGTACACACGTGCGATCATATATCAACATGTTCGTCTTGGTCTCTATGTTACAGATCCATGATGCCAGTACGGCATCTGCGGAACGAAGTCGTAATTGAAGATGGCCGGCAAAATATCAATCTCACATTCAACATCGTTATTGATAATATAAAGACATATATAGCGGAACCTCTCTAAGCCGGACACCATGAAAACACATGTGATCTTATTTTTGATGAGTTTCTTGGTAATTTATCTCAGGTGATGATGTCTCAGAATGATCAAATGACTGATATACAGTGAAACCTCTCTAAACCGGATAAATTAATACGAAATTTAAGTTAATTTTACCTGAGAAATAGTACAGTCTGATCAGGATCTGCACTGTTCGCCATGCAATCAATGAAACACCCGGCATGCTTCTAACAAGCGATATATATCGTTAGCAGGCTACATGAGTGTGTTACTTGATCAGGAGCTATACTGGCCACACATCCCATAAGCCCCAGCCACACCCACATATATGTATGGTTATCAAATTCCCGCCGAATGGTAGTTAACTGCTGCTGTCTAATACCGGGTGTATCTGTATGCCCCCGCCACCACCCCTCCCGTCACCCACCAACCCGGGCATGGAATACATTGGTACAGTGTAGTGGTATTGCCATTGCTACCGGTATTTCGTGTATAACATCGCATCTTTATATTACTAAACGCATAATCATATTAATTAATTTCGGTATACATTTAATAATTCACCCCTTATATTCCAGTTACTAATAGCTAATTCACGAACAAACGGATCCGTTGAAAACTGGTACATGTACCTGACTTTAGTGACACAGTCCAATCATGCGGATGGTTCGATATGCACCATATACTTGTGGGAGGATAAAGCCATCGATCGTATTCGTGTTTCTAATATCGAGTGGATAGGGTGTGGTTGACGAAACCGGTGATAAAGTCAAACGCTCTCCAAGTGTACCCTATGCAACCCGGTTCTAGAAATGGAACTATTTGTAGTAATTTCCAATGACCTCCGAAGAGAAGCACATTTAATGCATGACATATTCTAACAGTCTTTCTTTTCATGACATTTTCGACCACATGGTTTTTATCAAAATATTTAGAAACTGCATTGGCAGTTTCTAACTATTTTGATAAAGACCATGTGGTTGAAAATTTAATAAAAAGAGTGTCTATTAAAATAATATGTAGGTAATATGTGTGTCTTTAAAATCTGTTGGGTGTGCCCGTGACGTGTATCATGTGTTATCGGAGCGACTGAATCCGATTATCCGCCCGATGCAAGTAGTCGTATTTAAATTTCCCGGGATAATCTAATCAATATACCGTAGCACCCATCACTAATGCAACATAAGGTATCTCAGTGCTATTCCCTTCCATAGATACGTCGTAATAACATACTAAAAGTAGAAACAAATCGAAACATACTAAAGTTTATTGCATCTGTTGATTTCACACAACGTACAATAATCCTATTCAAGTAAATGAAAGTGGTTGACAATTTATACTTTCAGACATACAAACGCATTAACCCTTTGAACCCGAAAGCCCGCTATATCGGTTTATGCAAACAGTGCAGATCCAGATGAGCCGGCTCGTAACGAGCCGTCTCATCAGGATCTGCATTGTTTGTAAGTAATTTTTCATATTTTTGAGAACAATAAATACCCCATTTTTATAAATGGACAAGTCCGAAAATCATTTTACGATGATTGGATTGGTTGCAAAATTAACATATCGCAGCCCATTCAGTTACTTAGGGGTGAAAGTGTTAAGAGTAAGCGAAAACAAGTAAAACAATATACTTTTTTTAACAATTTGGTCAATTTTCGATACAATGTTGCTAATATTACCCCACCCACGTTTTATAATGGGAGTTTTAGATCCACACATTACATGACTCTGGAATGACATTTAAGGGTTTTAAAATGACTTAGTGTTTTTAAATGTATCCACTCATTAGCCTAAGGGAATTGCGACGAGGTATTCTGACATTTGTATAAATCCGAGACGGCCGCAAAATTTCCACATTTTCGAACTCAGTGTTCTAAAATGACATTTTACAGTGTTTTAAATTGCTCTAGTCTGGATTTTGAACATATCATCAGTGCAATCATTTGGGAACTTCTACCAGGTAGTTAGACATTTGCATAAATCAAAGATGGCCACCAAATGTCAAATTAGTTCAATTAATTTCCACATCTTTGCTAGTAATTGAGGGTTTTCGATGTTTTAAAATGTTCTACAACATTTTCTTTATGGAAATTAAATAAGTGTATAATTGTGTGACTATTCCACCAGTTTTAAAAATTACGAGTGCCGGCTATGAAGATATAATCATTTATTGTTTAAATTACTGATAGAGACACGCGGTGGTATCAGGATATTTTGGTATGCAAATGAGGCAGGACATTTTTTAATTACTTATATCAATTAAATACGTAGCCTGAAAAACATATGTTTATCGACATATTTTACAGTATGTTGTTCATTGCACATAAAAAATAAACAGAGATAATAAATAATTCTTCCCGTTAACCTTTTAAGGAAACACGGTTATCACTGGATGGAAAAAGCATAATATTGTAAATGAATGTTTATTCTGCCGAAAAATATCATATCTAAAGAATGGACAACACATATCTCTATACACATTGTTTTAAAGTCACTCTTTTTATTAAATTTTCGACCACATGTGGTCGAAAATTTAATAAAAAGAGTGACTTTAAAACAATGTGTCTTAAATGTGCTTCCTTCGGAGGTTATTGGAAAGTACTAGATATATCTCTATATATTGGTATGTGGGACTGACAAATACTGTAGATACTGACGGCTCGTTACACGCCGTCTCATTCGGATCTACAGTGTTTGCAATGATTACTTTTATTTATGGTCTGTGGGGTTGAACGTGTTAATCGAAGCCCACGTAAATACGCGCAGACATAAACTTACTCTGATATTGTTTATTTGTGCGTATCCACGACTATTCATGGCAAGCAATGCGAAACAGTAATATGTCTGCAAATTGTATAATTATTTGCGGTTATAATAGTGTCCTGTGGATATTTTGGTCGGACAATCCTTGTCAGCGGAAGTGATTATGTCATAACACGAGCATTGCCGACAACGCGCAGAAAATCAGCATGCGAACTCATAGACGAATTTAGGCCGCCGGTTGAATGAACGGTGACTTGCTGTACAGAGGAACCTGTCTAAACCGGCCACCCCATTGTGTTTAATTTAGATGGCATTCAGTGTAATTTATTACATTGTCCTGTCTGTTCATGACTCAAGAGGATGACAAAACATTGTCATCGAGTGCTTTATTACAGTGGAACCTGTCTAAACCGGACACCCTGGGGACCTCCCAAGGTGTCCGGTTTAGAGGGAGTTCCACTGTATATATAAGTAGCAGTACACAACCGACTGCATTAAGCTTGCCATTATGTCAACGTTTCTGAACATCTATTGGTAATCTCAAATGACAATCAAGCAGTTCCATTGGCTGAGCCTGATCTGTAGCACAGCTCAGTCTCAATCAATGAAGCTGTTTTATTTAAAGCACAATATTCAAGTATATTGAAATAAAAACATGACAAATATTGGCAATATTCGGTCACTCGCAATGTACTACAAAACACATTAAAGGTGCATGCCCACTCAATAGGCACAACGCGTGTTATAGGAATTAAATATTAAATATAATTGTGTCACTATTCCACCAGTTTTAAAAATTACGAGTGCCCGCTGTACCGATATAATCGTTTAGTAATATTTATTTTACCGATAGTGACGCGTGGTGATATCTGGCTATTTTTATATGCATATGAGGCATGCTAATATTTTTTCGTTATTTATACTAGTTAAATGCGTCACCTAAACAAATAATATTTTCGACAGATTCTAAAGTATGATCATTGCACATCAAAAATAAATACAGAGAATAAATAGTAATGTCCGTTAACAGGTTTATCGCCCCTGATATCAGTGTGGAAATGTACGTCTGATATAAAATGTATAATAATGCCAATCGATACGTGGGGTGATGGTGAAATACTGTTTATTTTGCGAGAAAATGCCTTTGATATAAAGAACACTTTGTCCCTACTGAGTGGGCATGTACCTTTAAATGTCAAAAATATCTTAAGGTAAGTAGTTTTTGATCAATAACAAAAAGTCACCCTCCTCAATAAAAACTATTTCTGACAAAATTCCACAATCACAGCAACGAATTTGTATACCTATAAACGTATAAATACGGAGAATAAATGGTAATGTCCGTTAACATTTTAAGTAAGCACGGTTATGGCCCCTGATATCATTGTGGAAATGTACGTCTGATATAAAATGTATAATAATGCCAATCAATACGTGGGGTGATGGTGAAATAATGTTTATTTTGCCAGAAAATGTCTCTGACGATGCCTTTGATATAAAGAACACTTTGTGTCTACTGAGTGGGCATGTACCTTTAAATCTCAAACATATCTTAAGGTAAGTAGTTTTTCATCAATAACAACAAAGTCACCCTCCCCCAAAAGATTTCCACACATGTCAACGTTAAAGTCGATTTGTTTTCCTCATATTGCAGTGGGGTCAGCGTGTAAGTGCACACACGACAGGTTGGTTCCAACCTGTCGTGTTCGTTTGTGTGTGCACTTACACGCTGACCCCACTGTACAGTAAAACCTCATGAAACTAGGACACCAAAATCTCGTCCGTTTTTACAGCTGGCATTGTAATGTAAATCATAATGGGCATTGTATGTTCATGATTGATAATCACGCATTTGTAGTATTAGTTTTACTAAATTACAGTGCAACCTCGCTAAACCCTAAGACCCCCGGGGTGTCCGGTATAGCGAGGTTCCACCGTAACAAGCTGGCCCCGACTCTGATATCAACTCCTTTATCGCATCGCCGATTGTCGTTGATTTTCGTCGATATTGATGTCGAACAAAATTGTCTCTAAGAAAATTCGAATAACCCGAATGTTCTGTATGTAACGCAGGGCGACTTTCAATCACCATGCGTTACAGACAGAATATCCTGGTTAGATTTCGAAGAACATATGTCCTTTTCAGACTGTACTGGTCAAATAAACTGTGTTGGTCGCAATCATCGCGAGGGGCCGTTTAGCACGGAGCCCAAGTGCGTGCTTTGCAGTAGATATACAAGTGATTATCGATTTGATATTAATATTGTATCAATATTTAGACCGATGTTTGCCAACATATAGGATCCATGTTTTTTTCATCAACATTCTAATAAATTACACGTTTACCTTTATTATGGATTACGGGAAATTAGAACATAGCGTCATTTAAGACTGGAGAAATCGGGCTTATGGCGTTGCATGAAGAAAAGGGCTATGCGACCAGTGTAGCCCCAGATCAGCCTGCGCGTCCGCGCAGTCTGATCTGGGGCTACACTGTTCGCCATTCAGTCAATGAAACACCCATGATGCTTCTGACTTAATATTTTTATTATAATCAGGCTTCATATCATGAGTGCGCTAGTGGATTAGAATGCCCACCAATGCCATAAGCCCCATTTATCCAGTCACAGCCACAGTTCACTCCGGTTCTGTGTTTGGTTCATTGTAATCTATAGTCCAAACAGAGCCCAATACGTTAGATTTTTGTCAGCAGTAAATATAGTGTGTAAATGATATATGGTGCGGTTGGAGACTTTACGAGGGGTGTTAACAATGTTCCGATACGGAAGCGCATCCGATTCAAAGTACATGCACGTATTCTTTTACAATGTATATTGTCTTTATTATGTAACGGATTTTGATAAAATATGGCGCATCAAATGCGTCTTCTTAAGCTGCATTTGGTGGTATCGGTACTTTGGCCCAACCTTCTGTCGTTGTGCGAAGAATCGATTTCCGTGTTTACTGTAATACTGACACGGAAATCGATTCCTCGAAACGACATACATGTAAGTATGTGCCGACGTCCCGGGATCACCAGATGCAGCTCGTGAAGACGCGTTTACTGCGCTATATGTCATCACAATCCGTTGCATATTAAGGAAACTATCAAATAATACTTACTTTGGAGTGGATGCGCTTTCAGCACTTCAGCTATTGTTGTTGTTTTTCTAACCACGTGACCATGCGCCTTGTTAAATCAACCGCTGTTTGTTCATAGTTGTGTAAGTCTATATTCAATGATAACATATATTAATTGTGTAATAATTGACCGAGCTAAGTACATAAAGACTTACCAATATGCACCGATTATATCTATCTTTATTGTGAAACTGTGTAACTCTTTACAGCAACCACCCATGTGAAGACACACACCTGGCTGTTGTAGAGAGGTGGCTGTTGTAGGAAGGTTAAATATATAGGCAAGTGTACATTGGGGATGTAACACATCGGTTGTTACAGAAAGGCGTTGTTATAGAGAAGTGGCCGTTCAGGGTGGTTCGACTGTACAAAAAAGTGGCATCGCCGAGCATACCACTAAACAGTATTCATAGGAAAATACTTACAAAACGTGCAGATCTTGATGAGACAGCTAGTCACCAGCCGACTCATATGGATCTTCACTATTTGACAATACCACTATACAGGTCTGTAGTGTTGAAGGGTTAACCTCCAAGGTGGCGAAACGTTGACTATATGCATAACTCTTCAAGTTCAATAACCGATTATGTAACAATTGTATGTCCGCCGGAAGGAAAAAACTGTATGTCCGTCGGAAGGAAAACATTACAGTCCAATAGATTATTGCACACATATGTGTCGAAACATGAAAGGCATTCAAAAGTTATAGACCCCCATCCCACTATCGGAACTGTTTGAATGCCCCTCATGCTTATCTTAGTTTTCATATACAAACTAATGTCGTACTATTCCTGTTCCAGTACACTATATGTGGTAGACGTATCATACGTCACACCCGCACCCTATATCCGACCATCCCGATTGACGTCAGTATTTGTTTCCTGGACACATTTGAATAGCCCTCAGAATAAAACGTATGATGCGATATTCGCAACCAGAGTATTTGTTGTGATACATTTGCTGATTTAAAAGTATTATGTTAATATAACGAAAGTGTATCCTGATTGTGCCAATAAACAGAGGAATAACCCTTTCAACACTACAGACCTGTATATGGTATTGGCAAACAGTGTAGATCCAGATGAGCCGGCTCGTGACGAGCCGTCTCATCAGGATCTACACTTTTTGCAAGTAATTTTCATATTTTTGATATCAAAGCACCCTCATTTTTTGACGATTGGATTAGTTGCAAATTTAACACATCAAAATCCAGTCCAGTTACTCAAGGGTAAAATGGTTAATTCGGCCTTGTACCTTCTGCCAATGTTTCATTCTGCTTGTTTTGTCATGACCCGTGTCATACCATATTTTAGTGGCCTATCCTGCCCAAATTAGTTTTGTTTTTATTACATTATTTCAATTTGCTCTGTCATCATTGAATGCATTATCATTAGTATTAAATGTACACGCCCACTTTAATTATTTATACTAATTAAATGCGTCACCTGAACAAATAATATTATCGACAGATTATAAAGTATGATCATTGCACATCAACAAATAAATACAGAGAAACATAGTAATGTCCGTTAACATTTTAAGGAAACACGGTTATCGCCCCTGGAAATTTACGTCTGATATAAAATGTATAATATTGCCAATCAATACGTGGGGTAATAATGGTGTATAACGGGCACCCGTAATTTGTGGAATAACTGGTGGAATAGTGACACCTTATTCACTTATGTAATTCCTATAAATAACATGTTGTGCCTACTGAGTGGGCATGTACCTTTTAACCAACATTTTAAAATCGAAATAGTTTTCACTGGCATTCAACGTTTACAGGCTGTTACGATTTTTAAAATGTCGATTCGCGCGCTGAATGTGCCCCTGTTTCAAAGTTGTATGCGCTAAACGGGCATTTTTTTCTGACCTTACGTATAATGCCCTTTTTGCACCATGTACGGGGCGCCTAGTGGGACATGGCTCAATTTTGTCAACAAAATTCATTTGTGTACCTATAAACTTGACAAAAACAAAACAAAATTAAATATATACTGATTTTGTCAACAAAATTCACTTTTGTGCCGCAAAACTCAATTCTGTGTCACAAATTTTGTGCCACAAAACTCAATTATGTGTCACAAAATTCAATTCTGTGTCACAAAATTCAATTTTGTGTCACAAAATTCAATTCTGTGTCACAAAATTCATTTCTGCATACGTTTCGTATACGTATTTGCATACGTTTCGATTCTGTTGCCCAAATATGGCACACGCATGTAAGAAGGACTACCATTGGTCAGATACAGTATGACAAAAATGTGGCCTGAATAATATGTATAAAAATATATCAGCAACAAACATGATGGAACTTGGATGGAAAATAACATTTTGTGAATTGGTTGCCATGACAACCGTTTATTGTAATTATGTATTGACTATGTACATACATTTAATAACGCTATCCCAATGTTGGTTACTTGAAATAAAACGATGCTATTGTTAAAATGTTTATATAAACTAGTTGTTATTTGGCCGCCCTGGCATCCGCATACATGATTAGTCACAATAAGATTCTTGGATAGAACTAGAGGTATATAGTTTGTAATCATAATATAACCAAAATAACTGTCCATAAAGAAGTATAATATTGATATATTGGGTTATATTTTCGCATTGAAATATTTAAATCTGCAAGTGTACTCCACCATCTAGTAAAATGGACTAAGACCGATCTCAACCAATCAACGTAGAGATGACATAGACTATCAGTTACGCAAACTAATTTTTGTGGACAAAACTGACTTTTGTGGACAAAACTGAATTCTGTCCGACAAAACTGAATTTTGTTCACAAAACTCAATTCTGTCTTACAAAATTGAATCCTTTATAACAAAAATGAATTTTGTATATCAGAATTTTACATAATTGGATTTTGTGATTTTTAGTGTTACAAAACTCAATTTTGTCTGGACAAAATTGGTTTTGTACACATAATTAACCTGTCCTGCATGGCGCCCCGTACCACTACTTTGTGTCGGATGTCCGTTGATTGGTTGTATAATAGATAGCCATGGGCCCGTTTATAGTATGCCCGGTGCAACATTCTGGAACGGACATTCTATAAATGTCTCCATCGACAATCCCATTGTTTATTGTGACTTAGGTGGAACGCATGTGAAGGTTTAACCACACTTAAATATTCATGCGGGTGTTCAAAAGTAGTCCGTAAACATATCAGTCTTCAGAGATATATTAGTCTACAGGCGCGGTTTGCCTGGGGACCATTTCACTAAACATCGTACGACTAATGTGTTCGTAAGTGCAAATTTAGGATAGTCTGGAAATTTCTATTGATTGATTTACATTTATTGAGCATATGCAGCCTATGCTCAATAAATGTAAATTCAATAATTGTTTACAAGAAAACAGTGTTAATGTGGAATGTACAGACTATCATAATTTTGCACTTACGAACATTTTAGTCGTACGAAGTTTAATAAAACGGGCACCAGATCAATGGCAATTGCTGTACAGGCGGCCGTTTCACTAAACTTCGTACGACTAAAATGTTCGTAAGTGCAACATTATGATAGTCTGTAAATTTCACATTAACAACGTCTTCTTGTGACCAATTATTGGATTTACATTTATTGAGCATTTGATTCATATGCAGCGTATGTTCAATAAATGTAAATCCTTCAGTTCGAATTTCTAGACGGTCTTAAATTTGCATTTACGAACATTTTAGTCGTACGACGTTTAGTGAAACGGGCCCCTGATCCACAAACATCGTAACATTAGAATACATCATTGTCAACTAAATGCTAAAGTTATTGTATGTTTTGTTGTTGTTTTTGTTGTTGTTTTGTGTTTTTAAACGCCATACTCACGTGTAGCACGTGGCGTGAATTCAATTACTGCCGTTGATTTCTAGTGTCGACACGATGGTGGTCATAGGACATTGATTTTATCTTTCTTAAAAATAATACAGCCTATTGTTTAATTAATGTAGATCCAGAACAGGATGGTGCAAATTATGGAATGATGTCCCACTGGGGTAAACGGTTACTTTCAATAAATGGCGAATAAATACATGACGAGTCCAATCTCACCACATCGTAGCACGGACAGTAAACTATGTAATATTCACTAATTTATACACCAGCAAAACATGTATTTGAATACAATGTCAACGATACTTTGAAAATAAAATATTGTCAACTTTCGGTATGAGTACGAAACTGATCATATGTTGTTTCATTGTTTCTGAAACTATCACCTAATGCTAATAGTACATTTGCAGAATGTAAATGTCACAGAGACTCTGGATAAACATGAGGCACACATGGGGCCTATTTCATCAACATTGCAAAGTATACTTTCCTAGCAAAGTATACTTTGAGTGAGAAATTTTCAATTTTAGAATAAATTTATTAATTGTTATTATACTGAATGTATTACATTATCACAGCCAATTTTGGCTGTGATAATGTAATACATTCAGTATTATAATTCTGCATAGTTTTAATCATCAACTATATGCAATCGTTAATTCTGCATGAAATAATGCATTTCGGAAAAATCAAAGATTGCTCCCTCAAAGTATACTTTGCTAGGAAAGTATACTTTGCAATTTTGATGAAATCGGCTACAGGTCAATGTTGTGCCTAAGATCACGTGCGATTTTTCATGAAAAATATTTACAGAAATGTGGCGAAATTTTCATAGCAAATGCGGAATTCTATTCCGCATTCGCTATGAACATTTCATCAACTTTTGTCGTCAAGTATGTACATGTATATAAAATATTAATTTTGTAAATATTTTTCTCATGAAAAATCGCATCTCCGTAGGTGCAAAATCACATGGCGTGTCTCATATGGTTAGTGACATTGTTGAAAATGCTAGCTCAAACCTACTAGTTTTGCTGCCGACGAACTTTTGGCTATTAAACACATTAAATCTAAAACATATTTAAAAGTAAGTACTTTTTTATCAATAACAAAAAGTCACCCTCCCCAACAGAAATGTTTTCATGAAATTCCATCAAATATTGATTGTATTGCGAAACAACGCTTTTCCTATGGGAATTTAACATGGGGGCTTAAAAGGGATTTTTTTAAATATTTGTTTGTATTTGTGGACCGATTTTCAAAATCTAACTTTTGTTGTCTTAGTTACATCATGTTCAAGCTATCTCGCCAGGTTTCGGAGTCAATTTCTAAAAAGTTTTGGAAATTGACTCCCCATGTTAAATTCCCGTACGAAAACCGTTTTTTCGCAATAAAATCAATATTTTATGGAATTTCATAAAATAAATGTTTTTGGTGAGGGTGACTTTTTTGTTATTGATGAAAAAGTACTTACTTTTAAATATTTTGTAATGGCACAAATGTTCGTCGGCAGCAAAACGTGGAACAGACAGTAGTTAGCACACTCCTGTAGACTCATAACCACCGATTACACTAGTAAATCTATAAGCCGGACTCGGTGTGTCTGGGGCGCCCGTTTCATTAAACTTCGTACGACTAAGATGTTCATAAGTACACATTTAGGATCGTCTGGAAATGTTAATTGATGGATTTACATGTATTGAGCATAGGCTGTATAAATCCAATAATTGTTAACAAGAAAACATTGTTAATGTGAAATTTACAGACTATCATATTTGTGCACTTACGAACATTTTAGTCGTACGAAGTTTAGTGAAACGGCCCCCTGATTTGGATGGAACTCAATCACAGGCGCCAGGGAAAACATCACCAGGGCCCGGTTGCTCAAAACATCAGTTAGCTTAACGGACTGTTAAATCCTTAACTGAATGGTTAAAATCTCTGTTAAAACAGAGGTTCCACTGTAATAAAGCACTCGGTGATTTCTAGTCATGAACCGACTGGACAATGGAATAAATGACACTGAAGCCCATCTAAATGAAACCCAATGGGGTCCCCATGGTGTCCGGTTTTAGAGTGGTCCACTGTATAATTACAGCGTAACCTCTCTAAATGGACACCATGTAAACCTATGATATCCGGTCTAAATATGTTACACTGTATTTCGGGACAATGGCGAACAGCACAGACCCTGATCAGACTGTACGATTCATTCTAGCGGGTGTAGTATAATCACTCAGGGACTGAGTGACGTATGTTGAAGTCTCTGATCAGGCCACAGGGATGCAAAGATCGACCTGTGCTACACTGGGCGTAAATATATCGTCCAGTCTCGGGCGGGCATAGGTAGGTGTGGTGGCAGGACACGCAAACGTGGCCGGATTAGCTCAGTAGGTAGAGCGTCGTACTGCGGACCGGGAGACCCCGGTTTCAATTCCCGCCTCCACCCGCTGCGAATGGCCGATCCGGTGTGTCCTTGCGCAAGACACCTTCGTGCTAGCCTAATCCTATCAGACTTAAATAGTCGGTCCAGACATGCAAGGTCATCTAGCCGGTGCCTTCGGTAAATCAAAGCATTTACATTTTATTTAATTGACATTTAGGACACGCATATGTAAGCAAATAAATAGAAAATATTCTCATCTCGAAATTAATTCAGTGACGGTCTATTAGAAACTAATATCAGGGACCCATCCAAATCAGGGGGCCGTTTCACTAATCTTCGTACGACTAAAATGTTCGTAAGTGCACAAATATGATAGTCTGTAAATTTCACATTAACAATGTTTTCTTGTTAACAATTATTGGATTTATGCAGCCTAGACTCAATAAATGTAAATCCATCAATTAAAATTTCCAGACGATCCTAGATGTGTACTTACGAACATCTTAGTCGTACGAAGTTTAGTGAAACGGGCGCCCCAGACACACCGAGTCCGGCTTATAGATTTACATGTGTAATCGGTGGTTATGAGTCTACAGGAGTGTGCTAACTACTGTCTGTTCGACGGTTTGCTGCCGACGAACATTTGGCCATTACAAAATATTTAAAAGTAAGTACTTTTTCATCAATAACAAAAAAGTCACCCTCCCCAAAAACATTTACTTTATGAAATTCCATAAAATATTGATTTTATTGCGAAAAAACGGTTTTCGTATGAGAATTTAACATGGGGAGTCAATTTCCAAAACTTTTAGAAATTGACTCCGAAACCTGGCGAGATAGCTTGAAAATGATGTAACTAAGACAACAAAAGTTAGATTTTGAAAATCGGTCCACAAATACAAAAAATATTTTAAAAAATCCCTTTTTAGCCCCCATGTTAAATTCCCATAGGAAAAGCGTTCTTTCGCAATACAATCAATATTTGATGGAATTTCATAAAATATTTTCTTTTGGGGAGGGTGACTTTTTTGTTATTGATAAAAAAGTAATTACTTTTAAATATTTTTTAGATTTAATGTGTTTAATAGCCAAATGTTCGTCGGCAGCAAAACTAGTAGGTTTGAGCTAGCATTTTCAACAATATCATTAACCATATGAGACACGCCATGTGATTTTGCACCTACGGAGATGCGATTTTTCATGAGAAAAATATTTACATGTACATACATAACGACAAAAGTTGATGAAATGTTCATAGCGAATGCGGAATAGAATTCCGCATTTGCTATGAAAATTTCGCCACCTTTCTGTAAATATTTTTCATGAAAAATCGCACGTGATCTTAGGCACAACATTGACCTGGTGTGCCTCATGTTTATCCAGAGTCTCTGTGACATTTACATTCTGCAAATGTACTATTAGCATTAGGTGATAGTTTCAGAAACAATGAAACAACATATGATCAGTTTCGTACTCATACCGAAAGTTGACAATATTTTATTTTCAAAGTATCGTTGACATTGTATTCAAATACATGTTTTGCTGGTGTATAAATTAGTGAATATTACATAGTTTACTGTCCGTGCTACGATGTGGTGAGATTGGACTCGTCATGTATTTATTCGCCATTTATTGAAAGTAACCGTTTACCCCAGTGGGACATCATTCCATAATTTGCACCATCCTGTTCTGGATCTACATTAATTAAACAATAGGCTGTATTATTTTTAATAAAGATAAAATCAATCTCCTATGACCACCATCGTGTCGACACTAGAAGTCAACGGCAGTAATTTAATTAACGCCACGTGCTACACGTGATTATGGAGTTTAAAAACACAAAACAACAACAAAAACAACAACAAAACATACAATAATTTTAGCATTTAGTTGACAATGATGTATACTAATGTTACGATGTTTGTGGATCAGGGTCCCGTTTCACTAAACTTCGTACGACTAAAATGTTCGTAACTGCAAATTTAAGACCGTCTAGAAATTCGAATTGAAGGATTTACATTTATTGAACATACGCTGCATATGAAGCAAATCCTCAATAAATGTAAATCCAATAATTGGTCACAAGAAGACGTTGTTAATGTGAAATTTACAGACTATCATAATGTTGCACTTACGAACATTTTAGTCGTACGAAGTTTAGTGAAACTGCCGCCTGTACAGCAATTGCCATTGATTTGCTGCCCGTTTCACTAAAATTCGTACGACTAAAATGTTCGTAAGTGCAAAATTATGATAGTCTGTACATTCCACATTAACACTGTTTTCTTGTAAACAATTATTGAATTTACATTTATTGAGCAAATGCTGCATATGCAGCCTATGCTCAATAGATGTAAATCAATCAATAGAAATGTCCAGACTCTCCTAAATTTGCACTTACGAACACGTTAGTCGTACGATGTTTAGTGAAATGGTCCCCAGGCAAACCGCGCCTGTAGACTAGAATATCTCTGAAGACTGATATGTTTACGGACTACTTTTGAACACCCGCATGAATATGTAAGTGTGGATAAACCTTCACATGCGTTCCACCCAAGTCGCAATAAACAATGGGATTGTCGATGGAGACATTTATAGAATGTCCGTTCCAGAATGTTGCACCGGGCATACAATAAACGGGTCCATGGCTATCTATTATACAACCAATCAACGGACATCCGACAAAAAGTAGTGCATGTAGTGCATCGTTATCCTATTGATAGTACCGTCCGTGCACATATTTAATATTCCCACTTGAAGTTTGTGGCTATCTAATTCCCTCGATGATGATGTTAGATTTGGTAATCTAATATTCCGTGTATGGCCACCGCCGACCGTATCACACAGACGGCGACGACATCGACAGGTTCACAGTTTGCCGTCTGTGATATAATATCCGACCGCACATAGCGGGTTGGGAAAATACATGAGTAGGTGTACATTGCCTGTTTTGTTATGAGTCTGAGCATTTTCATGCTTTTAGCGCCATAATCATATTGACATTAGCACACCCCGGGATAATGAAGTTTTCGTTACTAGGGAGCCGACGTATAAGAGGCCGGCCTGTATGTAACATGAATGGACAGAGCCTGAGGATATGATAATTTAGTTCAGAATTGTGTGATCTTTTATTACACTCCATGCACTCCTTATTCCTTCCTCTACTCGCCCCCTATGGATACTTGCCTTTTCCACACACATCATATCCAATCGCTATGCTCTCGCCATCTCCCGACCCACCTCCTACAGTGGGGTCAGCGTGTAGGTGCACACACGAACGAACACGATAGGTTCGTTCCTGTGTGTCCTTACACGCCGACCCCACTGTACCTAGCATTAAAGTACCACCCTTCCCCTCCCGAACTCTAACCGCCCGCGGGTATGCTCCAATCCTTCTCGTCCACCGTTTTCTACCCGTTATGTGCCCAACCTTCCCGACGATCTTTAATTCACCGCGACTACAGTCAGTGGGGTCAGCGTGCACACACGAACGAACACGACAGGTTGGAACCAACCTGTCGTGTTCGTTCGTGTGTGCACTTACACGCTGACCCCACTGTATGCCAACACCCTCCTACCAACTTTATTCATACCATTAAGTACATCTACTCACCTTTCCACGCCCACCCGTTACCCACCGCCGTTATGCGCATGTCCATCCCATCCACGTTCTTTCACATACACTAAACAGATCAAATGTCTACATACCACAGTACGGGCCCAGTGGCGGATTCAGGATTTCGCCACAGGAAATGTGGGAGGGGGGGGGGGAGTCGAAATTTTCAGTAGATACTGCTCATGTGATAATGCATATTGTGGTATTATTTTCTGAGTGGGCTCAGTATAATATCTGGGCCTTGATCTGTTAAAATCACCCTTATTTGACAGTGCTTGTTATGTTTTTTTACAGAATCAAACAGCTTCTCAATTGCAAAAATGATAATCTGGAGTACTGAAGGGGACACGCCCCCTCCCTAAATTCACCATTGAACGCAAAGATTTATTCTTTAAAATATTGATATTTTCTAAGCTATTGAATATTTTAATTTCGGGTAAATTGTTCGATCCAGATTACAAGGTGGGGGATCACGTGGTTTCCGAACGGTATGACGTCATGTTTTTTAGATGTGTTTACATTTGATTTCCTTTAATATCTTGCTAATGGAATGACATATTTTTATGAAATATACCGCAGTAAATGCGGTACACGTTGCCCTTTATTGTATAGGCGGCTTTAATCTCATAATTATGTCGTTTTGACGAAGAATCGGTTACCGTAAATGTAAATAAAAACTAGAGCACGTGAATGTAAGAAATAAACGGTACTCGATTCTTTGTGAAATTGTTGTAAAGAACTTTCAGAGCACCCATAAAACACATATGCCATCGTATTTGGTGCGCTACATATCATCAAAATCCGTCCGTTTGTTAGGAATATTTTAATGAAAATTTACTGTACAAATGACGTCACAGATTACGTCACGTCGGAAAATCGGGTTCGGAAACCACGTGATCATACACCTTGGATTAGATATTGGTGAATTTGACGCCTAATATCTACTAATAGTTACACATTCCATTAATTCACAATGGAGACGCCCTTTCAACGTATTGCGTTAATATCCCAATATGCATTAGCCCCACGTGACTTCGTGCGACATTGTTGATTGTTTAGAGTTTGTTTGACGTCATTTGCAATAACGGAACATTTTGCAACTTTTATTAACCGACAACGTCGCTTTTCCATTAATTGCGACAATTCTTAATGTTAACGCAATACATGATTATTTACATTTTTTGAAACTATCAGAAAAGTCGATGAATAAAACAATGGACGTTTACTGTGGTACGCAAACCAGCCGATCTGTTTAAAGCTTGCAAGGAGTCCTTCGAACTCTATGCACTTTAAGCAGTCTAAATATGTTTTACCAGAGTAAACGCAATAGCCCATTGGTATACATGTAGGCATTAAAGGTACATGCCCAGTCCAGGCGCGGATCCAGGATTTCGTGTTAGGGGGTGGGGCGTAACTATTTTGCAATACTTGACTATATTATCGAACGAGCTATGCTCGTTCGATAATATAGTCAAGTATTGCACAATAGTCGACCGAGCAGAGCGTGGGATAGCGCTAGGGGGATCCGGGGGCATTCCCACTGGGATTTTTTTGGAAATCTACATAGAATTTCCTGCGTTCTACCGCATTTTGGAGCAAAACTATTGACACTGTGACAGTATGTTTTGACTTGATTTTTGATTGAAAACGTTTTAATTTTGAAACAATAAGACAACGACCGAAAAATGCATGGAATACATGGCACTTGGCATGAAACGTGCCTTGTAACTTGTAAAAAATCTTTAATCGGCGAATTTTAGGGGGGGGGGGGGGGGGGGGGGGGGTGGGGGGGGGGGGGGGGGGGGGGGGGGGGCACGCCGGGTAATATTTATTTTAATGATAGTGACTCGCGGTGGTATCAGGCTATTTTCATATGCAAATGAGGCATCGTATTTTTTAATTATATATACTAATTAAATGCGTCACCTGAAAAAATATTATTTTCGACAGATCATAAAGTATGATCATTGCACATCAAAAAATAAATACAGAGAATAAATAGTATTAACCGTCAACATTTTAAGGAATCACAGTTATCACCCCTGATATCAGTGTGAAAATTTACGTCTGATATAAAATGTATAATAGTGCCAATCAATACGTGGGTTAATGGTAAATGATGTATCTGATATAAAGAACATTGTGTGACTACTGAGTGGGCATGTACCTTTAACGACTACTGGTCTAGTTTGTTAGACACGGCTTGATTTTTGATAAAATGTTTGCGTCATTATAAATATATTATATTTCTATACGTATACATTGCATGTAACAAAGAGACGCAAAACTGAAAAAACAAGGAACGTCATTCTTTGACAGTGGAATAATCCAGATAGCATCCTATTTGTGGCTGGGGTTGGATAAATGAAGATTGTGGGTTTTTCGACCAGTGTATATCCAGATCAGCCTGTGCATCCGCACAGTCTGATCAGGATATGCACTGTTCGCCATTCCATCAATGAAACGCCGGTCATGTTCTGACATGCAGCATATCGTTATCAGGCTGCATATTATGCTATTTATTTGATCAGGATATACGCTTGTCACAAATCACACACGCCCATTTCTCCAGTCACAGCCGCATTTAAACCACATGCGTGTATTAGAATACCCTTAACTGCTGTAAATAGAGTAAACCCGATACCCGCCCATTTACATAAGTGCTGTCTTCTGTCACAACCTCGAGATTGTGAAATATGTCGATGAAATTCATTAATTACCACGACAGGTATAATATAATGTCGAATGCGTACGAGGGATGTTCCAAACGTTTTTGTGTATTTTGTGTTATCACAAAATTCATACATTTTCGAGTTTGTTTCTGCATTTACACAGCACATGGGCAATGTATGGACATGATGATGTGATAACACAGTTAAATCACGTTCGTCCCCATGTACAGCTCGCGGATTATCTCCTCGTACATGCGGACGAACCGTATACGTAGTCTTTCAAATTCCATGGGTAATAATGCAAGATAATTCCAGCACAAACATATTTACACAATTCCCTAACATTTGATTGGTCCGTTGCAAGTCTCCGTCCAAAATTTATATCCCAGTAAACTCCATGCCGAACTACTTTCCGTAACCGTCAGGCGCAGTTAAAATAATTCTTAAGAAAACGGAAAATAAACACATTTTCTTGATGAATTTATTTCAAATGCTGGAATTATAAGGAATGAATGGCCTTTTTGTGGAATTTATCGGGGATACAAACTTGGAAAAGTCGCGGGAATACTGGACGAGGCCTTCCGGCCTTCGTCCAGTATTCCCGCGACTTTTCAAGTTTATACCCCGATAAATTCCACAAAAAGGCCATTCATTCCTATAATAAAGTCAAGAGACCCATGATAATCGCCGATCGCGACCTCCAGAAAAATACACCGTGACATTGATAGTGCATGTTATTGCACATGTTCATTTCTGTCATGGATTGCGTCAATATTGTCACAGTGCACGACATAAACGCCTTCTCGCATTGGCTTAAGCGAAATCGAAATCCAATGTAAATGGAACACAATTACTAATACAAAATAGGCATAAGCGAAATGGCCGTCGTACTCAACTGTTACCAAGGATCAGGATCATTCTATATTGACTTGGTACATACTTTCTATATTGACTTGGTACATACTTTGGCTAAATATAATTAATTGCACGCTGTAGATAACAAGATTCATGATCACGTGGTTACAACAACAACAATAATGGATGAAAGTGTTGAAAGCGCGCCCACTCCAAAGTAAGTATTATTTGATATTTTCCTTAATATGCAACAGATTTTGATGAAATATGGCGCAGCAAACGCGTCTTCGTGAGCTGCATTTGGTTGGTCCAGAAGTTCGGCACATACTTATGTCGTTTTTGCGAAGAATCGATTTCCGTGTCAGCAGACACGGAAATCGATTCTTCGCAAAAACGACAGAAGTTTGGGCCAAAGTACCGAGACCACAAAATGCAGCTTAACAAGACGCGTTTGATGCGCCATATTTCATCAAAATCCGTTACATAATAAGGACAAGATAAAATAATACGTACTTTGAACCGGAGGGCTTCTGGAAGTTTCAGTACCTGTTGTTGTTGTTGTAACCACGTGATCATACACAATGCAACATCATTGTTGTAGAGTCTGTCATAATAGTTGCTATTTCTGTCATACGCGTCAAGAGGTCATACTGGTCGATGCTTAAGATAACAAATTAATGCGCGTTATAGCTTATAATAACAAGAACGTGTCCTACATACATTTTCAATCCATAGCAGGTACGAAACAGTTATAAATGAGACACACACTATACTTAAAGGAGCTGGGGGCCGTTTCACTAAACTTCGTACGACTAAAATGTTCGTAAGTGCAAAATTATGATAGTCTGTAAATTTCACATTAACAATGTTTTCTTGTAAACAATTATTGGATTTACATTTATTGAGCATAGACTGCATATGCAGCCTATGCTCTATAAATGTAAATCAATCAATTGCAATTTACAGACGATACTAAATTTGCACTAACGAACATTTTAGTCGTATGAAGTTTAGTGAAACGGGCCCCTGGTTGACAAGTCCAGCCATAAGAGAGCGTAGACGTATACAACCGTAAACAGCGAACACCGTATCCACTGATCAAACAGCGCATATTTACACTCTGGGGTGGTTATACACCGATTGCAAATGGAGTAATGCAGGCTCGGTCAGATTGTGAACCAGGGGCCCGTTTCACTAAACCTCGTACGGCTAAGATGTTCGTAAGTGCAAATTTAGGATCGTCTGGAAATTTCAACTGATGGACTTATATTTATTGAAAATATGCAGCATATGCTCAATAAATGTAAATCCAATAAGTATTTACAAGAAAATATTGCTAATGTGAAATGTACAGACTATCATATTTTTGCACTTACGAACATTTTAATCGTACGAAGTATAGTGAAACGGTCCCTCGATAACATAATTTAACTTAATGGTCATCCCTTCGCGGCTAAAATGAACGTTCATAATTCTCGTATCTAAGCAGCATGGAGCAAAAAATAAATAGAATTAGGTTCTTAGCTATTTCAACACCGGTGACCTCTTTCCTAATATTTGCAAACAGTGTATATCATGATGAGCCGGCTCGTTACGTGCAGTCTCCATAAGATCTGCATCATTTGCGCTAACCCGAAAGTTCTGTCTGTAAAGCATAGCGATCATAGCGATCTGCGTTACAGACAGAAAATTCGCGTTACATATGCGCATACTTCTCATTTCTTTACAAAATGACATCGTTGTGTACATAATGAGTTACGAAGCCCCGCAGAGGACATGGATTTATTTTTTATTAATTCGTTCCCACGAAATGACAATTCGTTCCCTCAATTTAACAATTCGTTCCCTCGAATTAACAATTCGTTCCATCAATTTAACAATTCGTTCCCTCGGATTAACAATTCGTTCCCACGATATAACAACTCCTTCCCTCGAATTAACAATTCGTTCCCACGATACCGTGGGAACGAATTGTTAATTCGAGGGAACGAATTGTTATATCGAGAGCATGCATTATTATTTCGTAGGAACGAATTGTTAAATTGAAGGAACGAATTGTTAATTCGTGGGAACGAATTAATAAAACAAATAATTATACGTCCCCGCGGGGCTCCGTAATTGTGTACATAATGGAAGAATCGCAAGCATAAAGTAGTCCATGTCTGTTACTAGAAGTAAACTATTCAATGTTTATCTCCAAGCGGGGTAGAAAACAAGAGACGAAATTGCCGTAACGAGCCACCATATATTGGTGTGATATTACTCGAGTGCTAGCGAAGAAATATACAACCAACATGCAAATTTGAGGTCTTACAGCTTTCATGCAAATGAGCTTATGTCGGTTGCAGCTCATATTTTGCGGGTTGAACGTTTAAAAACACGGGTCTTAAAATAGTTCCAACAACTTAGCTTGATCGCATTTTCAGTGTAATAAATGTTTTGTTTGCTTTTTGTTGTGCTAAATTTATGTTAATTACAACTGTTTCCGTAGACAGGTGGTGGACCATTAACCGCCATATTCGATTATTCGCGATTCATAACTCCATGGTTCGGTGCACGAATGCAATAAGATTTCTGAAAATGTGTTGTTGTTCCTCGCTTATATTTCGCGAAACGCTTTCCACTCCATTAATTCTTAGTCTATTTGTCATCCACAAACACATACTGCGAAGAATTTCAGGACGTTCATTCCTTTGGTATATTGTTGTACTATTAGCATATTGAACGTAAACCATACTTCCGCCTGATATGACAGCATTGGGCCGTAAATATACCCGTCCCAAGGGTCGGATTTGACATTCGTCTGTGTGTTGTTAATACCAACAAATATCATTAAATGCTACAATAATATAATTGAATCAGGACCGGGCGATTTACTATACGGCTATTAGGATGCTGTCACTCAGCTTAGCGATATTCATGTTAAAGGTACATGCCCACGCAGTAGGCACACAATGTTCTTTACAGTAATTAAATAAGTGTATAATTGTGTATAATTCCACCAGTTCTAAAAATTACGAATGCCCGCTGTACAGATATAACCATTTAGTAATATTTGTTTTACTGATAGTGGCGCGTGGTGGTATCAGGCTATTTTCATATGCAAATGAGGCATGGTATTTTTTTAATTATGTATACTAATTAAATGAATCACCTGAAAATATAATATTTTCGACAGATTAATAAGTATGATCATTGCACATCAAAAAGTAATTACAGAGAAGAAATAGTAATGTCAGTTAACATTTTAAGGAAACACGGTTATCGCCCCTGATATCATTGTGAAAATTAATGTGTGATATACGAAGTATAAAAATGCCAATTATATCGTCCGAAAATGGTTCATGACTGTTGATTTTTCCCGAACAATGTTATATCTAATGTATGGACGAAAAAAATATGCCTCCCTATATTATAACCTGGCACGTGGGCATGTACCTTTAAACATGGATTTGTTCCACGGTTTGCTGCCGACGAACCTTTGGCCATTAAACACATTAAATCCAAAAAATAAATAAATGTAAGTACTTTTTCATCAATAACAAAAAAAAGTCTCCCTCCCCCAAAAAATTAGTTTATGAAATTCCGTAAAATATGGATTTTATTGCGAAAAAAACGATTTTCCTATGGGAATTTAACATGGGGGCTGAAAATAGATTTGTTTATATATATTTTATTTGTGGACCGATTTTCAAAATCTATTTTCAAATTGTTTCGTTTTTTGACTCCTCTCCCACCTCTTCTGCCTCTTTTTCTCCCATGTTCAATTATCATAGGACAATGTTTTTTTCGCTATTAAATCAATATTTGATGGAATTTCTTCAAACAAAAATATTTGGCGCGGGTGAATTTTTCGTTATTGGTGAAAAGTACTTACATTTAAATATGTTATACATTTAATGTGTTTAATAGCCAAATGTTCGTCGGCAGCAAAACGTGGAGCAGTACATGTGCGATATCTTATTAAAAATATTTACAAAATATGCGATATTTAGTATAAATTATGTCGAAAGTTGATGACATTTTCATATTTCGCATTTGCTATGACAATTTCGTCATCTTTAGACGTCATTTACAGAGAATATCAGTTTCTGTAAATATATTTCATGAAAAGTCGCACATGTTCTTAGGTACAAAATCATATGAGCGTCTCATATATGGTCAATAAGGTGTCAGTACAGAAAAGAAGGTGCAACACTATGCTTATATGAAACACACACGTATATAATTAAGAAGGTGCAACACTATGCTTATATGAAACACACACGTATATAATTGTGTAACTATTCCACCAGTATCGAAAATGTAAATGCTTTGATTGAACGGCGGCACTGGCTCGATGACCATGCATGTCGGGACCGACTATTTAAGTCCACATCCGATAGGACTAGGCTAGCATGAAGTTTTCTTGCCCAAGGACACACCGAACCGGCCATTCGCAGCGGTCGAGGTGGGATACGAACCCGGGGTCTCGCGATCGCAGTCGTACGCTCTACCTACTGAGCTAATCCGGCCACCTTCATCGAAAATTTCCCGTGTCCGTTATTTATTTATATAAGGTATGTATTACCAATTACTTGTTTTATTTTCATTATCGTGTTAAAGTGCTCAGTTGTATGTATATAGATCACAAGTAGCAAGGTACATACAATAATACAAATGTTTAATGCCATAGACACGTGTTGGTTGCGGAACCTGTAGCCTATTTCATCAACATTGCAAAGTATACTTTAGTAGCAAAGTATACTTTGAGGGAGAAATTTTCAATTTTTTTTTAAATTTATTAATTTTTATTATACTGAATTTATTACATTATCACAGCCATTTAATGGCTGTGATAATGTAATAAATTCAGTATAATAATTCTGCATACTTTTAATCATGAAATATATGCATTTGTTAGTTCTATATGAAATAATGCATTTCAGGAAAAATAAATGATTACTCCCTCAAAGTATACTTTGCTAGTAAAGTATACTTTGCAATGTTGATGAAATAGGCTACAGGTCACATCAATTGATATACTACATGTAATCTACTTCACAAGCATCTGTTATGTTATGTTCTGTTGTATATGTTAGGTACACCTCCTTCTCGGAGTAAAACGTCGTAGGTAGTGATTGTTAGAATGTGTTGATATGTACAGTTCCATCATCGCAATTACAGGACTAAAAATGTCTCGACAAACCAACATCAGTATGGGTTCCAGCGGATGAGTTACAATGTATACAGTTCAAGCACATGTTTGCCAGGGGCGGATACAGCATTTGGGAAACGGGGGGGGGGGGTGGGGGAGTGGTGAAGTTGCGAAGGTAACTCTTGCAATCTACTCCCGTACCGCCCGTAGCTAGTTACTAGGGGGTTGTCCTATTTTTGAGCTCTTAGAAATGCACTTTCCTGTGTTTAACGGCATTTAAATTCAGACTCCAACTGGTGATAAACTGTGATCTATGTAAACTCCGTGGCTGAACCCAGGAATCCCCCCCCCCCTCCAGATCCGCCACTGCTGGCTGCTATATTCCAGTGGTATTATAGAGTGGGGTCAGCGTGTAAGTGCACACACGAACGAACACGATAGGTTGGTTCCAACCTGTCGTGTTCGTTCGTGTGTGCACTTACACGCTGACCCCACTGTAGCTAGACGGTCTGTTCTGTAGCATATTGACGCTGGTCGGTGACTACGACACTAGGGTCTACTAACAATTGCATCATTTACAACATGTTCAAGCATCATTTTGGGTGTATTGTTTTAATTCTGAGCATGTGTGTCGCGTGACGTAGTTCCAATTGCAACCGGTGACGTTTGTGTCATTTATCTTTCTTAACACTAATTTAAAAATAAAGCTATATTTTCATTAGTGAATATCCAGAGCAGGAAGTATTCAGGTTGTGGATAAATGTGCCTCACAACAGCCATACGAACAAGGCGATCGCCAGGGAGTCTCACCCACTACTATTAGGTCAAGGTTACCGAAATTTATCCCGTCAACACAGTGCGTATGTCCCGTGAAACACGGTGCCGTGAAACATTTTTGATATCCAGTCAATACTATTTTTGCATTTTACAGCCATGTGAGGGTGTTGACGGGATAAATAGAATAGTCGGTTAGTGCCGTGAATGGGAACAAATATCTGGCGCGGCACGGAAACGGGATGTGCTCGGCAGAGCCTCGCCCATCCCGTTTCCTGAGCCTTGCCAGATATTTTTTCCTATTCACGGCACTAACCTACTATTCTCTATGACCCGGAGTGGTTAGCTGTCAATGTGAGAAAGCTACTAATGAACATTAGTAAAAATCCAGCTAACGTACCAGGAGACATGCACCATTTGGACGTACAGTAGAACCTCAACAAACCAGACACTCAGGGGACCGCATTGTGTTTAATTTAGATGGGTTTCATGTCATAGATAGATACACTTGACTTCAATGATAATTGCTTCATAAGTTATGTGATATATGAATATAGCATATGTGAATATTGTCTTGTTACTGTATACTATATGGAGTATCGAGTTGTCATATCCGCCTTCTTTGTATGTACAAGCCATAGTACAGTTTCACTACTTCGAGCGTTTGACACATACAGCAAACAATATGACAGTAAACCAAATAAAAGTTGGTGCTATACATAATAGACAGATCCGACAAAGGTAAGCTATAAATATTATGCCAGCAAACTATACAAAAGACGAGATATCTGAGCACTCTCGCATCAATCTCAAAATAAATTTTGATGTGTAAACTTTTCAATCTGATGCACATCATATGTTAGTGTACGTGTTACCCATATGTAAAACCATATTTACTCGCATAGTAGGTGAGTAGTCACCAGGGACAATACACTATCACTGGATTGTATAGCTAATAACAGAGTACAGCAGTGGGTATATATGGTAAGCGGTGTGTGGTTTGTCAGGTAAAATTGATACACTGTGTGATTTTTTGTGTATGAGGCTATTTATAATGGTGGTTCATTTTGCTAAAAACAAAACCACATATTTTACAGTTTGGTGTAATATAATTGATAGGAGTCCTTCTCCTGGCTTTTCTGCATGTGATTAGCTACATTATAGCATATGTTCTGCTTCACATTTTGAGTTCTTTGTCAAAAGGCAGAACAGGTGAAACTGGCTGATGGCTAGAACACACACAGATGGTCGACTTGGCCACTCCATGTGCCGTATAGGATACAGTAAGGAGGCAATGTTTACATATATGTTATACATATATCACATTTACGAAGATTAAAAATTACAAAACATGATTATGAAGTTGTTAATCACAGTGGAATCTCTCTAAACCGAACACCCTGGACCTTCCAGGGTGTCCGGTTTAGACAGGTTCCACTGTACATCCAAGTTTTGACGGACGTGGCATACAGTTCAAGGAAAGCAGGTCATGGTCATAACTCATGATGGTTATGTATCAATGTAAGCAATTTATCGGGGATATAAACTGGCATAACATTGAAAGAAAGATATTACTAAAGTTTGGCGACCATCCAGCTACCTTATGACGAGATATGCGAAATTTGGACATACGTCCACAGATTGACGGACGAAAAAGTCGGCCAATGTCACTTGAATGACCCAGGATGGTTAGGTATCAAAATATAAGGAAGCAACTGATGAGGTTTGGCGAACATCCGACTAACGTATCAGTAGATATACGAAATTTGGACGTACGTGACCTATATTTGCGGCAACGTAGGTCACGGTCACCCGAATGAACCAGAGTGGTTAGGTATCAATGTAAGGAAGCAACTCATGAAGGGTGGTGAACATCCGACTGACTTATCAGGAAATATACGATAATTTGCACGTACGTCCGAATTCTGACGGACATGACCTATATTTGCAGAAGAGTAGGTCACGGTCACCCCAATGAACCAGAGTGGTTAGGTATCAATGGAGTTTGGCGAACATCCCACTAACGTATCAGGAGATATACGAAATGTGGACATACATCAAAGTTTTGATGGACATGACCCATATTTCCAGAAAAGCAGGCCATGGTCTCCCGAATGACCTAAAGTGGTTAGGTATCAATGTAAGAAAAGTATTGATGAAGATTGGCGCACATCCAACAAACGGATTAGGAGATATGCGAAATTTGGACGTACATCCTAAATTATTGACACAAAAGTCAAGGTCACCAAGGTGAAATTCATCCGAATGACACTGGATCGATAGCTACCAACGTCGGGAAGCTATTGATGAAGTTTGGTAATTATCCGACTAACGAATCAAAATGTATGTCAAATATTGTTGACGCCGGAATTGTGACCGCTATGTCAAAAGTTTCACCATCGTGGCTGAGACAAAAATGAAAGTAGCAGAGAATAACGAAATGTGTGGTAAATGGTTAGTGTACGTGTGTAAAATTCAATAGTGGTGGTGCACCTTTAAAGGTACATGCCCACTCGGTAGACACAAAATGTTCTTTATATCAGAGACATCATCTGAGACATTTCCTGGCAAAATAAACATTAATTCACCATTTCCCCACGTACTGATTTGCATTATTATACATTTTATATCCGACGTAAATTTGCACACTGATATCAGGTGCGATAACCGTGTTTCCTTAAAATGTTTACGGACATTGCTAGTTAGTATCTGTATTTATTTTTTGATGCGCAATGATTATACTTTATAATTTGTCGAACATACTATTTTTTTAGGTGACGCATTTAATTAGTATAAATAATAAAAAATATCATGTCTCATTTGCATATGAAAATAGCCTGATACCACCGCGCGTCACTATCAGTAAAATAAATATTATTAAATTATTATATCTGTGTAGTGGGCACTCGTAATTTTTAGAACTGGTGGAATAGTGACACAATTATACACGTATTTAATTCCTATTAATAAAAAGACCATGTTGTGCCTACTGTGTGGGCATGTACCTTTAATAGTACGTATTTTGGAACGTCAGAGATAATAATACAGATCAAGGTGCACATATATAATTCCAGCACAAACATATTTACACAATTCCCCAACATTTGATTGGCCCGTAGCAAGTCTCTGTCCAAAATTTATATCCCAGTAAACTCCAATGCCGAACTACGTTCCGTAACCGTCAGGCGCAGTTAAAATAATTATTAAGAAAACGGATAATAAACACATTTGCTTGATGAATTTATTTCAAATGCTGCAATTATAAGGAATTAATGGCCTTTTGTGGAATTTATCGGGGATATAAACTTGGAAAAGTCGCGGAATACTGGACGAGGCCTTCGGCCTTCGTCCAGTATTCCCGCGACTTTTCCAAGTTTATACCCCGATAAATTCCACAAAAAGGCCATTCATTCCTATAGTAAACCAGGGGCCCGTTTCATTAAACTTCGTACGACTAAAATGTTCGTAAGTGCAAATTTACGATCGTCTGGAAATTTCAATTCATGGATTTACATTTATTGAGCATAGGCTTGGCTACATATGAATTTACATTTATTGAGCATAGGATACATATGCAGCCTATGCTCAATAAATGTAAATCCAATTAGTGTTTACAAGAAAATATTGCTAATGTGAAATTTTACAGACTATCATAATTTACATTTTAGTCGTACGAAGTTTAGTGAAACGGCCCCGAGACCTCAAGATAACGTATGCTTCATCGCAACAATAACATAGGCCTGGGTCAAAGTATGATCATTGCACATCAAAAAATAAATACAGAGAATAAATAGTAATGTCCGTTAACATTCTAAGGAAACACGGTTATCGCCCCTGATATCAGTGTGTAAATTTACGTCTGATATAAAATGTATAATAATGCCAATACATGGGGTAATGGTGCATGCATTTTTGTTTTACCAGAAAATGTCTCAGATGTAGTCTCCGATATATAGAACAGTGTGTGTCTACTGGGTGGGCATGTAAGTTTAATAATGTATGTACGTCTCTAATATAAGACGGTGGAAGGTATTCTCTTGGCCGTCGGGTCGACCGGTTTTACGTAATATGGAACACAGAAATGAATCATTTTCGGAATCTGTAACATCCAACACAGGCATTCGGCGTGTTTCGGCTTTCATCGGTACTGCTATAATTGAACGGCGCTGGTAATACTGAATACAAATACAAATACAAATAACGTCATTTGCTTTGTTATTTATTATAAGGGCGCAGTGACCAGTTAATTTAAAATTATCCATTTCACTCCCTCGGACAGTATGTATTTAATGCAATATTCCAAATAAGTGGGCGGACACCAATATGCGTTCGACATGTGTGACCTAGATACACTAGAAGCTTTTACATAAACACAAATATGCTGCTCTATTAGTGCTCCTTACCTATGCAGGAATGTGAAATATCTCGGTGCAGCCTCTTTAAAATTATCCAATTCTGAGGTAAAATATTCACTTTAAAACCATGCCGTGCCACGTCACTTGCGGAACTACAGATTGAATGTTGCATGTGTTCTCAATCATCATCCAGAGGCAAATGTACTGTCATGGTGCTAACCAGTTCCCATCCATGAGTTTTCTCTGAAATTAATTACTGTTTGAAACTCCCAGAAAAATCTGATTATTTTTTGTCACAACATACCCTCAATTCGTATTTGCCCATTTCTGATCAATGGGAACAGGTCAGATGGCCCTGGAATGAGCATTCATCAATTAATACGATGTAAAATCTGAATAAAATACAAAATCAACTACAAACTAATAATTAAACAATTAAAATGAATTTTAATCAGCAGAAAGTGTAATATTTATAAATTTCACCGGTGCCATTATACAAAACTGGCGGCTAACTGGTCACTGCTACATAAGGCATGCAGCTTCTGGTCGGATACATAGAGAATAGTAGGTTAGTGCCGTGAATGGGAAAAATATCTGGCAAGGCTCAGGAAACGGGATGGGCGAGGCTCTGCCGAGCACATCCCGTTTCCGTGCCGCGTCAGATATTTTTTCCCATTCACGGCACTAAGCTACTATTCTATTTATCCCGTCAACACCTAGAAACAAAATTGCTACCCTGCTACGCTATCTCTCCACTAGGGTAGCAAATCGGTCCCATTCATTCTTTGTAACACATGGAAGAGTGATTTTTGCAATCGTTTTTCCAGCGCGATTGATAAGTTAGAAATACAAAACAGTCAACACTGTATCAATAAATTATTAATAACGAGCATTCCTGTGTAAAAAATGTATATTTTACCGTGTGAAGGTGTTTATCTGACATTTATGTCCAAGTTTTGTAAATTCGAAAGCGATCTCAAAATTTTCTATTTATTTATGTTGAATGCGCATGCGTATGAAATATTTATTTATCACGGATATGTGCACGGTCACTTTCGACTCACCGTCCCGGGCGGAGTTGGCATTGTTGGACATCTGCTTGTTCGAGCACAACATTTAAGTTTGTATCAGTATTTACTTTGAAAGTTTACCGATTTAAATACAGACTTCTCCAAATATTGATGTTGAGAAGAATTTGTTCTGAGAATTTCGTTAGAGATTTTGTTTTCTTAAAGTAGACAAGTTGAGAGTGCATTAGACGGTGAATACGTACATCACTGATTAAGATTTCATCAATACATTAATGTGAATACTAACGAAATAGTTTACTTTTATACACAAATTTAATCTACACAAAGTGTGTACAAATAAAATTAGTTTCCGTAATTATTATCTTTGTTTAACTAAGCTATTTGAATGCATGTCCATCCAAATAATCATTAAATTTATAGTGGCCGTATTTATATATGGAAAGATGTGATAGAATCAGATCGAATTAAGGACGTTCCGTCAACTCATCAATCAGGCAATATAGAGGTAACATGTATTGTGGTTCCGTCAATCGAGTGATAATGATCCCCATTTCGTAAATTAGGTAATTAAATTTCAAAGGACATCTCTACTAATTGGCTTGTCTACACACATGTGCACCTTGGTGTTTTATGCCGATTTTTTTAAAAACGAAGTATCACCTTTTTATCGTAGCCATTTGTTTCTACATTTTTTGTATGCAATTGAATATAGGATACATATTTTTCCAACGGACTTCTCAACTGCTGAAGGGACTAAACATTGATACACCACTAATTGTGCCAATTCTAAATCTGGAAATGTCAAAAAATGATGTTCACGCAAATGCATAATAAATTGATTTATTTGCAACTTCAATGTATATAATTATGTTAGAATGTCCTACCTATAAGCACAGAAGTCGATATTTATGCTGAAATCATGCCACTCCATAATGCAAAATTCATCAGGAATATTTACGTGGCTGAGAACACGGTTTACTTCAGAAACAGAGAAATAAAATGAACACATGTTTCCATGTCAGTTTTTCTATGTATAATATCGTGTAGCATTACATGATCCGAGAATAGTGAAACATCTGATCGAATATTAATGTGGAAAAAAGATTTGCAGTTGAAATCAGCATCGAAATAAGAGTTTTAATTAAGACGCATTACAATTCTGTGTTAATCTACCAAACACATACTATTCATCTCTTGTCTATAAAAAGCTATACATTTGTATGCTATATCATCTACATGATAAACTTCAGTGATGCTGATTGCAGCTGATACTAGTAAATGTATGGTTATCGATTTAGATATCGACATGTAATGAGCTATATATAAATGGTAACGTATCTGTTCAATACATATATTTCAATTGTCATAAAGAAGACTTTTATTACCATCATTACTTTTATTTTTATACGACCGTTTTTAAAAAACGGTACGTATTATGTTTACTCCTCTGAAACCGTTCAGTCGATAGATCTGAAACACGTCTTCTACACATATTGAAGATGTGCACCTTGGTGTTTTTATCCCGAAAAAATATGTGTTAACAAAAATATCACCTTTTTAACTTAGCCATTTGTTCTACATTTGTATATACAGTTCTATATACGGTACAGAGTTTGTGTACACAACTCCTCTGAAACCGTTCAGTCGATCGATCTGAAACTATGCACACGTCTTCTAAACATATTGAAGATGTGCACCTTGGTGTTGTTATGCGGAAAAAATAACTTAGCCATTTTTTCTACATTGTTTGTATCCAATTCTATATAATTTCTACTTTACACATCTCTACCTAAATTAGTATTATAATAATACCTGTTTATCACAGAGGAAGAAATAATGCTATAGATTTTCAAATTCTCATTAATGTTCCTTGCCTTGGTGGCAGCTTCACATTTCTGCATCTTCGCTGTCTGGCCCATCTTCGACGGGCGTATTTTGTGACTTGCGGCACTCTTGTTTTTATATTCAACACAAATAGCATCGGTCCCATTGCAGATCATAGTTTAATACCTTTTGTAACATTTTTATTTTTACATAAAATTCATTCTCTATTTTCAAAACTTGCCAATTCATTTTCAATTATATTTTATTATTGTAATCCTTTTACAGTAATACTCGATAATTGCCTGTAGGCCACAGGCAACTGTAACAGACTGTCGCGTGTCTCAAATTGGACCAATATAATATCCCCATATCACTCGGCTATTTCACAACAAATATATCGACATTTCCGAAACGAAATGAAGGAACGCGTATTTTTTTTTAATTTTCTGTGAATTGTGTTCATTAATTAACCTTCTTAATTGGTTAATCGCGTAATCAGATAGTTCCATGTTCTATGTTCACTAATAATAACCAGTAATCAGGTAATTGCAATATATGTGTTCTTGATGGGTCAGCAGTATGAAATGTGTTTCATTAAATGAATGGAGAAAATTGAAGATCATCATCACTAAACCCGTGCCGTTGGTTAATATAACGTGATTAATACAACTACTTTGTAATTCATTTCATCAGTCATCAGTTATTAACATGGCATCAGATCAAATCGTCCGCCATTTTGGTAAATTCGTCCGCTATCTCAAAACACCATTGTCAAATCGTAAATGCCTACGATATTCGCCATCTAACCGATATGCTTTATTGTTATTTCTACATGAAGCAATTTGATCAGTCCCTACACGGTTTCACATTCAGTATGGCTTATGCAAATAGTTGCTTATTTAATACGTATTTAACATATATGTTTTATATTTTGAGTCTGAGAATTGTTCAGAAATCTAATGCACACTAATTTTGGACATAGTTAATTTAATGCATACATACAATTGGACAATGTACGTAAAGTTTCGTGATTATTCTTCTTTTTAAAAATGTAAATCTGTACCGGTAATGCTTTTCTTAGACTCTGGATAGCCACACAGACCACACACCAATGCCAACGAGAATATCGGGACTTTTGAGACTAGTTTTGCCGATTTAATACGGCATATATACTCTCGTAAGTAATGTGCAGTATTTCTCACATTATATTTTATGAATTTAATTAGAAACAAAATAAGAAACATTCTTGTAATCTTTTTCTGTAAAAAATAATTAAGGAAGCCTCCATGCAGATCCTCACACACTCATTTCCTGGAAGGGCACGAATACTGTTTACCCTGTCTACAATTACGCCATATTACATGACGTCACAAAAATAGACAGCGTCCGTGCCAATGTTTCATGAATGAACTCGGTTAGTATCATGTAAAATGATTGAGGGATGGTTGTAGTCTTTGTTCATGATGTATATCTGTTCAGGGAAGTCGTTTATGTTATTTGTTTTTACTTTACTCCTTATGGACACGAAAACCAATAACTCCTGGGCATTTGCAACAAAACTGAATTTACCAGTTTGTATAGCACTGTATCATCATAATATAGTATACCTAGTGGGCGACTTTAACCAATAACGGACGATTTGACCAAGTAGCCGACGATATGACATGCCGACTATTTGACTTGTATGCATTAAGGTACATGTAACACTTTGATACACAATCACTTTAGCGAAGAATCGATTTCCGTGTCTCCGGAAATCGATTCTTCGCAAAAACGACATAAGTCTGTACCAAACTCCCTAGACCACCAAATGCAGCTCATGAAGACGCGTTTGCTGCGCCATATTTCATCAAAACCCGTTGCATATTAAGGAAAATATCAAATAATTCTCACTGGGCGACGTTGTTGTTGCTGCAACCACGTGTCATGCACCTTGTTCGGTAGAATTTAATAAAAATATACTATACAATGACGTCACAGATTATGTCACGTCGGAAAATGTCGCTTGGAAATATTCGGAAACCACGTGACCCCATATCCCGTGAATAGCGTCACTGGAATGACGAAGCGTATACCATTACGCACACGTTCTTTTCACCGATAACCATGGTATGTTTGCCCATTATGTAACATAAAGCATTACCTGATAAATATAATACAATGATAAATTAATGTATTTTGATATCATGTTTATCAAGCAAGGCTCGTAAACGGTAGGAATTCCTCGTAAATCCTCGGAATTCCGACGCGTTTCCTAGCCTTGCTTGATAAGTAGTCGAGACGTGGGACCCCCAAAAATGGGCCAACCTTGCATTAAGGTACTACTAACGTTTTTTGATGGATTTCGGTAGTTTAATATGTCCTTAAACAGAATCCGCCGGATGACAGGCTGTCATCCTTGAGCATTTTTTTGTATCGTCGTTTGAAAATGGTCACCAAATTTTTTATTTTTTTTTTGTAAAATGCACACATATTATATTACCGATAAATACGTACTAGATTAGATCGCTGTTATATGAATATAAATTTGGTTGTACTTTTATCTCAAGCACTAAATACTATATATTTGAATGAATTGTTGAGAAATCATACTCGGACAAGTTAACTGGATGGGCATGAGCCGTGCTCGGGGACGGCAAATTATACAAATACTGTAGGCCTACTACTACTCTAAATTCACATCTAGTGTTGATTTACTCGCGTTTTGCAGATATGGTACGATTAACGCAGCTGGTAGTGTACCCATACAACTGCATGCTATGAAAATACAGCTATAAAATCACAGCGTTGTTATAGTCAAATATTACTAGTAATTCCTAGTGTTGTTCAAGTCAACTATAAAATCACGGCGTTGTTCAGGTCAACTATACAATCACAACGATATAACAGTGTAAAATCTGTGCTGATGAACATCATTTGGCGCTATTATGTAGACATGCGTTATTGCATCGACACATATATTGCATTGCTTTGTATGATAATCTACGTATTCGTATTAAGTACATAAACAAAACCTGAAATCCGCAAGTGCGTATCCAGACGGTACAACGTTCAAAGGATAAACACTTGGCATATTCAATACTAAGCCGCGAAAGCGGTAGTGTATATTAGTCAGGGTTTTTGTGTCACATTCTTCTATCACAATGTCTACTACGGTATGCATCTTTCCAAACTGCACGCAGGGGGACAGTTGTCTTATATCGTCAGTTCCACAGAGAATACGGACAATAATAGCGGCAAGTAAGTCGCGGGGTGACACCCTTCATTTAACTCTTGAAAATGAACTTGAGAACAATCCCGATTTGAACATAAAATGTCACAAATCGTGTGTAACTACGTCAAATCGTGTGTAACTTATCAGCAGGTCTAATAAGAGACATGGTCGCATGGAAGAGCGGTATCACAGCGCATCTCCTATCAGACGCAGACGGTCAGAGTTGCAATCATTTGAATTCAGAAGGCACTGTTTATTTTGCGGTGGTCCATGTGTGCCACGCGACAAAAAGAACCCATCGAGATGGAGAGAAGTAGTACAGTGCAGTACTACAGACATTCCCGGAGGGATGTGCATGAAATCTAAGATTTTGCATGTTTGTGAGGACAGGGGCGATTCTCAGGCTGCTGATGTAAGAATAAGAATCCTTGGCGCATCATCCGATCTTCACGCCGCAGATGCACAATATCACAGGGAGTGTTATCTATTATTTATGCAGGAGAAAAATGTTAAGGCGGCACAATCTAACATGTATGCCAACCAAATTGCCGACAATGATGGAGTTTTTCTTCGTCTTGTGGAGATAATGAATGATGATCCAAGTCATATATGGACATCTGTTGAACTTCACAACCGGTATAATGAGTTGAGCATGGAAATTGATGCACTCAGTCGCAGGGAGATCATTACGAAACTATAGAACCACTTCGGCAACCGTTTGGTGAAACTCGATATTTGCGGTTGTGCAAGTCTATTCTGTTTCAAAGTTCACTTGCCTGGTAATCTTCGATTAGAGAAAGTGGATGACAATGAGGAGAAAGTTATGATGGCTAAACTTACAGATAAAATCACTGCCGAATGTCGCGATTTGCCGCGAACACAAAACTATGACATCGGCATGTTCAGAAAATCAAAGACCATAGAAAACACAAGCTCCACACTTCTTTCGTTGATATCAGGCCTAGTTTCTAATGGCAAGGTAAGTAGAGCCTCTATTACCCTCGCGCAATCGATCCAAGCTCACATAACAAAGTCATACAATCAAACAACGTTGGGCTTGGCCTTGAAAGTACACCATCAATTCTGATCTTAGGAACTGGTGTATTTATTGCACGAAATTGGGATCACAGTTACATATGACGAGGTTCTAAGATTCCGTACGTCGGCAGCAATATACACAGGTTCGCAGCCGTATACACTTAGAGGACTGAATGTAGACGACGGTGGAGAGTTGGCGTCCTGGATAGACAACTATGATCTGAATATAGCCACACCAAATGGGTGTAGGGAAACTCATGCGTTGGTTGTAGAAGTCACGCAACAGCCTACCAATGCTGTTGATAAGGAGGAAGAAACTGATAGCAACACATCACACCCTGTCATACCAAGTGTCAGTTTGGCGGAAATGAGCAGCGCAAAGCTCAGTGAATTGTCGCCCATTGAAGTTCAACATTACGACGGTCCTAAAAATCCACTTCCACCTGCCGTCAATGTGCAATCTGGTGTTCCATACAACGTTGTGACACAGAGAATGGATGATATTAGCTCATCACTCAAAGCGGATTTGGACTGGCTCACAAACATAGCAGCACATGATGATGATACTGTGCCTGTTGAGTGGTCAGGCCACATGACACATTTGGCAAGAGAATGGATTTGTGGCAAAGGCCACCAAATACATGTATGGCCCACTGATTGACTCACCGCCCAGTCACCCAGACACAGTACTCACCAGTTTAGTTTATATAGAAGATGTTTTTAGATCGCATGGGCAGCAGTATGAATACCTGGTAGCAGACCTTCAATTGTTCAAAGTAGCCATTCAAATAAAATGGGCGAACCCGACACGGTGGAAGTATTTGTTGGTCAGACCTGGTGGAATGCACACATTGATGTCATTTCTTGGCTGCATTGGAACCCTGATGAAAGGTTCAGGATTGACCGAGATATTGAATGTCGCATATAAAGGCATTAACTCCATGGTGCTCGGTAAAGCATGGCCTAAGGCTCTGAGAGGATTTCGTATGGTTGTTGTGGGACTTCTCAAACGCAACATTCTCTCTGGTGCAAGGACAACAGAAGAAATGGATGATATGCTAGCTTCAGCTTGCTCATCAAGAACAGGTCAGCTTTGGGTGGATTGTTTTATCTATCCCACAATCCTAGCACATCTGTTTGTTAGGGCTGAACGTGAAGGGAAGTATGCACTACACATGTATTGTATGAGTAGGATGCTTCCATATTTCTTCGCAGCTGGACACTGAATTATGCCAGGTACATCACATGGCATCTAATGGAATTCATGAATTTGGTGGATGATAAAGCATTGGAGATGTTTTATGAAGGCCGGCATGTGTGCCGACATAGGTCTGGGGCATGGAATGGTGTGTTCTCAGACCAGTTTGGGGAACAAACGTACATTAGGTACGGAAAGGCAAAGGGTGGTCTAGTTGTAATGTCACTCTCTCCTGACCAGGTGGCGAGATGGGTTCTTTCTTACCACATTTGCAACTCTGTGTCCCTGACTATGGATGACATGTTTCATGACCGAGATGACGACGAGTACGATCCTACGACAGACAAACACAAGGAAGAGGGGCTACACAGAAGGAAACTTGATGAGATTGACCGGCATAAAATACAGCAGGAATTGTCGAAATACCCCTATCCATTAGAACAACATGACACGGACGTACTGGTGAACATCGTAAATGGACAAGTTGCCGATGAAAAGGTGAATGTTCACTCAGCTGTAGCCATTGGTGAATCAATGGCAGCCGATTTCAAATCACACATACCCTCTGGATTTTACAATGTCATTCATTCCAAGGTAGTAACGATGGAAACCATGAAGAAAGGGTGAAACTTGCAGATAGAACCATATACGACATGGAAAAGCTGTACGCACGACTACTTGTAATTTCCCAGAGAAGAGACATTTCCTTGGAGACATTGATGTGTTACGAGCTTGCACCTCTTCCCCCAGCTCTATTTGATGAGTTTGGAAGCATGCGAAAGAGTTCTAAGTCCCAACTTTTGCACAGACTAGCAGTTTGGGGGGGAGGAAACCACTGACCCTGACGCAGAAGTAGTAGATGGGAATGAAATGCTGTATCACGTCACCTGGCCGAAAACGGGCAACAGTTAGACATCTTGTGCAAAACTTTACACGAGCAGTAGAAAAGCGATGCGCCGTTGTTGTTTTCGACAGATATATAGAAGGCTCAATAAAAACGCACGAGCGCTTTAGAAGAACTGGTTCCACTGTGTGTCGAACAGTAAATCTCGCTCTAGAGACGGTCTTGCCAAACAGAGAGACAATAATGAAGAGCTCTCACAACAAGAAAGAGTTGATAAAAGTGATATGTGCGGAAAACAATGCTACAAATGTGACCATGGTCGGGGAAGACACGACACTGTACACGCACGAAGAAGCTGATTGTATCATAATCAGATGTGTGAAGTCTCTCGTTCAGGAACAGCAGTGCCAACACATTCATGTCATCTCAGATGATACCGATATATTTGCACTGTTGGTGTACTTTTGCTGGAAGTGGCAGACTCCTGTTCAAATCTGCATGAAGAAGTCGGATGGACGAGTGGTTGACATCAATGCCACGGCTGCAAAGCTTGGACCGAAAGCATCTCAACTGCTAGCCGTTCATGCGACACAGTCAGCTACATGTTCGGTAAAGGGAAGGCATCTGCCGTCACGTCAATGATAAAACATGATGTTTCCCTGGATTTGCTTGGCGAGATAGACGCACCACTTGATGAAGTGACAGCTGCTGGGGGTACGTTTGTGGGCTTGTTGTACAAAGCCAAAGACACTTCATCATCAATGAATCAGCTTCGGCATTCCTATATTCACAAGCAAAATAGCCACTCCAAAGATTAAGAGTCTGCCACCAACCGATTCCGCGTTTAACGAACACGTGAAGCGTGCTCACTTACAGACAATGCTTTGGAAGGCATCGGATAAGTGCTCACCACCCGATGTGAACATATCAGACTTTGGGTGGGACATAGTTGGCAATATACCCACGCCACGTACTGGCGTGTCTGGTGTGGCACCGTCAGAACTGATGCGTGTTGTGGCGTGCGGATGTAGTGCACAAACCGCTTGTTCCAGGCATACATGTTCATGTCATGGAGCAGCACTATCATGCACGTCATTCTGTAAATGTATCTCCCTTGGAATGTGTAACAACCCACACACCAAACCAGAAGAGACCGACACCGACGACGAAAATGATGAAGGTCGTGATGAGTAATAAAGTCAGTGGCTTATCATGTAATGTGTAAAGTGGTTAGTAATAGCGAACATGGCAAATTAGTTGTAGTTTCAGGGTTTTTTTCAGTATTCATTTAATTGACAGGAACATGCAAGATGCATAATTGTTGCACGCCATCTTGAATTTATATGTGGTAAATACATTTATTGTTGTTTTGAATAGCCCAGCACCGTTTTCGAACTAAAAATATGAAAAGAAAAATATTTTCTACAAATAAGAAATTCTGCCGAAATTGGCGGCCATCTTGGACGCCATCTTGAATTTATATATGGAAAATGAATTGATTGCTTTTCTAAATAGCTCAGCACCGTGTTTAAATGAATTGTGAACGTTTTGCGGAAGAAAATAGTGTCTTTTCCGCAAATATAGAATTATTAGGAAAATGGCGGCCATCTTGGACGCCATCTTGAATTTTAAGAAATGCTCAAGGATGACAAAGTGTCATCCGACGGATTTCGAATAAGTACATCGTCAGGGACAATAATTCATCAAAAAACGTTAGTAGTACCTTAGTGCAAGGTTCAACCCCATAACGTCCCGACTAAAGCATGATATCAAAAGGTTTCACACTGGTATTCCCTTTATGAGTAAAGACGATATTCAACTAGTATTGTTTCCAATGTAATATAAGGCCATATTTGGCAATCGGTGGCGGTGACCGCGGGTTCGATTCCCACCTCGATCGTTGCGAATGGTCGATTGGGCGTGTCGATTGGGCAAGACAACTTTGTGCTAGCCTAGTCCTATCGGATGGGGACTTAAATAGTCGTTCCCGACATGCAAGGTCATCGAGCCAGTGCCGTCGTTAAATCAAAGCATTTGTAAACATTTTTTTCGGTGGCGTTGATCGGTTTGAGAAGTTTGGTGCAGCGCGGTCTTGTTATCGACGACCGGAATCGTTCGGCGAATCCGGAAACCGAACTTCCGTTGCTATCTGGGTAAATTATCCGGTGCGGAACCATATGTAAAATGAAATGCACAAAATAATGATCCGTGGAATAATGTAAATAGATGTGTCCTGGAAAAACTCGAGTTATGCGAAAGAGTGTAAAGCGAGGACATTTGACCGACATGGAACTGCGACTGCCACGCAGGCCGCGTGTGTTCGATCCCCGATCCCTGCACTGGAGTTTGTGAAATACACTTGTACTTCCCGCTCTGCCATCTGACTCTTCCCGGGTGTGATATAGCGGTTGGTACACGGGTATTAAATGACTTTCTTGAGAACTAATTTGGATCATTAAAAAGAGAATATTGACCTTTCGACCTGTCTAGGTCTTTATCTGGAACACAATGCCAGCGATTGCGCCAGTTAGGGATCAGGGCCAAGGCTAATAATGCTTTGTGAGCACGTACATGTACACTGATGACATGCTCTGATCTAAACAATATTTCGTTTCCTTTCATCATGTCGATGAACATGCATGACCACGATAGTACGATACATAAACTGGATTAGAAAGCAAGCTTTCTAAAAGCTTATATCAATTCTTCTCCAGAATCATGAAGCTCTACATTGGGGTCAGCGTGTAAGTGCACACACGAACGAACACGACAGGTTGGTTCCAACCTGTCGTGTTCGTTGGTGTGTGCACTTACACGCTGACCCCACTGTACATCATGAAGCGTGAATCAAACGTCCTGATGTAGCTTGTATCTGAATGTCGAATAGTAGGAACAGTCGTGTTCGTCCTTGGTAGTAGAAGATGACCATGATCAACGTGATCCTGTGTATGTTTGCTTTGCAGTCGGATGATGGCGGTGGTGACTTATTGACCCTACAGCGCAAGGAACATCATGTTGCACTATGGACATACAATGCAAGCTGTAATTGGCCGACTTGGTGCTGGATCTTGAATTTCTGTTTTCACGTTTGTGTTGAGCTTTAATGAAGCATATCGTGATTTCTTTTTAAATTATATAATAAATAAAAACGTGTTTTTATCATGCCATGTGTAAAGTGGTTTAATTGAGGAGATATGACTGTACTAAGACCGCTGTTTTTGTTCTCTATTTTTAGGTACTTAAATATCGGATTTCCTATCTTGTTGCGTTCAACAAAATCTGATACTTATGTACCAATATCGGTGATAGTTGAAACAACCCAACAGTTCTAATATCGTCATATATCTTCAATTAAACCAGTTTAAACAGGGCCATGATGAAAACACATTTTTATTTGTTACTGTATTTTGTTCAACAAATCCTAATATGCCCCTTTAAGGACACGTCTCTGCCAACTTGTACGTGAAACCAACGGGCTTTTGCATTTATTATAGGAATGAATGACCTTTTTGTGGAATTTATCGGGGTATAAACTTGGAAAAGTCGCGGAAATACTGGACGAAGTGATAAAAATTACAATTTTCGAAAAAAAAATCAAACAAACATTTTTTTTTTCGAAAATTGTAATTTTTTGACGGCACCTTTCTGAATGCTGCTGCGCCATGGTCCTCTATCTTGGTGATTGTCTCCCTTACACAATGTACGTGGCATGTATAACAACATTTAATAACACAAAGCATATGCATGCAATACGAGTACTTTTCCTGGTTGTAATCCGCAGTATGATAAACATTATAGATTTCACAAAGATTCGGAAACTTTAATATGTCAACCTTATCCACGCCTTTCAGACTCGGGGAAACAAAGTTACAGAATATTTGGGAAAACTATAATGTGTTAGCGTAATGTGGGTTACAACCGGGAGCACTACTCGCATTAGTGAGTATGGTGCGCTTTATATCACCAAAGTCGGTTGCGTACAATCTGAGAGATTGACATTTTCTAATCTCGAAACGAGGGATTTTCTTCCAAATTCGGTATGTACCCTATTCAAAAAAGAAATGTGGGATGATCACTCTGATTACGTATCCAAGGAACAATACGAATTGACCAAAGGCTACAATAGTATCAATATGTACCCTGGACACGTGGTTACAAATGAACTACGCTAGTAGCCGATTTCACCAACATTGCAAAGTATACTTTTCTACCAAAGTATACTTTGAGGGAGTAATCACTTATTTTTCCCGAAATGCATTATTCCATACAGAACTAACGACTGCATATATTTGATAATTAAACGTATGCAGAATTATTATACTGAATGTATTACATTATCACCGCCATTTTGGCTGGGATAATGTAATAAATTCAGTATAATAAAAATTAATAAATTGATCCTTAAATTGAAAATTTTTCCCTCAAAGTATACTTTGCTAGAAAAGTATACTTTGCAATGTTGGTGAAATAGACTACAGATCACGTTTACTCATGGCCTCTTGGATTTACGTGCAGTGAATTAATTTCAGGTCATCGGCAATTACTGCTAATAATCTCAGTGAGTCGCCAAACCGGATTTCATCCAATGTACGATACTATAAATATCTCCGCAATTTGTGATGATATACTCTAAGCCAATTAGCGATTTGATTATTGTGACCTATATGGAATTATTTGTGTGCCACGTGATGTCACGTTATGACCACTACATGTACATGTACGAATTATGTGCCTTTACTACATCAATCAATGTTTAGTTAGTCACGTGGTGATCACTAGCAGTCAAACCAGTGGTACATAGATGGTAGCTTAGAAAATCTCAGCTCTACGGATGTGTTTTACTATTTCATCTGTCTTTTATATTTTCTGTATCCGTGAGAGCTGATACCCTTATAGTGTAAAATTTAGTCACAGTAACAACCCAATTTGTCCTGGCGTTTTGCTACACACACAGTCTGACGAGTGAGAAGTTTAACACTTTACAGTCATGTTAAAAACATTAATATACCAATAATACACACAGGTATACATAGTTTGACATTGGTTATCCTTTTATTAGCCAGGTTTTTTTTTTTTTTAAATCCAGGCTATTGGATTGGCGAAAGCCGGGCGGGGGCGGGCGGGCGGCGGGCGGGCGGCGGGCGGCGTCCACAATCAATGTTAAGTTTTCGTGTTTGAGTCCATTTCTTTCATACTGTACCACATAGGACCACCAAACTTGCACAGCTTCATAATCAAGGGGTGCCTACCACATACAACTATCCAACATGTGACCATTTTGTTACCTTCACCTATTATGTCTACGTAATTGACTTAGCCATTTTCAAAGTTAACTTTTTAACGTACGTCTGGTTAAAGTTTTTTGGTTAAAACTTTTTCGTTATACTATATCTCTGCAACTGCTTCGCCCATTACCTTGAAACTTCACATGGCTGTTTATCATCATCCATATTTTCATTCTAATCCCCAACCGTGCGGCCCCTGTGCCCAATGTCAAGGTCAAATTACTTTGAATTGTTTTGTTAAAGTTTTTTCGTGTACTATATCTCTGCAACTGCTTCACCAATTACCTTGATACTTCACATGGGTGTTTATGATCATTGTCGCACCCACTTGCGGAAAGCGCGATATCGTCGGCATTTTGGCATACGTCCGTCCGTCCGTCCGTACGTCCGTCCGTGTGTCCGGTTAAAGTGTTTTCGTTAAAGTTTTTCCATCTACTATATCTATTTTTTTAGTGTCCATGCCTCGCCCCAAGGCGCGACATGCAGGCCACGGCCATCTAGTCTACAAAAAGTGGGTATAATTATGTTATCCAGGTGTCTATGCTTCGAAAAAACCTGGCCTTCGTGGCTTTGCCTCGTTTCTTGTTCCCATTTGTGTAGAAAAACACCAGGACAAATTGGATGTTATTGTGACTAAATTGTACACTATAAGGGTCTCACGGATACAGAAATATATAAAATATAGATGAAATAGTAAAACACATCCGTAGGGCTGAGATTGGCTGAGCTAGATAGATGGGTGCATAGGGTGTCGGACCAGGTACGGCAAGGCAGGCAACTGCAGACCAATAACAAAATATGATTTTTTTTTCAAATATTTACAATTCACATAAATATATATATTATACAACAAGAACGGTAAATAATGTAATTATTATTATTGATATTACATGTATATAAGCATGAACATTTCCCATACTGTTGACTTGAACATGAATTTTCAGTTTTGTGAAATCTCGATTGATAATATCATAGTCGATGCACAAATCCCTAGATATTTTTTCTGCATTTTTCCTCATTTCTCATTAAAAGTTTATGTTGTTACCACTCAGTTGAACCGTCTCGACGAGACGGTTCAACTGAGTGGCAACAACATACACTTTGAGTGGGTGAGAGTGTGTGAGGAGTGGGGCAGGGTCCCATACCTTCGCCGGACCAATCTCACGATGATTCCGACGACCTTCAGGCAGGGTGCCGTGCATAGCTGTTAGCTTGGATATATATGCATGTAGTACTACATAATGTTACCTACAATGTTAAAGTGGCATACAGGTCCATCCATAGAGCCCGGTGTTTTCGTCATTATTATACTGTACATATGTGTATGTTACATGTAACACGTCATGTCATTGAAATAAATTACTTACTTATTACTTACTTGTTCGTTTACTTGTTTGATAGCTCACTTACTAACTCGCTCACTCACTCGCTCACATACTAACTCGCTCACCCACTCGCTAACTCACTAACTCGCCCACTCACTCGCTTACTTACTAACTCGCTCACTCACTCGCTAACTCACTAACTCGCCCACTCACTCGCTTACTTACTAACTCGCTCACTCACTCGCTAACTCACTAACTCGCCCACTCACTCGCTTACTTACTAACTCGTTCACTCACTCGCTTAACTTACTAACTCGCTCACTCACTCGCTCACTGACTAACTCGCTCACTCACTCGCTCACATACTAACTCGCTCACTCACTCGCTCACTCACTAACTCGCCCACTCACTCGCTTACTTACTAACTCGCTCACTCACTCGCTTACTTACTAACTCGCTCACTCAATCGCTTACTTACTTACTCGCATTTTGAAAGTTCCACGTTCGTGTTTCAGTATCAGGTTGCATATGGTGATAACCACTATTAAATAGAAAAAATAAATTTCGAAAAATATTTTGTAAACTGATAGATAATGACAATATAAACCACATGCAGAAAAAGTTCAATCCGATCAAAACTTGAAACAGCATTCATATCAGTACATTTTATGCAAATTTATGTAAATTATTTCCAACCCAATTCTAAAAATCGCAATAAAAAAGATTTCATGAAAATAAAAATAGTTTTTCACATTTTTTCTCTCATTGTGACATAAATTAACAAGTTCATGTAATACGCTAATGAGAAAAAAAAATCGAGTTAATATAAATAATTATAGAAAATAAATGTCATTGATGACGTCATAGTGGAACGTGCATATTCCAGCAAATTAAAAATGTAAAACCTTTGTATTTCTTGAAGTATTTGTTATTTTTGCATGCGGTTTTCCGCATTCATTTCATCTGATCAAACTCTTATCATTTTAAGAAATAAAAACAGTTTTTATCCTCAACTTTAACGATCTGTTCTGTTGTTGATATGCATGTGTGTACATTGTTGTTTGACGTCGTGCCCATTTCGAGTAAATCCGCCATAATTGGGCATCAACCGCCAATGGATAACTCAATATATTAGTAATTCGCCGTCACTGCTCTTCGACGTTACCGAGGCTGATAAAAAATATAGCAGGCTTCATTTCGTGAAAACGAAGAAGCCAACAAATATGTTGGTGACAGGAGAAATTGGGCTTATGTGCTTTGCGACCAGTGTAGACCCAGATCAGCATCAGGCTTATCAGGGTCTGCACTGTTCGCCATTCCATCGATGAATCATTAACGGCATACTTCTAACAAGCAAATATGTTTTATCAATGAATGTGCTATTGGCTCAGGAGCTACACTGGTCATAAATCCCATAATCGACATTTCACCATTCACGTCCATGTCATGACGTACTCTATGTTGGTCGCAATAGTTGACTAGCATTTTTGTGTATATCACGATTTTCTGTGATCTCATCGTTTAACCCTTAAAAGGCGGGAACCGAAAAGTATCGTCTGCTGTTGTTTCATATTTTGTATTCTTTCTTAATAAAAACATGGTTTGACAGTACTTTAGAATCATTTACATTGGAAATGATTCTAAAGTGCTGTCAAATCATGTTTTTTATGAGAAAATGGAAAATAAAACCTAAGCAGCAGACGATAAATTCGAATTCAGCACTGTAACCCAAGTACAATGTATATTGCATAAAATGGGCGCTAAATACAAAGCATAATACACTAGTATAATAAATATGCAAATCAGCTCGTTACAGAAAACAGGTTTGGTTCCCAGTACAGCTTCAATGTATGATGATGTACTTATGCAATAAATATATTCTAACATTTCGCCTCGTTTCGTATGAAATCAGTAAACTCGCAGAGCCTCGCCCATCCGGTTTCCTAAGCCTTGCCTTTTTTCCCATTCACAGCACTAACCTACTATTCTCTATTTTCATTTGAATGTCTATATTCTATGTTGTTAATCAGCAAACTTGATTTATGACTTTGCTAAACTGATGTAGCCGCGACAACAAAGGTTCAATGACTGCATATAACATTCAATGTTTGTATTGACCATTTCACGCCACGTACCTCAGCTGCATGCACTATATACATTGGAGCCTCTTTAAACCGGACACCGGGGTGTCCGGTTTAGAGAGGCTCCACTGTGTTCAAGACATGTATATAACGACTTCAAGTGGTGGCTTTGCGATCATGAACAGAGATTTTATTCGGACAAAAATGGACATGAAATATATCAAAATTAGGCACAACTGACTCTCTGTGTTCGGTTTAGAGAGGTTCGACTGTACAGAGGATATTTGTTCAAGATTCCCAAACGAATAAATGAAAACAAAATTAGCAGTAACAGGAGTATGCAGCCCGGCTTTGATCCCGATTCGGCAAGCGAACTATTGCCGAAACATTTTTTTCAATAGAAAACCATGATGTCTTCGTTGGCTTAAACATGATCACTTTAATTTGGTTTAAATGAACTGCTTCGGTTTATTTGCCTGACTACACACAGTTAGTTTAAACCAAATTATAGAGAATAGTAGGTTAGTGCCGTGAATGGGAAAAAATATCTGGCAAGGCTCAGGAAACGGGATGGGCGAGGCTTTGCCGAGCACATCCCGTTTCCGTGCCGCGCCAGATATTTTTTTCCATTCACGGCACTAACCTACTATTCTATTTATCCCGTCAACACATACAAATGGCTGTAAAATGTAAAAATAGTGTTGACTGGATATCAAAAATGTTTCACGGCACCGTGTTTCACGGCACATACGCACTGTGTTGACGGGATAAAACTGCTTACTGTTACGTCTAATCGAACGAAACATCGTTTTATATTTTAAACATAACAATGTGAAGCAGGGACGGGTATAATAACGATGTGAAAACGATGTGAAAACGATGTGAAAACGATGCATGTGAACTCGATGTGTAAACGGCACGACATGCGTTTAAAACAACACGGTACGGCATGAATCGAAAGATTGAAATTACAGGCGTTTAAATAGTTGGAAGCAGGGTATTTAAACGATAATATCGTTTTCGCGTTCAAAAAACTAAACGATATTGGTTTCTGTGCATATCGTTATACAAAGCGATCGTTTTCATTTCGCTTTCCATTCGTTTTCGTTTCTTCAGTTTGGGAACCTTCAACTCATCCACCGGTTGTGGATGTGACTGGAGAAATGGGTCTTATGGGTTTTGCGACCAGTGTACACTAACGACGGCACTGGCTCGATGACCTTACATGTCGTCTCACAAGAATGGGAGATAGGACGGAGGTTGATACTGAGGAAACTGGCCCCAGGGGGCCTAGCACTTATTAGAATAGTCCCCTCTGGTTCTTTAACGTGCCTAGACTCTCCTTCAAATCTGATACACGGGACATTTAAAGTCCACATTCGTAAGGACTAATAGAGCAGGAAATACAAAATATCTCAGAAATACTGACGCCCGGGAAATTAATCCTGACTCGAACCCGGGTCTCCAGCATAGCAGTCCGACGGTATTACCTCTCGGCCACGGTCTGCTCCTTTATAGACAATAGATTTCACTATATTTTATGTTATGCAATGTAATTAGAGTTATGTACTCTGAACTACAGGACAGCAAATGTGTGATCAGATGCTACACTGGTCATAAGCCCCATTTCTCCGGTCACACCACATGTTAGTATTTGGAGACGCACGACAAATGGAATCGCAGTTATAAATCATGCATAGGGTGCTCGCAGCAATGGGCATGCGCAAATGTCACCAATGTATCAAACTATATGGAATACCATTTGTACATGTATGTATTATGCAGGGGCGGATCCAGCATTTGGCGAATGGGGGGGGTGTCTATGTGCAATCTACTCCCGTACCGTCCGTAGTAATAAATTCAGTATAATACAAATTAATAAATTTATCCTAAATGTGTATGTTGTATGTCCGACAAAAACAAATACAAGTAATACATTTTTTCACGGCATTTTTATAATGTATTTAATAGAATAAAGTACAGTCTGTGCGTAAAATCCGCGCTTCGTTTCCCTCATGCTGTTAATTTCTCGTTCGCCATTAAAGATGATAAATAAATACATCTCCGTCAACTCTCTGTTTGTTATTTATATAGTATAATCATTGTCGCGCTTGTTTGTTCTCGCTGCATGTATTTACGGCTGTTTTTATTCTGGACGTCTGAATGAAACACTAACAGACAGGTTGGAGCTGTGCTACATCATTCGTCACACAACTTACGCATGCAATGCTGTACATTTTGAAAGAATTCTGAAAGATGGTTCACTGACAAAGTGACAAACCCTGTATTTCAAAGGAGTTTTACGCTGGTGGCAAGCACATTTTGGCTATTGTGTCACTTGTTCATCAAATACCAATATGTTATAAGTCATTTACATTACATTCGCATGTATAAAGGAGGTGGAATGATATAGAAAAGTATTTATTAGCGTAATTTGAGGAAAATATCGATGATTTTAGAAACCAGTATCGGCGAAATACGGCGATGTGATAAGTGAGGTAAGGGAGGTAATTCCAGTCGGAAAGCCGGGCTATACCGTGAAACCTCTCTAAAACCTCACACTCCGGGAGGTCCCCAGGGTGTCCGGCTTAGAGAGGTTTCACTGTAAATCAGGCATTTTATCATTCGTAGCCATAGTTGTGTGCTATGCGATAACGAACAGAATTTATCACAGATATGACCAAGAAACTCATAAAAAAATAAGATCACAGGTGTTTCCTTGGTGTCCGACTTAGAGACGTTCCACTGTAATACTTATAGATATATTGACACATTGCTGCATAAACATGACAAACTGCGCTACGTTTCAGACAAAATCCGCTATGCCATTAAAGAGTTATTTCAGGAAATATTGTACATTTGTAAAATGACGTCGTCACATATTACGTCACACTTTCATAAGACCACGTGATACCACACCCTGGAATTGGAGACGACGATCATTTAAAAAGTTCGCTGAATAACCCCGTAGAAGTTATTCTACTGACTCGTTCATAAAAACTGAACGAATCCGATTTTAATACGAGACATGCCATGTGATTTTGTACCCAAGAACATGTGCGATATTACGTGAGAAATATTTACAAAATTTACGATAATTTACGTAAATGGCGTCGAAAGTTGACTAAATTTTCACAACAAATGCGGAATTATCTTCCGCATTTGCTATGAACATTTCGTTATCCTTCGACGTCATTTACAGACAATATCACAGTTTCTGTAAATGTATTTCATGAACAATCGCACATGTTCTTAGGTAGAAAGTGACTGTCAAGGTCATTACCAAGGTCAGGAATGATCGAGACAAATTGTCTCCCCCAATTATCATAAGAACCAAGTATACTTCAATTGTTATGACATTATGGCCAATATAGCTTGATCTGACGAACGAAAAGTGGTAACAATGCAGTTGAAGTGTAAGGGATAGGCCAGAGTAGATAAGTACACGTAGTCACTTAATCACTTATAATGTACACTATATTACATGGGGAACACACAGGAATACATGATACATTGATATGCGAACATCACTGTACTGTGCATGATACTATTCAATTACTACAAGGTTGTAAGCCAATCGACTGTTATACTTTAACGCAACTTAAAAGCTATAGACGAATAAACTCGGTATGTGGTATCTCAATGGTCCCGTAGTGGACAATAGTATGAATGCACAAGTACTTGATGATCGCTAATCAAAGTGAAATAACATACAAGTATAACATGGCATAACGAACATTGGAGGACAAAATGACAATCATCTGAGCTACCCCAGTGCTGGCGTATCTCAATAGATAGTGTAACCTCTGAGTATCACGGTCCCAAGGTCTGCCTCACCCGCAATATGAGGTCTAGTCAACAATATGGCTATAATCCAACTTCAAGTGGATTAATCCATAAACAATATATGTAGTCTTACTACAATCCTTTAGCCATGATATGCCATGATAGGAGTATTACCATACACTATCAAAGTATACATATGTATTGCCTATGCAATATATTTCCAAAGTATGAATGTCAAAGTCAAAGCCGGATGTGGTTACATCACATGATAGTCAATAACGATAATGTTCCGGAAGCTGGTTCCCGGAAGTAAAGTTCCACAGGTAGTATTATCTCCGGAAATGGTGGACCAGATGTAAAGTTCCTATGGTATCACTCGACTGTAGCAACCCGGATGTGTAGACCGGATGTAAAGTATCCATGGTGAATCAATGGGTTGTAATACCGGAAGTGGTAGACCGGATGTAAAGTTCCGATAATACAAAATGGCGATTATCACGTTGGCTAAGACGCCGGGAAAAGTTTCACTTAGGTGACATTCAACTCGGTGGTAGTATAATGATATGATATGTGTGTGGCGTTTCACTTCACTAATCTATGGCTGTGACTGTCTGCTGTACGCGAGGTAGCTATCACACACTGCTCTATACAGGCCTGTACCCGGAGCTGCTACACACACTGCGCCAGACAGACGTACGGACACTCGGACGACCCGATACTCTGCACTGACTGGGGTCTGCCCTCAAACGAGTGGACCAAAACGTCCAATGTGGCTCGCTGGAGCGTTCTCAAGAGGCTACAAAAAATGAAATGAATCTCCAATTACTGGACGAATACGCACAGACAGACAGACAGGATGCACAACAGACTAAAACGGGAATCGAACAACGGCAAATCACAGCTGAAATAAAATGTTCTAGGTACATACCAAAATCCTCCGTGTCACTGGTGAATACAGTACTAGTCTTCTGTAACCAGAATATATGTGTCCCGCCAACACATAGCGAGACATCGCTTATATACGCACCAGTGAAACCATGCACGGAATAATGGATATGCCTACCCCTCGTACGACATCTCACATAAATACTACAAAACCATGGCTTTTGCCATGTCACCCGTGGGTTATATTTGGCATAAATATATGTTCCCACGCCTTAAATTCAACCAAACCAGTGTACAGCCCTCGTGGAATAAATACCATCCGACATGGTATACCCACACTACCATAAATCTGCACACTATAGACCCAGATCTCATAATCCGAAATCTACTCGACTGGTCTCGACAATGCGAAGGTCGCTTCTTGGCCCCGCCAAACCCCTCCATAACGGTCCTACGGCTATACACTCAAATGAGAGTGTAGCACATATTAAACTCAAATATCGTGGTCATTTACGGAAATATCACGACACAAAACATCACCATTATGGGATCTGATATATCCGTGTTGGCCAGTACCAGGCTATGATGAAACACTAACCCGTAGCATACATAACAGGGCAGACCATGGTATGGTCTGCGCTGTATACTGGCTTCACCATCAGAAGGTCCCTTATATGGTGAAACACTGACACGCGGACAAACTCGGCTGGCACGGACAGTGGACATCCGTAATACTAAAAGGTATCTTTTCCCTAGCGAAACCAGCACACGCAGTCAACGAGTTCTCTACCACACACATGCCTAGTCTGTGGCAAATATGGCGTGACATCAGTAAAACATTGCTCATAAAATAGACGTATATTAAAAATCCGCAAAAATGACACGCATAAACGTATTTCCACCAATACAACATAAGCCCCCTTATTACACGCACATTGCACATGGCAAATGTACATGCCAAACCACAGGTGTGCAAAAACCACAGGTGTGTGAAACCACAGGTATGTGGAATCACAGGGATGTGAAATCAATAATACGCACAACAATACAACACAGTACCACACATTCACAAATATACAATTATAAGGATTCCAGAATGTACAAGAATGCACGTGTCACGCGACATATCTCCCCCCTAAACAAAAAGTGTTTACACTTTCGTGCATAATCGCGAGACACGTTGGCACAGCTGAATCTACCAAGATATCCTGCTCAGGTAGCCTGCCCACTTTATCTCATGTTTTCCCTATATGGTGTGTCCTGGTGCGTCCCTCAGGACATAGGTGAACTCCCGTAAGATCTCTTTGACTTGCGTCTTTTGTTTCTTGCCTAAATCAGGCGACAGGTCAACTTTGCTCTCCGTATCGGACTCTAATCCCTGGGACATAACATGTTTTCTTCGCACTACACCCACTTGGACTAGGATCCCCCTCTACTGTGTCTTCTATCACGACCGCATTTATTACAGTGAGTATTCCCTTCCCGGGTGCTCAGGCCTAGTCTCGTACCTCTTTAACATGTTTGCATGAAAGGTTTTCAACTTCCCTCCCATGTCAACTCTATAGTCCACTCATTAACTACTTTCTGTTATGGGGTATGGTCCCTTCCACCTAAGAAGCAATTTGTTGTTGTCTGTCGGTAGTAGTACAAGTACCTGATCTGCCACTGCATACTGCCTACTACGGGTCTTACGGTTGTAGTACTTTGCGTACTTTTTGGACGCACTCTTCAAGTTCTCATGCGCGATTTCGCATGTTTTCTCGAGCCGTTCGCGCAAGTCGAGGACGTACTGATACGTCGTTTTGACGTTGTCCTCTATGTCCTTCTCGGACCACAGATCTCTTAGTATGCTCATCGGACCTCGAACGGTCCTTCCGTACAATAGTTCAAACGGTGAGAAAGCCAAACTTTCTTGAGGGACTTCGCGATACGCGAATAAGAGCGCGTTAATGTATTTGTCCCAATCTTTGGGACGTACATTGAACCGTTCCACGAGACCGTTACACTGTGGGTGGTACGGTGTCGTGGTTAATTGTCTCAGCGATAACAATCTACTAACTTCCTCCATGACTGCCGACGTAAATTGACTACCCCTATCGGTGAGCATCTCCTCGGGGATACCCAGTCTACTGAACATATCCACGAGAGCTTCCGCGACTCGTTCGGCCTCGATGCCTGGTAGTGGTACCGCTTCTGGGTGCCTAGTTGCATAATCAACTAACGTTAGTATGTAACGATTCTTCCGATCGGTAGCTGGAAAAATTGGCCCTACAATATCAACTGCGACTCGTTTGAATCGTTTGGGGTGTCTATCAACGGCATAGTTCCTAACGGAACCTTGGTGATGTGTCCTTTGACACAGTCTTTTGACTATGTCACAAGACCTACAAAACCGTGTAATGTCACTGCCCACGCCCTGGCCAATAAAATTCTGATAACACTCGATCAGTTGTCTTCTTAACCCCTAAATGGCCCGCCATGATTGATTCATGTGCCACTTTCATCACGGTAGTCCTAAGTGTTTTTGGGACTACCAGCTGATGGTACATCCTACCTGACCCTATCGATTCGAAATTACGATACAACAAGTCTTTTCGGTATGCGAATTTCGATTTGTTTCCGTTCTTACTTGACCGTACCGTTCCGTCTTTTGCATTATTTCGAACTGACGTCAATGTGACGTCATGTGCCTGCGCCTCTTTGAATTCATCGCGTGATACGTTCGCGATTGCGGTAGGGACTTTGAGGGTCTTATATGATTCGTCTCGGGCTGTCGTTTGTGACCTAGTTTCAACTGCGCACGATTTAGCGCCTCTAAAATCGGATATCACCGGTAACTCTGACCCGTCTACATTACCTATGGTAACATCATACATTGTATCTGTCATGCAAAGGGCTTCTACCTGACCTTTGAAAAAAAGGTGTATCTAGATCTACCCGGGCGGTAGGAATTCCACTCATTTTGCTCCTATTTACCAGCATGCATGTGAAACTTTGCTTAAAAAACTGATCTGGTTGTACTAAGCTTTCCCTGACGACCACCCCGGTACACCCAGTATCTCGCATTACTGTGACCTTTTCCCCCATTTAATGTGCCCTCTGCTACGGGTAGCCTATCCATACCAAATGTACATCCGTTAATCAACTCCGGCTGTATCTCGCTACCTGAACATACAATAGTGGTGTCGGTATCAACCACACAGAAATTTCCTTGGTTTTCCCCTGGTTGTTCCGTGTTTTGCCATCTACCTCTACCTCTGCCTCTAGTGTGCCTTCCACTTCTACCTCTATTTCTACCTCTGTACCGACCTCTCTGTTCTTTATCTGCAAAACTTACATGTTTCTCTTCCTCGACTGCTGCTGCTTTGTAAGCTGAGGACCGGTCACGCTAGGACAATCGTAGGACATGTGACCTTCTTTGCCACAATGGTAACATGTCCCGCGATGCCTATCATAGCCGTTCCTGCTGGTGGACTTCTGTCATAACTACCTCTACTCGGGCTTCTATCATAACTACCCCTACTTGGGCTTCTATTGTGGTCTCTATTCTGATATCTGTCCTATCTCGACTCCTATCTCTGGATCGATTATCCGCACTACTTACCTTGCGCCTCTGGTTATCTACTGACCTGTACTCAGTTCTGTTGCTAGTACTGTTCCTCTGAACTACATACTTGCTACCTCCTCTAGCTTCTGCAAAGTAATCTGCCTGAACCGCCATCTGATCTATCGAGTCAAATGTTTTCTCTTTGAGAAATAAGTAGAGCTCACGACTGCATATACTTAACATCTGATCTCTGATCAGGTAGTCTAATACTCCTTCATATGTTCTATTCACCTTACCTAACTCAAACCATCTATCTAAATAGTTCTTTGACCGACTGACATATTGCACAAATGATTCACTGTGATCAGGTTTGGTGTTTTTGAACATGCGTCTGAACCCATCTTCCGTTAGATCAAAACATTTCAACAATGCGGATTTCAACTTATCATAGTCAAGAGCATCATCAATAGGTAGTCTAGAATATACATCTAATGCCTTGCCCTTCAATAACGCACTCAAGTGTAGTGACCACTTATCTCTTACCCCACCTTTGAATTGCTGCGTACCTCTCAAATCTAGCTAAGTAGCTATCCATGTTGTCATTATTCTGATCAAAATGTGGCAGCTTCGGACCGAATGCTCTGCCATAGTCCCTATCATGTCTATCTTCATCTACTACTTCTCCCCCTTTCTACTTTTGCCATTTCTACTGATGCTTAGTGTCTAGTTCTCGCAATTTGAATTCTAGAGCTAACTGTGCTTCATTGGCATCTAATCTATCTTTCCCCATCTGTCGCTCAACTTCCTTAGCTAACTGCTCAGCATCTAACCTATCTTTCTCAGCCTGTCGCTCAACCTCCTTAGCTAACTGCTCAGCATCTAACCTATCTTTCTCCATCTGTCGCTCAACTTCTTTAGCCAACCGCTCAGCATCTAACCTATCTTTCTCAGCCTGCCTAGCCTCTAGTCTTTCCTGTCTTTCTCTCTCCTGCTCTTCCTTTACAAAGGCCCTTAACTCTGAATCTGCTAGCCCTAAGCTTTTGCCTATGTCCATTAGCTCCTTAATGGACGACATTCTCACTCTCAACTCAACCTCGGATTATCGATTTACACGCCTTACCCGACGGTACACAAGGTCTCTAGCACTCAAATCACTTAGTGATTTGTGCGAGTCTCTTGCTTCACGTCTATTGCTTCACGTCTATAAGGTGAAGGTAAATCAATCCGGTCTCTACTCCTAACGACGGTATACGTTTCTCAATTCGGGTAAGTCAATCCGGTATATGTATAGTCTAATGTAATGGTATATTTACAATTCCCTCTCCATGGTACTGGACACAAATATTGGGGACTGGTTATAGACACCTAGCAGGATATAATATTGTTCATACACAATATAATAATGGTAGTAATCTCGCCTCAGATGCAGAAGTGTCTAGTGCTAACCTAGAACACCCGCTGTGCCATCATCACAGGGAGGTACTATTCAACAAATCCAAAGTTACAATGACCCTTACATCCACTATCTCACCAGATCGTCTCAACTCTATACTTCTGTACTAGGTAGTCAAATCATGTATGTGGTGATGTATTAGTGCCTAAGTGTTGGAGTGCATCTTACATTAAACTCCCAAGGCAAACAAATACAAAATTGAATTTTGACGACGCTAGGGGTACAGCTATTCTAGCCTCCTTACTTCAACTGCTTTGAACAAACTGATTATAAAAAGAGGAAACAAAATCCCACTTCTGACACCATTGTCAAGGTCATTACCAAGGTCAGGAATGATCGAGACAAATTGTCTCCCCCAATTATCATAAGAACCAAGTATACTTCAATTGTTATGACGTTATGGCCAATATAGCTTGATCTGACGAACGAAAAGTGGTAACAATGCAGTTGAAGTGTAAGGGATAGGCCAGAGTAGATAAGTACACGTAGTCACTTAATCACTTATAATGTACACTATATTACATGGGGAACACACAGGAATACATGATACATTGATATGCGAACATCACTGTACTGTGCATGATACTATTCAATTACTACAAGGTTGTAAGCCAATCGACTGTTATACTTTAACGCAACTTAAAAGCTATAGACGATAAACTCGGTATGTGGTATCTCAATGGTCCCGTAGTGGACAATAGTATGAATGCACAAGTACTTTGATGATCGCTAATCAAAGTGAAATAACATACAAGTATAACATGGCATAACGAACATTGGAGGACAAAATGACAATCATCTGAGCTACCCCAGTGCTGGCGTATCTCAATAGATAGTGTAACCTCTGAGTATCACGGTCCCAAGGTCTGCCTCACCCGCAATATGAGGTCTAGTCAACAATATGGCTATAATCCAACTTCAAGTGGATTAATCCATAAACAATATATGTAGTCTTACTACAATCCTTTAGCCATGATATGCCATGATAGGAGTATTACCATACACTATCAAAGTATACATATGTATTGCCTATGCAATATATTTCCAAAGTATGAATGTCAAAGTCAAAGCCGGATGTGGTTACATCACATGATAGTCAATAACGATAATGTTCCGGAAGCTGGTTCCCGGAAGTAAAGTTCCACAGGTAGTATTATCTCCGGAAATGGTGGACCAGATGTAAAGTTCCTATGGTATCACTCGACTGTAGCAACCCGGATGTGGTAGACCGGATGTAAAGTATCCATGGTGAATCAATGGGTTGTAATACCGGAAGTGGTAGACCGGATGTAAAGTTCCGATATAATACAAAATGGCGATTATCACGTTGGCTAAGACGCCGGGAAAAAAAAGTTTCACTTAGGTGACATTCAACTCGGTGGTAGTATAATGATATGATATGTGTGTATGGCGTTTCACTTCACTAATCTATGGCTGTGACTGTCTGCTGTACGCGAGGTAGCTATCACACACTGCTCTATACAGGCCTGTACCCGGAGCTGCTACACACACTGCGCCAGACAGACGTACGGACACTCGGACGACCCGATACTCTGCACTGACTGGGGTCTGCCTCAAACGAGTGGACCAAAACGTCCAATGTGGCTCGCTGGAGCGTTCTCAAGAGGCTACAAAAATGAAATGAATCTCCAATTACTGGACGAATACGCACAGACAGACAGACAGGATGCACAACAGACTAAAACGGGAATCGAACAACGGCAAATCACAGCTGAAATAAAATGTTCTAGGTACATACCAAAATCCTCCGTGTCACTGGTGAATACAGTACTAGTCTTCTGTAACCAGAATATATGTGTCCCGCCAACACATAGCGAGACATCGCTTATATACGCACCAGTGAAACCATGCACGGAATAATGGATATGCCTACCCCTCGTACGACATCTCACATAAATACTACAAAACCATGGCTTTTGCCATGTCACCCGTGGGTTATATTTGGCATAAATATATGTTCCCACGCCTTAAATTCAACCAAACCAGTGTACAGCCCTCGTGGAATAAATACCATCCGACATGGTATACCCCACACTACCATAAATCTGCACACTATAGACCCCAGAATCTCATAATCCGAAATCTACTCGACTGGTCTCGGCAATGCGAAGGTCGCTTCTTGGCCCCGCCAAACCCCTCCATAACGGTCCTACGGCTATACACTCAAATGAGAGTGTAGCACATATTAAACTCAAATATCGTGGTCATTTACGGAAATATCACGACACAAAACATCACCATTATGGGATCTGATATATCCGTGTTGGCCAGTACCAGGCTATGATGAAACACTAACCCGTAGCATACATAACAGGGCAGACCATGGTATGGTCTGCGCTGTATACTGGCTTCACCATCAGAAGGTCCCTTATATGGTGAAACACTGACACGCGGACAAACTCGGCTGGCACGGACAGTGGACATCCGTAATACTAAAAGGTATCTTTTCCCTAGCGAAACCAGCACACGCAGTCAACGAGTTCTCTACCACACACATGCCTAGTCTGTGGCAAATATGGCGTGACATCAGTAAAACATTGCTCATAAAATAGACGTATATTAAAAATCCGCAAAAATGACACGCATAAACGTATTTCCACCAATACAACATAAGCCCCCTTATTACACGCACATTGCACATGGCAAATGTACATGCCAAACCACAGGTGTGCAAAAACCACAGGTGTGTGAAACCACAGGTATGTGGAATTACAGGGATGTGAAATCAATAATACGCACAACAATACAACACAGTACCACACATCACAAATATACAATTATACGGATTCCAGAATGTACAAGAATGCACGTGTCACGCGACAGTGACATGACCTGCCATTATAAATGATATCGTCCAGCGCCTAATATAGACGCTTCATTGATGTCGGTTGTCTTTTCCGACCACCGAGTCATCAAACCGACGTTAGACAACCGAGACAAAATAATCGGCGACGTCTAAGTCTGTTTCCATGACGACTGTCAGTCCAGGCGGCACGTGCTATATCAGCGTCGGGCCCATGTGTCAGCGCGATTATCTCCGAGGCTATTAATCCGCTTCAGACCAATTTGTCGAAAATATTGTTTTTATTCCGTTATTAGAATGTATACTCGACAAAAAAGAAACACGTACTTCATGTATACTTACATAACCGCCTGCGTTGATCTTGTCCAGAGTATCTACGTGAACATCTATTGGCGGTAACTCGCAATAAAGCAGTTTGATTGGCTGAGCCTGAGCTGTAGCACAGTTCAGGCTCAGTCAATCAATTTGCTTGATTTTAAGCAAAATATTTAAGCATATCGAAATGAAGAAATATATAAATATTTACAAGAATAAGGCAGGCAGATTTGTATGTTTCACGGTGGTAAATGCTAGTATCACATGTACCAATAAAACGCATTATTGGTTGCCGTAGTTTCTCGACCAATGAAAGCACAGCAGTTCGTCTGAATTAATCGCATATTGCGAAGCTTTCGCCAATATCTATTCAATTAATCATTAAATGTTGCAATACGTACAACGTTATATTTACAGATTACCGCCGTTTTGACGTAATTTCCTGTGACACGTACCATGTCACCACGTGTACATAGTTCACATATTGAATGACATTCGACATTTCAACTATAACTATTAATAATACTTAGTGAATGCTTATTAATGCAAGAGAAAACATGCAAACAAAATTATAATTGCCCATTACATTATGTGTAATTGTCAAATGAAAAATCGCGTGTCTTCTTCTTATAAGTATACTTGGCTTAATAAATCTTACATGTATGTCACATTCAGTGTACGGAGAAATACAGATGGTTCTACGAGCCAATTGCATTCATGAATTTTACCAGAAAGGGTGTGTTCGTACAGTGGAACCTCTCTAAACCGGACACCAATACAACATCTGTGTTGGGTTTCTTGGTAATTTATCCCAGATGTTTTAATGTATGTTGATGATTGAGTACGCAAATACATTTCAGAATGGTCATATGCCTGATTTACAGTGGAACCTCTCTAAACCGGACACCCTGGGGACTTCCCAGGGTGTCCGGTTTATAGAGATTTCACTGTACTAAGTAAGTAGTTGTAATAACCTTGGCGTCCAGTGGTCAGTGGAGTCTCAGAGCAGCCCGCTCTTTTGCTCAGTCTGGACAGAGGCTGCTTTGTTCGTCAAAGTCACGGTATCAGTTCTAACAGCTGTGTAATGTCGCATTAGGCCTAGCAAAAAAATCTTGTGATGCGAGAAATCCGATCCTACCTGATGAATATGCCGCCGACCCTACATTTTTTTTTTGCCGTTTAAAAATAAATAAATAAAAAAGTGTTCATTTTCGATCCTTCGCGTCCTTTGCGTAATTTAGGCGCTTGACTTCCGTGTGCCTGCAGCAATAACAACAACAATAAGGACCAAATAATGAACACATTCCACCATAGTGGCACAGTCAGCGGTCTAGTAGTACATGTATGTGAGGAATGTCCGTTGTGAGTTCTCATATTATTAACAACACATTGCACTTTTCTTGACAAAGTTTATAGTTTGTTTACTTGGACCTGTCATTGAGAGTATAGAAAGAAAGTAGAAGTCGGAATAAAGTGAGAATACATGTAAGAATATGTACAACATGGATACAAAGTATTGATAATATCGCATTCATTTCAATTCTACATCAAACTTGTATGTTATCAATAATATACCCCTAATCACATATGACACACATAGATCACTAAACCTATAGTCACAGACACAGTCATATATGTAGTTTCACATATCAATTGGTCCCCTTCTACATCTATTGTTTATCTGATAGATTGTTATTATTGAATGTCGTTTCTATGTCTTGTCCAAACTGGGTTATCCTGACTGTACAAGTATATATCCTCTGGGAGTACACTCTCAAAGGTGGGATTATGTCGGTTACAATCTGAAAGTAGATTGATTGCCACCAATATTATATACATGTACCTTATAAGATACATTACGCGAACAAATGACCATTAAAACATATTTCACTCCATTTCACACTTTATCATGTACTGCTACTGGCTATTACCTGTAACCCATGGTAGACTATATGATAAGGTGCTGATTGCCGTCACTCGTCTCGGCTCCACTGGTCTGCAATATAAACCAGCATGCGCCTTTACCACCTGTTGCATATTACAATCATCTCAATCCATTTCACGTCATGTCACAGCTGTAATTAAGAGGCTTGACTTACCTATATACATCTCACTTCCCGTCTCTGTCCGCTATATAATAAATCGCATCTGGCTCCATTATAGCACTGAACTCAGTTTCGTAATAAACTCCAAATACTACACTTTCAATGTCCTGAGCCAACTATCCTGGTCAAAATCACACTTACAACTGACCAACTTGGTACCTGTATATACATGGGTCACATCAACTTACCTGTCACAATACAATGCCCAATTATCTATTGCTCACTCAATGCCATATTTCTATTGTCATTTCTATTGTATACCCCAAGCCAACCAATATCCCCCACGTATCAGCTCACCTGAGATCCTACCTGTGTGATCAATTCGTGACAATGTATTACAAAAAGCCTACCCTCCCTACCTACTGTCTGTTTCACGAAAGGTGCCCAAATTTTACAGCCATATAAACAAATCAAAAACCATATTTTTTTCGATAATATTAAAGGAAAATTTAAGAATGAGCCTTCTTTTTATTTCGTGAAATTTGGTCAAATATTGATTTTATTGCGAAAACAAAATTTCCCCATGTTAAATCCCCATAGACATCTTCACTCCGTGAAGATATCTATGGGGATTTAACATGGGGAAATCTTTTAGAATTTCAGAAATATTGGACCGATTTTTAAAATTTAACTTTTGTTTTCTTAGTTAGATCATTTCCAGGCCATCTAGCCAGGTTTCGGAGTCAATTTCCAAATTTTACCGAATTTCACGAAATAAAAAGAAGGCTCATTCTTAAATTTTCCTTTAATTTAATATTATCGAAAACAATATTGTTTTTTAATTGTTTATATGGCCGTAAAATTTGGGCAGCTTTCGTGAAACAGACAGTAGATTTTTTCTAGACCGTTGCTCGCACCAAAGATCTTTTTTTGATAGGCCTTAGTCACATTTGTTCGCATATCACAGGCAATTTGTGATTAAAACGATCCTTGACGGTATTTTGTTATCAGATTTTTTGTGTACGTCTGTGTCGCTTTAATGAACGTCATTATCACCAACGTCATTCGATATAATAGCGAGTATCACAAAATATACTTGAATTCATTTGCGGCCAACGTATAGTTCCAGATCACCATCAGCGCCTGGTCTACACCACCGTGGTCTACAGTGTCCGCCATTAACAGCTAGTGAAATAACAATAATAATAAAAGCAATAATATTAATAATAATAATAATAACAATGTCTGGGATTGCCGAATACTAGCACGTGGGAAGGATAACAAACGCGGGACACGCTTGTTTCACGGGTCGCCAACTTAATAAGCCGCATAAGGAGGGCCCACGTGTCTAAACTTTATAGAATAAAATGTTCGTACGAAGAGTTTTATTATGTTGCCTCATACATGTATATGACTCACAAAGAGTAGTATATAGGGAGTCGGTTCGTTACCGCGAAGTGTGGGGGACGAATTGAAAGCAGTGGGTAGCCCCATAGGTACCAAAAATATTAAAATTTCGTGTTAATTTAAAGCGAAATAAATACAACCCACAGTAAAAAAATAATATGTCATACTGTAGTATAAGGGAATGGCGGTTCTGGACCACTTTTAATATTCCCTCATATAAAGTGCGTGAGCCCTTGTTAGTCATTAGGTATATACGTAGCTGGAATCGCGTTATCGTTATAACGGTCTATGATGTTAGTATTTTTCAGAAACCAGTTTATAACGTACACCTACAGGGTCCTTATTTTAACCTAGGTGGGTACGCATGGAAAAATTAGAATAGTTAGCAATTGGGAGCTAGGTGGGCGGGTACGCATGAGTTTGGTGTAGGTAGCTGAAAACATCCGCAATTTGGGGACCAGTGTTAGGTAGCTGAATTAATTTTGTAGAAATTAGATCCATTTCGGGGCACGTCAAGGTCAATGCCGGTTATGGCTCAAAACCCTAACCAATGACTTTAGTTTGGTTTAATGCTCTCTAAACGTGTCAGTTCGTTACCGCGAAGTGTGGGGGAAAGTAGTGGGTAGCCCCATAGGTATCTTTCCTGTTAATTTAAAGCGAAATAAATACAACCCACAGTAAAAAATAAAATGTCATACAAAATGTTGCAGCGGTTTCGGCTACCCAACCAGCAGCGACAAAAAATATACAAAGAATTTTTTTCCAAAATGGCTACTGCATGTAGAACGGGTCGCGACTGCCAGAGTGCTGGTGTACGGAGTCGCTAGTTTCGTTTTTCCCATTCGGCGTACCGGACTGTTTTACGGAGTACACGAATTGGGTGTCGGAATCTGGTTTACTCTTCCAGAGTATACAGGTCTCTAGAGTCACGAATGGGAACAGTGGTCTACATACCGCGTACGCCACAAAAAACAACCCAAACCACCACTTTGCATTCTCTACGGTTCTCCAGATGTCGTGCACCTCCAGCTCGTCTTTCTTCAGACACTCGGAATCGGCATCGTTAAAAATTGCGTCCAACAGTCTGCGTTCCAGCGCGTCCAACCTGTTCTCCAAACGTCTCTCCATATCGGACAGGTGCGTCGACTCTTCGAACGAGCTTACGTTTCGTATATCTTCTAGTAGATCCGTGGGGAACTTGGTGGGAGGGTCAGGGGTGGTTACCCTGTGTACTACGGGGGTGGGGGTTTCTAAATTTGTTTCAAATTTGGTTTCTTCGGGTTTTGTACTACGTTCCGCATCGACGGCGTCCCATATTCTTCGAAGGCGAGTGGTACCGATTCCAAATTTCTTCTTCGTATTGTCTGCAGACTCTATACCCTGAAGATTACGGATATCTTCTATATCTTGTTCGGACAAATTTTGCTTTGGTGGCATATTATTTTGTAGGCAACAGCTATATACAATATAAATATATTTTGCCCAATGTTCAACATGATTTGCCTAGGTAAAACCAGGCAAACTAGCACCACAATTAGGCATACCAGCACCACAACTAGGCATATCGTTACCAGGCCTAGGCATATCAGCACCACGCCTAGGCATACCAGCACCACAATTAGGCATACCAGCACCACACCTAGGCATACCAGCACCACACCTAGGCATACCAGCACCACACCTAGGCATACCAGCACCACACCTAGGCATACCAGCACCACACCTAGGTATACTAGCACCACGACTAGGCATACCGAATGGGAAAAAACGTGCCTAGCGACCCTTTCTACATGGCGTATCCCCTACGAAATATGCGCCTTCTAATGGATTAAAAAAGGTAGTTGAAAACCCTTGCAAAATCGTGGCCGAATGTTAGCATTGTTCAGTAATTGTTAAGCATTACTCAGTAGGAGTTAATAATTTTTAGTATTAAATAATGAAATATGTGTATTTATAATAATAAAATATGTCTACGTGTGGTGAAGAAATAAAACAATTTTCACAGAAAATAGATAAACCTGTTTGTAGTGATAATTCTAAAGAATTAATTAATGAAGAGAAAATAGATAAAACCACATGTGGTGAAAATTTTGAAAAAATTCATAATAGTTTCCGCACGCCGTATGGATTGAGGAAAAAAGGAATTAAATATTATTATCCCGGATCTGTTCGTATGTGTAATTTGATAGAGACCTATTTAGAAAAGGGGTATGATGTAGTAAGTGCACAAGCGTTAGTTGATAACCCACATGTGTTTGGATAGATCACCTTCAATCAAAAACCTGTCTATTATAGAAAGCGCTACCAAGGTTTTTCGGCTACCTTTTTTTAAATCTGTAGCTGCACCCCCGGTTTCTACATTGAAAAATAAAATATACGCTTTCTTCAAATATATATTGGATTTATTCGACTGGGGCTCTGGCAGGTTTACTTGGTGGTGCGTTCAAATTCAACAAGATATTAATTAACCCCTCGTACTGCCGGAGATATAGATTAATTCGCCATGTAGGTTTTTTCGAACTGTTTTATAATGGCTTCAACAAGCGGGCTCATCATCGAATCTTTGCAAATTTCAACAACAGGTTTTCGTTTTGTAGCGGCTTCTAGCTCCCTCGTGTAACTTTTTTAGACGTTCTATAATTCCGTCTTGGAGACCTAAAATATCCTCATAGCAAGACTCATCAAATTTTGTTTTTACGTCTTCTTCTTTTGTAAACATATTATAAATGTTTAACATAAAATCACAATTGGAAATAAATATGTTAGACATTTATATGTAGTTATATAAAGTAATTCTTGAAGAATTATGCCAAAATCGGTTATTACGCAGGAAGCGCTGATAGATATTTTGCAGTCCCGTGGAATTGTTCCACCCTATGAAGTTAGAAAGAAGCACCATATTGGTCCCAAACGCCTTACAGATCTGTGGAAATATGATAAATTTATCATGGGACTTTCTAGAGATAATTGGCCAAAAACCCCGGAAACCCGTGATAAGCCCCCCGTTGGAAGACCTAAGGTGTGTAAGATACCTTCAAAAATTGAACAGGCTGCATAATTTTATTTAATGAAAGTTTAAAGGGGTTCTGTATGTATCCCATCTTCTAAAACCTTTCTCTTGTCATAGTAAGCGGACAGTCCTAATTTATTTTGGGTATATGTTTTCATAACACCATTTCTCATTCTAAACCCTCTGTTTGTTCCTCTATCCGTTCCAACCTGATGTAGGGCCTCCATATACCTTCTCCATGTAAGACTATTTTGCTTGGTAGATAACCCCTTCGCTGAATGTTTTACTTGGGTTGTGTCTACTTTTTCAACCACATAACACTTGCTGCATAGTGCGATTGCACGATCTCCTTGGAACTCTGTTTTGAATAGCCCTGGTTCTCTATTACTCCATTTATCCCAAGCTAACCATTCTTTTTTATGTTTTTTGAAATCCTCCACCATTTCTGGTTTTATCATTCCATCCAGCTCTCCACCCTTCATGCTAACCCACATATACAAACTATCAGTATCCATCTGTATTAGTTCAAAATCTGCTCTATCTACGTATGTATCCATAAAATCGTAATAAAATTCTAACATTCTTAGTTTTGCGTATTGGTATACAGCAATCCCACAGTGAAATGGACGAGTCACATTGGCATTTACTTTTCTTGAGGATATTTCGTAAGAATCTCCTATTTCCTCTAAATCATCGAAATACGCTGATCTTAAAGCTTTGTCCACACATTTTTCATCTTTTGTATACGTTGTGTTGAGGTGTTTTTCGGGGGATTCTATCATTTTCCCGCAACATGAGTTACCTAATAGTTTCATTATATCCGCAATTGGGGACTTGGAGCTATCAACATCTCCGGATCTCCTGGCTGAAGTAACTTCTTTAACAAACCATTCAAAGGGCTTACCTGCTGTATAATTTATTACTCTGTGAATCCCTGTAATTTCTAAACCATGCTTCAAATACCATTTTAATAATGGGGCAAATAGTAATACTTTTTTAGCAGACATTGCACCTACTAGTTTTCTGCCATCTCCTCTTGCACGGTTAGTTTCTTGTAAATACTGTAACATCTTCTCTGGAACTTCCTCCTCCTCTACAATCCTATTTATAAATATTGGGGACATTTCCGAAAACTTTTCTTTTAAACTGCTGGGAACCTCTATATCTACTTCAGCAAAGCCAAACCACTTACCATTTAAAACCGCATTGGAAAACTTATTTATTTTAATAGGGTCGTGAGGGCTGCTTTCCTCGTGTAGTTTCCCTTCGCCACATGGCATATGTTTGCTTAATGTTGATAAATATAGGGCGTTTGCATCAAAACCAAGTACGGCTTCGCAAAGCTTTCCATTTCCATCAGGGGCTGACCTAATTCTCGTAACACCTGCTTCTACATATCTTGTAAACACAATTGACGGACCTCCAACTAATGCTCCTTTTAACATTTCATATATTTCCTCAGTGGGGGCATACAGTGGTGGACATATCGCGTCTGCTATCTTACTCTCTTTGGTTTGATAAGGTTTTATATGGTTTTTTATCGTTCCTCTGAGAATGTATTGTAAAGCAACTCCCGGTAGGGTAACTGCATCTTTAAACATATCTATACCTTTTGTTTGATAACATTTTGTCATTTTTCCGATAGCTTCTAAAAAAGGGCCAACATCCAAGTTGTTATAGTATTGTAACCAGTCTTTGAAAGACTTCATATTTAATCTGTTATAAATGTTGTTGCACTCTTCCAACTGTTTTTTGGTTATCGTTTTATTTGGAGTTAATTTATTTGTCCAATTTTTAAGCGGTGGTAAACCCTCATACGTTAGTTTATCGGGAGAATCGAACCATTCGTATGGGAAGAAGGATTTTTCACCTTCGCATCCATAAGCCTTAACCCATTTATCGCAATCGATACCAGGAGCAAGATACAATTTTACATCTAAAAACCTAAATTCGGGTGTAAATAGAAAAATGGTTGTATTGGCTTTCTTTCCTACTAGTACCTTAGTGGTTTTATCCGTTAAAACGTCAACTAAATGCTTCTTTATTAAATTAAGATCGTAATTACTGGAATTGAACCCAATTACTGGGACTTGTGAAATCCAACGGGTAATTTCTCGCTGCTGAGAAGTGTAAAGATACTCCATGTCTGCAGGGTACCCATATATATTGTTGCTCCCCACGGCCTCTCGGATATTGTCTCCACTTCTCTTTACATCTTCCATAAATAGGGTTACTAATTGTTTTGGAGAAGTATCACATATGTGAGTTATATTGTTGGATAGAGTATCCCTTATACTAACACTTATTGGGACATGTTCGTTTATAAACTCTAAATCTTTAGTTGGGTTCCTCGATTTTCCTAATCGTTCTTTACTTCCGTCTAAATATGCTTCAAAATCGTATACAATATGATATGGGTAAATCACTGTAGGAGGCTTTTCGAGTTCCTTTACATCCTCAGGTTTACAAATTGCGTCATACTCGCATTCAAAAATAGTTACTAATTTACACTTACCCTCAATTGCTTCGTCTCTCTCGTTGGATCTTCTAAGCTTATTTTTATAATATTTACAATGTTTGGGACACCCGTGCCAATAACAGCCGTGAAATTGATAAACCGTATCAGTCATCGGGCAATACCCATCAACTGGGGCACCAGCGATTATTCTTTCTCCGCCGTGACCGCATACTGCAGTGTGAATATGGGGCCCTGGTAAAGATTTTATCCAACTGATCGATTTCTTACTACAACCGGGTTTTGGGTGGAAAGCTTTTTCGAACGCTGATAGTGGGCGATCTATTTTTTCTCCTTTACACGATACTTTTGTTAATCCCTTCATACAAGTCAATGCGTGCCTGGTTAAATTGCTGGACTTTGTAAAGCGTTGTTTGCAGTCGAAGCAACAATAATTATTTTCAGCGACTTTATTCATATCTGTAATAAGGAAGGCGTGATCGCTATAGATACCTATTTTCATCTTTTTATTACCAATCTTGTCGTAATGAGCCGCTAATTTTCTTAAATACCATGTTCCCTCTTCTGTAGGTTCGTACGCATCAATACCTATTTTAAAACACTCTTCTATTTTCTTGATATCTCCAAATAATATGGGTCCTTCTGGTTTCGGTAATTTATGGGTTTTACAAAACTGCAAATACTGTTGCTGGAGTTCTTTGGTCAATGTTAAACACCTATCAACCCTAAGCTTCGAAGTGTGGAGGGCCAAGCATCTAAATAAACAAAGATCATCATTGAAACTATCCAGGGGCTTCATCCCTTTCTTATAACGCAACCTCCTGCCACTTTTTCGGATTGCATTCCGGTATCTCTTTTAGGAATTTCATATATCCCTCTTTTATTGAAAGAAGCTGCTCCATATACTATTTTAACGCTAACACCCATCCATCTTACAAACCTCCATTTTGTACTTGGCCTATCTATTTTATCTATATTTAATCTATGCTCTTCTTGTTTATTAATCCACTCTTCAACCTCATCGTAACCCCTAAACCACGGACTTCCGGATAATATTTTTTATAAAATACCAACGTTGTCGGCTTTCCTCTCGCGTCTCTCTCCTCTTGGTGAATTAATTTGTAAGAAAAAGAAAATCTTAGGTAAAAACTGTCAGTTAACAAAGGCTCTAACTCACCCATTATCCTTTTGCTGTTATTTATTTGAAGTTTTCTTTTCAGGGTTATTGTAGTTATCCTACGCGCTTTTACTATTTCATTTTCTTTTTGTTTATAATCTTCTAATATTTCGCTACCTTCCTCTATTAACTGTTGTAATAAACGCGCTTTCTGCACTCGTTTTTGATGTTTGCCGATGTTCCTGCTTCTAAGACTGAGAGAAGCCTCATCAGCTATATTCTGTGCTATCTTTTCTATATTCTTTTTTTCCACCCCCTTAAATACCCCCCGAGACATTGCACGAGCCATTATTTTCATAAACTCTTCATTTTTTTCCTTATTTATTAGTGTAGTTAACCCGCTTTCCCTCAAACAGTTTGAAAAAGGTATACCCATTCTTATTAATTCTGACCTTAATTCCCGAATCCTAGGGGAAGAACTTTTAGATGGTTTTACATCCCTTTTATCGCTAATCATTGTGCGAGTTAACTTAGGGCGAGGCGCTCTCGTAACTTGTTTACGTATATCTGTCATTTTTCTAATCATGGAAATTTATTGTTTTATATAAATACCTGTATGGCTTATGTTCAATAGGGTGTTTTTTCATTTTTGACAATTAATTAATTATAACACCTCATATAGAAGACACATATTTTGTCGGGGCTAGGGGGCTTTCTGTTAGTTTTCTCGTGTTAAAATCCGTGGCAAATCTGTACTGGTTTCAACTACCAGACTATAGCAGCTCCACATACGATTGTGATGGGTAGCCGAAACCGCTGCAACATTTTGTATGACATTTTATTTTTTACTGTGGGTTGTATTTATTTCGCTTTAAATTAACAGGAAAGATACCTATGGGGCTACCCACTACTTTCCCCCACACTTCGCGGTAACGAACTGACACGTTTAGAGAGCATTAAACCAAACTAAAGTCATTGGTTAGGGTTTTGAGCCAGAACCGGCATTGACCTTGACGTGCCCCGAAATGGATCTAATTTCTACAAAATTAATTCAGCTACCTAACACTGGTCCCCAAATTGCGGATGTTTTCAGCTACCTACACCAAACTCATGCGTACCCGCCCACCTAGCTCCCAATTGCTAACTATTCTAATTTTTCCATGCGTACCCACCTAGGTTAAAATAAGGACCCTGTAGGTGTACGTTATAACTGTTTCTGAAAAATACTAACATCATAGACCGTTATAACGATAACGCGATTCCAGCTACGTATATACCTAATGACTAACAAGGGCTCACGCACTTTATATGAGGGAATATTAAAAGTGGTCCAGAACCGCCATTCCCTTATACTACAGTATGACATTTTATTTTTTTACTGTGGGTTGTATTTATTTCGCTTTAAATTAACACGAAATTTTAATATTTTTGGTACCTATGGGGCTACCCACTGCTTTCAATTCGTCCCCCACACTTCGCGGTAACGAACTGACTCCCTATATACTACTCAAAGTCTCCCGTTTACCGCCTACGTATTTAGGTCTCTAACACATTGAAGTCGAAGGATATCATACTTTTTATTGAAAACAAATCTGATTATTTTGTTTATTCCTCCATAAAAGTATATCTTGTTACCACTCATATGAACCGTCTCGTCTAGACGGTTCATATGAGTGGTAACAACATATACTTTCAAACAGAAATAGAGAAAATATCGAAACAAAATATAAATGTGCATACGTTAATTGTATCCGGCTTATAATGAATTAATCGTGAACAAATCGACTAACAATTTTTCAAAACGCGGCTACTGATGTGAACTTGTTTGCACCTACGAACTTTTTACTCGTACGAAGTTTAGTTTAACTGATCCCATATTCAATTATAACAACCGCGTTACGTCGCCACCAGCGTGCGTCAACTGGGTGTCGTTTTTATGCTCTTACTTAATCACGTTTGCTGAATTTCCCTTCGAAAGAACCGAGTGTTTCCGTCTACACAATGCGGCTCATCAAGCACGGACATGGAATACTGTCACTCACATTACGCAATACATGCACGCCGCGAACAAAAAAACACAGCAAAAACGCACGTACACAACAGCCTGCGTTATCTTGTCAATATTTACAAATGTCTTCATTTCAAAATGCTTGAATACTGTCAGGGATTCAGCTGGCGATCGCCACTTTCGCAATTGGCGATAAAAATAAACAATTGGCGATAAAAAATTACAATTTTCGAAAAAAAAATAAAAAAAAAACATGATTTGTTTAAAAAAAAATAATATTTGTTTTGTTTTTTGAAGTGGCGATTTTTTTATTTTCCCAAGCGGAATCCCTGACTGTGCTTCATTTCAAGCAGCTTGATTGGCTGAGCATGAGCTGTGTTACAGCTCATGCTCAGCCAATCAATATGCTTGATTGCGAGTTGACATTGCAAATAGATGTTCACAGACGTTGATAATCTGGGCAAGAACGGCGGCTGTGTAACGTGTCATTGTATCCTTAACCCTTTCAACCCTAAGGAACTGGAATGGACTGTGATATGCTAATGTTCCGACCAATCCAATGGTCACAAAATGATTTTCAGATACGTCCATTTATGAAAAGGGGGTGTTTTTGTTCTAAGAAATGTTAAAATTACTTTCAAAAAGTGCAGATCCTGATGAGACGGCTCGTTACGAGCCGGCTCATCTGGATCTTCACTTTTTGCATAAACCGCTATAGAGGGATTTCGGGTTCAAAGGGTTAAAACACATTCGCCAACTTTAAAGGCAAGATGTTTCTTCCAGGATCTCTCGGATATTCGATACGTGGGTTTTCGCTTTTATTTTTGACCGCTAAAGCACGGCTACCAAACCGTCACACGGCTCTGTCTGCAGAACCGTGGGAGTGTTTCCGGTTTTGTCGTGGACGTGTTGAGAACAGCATAACATCAGGTGTGTTACCTTAGTGAAACATCCGTTATACGACAGATATTCAAAACGAAAAACGAACAGCTCTTTTCGGTCCTAATGTAACACGATGCGGGATCACGTGGTCTACTGTTTTGGTTTTGCGTAATGGCAGAGCCCAATAGTTGTGATGTAAATCTTATTTTGTATCAATACGACTGTGATTTCTTACATTATAGTGATGATCCTGTTCCAGTCGCTCACACTACGAGTCCGACTTCTATAGTAATGAAACATTTCGTAAACTTTCGACGTCATTTACGGAAATTATCGTAAATGTATTAATATGTTCCTGAGATACTAGTATCATACATCGTCTGAAGGAGACGTTCTATAACTTTGAGTCACGGTTAATTGATTTGTAAATATGATGGAATATATGTATGACATATATGTGAACACTGTCTAGTTACTGTATCCTATACGACGCATGGAATGGTCAATTCGGCCATGTTTGTGTATTCTAGCCATCAGCCAGTTTCACCTCTTCTGACATTTGACCATAAACTGACAATGCGAAGTACATGTAGAACATACATGTATGATATAATGTAGCTAATCATACATAGAAAGCCAGGACAACGGACCCCTATCAACTATATTACACCAAACAGAAAACTATGTTTTTAACAACACGAATCAACATTGTAAATAGCCTCCCGCAAAGAAAATGGCACAGTGTGTCATTTTTCCTGGCTAACCACACACAGCACATACCATATATACCCACAACTGTACTTTACTATTATACACCATTACAATAGTGCAGTGAAGCTTCATATGGGGAGAGTATATAGTATGGCCCATGTATATTTACATATAGCACTGTACAGTATATAGGACAACTGTACCCGTCATTCATAGCCTATGTACATTTGAAGAATGTTGGCAAAGGTACACCACTATCTGTCTTGAAGTACATATTGGTGTAATATAATTGATACATCTCTGCCAAGAAGACTTATCGACTGGTAAAGACGACAATTTAATGTAAAATTGTTGTAAAAAAGTTGTCATGCTGTCTTAATTTGATGAGAAAGAAATGTACAAAATGAAATATAATCGATGATCTTGTTAAATGTATATCGTCTTGTTCAGTTAGTAAGTCGTCTTCTGGTGATAATTCTGCAGTTAAATGACCTATAAGATGTATTAAAACAACTTAGTTATGACGCCATCACGCTATGTGGATGGCAGAAATATTACACCAAAACAAGCTTAACCCTTACTATGCTGAATTAAATTCTGTCGTCTGCTTTATTTTCAATATTTCTCGACAAAAACCTGGTTTTGACAGCACATGAGAATCGTCTCCAGTGGAGACGATTCTCATTTGCTGTTAAAACCAGTTTTTTGTTAAGAATTAAAGCAAAAATGAAAAACAGCAGACGGCAATTTCCGTTAAAAATCCTTATGATTCATTAGGTTCACGCAAATTATAGTGAATAGGAGCCAAAACACGCCATTCATCAGACGGGATCGTGCAATATACGTGGGATGCCTCGCTGATATCTATGTATACAACAATCAAGTTTGACAGTTTGTAATTGATCGTTCACAATTTATAACTGTTATTCATAATTGAAGGAGACAGTAGAAGAATGAGGCTAAGTCCATAGGACTTCTATATGGCTTCCATAGGACTTAGCCCCATTCTTCTACTGACCCCTTCAATGCTTGACTAGTAATTAACCCGTACGTGGTACCTGTAGCCGATTTCACCAACATTGCAAAGTATACTTTTCTAGCAAAGTATACTTTGAGGGCGTAATCATTTATTTTTTCCGAAATGAATTATTGCATATAGAACTAACGACTGCATATATTTGATGATTAAAAGTATGCATAATTATTATACTGAGTTTATTACATTATCACAGCCAAAACGGCTGTGATAATGTAATACATTCAGTATAATAAAAATTAATAAATTTATCCTAAAATTTTAAATTTCTCCCTCAACGTATACTCTGCTGGATAAGTATACTTTGCAATCTTGGTGAAATAGGCTACAGATATTTTTTCTGAAATTACTGGTAATAAATTCCAACTTCCTAATGATTTAGGTCAGCACGATTTTGGGAATTTGCATTGGCCACGTCTACAGACATCCGGTCATATGCCAAGAGTTCATAAAGAGTAAACTACAGGGCAATTGAAAAGCATAGAATCAAAATTTCATACGAAAAAAAAGAAATTGCGAAGAAATTGAATACATTTCTTCCCTGTCTATTTGTTCTGAGCAACGTAAAATCTGCCTTCACCATATTTTTGTTATTTTGAGGTTTCATCACATATTTTCACATTAACAAAACGCCACAAAAAGAATAAACATGAACATTATCCCAATTTGTTGGAATCTGAAAAATAATTGATATTCATGGATTACAGTGACTTTAATCACTGGGTTGAGAGTAGAAGGAATAAAGGACATGATTAGAGAATATATCGGAGATATTAACCCTTTGAAGACTACATACCTCTATAGCGGTGTTTGCAAACAGTGTAGATCCAGATGAGCCCTTTTTGCTAGTAATTTTCATAGTATTCAGATAAAAATGCACACTCTTTTTTAGTTGCGAACGGTAACTCTTGCAATCTACTCCCGTACGGGAGTAGATTGCAAGAGTTACCGTTCGCAACTACCTCTTTTTATAAATGGACTGTAGGCATTCCGGTATTCACCCAGTACAGTTTGACGTTTAATAGTCGTTTAACCATATAATAACTTCTGAACATGGCGAAATGTCCTAATATTCATGCATAATGATTTTTTGCTTGTTTTCTAAAAGCTATAATTCGTTATGCGTTTATTATTAATGTCCTCTTTCGGGGATTGTGGACATTAGACAGCCACAAGTTTCCAGTTGTGCGAATTAAACACGCACTGACTACACTAGGATCGGGACATCAAATATCCACAAAATTGCCCATACTAGAGAATATATGGCAAAAACGTTGCTCGTGGCCTCGAAATTAGAAATTGTATTCCGAAATGCGGGAATTACATTGTCGATATTCTACCAATGTATCGTCGGATAATAATCAATGAAATATGGTATCTCAATCGATATTAACCCTTTCACGTGCCACCACCCCCCCCCCCACAACCTCCCCCCCCCCCCCCCCCCCCCCCCCCCCCCCCCCCCCCCCCCCCCCCCCCCCCCCCCACACCCCCCCCCCCCCCCCCCCCCCCCCCCCCCCCCCCCACCCCCCCCCCCCCCCCCCCCCCCCCCCCCCCCCCCCCCCCCTTTATACTTATGTAAGTAACAGCTACGGGCATCAGAAAATGGTGTACACTTTGTATCCTTTGCTTTGTATCCACAAACTATCCACAATCATTGTAGATCCTGACGAGACGGCTCAAAACTACATTACCGCCTACGTTAGTCTTTTCGATTACTTAAAACTTCGTCATATCAAAATACTTGAATATTGAGGTTAAACTGAAGCAACTTGATTGGCTGCGCCTGAGCTGTGCGACAGCTCAGGCTCAGTCAATCAAGCTGCTTGACTGCGAGTTGTCATTGCCAATAGATGTTGACAAACGTTCATAATCTGGGCAATATTAACGCAGACTATTGTGTACTGTGTACAAACATGACAACCGAACGGTCTCTCTTAAACCGAACATCATGTAAATCTCTTTATTTGTAATTTTGTAGGTTGATTTGTTATTTTATCACCGATGGTAATGTCTGTAAATCAGGCATATGCCCACTCCAATACATGTTGTCATGCATAATCAGGCATATGCCCACTCCAAGACATTTTCAGGCATATGCCCACTCCAAGACATGTTGCCATGCATACTCAGGCATATTCCCACTCCAAGACATGTTGTATGCATACTCAGGCATATGCCCACTCCAAGACATGTTGTCATGCATAATCAGGCATATACCCACTCCAAGACATGTTGTATGCATAATCAGGCATATGCCCACTCCAAGACATGTTGTCATGCATAATCAGGCATATGCCCACTCCAAGACATGTTGTCATGCATAATCAGGCATATGCCCACTCCAAGACATGTTGTATGCATACTCAGGCATATGCCCACTCCAAGACATGTTCAGGCATATGCCCACTCCAAGACATGTTGACATGCATAATCAGGCATATGCCCACTCCAAGACATGTTGTCATGCATAATCAGGCATATGCCCACTCCAAGACATGTTGTATGCATAATCAGGTATATGCCCACTCCAAGACATGTTGTCATGCATAATCAGGCATATGCCCACTCCAAGACACGTTGTCATGCATAATCAGGCATATGCCTAATCCAAAAATCAGGCATATGCCCACTCCAGTCTTGGAGTGGGCATATGCCTGATTTACAGTGGAACCTCTCTAAGCCGACACCCTGGGGACCTCCCAGGATGTCCGGTTTAGAGAGGTTCCACTGTAATTATAAATCGTCCGGTGGAACTTGATTAGTTTTATTTGCGATGATCCGACTTCTCTATGATAAATCATGACGTATAAATGGACCGGCCGTGCTCGATTGTTACCATCAATAACATTATTGAATGGATTCGAGAACATCCCTCAATAGGTTGCCGTTTGCATTAAAGGTGCTTGCCCACTCATCAGTAGGCACAGCATGTTTAAATAAGTGTATAATTGTGTCACTATTCCACAAGTTCTCACAATTACGAATGTCCGATATACAGATACAATCATTTAGTAATATTTATTTTACTGATAGTGACTCGCGGTGGTATCAGGCTATTTTCATATGGATAAAGGTACATACATGCCCACTCAGTAGGCACAACATGCTCTTTATATCAGAGACATCATCTGACACATTTTCTGACAAAATAAACATTCATTCACCATTACCCCACGTATTGATTGGCATTATTATACATTTTATAACAGACATAAATTTCCACACTGATTTCAGGGGCGATAACCGTGTTTCCTTAAAATTCTAACTGACATTATTATTTAATTTTTTTGTATTTATCTTTTGAGGTGCAATGATCATTCTTTATAATCTGTCGAAAATATTATTTTTTCAGTTGACGAATTTAATTAGTGTAAATAATTAAAAAATAGCATGCCTCATTTGCATATAAATTAATATTACTAAATGATTATATCTGTATAGCGGGCACTCGTATTTTTTAGAACTAGTGGAATAGTGACACAATCATACACTTATATAATTTCTATAAATAACACTTTGTGTCTACTGAGTGGGCATGTACCTTTAATGGGAAACAAATATCATGATTTGCATTATTCGAATGCACTTACTGTTAGCCACAGTTCATTTGCATTACATGGGCAGAAATTAAAACCTCAATAACTTGTGACAGTCATGCAATATTTGATTGCGGTTGTCACCAGTCTTGTTAGATTGCCAAGGACTTAACTGTGCATGTGAAACACAACTGTATCTCATAGGCCCTTTACTACGTAATATGATCAACATGAAAATGCGGCGACAAAAAAACTCCTTAGAATTTGATCAAATAAAATAGTGGATTTGATAGATATGTTCCTTAAAGCAAACACAATACATATTGAACACCCGAGATATCATCCAACCCTTCAAGATAGCATACTCATCATAAACAATAATTGAGACATACCATGTGATTGTGTACCTTCGGACATCTGATTAATTTCATGAAATACGTTTACAAAACTTAAAATAGTTTCCGTAAATGGCGTCAAAAGTTGAAAAAATCTTCAGAGTACATGCATATACTCTGAAAGTGTTGTCAACTTTTGACAGTATTTATGATAAATGTTGTACATTTTGTAAACGTCTTTAATGAAATTACGCAGATGTCCGAGAGTACAAAATCACATGGCGTGTCTCATATGGTTCGCCATAATATCGTGCAAAAATAAAAGAAAATCTGGAATGGTCACCCGATTTACTCCTAAAGTAGTTCAATAAATCGTGATATTTATAAGTAAATATTAATACGTCTATATATGTTTTTACTCTAGAAAATGTCCATTGTGTCTCGACTTACTATAGTAGGGATGTCGGAGTTTCCCTCGATTTACGGATTGCCTTCTGACCCAATGTTAAATTTGGCCGTTTTCAAAGTCGATTTTTGATCAATATTGGACGATTTAGTTAATAAGAAACATACACACACATTGTGTAATGTATATTTTATGACTTACAATGTTGTTTTTTTAAATATGTAACATGTGGGTGACTTTTAATCGATAAATTCTAATCACTTGCGCGTTCACTTTTTTTTTGTGGACGCTGCCATTTTGAAAAATCACGTGATAGGTAGTCTGGCTTAATTTCGATAACGCGATCATTTCCTAATGGATATTTAATTTGGGCCTGTCAACGGAAAGGAAAAAGCACCCTCTACACGATTATGTTGCTGCTGCTGAGAATTCTGAGACGAAAATCGTGTTTTTGGTGCTAGAATGAGGTAAATATTTGAACAGTGACCTTTATAGGAACCTCTGGATTCGACATCCTAGGACATCGACAATTTCTTTAACAATCATTAATGTGCCCAAAAAACACTTTTTTGAACCGTTTGGCTTGTGCGCAGTTGATGGCATTTTTTTTTAGTAACCTCATATCAAACCGGAAGTTCGGAACACGAGCCGTGTCATGGGTTTTCGCGACCATTTTATTTTCAGTTCCACATTGAAAAAGGCAGCGTTACAGTAGAACTGGCCGTTTTTACGGGGCGCCAAGTGGGATATGGCTCAATTTTGTCAACAAAATTCATTTTTGTGCCACAAAATTCAATTCTGTGCCACAAAATTCACTTTTGTGCCACAAAACTCAATTCTGTGTCACTAAATTCAATTATGTGTCACAAAATTCACTTTTGTGCCACAAAATTCAATTCTGTGTCACACAATTCAATTCTGTGTAGCAAAATTCAATTCTGTGTCACAAAATTCAATTCTGTCAATTCTGTGTAACAAAATTCAATTCTGTGTCACAAAATTCAATTCTGCACACGCATGTAAGAAGGACTACCATTGGTCAGAAACTACCATGGGTCACGGTCGCCGATCTACACATTCAATGTCGATGATTCATTTCTCATTCTGCCGATGATTCATTTCTCATTCTGCCATTTTGCTTCAACTATCTCCAAACAGTCAAACGTTGACAAACCCATTCGTATTTAAACTCATTTGCGTTATAATTGTACACATAATTCATGTACATGTAGATCTCCCGCGAGTACTGACGTCATTTATTGTGTATCGCAAGGTACATCTGCCTCAGTTAAATCAATAATACACGCGCTGTGACCTGTGTTCTGACTGCTGTCTGTGTTTATAAACAGAATGTGTGTATTGGGCCAGTTGAGGAAACCATTTGTAGTATTTGTGTAGATACCATGGATACTAAGATGGTGTATTACTGTACAAATAATGCATGTAGACACATAGTTGCGAACACGTAACTTCGCAACTAGTAGACACAGATCCAATACCATTTGTTTCACAAGGTTAGATCTACTGTTAGAATACGACGTCATCTAATATCATTTTCGAGCATAAAACGTTACCTGATAAATAGAATACCAGGCTAGTGTATTTTAATATCAAGTTTATCAGGCTCGGCTCGGAAACGGTAGGAATTCCTCGGCAAGCCTAGGAATTCCTACGCGTTTCCTAGCCTTGCCTGATAAACTTGATATCAAAATACACTAGCCTGGTATTCTCTATATATGGGCATGCTCTCAGGTCTAGCTATGTCCCGCTACTTTATGTTTGACCCTGTTTACATAATTGAGGGAAAATTCTGAATATTTTTCTTATTTCTCCTTCAAAGTATATATGCTTATATGGTGTGACCACTCATTTGTAATCATAATATAACCAAAATAACTGTCCATAAAGAAGTATAATATTGATATATTGGGTTATATTTTCGCATTGAAATATTTAAACCTGCAAGTGTACTCCACCATCTAGTAAAATGGACTAAGACCGATCTCAACCAATCAACGTAGAGATGACATAGACTATCCTACGCAAACTAATTTTTGTGGACAAAAATGAATTCTGTCCCACAAAACTGAATTTTCTTCACAAAACTCAATTCTGTCTTACAAAATTGAATCCTTTATAACAAAAATGAATTTTGTATACGAAACGTATGCAGAATTGAATTTTGTAACACAGAATTGAATTTTATGACACAGAATTGAATTTTGTGACACAGAATTGACAGAATTGAATTTTGTGACACAGAATTGAATTTTGTGATTTTTAGTGTTACAAAACTCAATTTTGTACACATAATTAACCTGTCCTGCATGGCGCCCCGTAGTTTTTGGTGTAAAATTAAAGTGCAAAATTGTTGTTTAATGATGCCTCTGTGTGTTTGTGGGTCCTTGTAGATTCACTTTGAATATATGTTCAACAATTCAATAAAAAAAATCGAGCTGCATCATTATTATTGAGTATTGTGTATTTAGCGATCTTTTTTTTGAGACACTAGACTTTCAATCCTCCCTACGCAAGCGCCCTCCGCCCCCTCACCACAGCCCCACCTCTTTCTGTGGGCATTTTCTTTTTATTATTTGAAAACCGTCTGGAGGCCAATTAATTACGCAATATAACTAATTGATCTATTTTGTATTCAATAAAAATGTCTGCTTTTCTACAGGGTGGGGGGATTTCTATTATATATGTTGTGTACAGTGCCGGCGGTGGCGAGTGGGTCAGCTTCCTATTCTTCCTTTTTCCAACAGGCACAAATAGATGTAGGTATACTAGAAGTTTACAGCTAAAATATTGACCCTCTCCCCCCAGTTTGCATTAAGAGGTTCACCGGTCAATTCTGTCATAACTTCTATATCACCTTTAGGATTAGTTAGATAGGATTAGATTAGTTAAATATTTAAACACAGCATACTTCTGAACAACTACCACACATCCATGCTGCCCTTAATATGACCTTCACCTTTTAGCCTTCACAACTTTGATTTTTTTCACACGTTAAGAAGTTCGCCAGAGTTGTTCATTTCTTCGTTGGTAACCGGTGGGAGCATGCGATGGGTATAACGATAACAATTTAACGATCAGGATTCTTCCTTACCGGAATCCCGACCGGAGACCTAGTTTGGCCCTCGTGTAAGTATTTGGTTTTCTTGTATGTGAGAGTTGTACCCCTTCTCTGAGTAATATGATTATTAAATCGTAATCGAACCCGTTGGCCCGACCTTATATGACCATATATAGCTGCTTGATAGGCCGTTAAACATCAACAAACTGTCATAACTTCTATATCATTTGAACATAAACTGTTCAACACAGCATACCTATGGACAAATGCCACACATCCATGCTGCCATTTGTATGACCTTGACCGTCACAACTTTTTCATACATTAAGAAATTTGCCTTAGTTTCTCATTTCTGTCATCACTTCTATTTCCCTTGATGGATTACTTTAATATTTTAATACATTTGTACATGTGGACAAATGCCATACATCCATGCTGGCCATAATATGACCTTGATCGTTTTGACCTTCACAATTACGCTTATGAATACGTATCACTTGGTTAATTAACTTTGACACAGTTTCTCCAATCTGCCACCGTGAGAATTTGTGTGCCGACAAGCCACATTTTCTTGTTGCCTCTTCAGCCACATGTCAGATAAAATTACTTTAGTGTTGATCATACTACTTTTGTGGTTGGGCTAAGTGACTGGTGTGGAATGGACATAGCACCAGGATAGGATATTCTAATTTCATGGCTGAATACATTAAATACGGGATAAAACCGTTGGCCACGCCTTAGATGACATTAGCTGTTGATATGCCGTTAAACACAAATTATCAATCAATCCATGTATGAGAGCCACTGTTGTCTAATTGTTGGTTAATTAAATGAGAGCGCACTATCTTAGTTAATCCCACCGCCGACCTTGTATTTTGGATACATAAAAAGTTTTTGTAATTCGGTCCATTCATTAGTTCGGCCATTAATATTCAGTTGTGAAAAACTAGTAATATTTAAATTAAAAAAATGTTATAAACACACCAAACAGCTCTATTCATTAACACATTATAATCTTGACAAGAACATCTGTGTGCAAAATATAATTGAGCTACTTACTATCAGGTGGTGCATGTATATTATCTGGTTTAAGATCTCTGCACAAAAAACGTTGCTCCCCCCCCCCCCACAAATTTGAAACATTGAATAACTCCTAAACCAATCAAGTTATGAAACAACTTCCATTGTTTTGCATTTTTTCAATACCTTTAATTTGATATCAAACATTCCATAATGCATACTTTTGTTTTGGAAAAAAATATCCACTACATTCAAAATTGGCAATATGTTTTTAGAAAATTAGTTATTTCTCGAAATAAATTTAATAATTTAATAACTTCTTAACCAATCAAGATATATTGATGAAACAACTTCCATTGTTTTGCATTCTTCAATACCTTTAATTTGATACCAAACACTGCAGACTTTTTCGGAAAAAATATCCGCTAAATTAAAAAACTAATTTTGTTTTTTTACAACTTTTTTGATTTCTCGAAATTAAAAATTGAATAACTTCTTAACCAATCAAGATCAAGATATCTTGATGAAACAACTTCCATTGTTTTTCATTCTTCAATACCTTTAATTGGATACCAAACACTCCATTCTACACATTTAAAAAACTAAAAAATCTTTAAATTCAAAATCGGCAGAAAATGGTCAGAAAATTTCCGAAGTTCTCCAATTTCAAAATTGAATAACTTCTTAACTAATCAATATATATTGATCAAATATTTGCATTGCACAACTACATTCCTCAGCTTTAATTTGATACCAAAGAATCCATAAAAATCTCAATTTTTGAAAAAACTTCGACATCCCTAACTATAGTTCTCTTTCAATGTGCATGATCACGTGGTTACAACAACAACAACGTCGCCCATTCCAAATTAAGTATTATTTGATATTTTCCTTAATATGCAACGGATTTTTATGAAAAATGGCGTAGCAAACGCGTCTTCGTGAGATGCATTTGGTGGTCCAGGGAGTTTGGCACAGACTTAAGTCGTTTTGCGAAGAATCGATTTCCGTGTCGGAGACACGGAAATCGATTCCTCACAAAAACGACAGAAGTTTGGGCGAAAATACAGAGACCACCAAATGCAGCATAACAAGACGCGTTTGATGCGCCATATTTCATCAAAATCCGTTACGTAATAAAGACACTATAAAAGAATACGTAATTTGAATCAGATGGATTCTGGAAATTTCAGTACTTGTTGTTGTTAGTACCACGTGATCATACAACTTGTTTATGCACCTACCAATGTTTTGCGCCACCGGGGAGTCGGGAATATAGGGGACTTTAGACAGCGAGCGATTCCCGATAGGCGGGATTTTTACGGGAACTGTGAGATCGCCACCCGGGAAATAGACATGGCCAGATTTTATAGCGGGTATTTTAGATGCCTTGACCACCTCTGACCACATGGATTTTGACAAACTTCCGTGCTCCAGTGGTGGGATTTAGAAATGCTGTATGTATAAATCCCCTGGGCAAAACATTGATATGTGCATTACCACGATTACTATTAAATATTATAACAATTGAACAGGGCGAATGAATTCAGACGTTACCATGGTAACTACAAAGTTTGGGCGCGTGTGGTCATTTTCAAGTACGCGTTACAACCGACAAAACAATATTAGAAAACGGTTTCAAGTTTAAAAATACAAAACAGAATATGGAAATATTGCTTCTATTATATTAAACCATTACATTCGGAAGATACGTTTGTTTACGTGTATGAAATGTTCAAATATTAAATTAAGTTTTGCTTTTTCTCAATGAAAGTATATGTTGTGACGGTTCAAATGGTGTTGGCGACATATAAATCAAAACACATCTGAAGAAAATATTTAGGATTCCACAAAAAAAACGTCGTATCCTCAGCATGGATGGGTTATCGAACCGAAAAGACAGATCACATATCAAGTACAGTGAAACCTCTCTAAGCCGGACACCCTGGGAGGTCCCCAGGGTGTCCGGCTTAGAGAGGTTTTACCTCCCAGGGTGTCCGGCTTAGAGAGGTTTCACTGTGAATCAGGCACTTCATCATAGATGTGTGCTATGCGATAACGAACAGACATTATCACCTGAGATAAATGACCATAAAACTCATAAAAAGTAGTGGTGTCCGCTTTAGAGAGGTTCCACTGTATGGAACATAGTGCCACGCACCGTTTGACTCCCAATAATGTTATTAGAGACAGGTTCTGCGACTATATTCACAATGCCTGACCATATTGTCAAGCCTTCGTGCGGGGAGTTCCGAATATACAATACTGAGTGGGTGTCCGTGCATCCGTGTGTCCGTGTGTCAATGCGAAATTCTAAGGAGCCCTGCAGGGGACATGGATTTTTGTTATTTATTCGTTCCCACGAAATAACAATTCGTTCCCTCAATTTAACAATTCGTTCATTCGATTTAACAATTCGTTCCCTTGAATTAACAATTCGGTCCAATGAAATTAAAATTAGTTCCCTCAATTTAACAGTTCATTCCCTCGAAGTAACAATTCGTTCCCACGATATAACAATTAACAATTCGCTCCCAGAGAGTTATGTCGTGGGAACGAATTAATAAAAGAAAAATTTACGTCCCCTGCGGGGCTCCGTACAATTTCATGTGCCCGTCTGATATCTGCGATTGTGTTGCTTTTTCTCGATACTAGTATCTCTGTCACGCTGTATTTTACATACAGATACTAGTATATCTAGTATTTTAATCGACATTTCACATAAATGACGGTGAAAATTGCCAAATATGTACAACTCTTTGTCATTTTTCGAGATCATTTGCAGAAACCACATGTATAGATCTTACAGTCTAAATAGTTTCTGGCGATTAAGGAGCCAACCTCCAAATCAGGTCCATAGTTGACAAATGCAATGAAATACAACGAGGAAATCTACACTTTGCGGGTCCTTTGAACGTCAATTAAGAGGACTTAGCTGGCTGTCGATTTCCTGAGCACATCTAGGAAAGTAGTCGTCTGCTATTGTATATAATTGACATCTATATATTCGATAACCATTCTTAATGTATAACGCGGAAACGCGGACGTGATAGGAATCACACAGCCGCCATTATGAAAGGCGCGACCTGTCGACGTAAATTTCATCGCCAAATACGTTTATGTGTTCTGTTCTGGGTAATGGTCAACCCTTCACTCACGTCTTCGAGATTTTTGTAATGTTAATGCTGTAGTAAACTAATTAGCCAGCGCGTGGGAAAACAGGTGATTTGACAGTCCCGCGCCTAGTAGACCAAATCCGCGAAGCCAGCAATGAGCATGCGCAGTTATCAAGTATACGTAATTATAATAGATCATGACATACTGACAAGAAGCGTAGACACATATCCGTGCCGTCTGATAAGTGTATACGCTGCTTGTCGATCACCGCGTGTTTATTTACCCATATTCAGCCAGAATAATTTCTCCCCCTTTTCCCGCCAATATCACTTTAGAAGATAAAAGATGGGAAGGCGGTAATGGCTTTTCACGCTATGGACAAAGTACATGACCGCTGTGTAGTATAGTATACATACATGTCTCACCATGGTTACGTTCCACCATTGAATTGTGCACTTTAAATATGTTAACTTATGTCACAATATTTGAAATAAACATACATATGTACACGGGACTACACTAGACCATTTTGCTTGACAATGTGATCTAGTAGCATTGTGACATTGGACAGGGACTAAAGATAGAGAATAGTAGGTTAGTGCCGTGAATGGGAAAAAATATCTGGCAAGGCTCAGGAAACGGGATGGGCGAGGCTCTGCCGAGCACATCCCGTTTCCGTGCCGCGCCAGATATGTTTTCCCATTCACGGCACTAACTTACTATTCTATTTATCCTGTCAACACCTTCAAATGGCTGTAAAATGCAAAAATTGTATTGACTGGATATCAAAAATGTTTCACGGCACCGTGTTTCACGGCACATACGCACTGTCTTGACGGGATAAATTGCCCTTATCACCTCTATATCCCTACACATAAGAATGTGTGGCTGTAGACTAAATGTTACATGTTCCTTTAATTATTTGAAGAAAAAGAAGCATCACCAGCCACAATGAATATGCAATAATCAACAATAATGTATCGCACTACTTTTTAAAAGTACTTCAATACTGCAGTAGACTGGTACCCGGTTTTACTGGAAGTAGACCGCATATGCATCTTATATGGCTGTGGTTTAGTGTTAGGAAAATTAATTAATTTGACTAATTTATAAAATATTCCGTTTTGCGCACATTTACATCCTAAAAAGTTTATTATATTGGCAATTCTGCACGAGACTGCTCAAACGAAGATATAAATATACGAGTAGATTATGATAAACACATGTACATGTGTAAAAGGGCTACATCAGTGTATGTAATAGATATTTTTAAAATGCGCTCGATAGACGACTAGTTTTATATCAAACTGTATATGTCGTGGGTCGCAAGTATTATTGGGACCCAGATATGCCTCACACGCTCTATCGCACCAAAGACTAGTAAGATAACAAAAAGACTAAAAATTTATTTTTCACGTTTACATACATGCGAAGCTTTGTCGATATGACGTGGAACTTACTAAAAATGATAAGCATAATCCATATACATTTAAGTCAGGGAACACAAGTGGTTTGAGCAATAGTTTTGAGAACAGATAAGTAAGCTAAGATCAGAATTTCCAAGTGTTAATTGTGGCAGTGACTGGATAAATGGGGCTTATGAGGTTTGCGATCAGTGCAGATCCAGATCAGCCTGTGCATCCGCACAGTCTGATCAGGATCTGCACTATTCGCCATTCCATCAATGAAACATCCGCCATGCTTCTAACAAGCAATATTTATCGTTACCGGCTTACATGAGTGTGCTAGGTGATCAGGATCTGCACTGGTCACAAATTCCATAATCCCTTTTCTCCAGTCACAGCCACAATTAAGTTTATTACTACAGTGGAACCTCTCTAAACCGGACAACAAGAGACATTTGTCATCATATTTTGATGGGTTTCTTGGTCATTTATCTCCGGCGATAATGCCTGTTCATGATCGCATAGCACACAAATATGGCTCGGAAATCAAATGCCTGATTTACAGTGAAACGTCGCTAGACCGGTACCCTGGGGACCTCCACTGTACTGGGGACCTCCCAGGGTGTCCGGTTTAGAGAGGTTTCACTGTACTACGATTTTACGTTTCATTATGGCAAAAATAGTCGTGCTTGATATTTTGGTGTTATAGCTATTACGAATGGAATGAGGAGTGCACAAACTCTGGGGAAAACGTCGACATTAGGTGTCAAATTAAAAATCATCCAATCTAGCTGGAATATGATATGCCGATTGGAGCTCACTCTAACAAAACGAGCACGACCAGAAAGTGTACAAACCAAGGCCGTCACCATATGCTGCCCATACTTGGAAGAAAATCAAAAATGATTACTAATGAAATAATAGAGAACTAGTCCTGGGAAAGGAATATGTCTATTATTCTTTGATGTATGAAGAACAACAACTGTGTTCTGATGCTAAGAAGAGTGTTGATGACTATGGGCGGGGTGCATGACGCTAAACGCCGATGTTTAGTTAACGTAATTGACGTGGTGAGCCGCGCCGCGGAACGTCACTTACACATGTTCAATGTCAGACAGAACATGTAGTTTTTTTTGAAGATATCGTCATTAAAATACACGTCCGTGACCATTGTATGCGGCTGTGACTGGAGAAATAAGTTTGTTCTTTGATAAGGAGCTGGTCACAATTCCCATAAGACCCATTTCTCCAGTTACAAACACATATATAAGCGAATATCATTGCCAGTTATCTCCAGTCACAAACACATATATAAGCGAATATCATTGCCAGTTATCTCCAGTCACAAAACAATATATAAGCGAATATCATTGCCAGTTATCTCCAGTTACAAACACATATATAAGCGAATATCATTGCCAGTTATCTCCAGTCACAAACACATATATAAGCGAATATCATTGCCAGTTATCTCCAGTTACAAACACGTATACACAAACACATATATAAGCGAATATCATTGCCAGTTATCTCCAGTCACAAACACTATAGCGAATATCATTGCCAGTTATCTCCAGTTACAAACACATATATAAGCGAATATCATTGCCAGTTATCTCCAGTTACAAACACATATATAAGCGAATATCATTGCCAGTTATCTCCAGTACAAACACATATATAAGCGAATATCATTGCCAGTTATCTCCAGTTTATCCCTCCCTTGCACAAGTTAACCCTTAGACCGCTACTCACAACAATTGCCGTCTGTTGCTGCTTTTATATCTTGCCTTATTTCTCAATACAAACATGGCTTGACAGCACCAATGGAAATGATTCTGAAGTGCTGTCAAAGCATGTTTTTGATGATAAAAATGTACATGTAAAATAGAGCATAAACAGCGGTCGACAAAAAAATACGATAGCGGTGTAAGGGTTAATGTTAATGTTTCCATGAACTTCTGTGTCGGCCCTTGTCATTTGTGGCCGTTACCGGAGACATGGGACAAATGGATTTGTGACCAGTGCAGTGTAGCTACTTATCAAATACCACACTCTGGGGGCCGTTTCACTAAACTTCGTACGACTAAAATGTTCGTAAGTCAAAATTATGATAGTCTGTAAATTTCACATTAACAAAGTTTTCTTGTAAACAATTAATGGATTTACATTTATTGAGCATAGGCTGCATATGCAGCCTATGCTCAATAAATGTAAATCCATCAATTGAAATATTCAGACGATCCTAAATTTCCACTTACGAACATTTTAGTCGTACGAAGTTTAGTGAAACGGGCCCCAGGTCCTGTAGCCTGATAATGATCTATATTCCTTGTTAAAATCATGACTGCTGTTTCATTGATGAAATTCCGAACAGTGCAGATCCTGATCAGACTGTGCGGATGAAACCCATAAGCCCCACTTCTCCAGCTACAGCCACATGTATGCAATGTGGCAACAACTATCATGGCTCTGAGACTTTGTTAGATAATTCCATACCCAATTATCACAGGTGTTTGAATAGATGGTCATTATTTTGGTGGCATTTGGGTATTTTGGTGGATATTGGTAGATTTGGGCGGATTTCGTTGGTTTTGGGTAATTTCAATAGTTTTGTGCAACTACTAATGCTCAAACATTACACACGACAGAAATCGCCAGTTATCTACACATTCACCGTTCAGAACTTACTGGCCCTTTTATACTGTCAAAATATACCGTATGTGTACTTATACGTGTAATTCGCGGGGTTGAGGGTGACGTAAATAGTATGTTGGTAACAATGCACCAATACCTCCACAGATACGGAAATAACCCACAAAACACCGAAATATGAACCGTTCTTCAAGAACCTGTGCCAATTACCGATACCCGCCAAATTTATAACGTCACAGATAATTGACGAAAATTCCGCAAGTCATGCCAGTCTGGGGTATCGCCATATTTAGCAGGATTCGATTTGAGACAACATTAAGTATCAAGCATAACAATAAAATACAGAAACACTCACATTTGCATAGCCATCTTTTAGATCTACAGACTTAACAACGAGATGTGTAATGCGTCATGAAGAAAGGAGTATAGACGCGTTCGACCATAGTAGACATGAGTAGCTGCAATCAATGTAGGCCAGATCAGCCCGATGCATCCGATGCATCCGCGCAGTCTGAACTGGGCCTCTACGTCTCGCTAAACTGGGCAGTTTTGGCGAGTAAATTAACTTACACCACCGCCTGCGTTAATCTTACCCAGACTATCAACGTTTATGAACATCTATCGACAATTTCAATTCGCAATCAAGCAGTTTGATTGCCTGAGCCCGAGCTGTAACACAGCTCGGGCTGAATCAATCAAGCTGCTTGACTTTAATCACAATATTCAAGTATTTTGAAATGAAGAAATATGTAAATATTGACAAGATTAAAGGTACGTACCCACTCAGTAGGCACAAACTATTCTTAATAGGAATTAAATAAGTGTATAATTATGTCACTATTCCACCAGTTTTAAACATTACGAGTACCCGCTATGCAGATATAATCGTTTAGTAATGGTTATTTTACTGATAGTGACGCGCGGTGGTATCAGGCTATTTTCATATGCAAATGAGGCATGATATTTTTAAATTATTTATATTAATTAAATGCGTAGCCTGAAAAAAATAATATTTTCCACAGATTATAAAGTATGATCTTTGCACATCAAAAAATAAATACAGAGAATAAGTAGTAATTTCCGTTAACATTTTAAGGAAACACGGTTATCGCCCCTGATATCAATGTGGAAATTTACGACTGATATAAAATGTATAATAATGCCAAGAATACGTGGGGTAATGGTTAATGAGTGTTTATTTTGCCAGAAAATGTATCCGATGATGTCTCTGATATAACGAACAGTGTGTGTCTACTGAGTGGGCATGTACCTTTAACGTCGACAGTACTGTATCGACAAATTCTCATAATTGTGAGATAAGGCAGACATTCTGAACGGGAAATGACGCCTACCATAACTCCTTACCAATTGGCGACTTGGTGGTTGTAAGAGAAAAACGGTGACAAAATGGATTCTGCAACAGCAATATTTGTGGCTATGACTGGAAAAATGGGATTATGGGCTTTGCGACCAGTGTAGATTCAGATCAAGCTGTCCATTCGCACAGTCTGGTCAGGATCTGCACTGCTTATCAAGGAATATACATATGTACAGTGTGGTCAGCGTGTAAGTGCACACACGAACGAACACGACAGGTTGGTTCCAACCTGTCGTGTTCGTTCGTGTGTGCACTTACACGCTGACCCCACTGTATGTCGTTATCAGGCTACATGAGTGTGCTATTCGATCAGGATCTACAATATTCACAAACCCAGTAAGGCACATTTCTCTAGTAACAGCCACATTTATGTAGACAATTCACACGTATTTGTGATCTGGAAATGACGTCAGCGTCGACGAATTTTCTGACGTTTGCCCAGGGTTATAGTCGCTGTGAAGAACACGATGGCCTTCTCATCATGTGATAATCGCCTGCAAATCACCTCGAACCGAGCGAGCAACAATACTTGACACGAGCTAATGGGAGATCGTAACTAGTTATTTCCCTTCGAAAATATATTTATAGAGATCCGGTCCTATTCATTAGCAAGGTGTATGATCACGTGGTTTCCGAACCCGATTTTCCGACGTGACGTAATCTGTGACGTCATTTTTACAGTAGATTTTCATTAAAATCTTCCTAACAAACGGACGGATTTTGATGATATGTAGCGCACAAAATACGATGGCATATGTGTTTTATGGGTGCTGTGAAAGTTCTTTACAATAACTTATACATTTCACAAAGAATCGAGTACCGTTTATTTCTTGCATTCACGTGCTCTACTTTTTATTTACATTTACGGTAACCGATTTTTTGTCAAAACGACATAATTATGAGATTAAAGCCGCCTATACAATAAAGGGCAACGTGTACCGCATTTGCTGCGGTATATTTCATAAAAATATGTCATTCCATTAGCAAGATATTAAAGGAAATCTACAAACACATCTAAAAAAAACATGACGTCATGCCAATCGGAAACCACGTGATCCCCCACCTTGATTAGTTCAGCGTTTATTTCTTACTCAAGAACACAAACGAAAATGAGTTTTGCGAACAGAGTAGGCCAGATCAGACTGCCATGATCTGAGTCTACACCGTTTGTAATAAAATTAATAAGTGTAAAATATGAATCATCCAAATAATACAGCCCCGGATCAGATTATACAGATATATAGCATGACCTGGATCAACACTAGTTGAAATCACTATATTTACTCCTTTTCACAACATATGCTACATTCGCTCTTTTTACGATCAATAAGGCCCTACACTACACAATTTGGACCGGATTTCTATAAACAAACTCAAAGGGAAATAACTAGCTACGATCCCTCATTAAGAGGGTAACAACGCGCGCCGGAATGGCAGATTATGTTCAAGTGGCAAAAGAAGAACAGTTGAAGTTCATAATTGACAGCCAGTCATTGATGCTAGTTGGGACGATACCTGTAGCCTATTTCACGAACCTCCGTTAGTCGACTAAACTCGGTTAGTCTGCTAAACTTCAGGCCGTTAGTCGACTAACGGGAAAAAACGCATTTCACGACTTTGCTTAGCCTCCTCGTTAGTCGGCTAAACTTTTGGTTAGTCTACTAAGCAAAATAGCAGACGACGGAATTCCAAGATGGCGGCGCCCACGGTTGTTTTGAACGTGGCTTACAAAATCGTTCGTGAAATGCAAACATGTCAAAACAGTTTAGCAGACTATGGTTAGTCGACTAACCTTAGTTTAGTCTGCTAACAGTTTAGTCGACTAACGGAGGTTCTTGAAATAGGCTACAGATGACGCGAAACTACTAGAACTGCTAGATGATATAGCCGCCTGGTATCCTCGATTCAATTTACAATAGCAAAATGAGTATGCTACAATCTACTACACCCCATACACATAGGCGGCGGAAGCCGAACATTATTGGGGGGTTGGGGGGGGGGCCGGGGCCAATGTTGAGGGCCCGATAGCGTTAGGGGGGTCCGGGGTGCATGCCCCCCCCCCCCCCCCCCCAGGAAATAAATTTTTAAAAATCCAAGTGGTGTGAAACGCCATTTCCTGTATTCTCAGCAAAGTCTCAGCAAAGTTCCCAGTAGTACTCATGATTACACAAATATATTAGAATAAAAAATAAAAAATCCAAAATTTACAGAATTATTGGGGGCTAGCCCCCCCCCCAACAACATGCCCCCCCCCCCTCACAAACCCTCCCTCACACCACACCCCCACCCCCCCCCCCCCCCTGCTTCCGCCGCCCCCCCCCTGATACATTCATGCTGGCGTTGTTATTAGTGAATTGTAGTAATCTTTCTCTAAATGAATATAATTGCACACTCTGATATTCGTCCATGTTTTGGCGGCAATATCCAATTGTCACCTCAATATGTAGATCTAGACGACATTTAGACGCTGGATCTCAATAGATACATCCAGTGGACTTAAATCAAGGTGCATGATCACGTGGTTACAACAACAACAACGTCGCCCACTCCAAAGTAAGTATTATTTGATATTGTCCTTAATGTGCAACGGATTTTGATAAAATATGGCGCAGCAAACGCATATTCAAGAGCTGCATTTGGTGGTCCAGGGAGTGCGGCACACACTTATGTCGTTTTTGCGAAGAATCGATATCCGTGTCGGTAGACACGGAAATCGATTCTTCGCAAAAACGACAGAAGTTTAGGCGAAAATACAGAGACCAACAAATGCAGCTTAACAAGACGCGTTTGATGCGCCATAGTTCATCAAAATCCGTTACGTAATAAGGACAATATAAAAGAATACGTCCTTTGAATCAGATGGATTCTGGAAGTTTCAATACTTGTTGTTGTTGTTAGTACCACGTGAGCATACACCTTGTAAATGTATACACCACATACAATGTAGTGCATATATTTCACACAACTATAACGTGATAACGTCTTTTCATCATACAGGATCATTAGTCTCTAGTACCAAGAATGAATGTTCATATATTTTAAAGGTATATGCCCACTCAGGAGGCACCAAATGTTTGTTATAGGAATTAAATAAGTGTATAATTGTGTCACTCTTCCACCAGTTCTAAACATTACGAGTGTCCGATATACAGATACATGTATAATCATTTAGTAATATTTACTTTACTGATAGTATGTATATCTTTATATCCTCCAACATTAGGAGAGTACAAATTTATAAACTACATGGAAACAAGCGTAACAATATTTACAAAATACATGCAAAGCAATTATACAGCAGACTCATGGCCAAATATATAGCCGATATTATAGGAATGAATGGCCTTTTTGTGGAATGTATCGGGGGTATAAACTTGGAAAAGTCGCGGGAATACTGGACGAAGGCCGGAAGGCCTCGTCCAGTATTCCCGCGAATTTTCCAAGTTTATCCCCGATAAATTCCACAAAAAGGCCGTTCATTCCTTATAATTCCAGCATTTGAAATAAATTCATCAAGAAAATGTGTTTATTTTGACAGACGGCATACATTTGTTTACATTGACAGCACTGACAGCGCACCTGTAGAAAGTAGTTCGGCGTGGGAGTTTACTGGGATATAAATTTTGGACAGGTACTTGCTACGGGCCAATCAAATGTTAAGGAATTGTGTAAATATGTTTGTGCTGGAATTATACAGATATAATCATTTAGTAATATTTATTTTACTGATAATGACTCGCGGTGGTATCAAGCTATTTTCATATACAAATGAGGCATGAATTTTTTTTTATTATTTATACTAATTAAATGCGTCACCTGATAAAGTATGATCATTGCACATCAAAACAAAATATAGAGAATAAGTAGTAATGTCCGCTAACATTTGATATCAGTGTGGAACTTCACGTTCAGTATGCAAATAATGTGGCGACCAATTTTGAGCTGCATGTCTAAAATGATCAGTATATTTTAGCGATAACGAGATCCTATCTCGAGAGAACGAGATGCTATCTCAAGGGAGCGAGGTGTTAGCTCGTGGGAACGAGATCATATCTCGTGGGAACGAGATGCTGTCTCGAGGGTACGAGATGCTATGTCGTGGGAACGGCATAGCTAACTCGTGGTAACGAGATGCTATCTCGTGGGAATGAGATGGTAGGTCGTGGTAACGAGATACTATGTTGTGGGAACGAGATGTCCCTTTTAAGCTGCCGTATATAGTTTTGGTCGGTGCATATTTTATTTTGTGAAATTACTGAAAAATACCACGAGCACTTGTCGTCCTACTCTATGACAGTCTGGGCCAATCTATCTTTTGATCTGCTTAGCACACTCCATCAGTCGGTAATGCATCGATACTGTCGGAAAGACGCATGTCGCGTGTTTGGATGATAGAATGGCGAATAGTGCAGCCCCTGACCATACTGCATGGATGTGCAGGCTGATCTATGTTTACACTGGTTTCAAAGACGGTAGGTTCTTTTCAGGATACGGATCTGTATAAATATGTCGCCCATGCCAGTTTCGTCATATATGAAGTAATGGGATGGGTGGTTTCAAGTGCTGGAGCGCTGTTCTGTGTCATTTATTTTTCTGCACACACAACACTGCCACTGAATTCATTCTAATCGAGTACAGTTAGGGGGGATACGTGTTTATAAATACTGCTGCGCTTTGCATGTAAATTGCCTAAAATGCCTGGAATCGTTTGCCACTTGATTATCCAGTACATTTGTAGTGGAACACTAAATACTCGAAGCTTAATATTTTGCCTAGCCACGTTAATATGTCATAACTTGATAAAGCTGTCATCTGCCCAGCGACAACTTTGTACGCGATGAACGCCAAATTCGCGTTCCTTTGGGTTACTAGGCTTTGAAGTTCCACTTCCTTCAACATGTTGGTGATGTAGCCTTCTGGTGTGTGGTAACCGCCATTGATGAACCTTGCCGCCGGTCGTTGCACCTTCATTCGTGTCCTTTGCGTATTACGGATCCAATGTGATGGACCTGTGCTTGTAGTTGTCCTGCAAGTGAGTGGGCAATGCTTCAGATTACGTTTAATAAATCTAAGTGAAAAATTGGCTTTCTGTGTAAACTCAGTAATGTGCAAGTTCCATTTCCGATGGTTATTCACAGGCACGGGTTTTCGTTGACTTGTTGTAGAATGTGTGTATCCAATTTGTTATTAATCCTAATGTTATTAATTGTTATTAATCCTTCTTGGCGTTAATCTAACAAAGATACTGACAAACAAGTAGCCTTAAAGCGCTGGAAACCCACATTTGTGTCAGCTGATTTGGTATTTTATTCTCGCTTCGTCTCAAAATCGTGTTTTGGCAGCACAGTAGAATCGTCTTAAGCTGAGACGATTATAATGTGTTTCGAAAACATGATTTTAAATAGGAAAATATTTAAAATCAGCAGATGACAATTTTCTTTTTCAGCGTTCTAAGGGTTAAAAGTCTTTGGGCTACGATACAACGTATTAACTATAAGAGTAGTGTAACAACAGGTGTTGACCAAGTGGGAAACACAGAGTATATAAACATGATAAAGGCATGTATAATGTTGATATGCATGCTTAATAAAGAATCGAAAACTGTGATGTCCACTGTGTCAGTGCAAGTAACTAAAGAGTCTGATTTACTGTGTCGTTGACATTCTCAAGGTGTATGACCCAAGTAACTGACCTGGAATGGTCCAACTAATTTTCAGACCAAACAATTGTTAGAAAAAAGCATTTAGATCAGTTCATTCATAAACAAATGGGTGTTTCCTAATGATAAAAGTACTTGCAAACAGTGCAGATCCTGACGATCATTATGAGCCGGTTCATCTGGATCTACATTGTTTGCAAACACCAAGAAAGAGGTCTGTGGTGTGGAAAGGGTTAATAGTGGTGACCAGGTAGAACCAGTACCTCACATGTATTGGGAGAGGGTGGCGGGATCATAAACACAGCTCTACATGTTATTGCACTTACAATAGCCTGAGTTGATACCAGATCCATTGTTAGCTAGATGTGCTATACGAAACAACAACTATTTCTGGTAATATACATGTGCTTATCATTGTATTTATGAGGTGGCAAGTTAACATATATATATATCAACAATCGGACCTGTTACCTGGATGTGTTATAATGAACAGTAACTATGTCTGGTACCACACAAGGGGTCCGTTTCACAAAGCTTCGTACGACTAACATGATCGTAAGTGAAAATTTTGAATCATCTGGAAATTTCAATTGATGAATTTACATCAATAAATGTAAATCCAAAAATTGTTTACAAGAAAACAGTGTTAATGTGAAATTTACAGACTATCGTAATTCTGCACTTACGAACATTTTAGTCATACGAAGTTTAGTGAAACGGGCGCCAGTGTAATAACTAATCATATTGAAGTTATGATGTCACACATGTTCACCATTATATTTACGGCGTGGTAAGTCAATAAATATATACTGAAAGGATAAAGAAACGCAGGGTAAACATTTGAGGTGATTTAAAGTGATGTGTTTGCTGTTATATACACCCCCCCCCCCCCCCCCCCAATATCGCACAGTGACATCCACTGTTTTGTCAGTATCTCGTATGCCCTCCTCGCGCATCTGTCACAGCCCTGATTTTCTTGTGCATGGAATTCATCAGTGCATTTATCCTTCTTATTGGGATATTGTTCCACTCTTCCAACAATGCAGTCCTTAGTTGGTCGAGATTAGAAGGGGTATTCCGACACCCCCTTATCCTCCTGTCAAGTTCGTCCCACAGATGTTCGATTGGGGACAAATCGGGACTGTACGCTGGCCAGTCGAGTGTGTTAATGTTATGGTCAGCGACAAATATTGCAGCGTTTCGTTGAACTTGTTCAATTTGCTTTATCTGTGTTTGTTGCTGTGTTGCTGGGGATTCCAAATTGGTGATGAATATTCCAGTTTAGGGCGTACGAGTGTTTGATAAGCTCTTTCTTTCACCGCTAGTGGGCAAGCTTTCAAGTTTCTCTTAATGAATCCCAACGTCTGTGAAGCTTTGCATGTAATTTTGTCGATGTGCGTGTTATATTTCAAATTATCGCTTAATTCAACGCCAAGGTATGGATGATGTTTTACGACATCCAGAGATTCTCCGTTCATAGTATAGTTAAACTGTTTTTTATTTGAAGAGTTTGAAAAGTTCATAATGGCACATTTTTTAACATTAAATTCCATCTGCCACGAGTTACTCCACTCTACTAAGCGATTCAGGTCATCCTGCAGTAACCGTTGATCTTCGGGAGTGATAATTGGACGATATAATACACAGTCATCAGCGAAAAGACGGACTGTTGAGGAAATACTGTTGGCTATGTCATTGATGTACAGTAGAAACAAACAGGGTACGAGGACTGTTCCCTGCGGCACCCCAGACGTGACTTGTGAAGAAGCGGAAGTCGCATCCTGAACCACGACTTTCTGGCTCCAACCTGATAAGAACGAGTCAATCCACTGTCTAGTGTTATTACGTATTCCGTAAAAATCGAGTTTGGAAGATAGACGTTGATGCGAGACTTTATCAAAAGCCTTAGAGAAGTCTAAAATAGCCATGTCGACCTGATTACCAGTATCAATGTGTTTAGAGAGATCGTCCGTAGTGAGAAGTAGTTGCGATTCACATGAACGTTTTTGGCGAAATCCATGTTGGTTATCATGCAGTATATTCTGAGAGTCCAAGTGTGACATTACTTGCGAGACAACGATATCTTCAAGCATTTTAGATGCGACGGCAGTCAAGGAAACAGGATGATAATTAGCCGGTTTTGAACGGTCACCTTTTTTGAAAATAGGCACAACGTTGGCTGTTCTCCAGTCCATAATTGGAACGACACCATGCAGTGTTCAATGAAAGTTGAAATATATGTTGTAGTATGGATGCAACGACATCACAGTTCCTCTTGAATATAATGATTTGTATCTTATCTGGACCAGTTGCTTTCTTCTCGTTCAAGCGGTTGATACTGTTAATGACGCCTTTAAGTGTGACGATAATAGTCGACATAGACTTAAATGGAGAAGATCCCATGTTGGGGATGTTTGATAAGTTTTATTTTGTAAAAACAGAAGTAAATTGATCATTCAACATGTCAGCTTTTATTTGGGCTGTGTCAGCTATATTGCCGTTGGATTTCAGTGTGCTTATTCCTGCATAGTCTTGTTTCCTGCTCTTAATATATTTCCAAAAGTTCTTGGAATTCTGGTCCTTATATATCAGGATCCAACATATCATTCAAGTAAATGTGGTATGATTTCCGTAGTTTGTATTTGATTTAATTACTTGTGAGATGATATATACTTTCATGCCGATCGTTAATATATACAAGAAACAAGATGGGCCCCAGAACCGATCCTTGGGGTACCCAAGATGTTACTGGTATAGTGTCCGAGGTCTCGCCTTCGAGTACCATGCACGTACTGTCTGTTGTCGTCCACTGAGAAATGCTCGTATCCAAGCAAGGGCACTTCCTCGGATGCCATATCTATGCAGTGGGACACCATGTCAAACGCCTTGCTGAAATCTAGGAGCACACGATCGTTTTGTTTACCTTTGCTAGTGTTTCTGGCAAGGTCTTCCATTAACATGACCAACTGAGTATCGCATGACCTACGTACGCTGCCTGAATCCGTGTTGCATGTCATACGTACACAAGGTCATTTGTGTCCATATGCCTGACGACATTGGACGAAACTAAATGTTCCAGCCAGCTCGAATATAAAACCACTGCCTAAATCCCAGCTCTGTTATTATATTTATTCACATAACACGTATGATGATGCTAGTTAATAAGCCAAGCCAATGAGACGAGTTGGTCTGTGACGACTTTTAACCGGGACTAATTTACCCATTACCATTTCATCACACAGGACGATGTAAACAAGTTGACTACTTGAGAGAGAAAAAAAGATGGTGGAATCCGAGAGAAATAAAAGAAAACATGTTATTCCAATATGCACTCGGTGTTAGCTTTACAAATCGTAGACACCAGCATAGTGATATCGCGTGATAGATTCTACATTCAACTGGTAAAATGACATCTCGTTCACGTCCTCTGTGCGCTGAAAATACTCGTTGACAGCCGTGTGTTGTAAAATTTGTTTACTAATTAACTCGTCCCCAAACCAATTCGTCCCTTGCCTCTGAAAATTATTATGGTCAACAGACTCCAGCAGGCAATTACAATAATGTAAGTTTATTTGTGTAATTTGATATGTGATGATGTCTTTGAAGGAACCCCAGATGTGTGATGTTGTCTTTGACACTATTGTTGCAATAGCTTTGTGGTAAGGCCAGGGCTCCAGATAAGGAATTAGTAATTGAGTACTTTCACTCCATCATATCTGAAGCAATTGGGTATTTCAATATTTTAATTGGGTAAAATAAAATCACACTACTGTTTACACATCAACAGATAGCAATTATTGAATAGTTTGCTTCGAAAGTAAAACATGTATTGGCATTTCATTAGAATTGTCTCCTTGGAGACAATTCTAATGAAATACCAAGATGTGTTTTCATGGAAAATAAGAAAAATATGCTATATTTGTGGTCTGTTTATTGTTTTCTGTAGCATGATAAAGGTACCACAAATTTGTTATTTCTTTTTGATACTCGCTACTTCTGATTTAAATTGGGTTTTTGGCAATTTTAATTGGGTATTTACGCAAATACGCAGCTTATCTGGAGCCCTGTAGGACAATATTATACAATGACACAGATAAGTATGATATACCTGTAAAATGCCCTATTCCCAGAATGATTCAGCTGTGTGAATTGGACATGTTGTCTGGTCTGTGATTTGGGAGTAAGAGAAAGCACATGGCATGGGCTGACCTCTGGTGACCACTCTCCGAGAACCCCATCATGCATGGTCAAGCCTCATCGGTCATTACCTGCATGGTGGCAAACTCGGCCATGCATGCAATGATTGACAGTTTAGGGGTTTTGTTGTTATTAATATACAATTCGCACCAACTAACATTACAACACTATAATGTTTCTCTTGTGTCCATTCTACCGTGGACTCTCCTACTAACCTTGGGTTTGACACTTCGACCCGCAACCAACCAGTCTTGACGTAGTTGTTTTCCTTGGACCGGCTCCGCGTTGACACGGGATAAACACACACGTAGGTCGCTACTCGTGTACTTTGGGCAAGGTAGGAATCTCTTTAAAGGGATAGGGCAAAGTGCTGCAAAAACACAGGTGAACTTACCAAACAGTGATATGATATGCACTGCGTACAGTCAGCATGATAAATGACCAAGAGACACACAACTACCCGTGCTATCGGCATTCGGTAGACCTCGGCAAAGTAGTGCCGATGTGTATTCCTAAGTGGAGCAGACAACTCGTCAGTAGCGTTAACCCCTGAACATTACATTACATCACCATGATGTAGAGATCCCATTCTGTGATGGTCCGACTTTTGTTGCACTTTAACTGTTAATTATCACATTCCAAGTGTTTTTAGCCAGGTTTTTTGAAAAAAAATCCAGGCTATTGGATTGGCGAAAGCCGGGCGGCGGGCGGGCGGGCGGCGGGCGGCGTCCACAATCAATGTTAAGTTTTCGTGTTTGAGTCCATTTCTTTGTTACTGTACCACCTAGGACCACCAAACTTTCACAGCTTCATAATCAAGGGGTGCCCACCACATATCACTATCTAACATGTTACTTTTTTTTTAACTTCACCCATTTTTTCCGCGTAATCGACTTAGCCATTTTCAATGTTAAGTTTTCGCGTTTACAATGTTAAGTTTTCGTGTTTAAGTCCATTTCTTTCGTACTGTACCACCTAGGACCACCAAACTTTCACAGCTTCATAATCAAGGGGTACCCACCACATATCACTATCCAACATGTTACTTTTTTTTTTAACTTCACCCATTTTTTCCGCGCAGTCGACTTAGCCATTTTCAATGTTAAGTTTTCGCGTTTACAATGTTAAGTTTTCGTGTTTAAGTCCATTTCTTTCGTACTGTACCACCTAGGACCACCAAACTTTCACAGCTTCATAACCAAGGGGTGCCTACCACATACAACTATCCAACATGTGACCATTTTTTTACCTTCACCTATTATTTCTACGTAATTGACTTAGCCATTTTCAACGTTAACTTTTTAACGTACGTCTGGTTAGAGTTTTTTGGTTAAAACTTTTTCGTTATACTATATCTCTGCAACTGCTTCGCCCATTACCTTGAAACTTCACATGGGTGTTTATCATCATCCATATTTTCATTCTAACCCCCAACCGTGCGGCCCCTGTGCCCAATGTCAAGGTCAAATTACTTTGAATTTTTTTGTTAAAGTTTTTTCGTGTACTATATCTCTGCAACTGCTCATTCACCCAATACCTTGATACTTCACATGGGTGCTTATCATCATTGTCGCACCTGCTTGCGGAAAGCGCGATCCTGTGCCCAATGTCAAGGTCAAATTACTTATTTGAATTTTTTTGTTAATTTTTTTTCGTGTACTATATCTCTGCAACTGCTTCACCCAATACCTTGATACTTCACATGGGTGTTTATCATCATTGTCGCACCTGCTTGCGGAAAGCGCGATCCTGTGCCCAATGTCAAGGTCAAATTACTTTGAATTTTTTGTTAAAGTTTTTTTGTGTACTATATCTCTGCAACTGCTTCACCCAATACCTTCATACTTCACATGGGTGCTTATCATCATTGTCGCATCTGCTTGTGGAAAGTGCGATCCTGTGTCCAATGTCAAGGTCAAATTACTTTGAATTTTTTTGTTAAAGTTTTTTCGTGTACTATATCTCTGCAACTGCTTCACCAATACCTTGTTACTTCATGGGTGTTTATCATCATTGTCGCACCTGCTTTGCGGAAAGCGCGATCCTGTGCCAATGTCCAAGTCCAAATTACTTTGAATTTTTTAAATTTTTTTGTTAAGGTTTTTTCCGTGTACTATATCTCTGCAACTGCTTCACCCAATACCTTGATACTTCACATGGGTGCTTATCATCATTGTCGCACCTGCTTGTGGAAAGCGCGATCCTGTGCCAATGTCAAGGTCAAAATTACTTTGAATGTTTTTTGTTAAAAGTTTTTTCGTTTTTGTACTATATCTCTGCAACTGCTTCACCAATACTTGATACTACACATGGGTGTTTTATCTTTAATCATTGTCGCACCTGCTTGCGGAAAGCGCGATCCTGTGCCCAATGTCAAGGTCAAATTACTTTGAATTTTTTGTTAAAGTTTTTTTTGTGTACTATATCTCTGCAACTGCTTCACCCTTCCCATTACCTGGTCATACTTCACATGGGTGCAATTTTTTATTCATCATTGTCGCATTCCTGCTTGTTGCGGAAAAGTGCGATCCTGGGTGCCCAATGTCAAGGTCAAAATTACTTTGAATTTTTTTGTTAAAGTTTTTTAGTGTACTATATCCTCTGCAACTGCTTACCCAATACCTTCTTACTTTCACATGGGGGTATCATCATTGTGCACCTGCTGGGCGAAATGCGATCCTGTGCCCAATGTCAAGGTCAAATTACTTTTGAATTTTTTTTTGTTAAAGTTTTTTCTTTTTGTACTATATCTCAGCACTGCTTCACCCAATACTTTGATACCTTCACATGGGTGCTTATCATCATTGTAGCACTGCTTGCGGAAAGCGCGATCCTGTGCCCATGTCAAGGTCAACTTACTTTGAATTTTTTTTTTAAAGTTTTTTCGTGTTCTATATCTCTGCAACTCGCTTCACCCAATACCTTGATACTTCACATGGGTGTTTTATCATCATTGTCGCACCTGCTTGCGGAAAGCGCGATTCTGTGCCCTATGTCAAGTTCAAATTACTTTGAATGTTAAAGTTTTTTTGTGTACTATATCTCTGCAACTGCTTCACCCAATACCTTGATACTTCACATGGGTGTTTATCATCATTGTCACACCTGCTTGTGGAAAGCGCGATATCGTCAGCATTTTGGCATACGTCCGTCCGTTCGTCCGTGTGTCCGGTTAAAGTTTTTTGGTTAAAGTTTTTCCATCTACTATATCTATTTTTTTAGTGTCCATGCCTCGCCCCAAGGCGCGACATGCAGGCCACGGCCATCTAGTCTACAAAAAGTGGGTATAATTATGTTATCCAAGTGTCTATGCTTGGAAAAAACCTGGCCTTCGTGGCTTTGCCTCGTTTCTTGTTTATCTATCATTTTGAGTTGGTGTGTCAAATTGGTCTCTTCTGAAAAAAAATGGTGTATCGTACTATGGAAAAATAATGAAATTTATCAATTTTGGTGTGTGAAATAAAAAACTGAGTATTTGTGTTGGTAAATAAATCACTGGTCATTCCTATACTTTTTAAGAGGAATTAATGGTCGGTATTATGAAATTAGCATGTTCCTTTTATTAGCTCACCTGAGCGAAGCTCGTGAGCTATTGTTACCGCAATATGTCCGTCGTCGTCCGTGAACATTTTCAAATGTCTTCTCCTCGGTAACCATTGGGTCTATAGTCGCCAAACTTCACGGTCATGGTCCTTAGGTAGGGGGATTACAAAATTGTTCAAATGACGTCATTACGTAATCCAAGATGGCCGCCGTCTAAAAATAGCACAAATTCTTAAAAAATCTTCTTCTCAAGAACCGTCAACCGGATTTCGACAAAACTTGGTAGGAATGATCGATGTACATTGCTCTTTCAAAATGATGACCCCGGTGTCAAAAATGGGCGTGGCCCGTGGGGTCAAATTGGGGTCAAATTTTATTTTTGACTGAATATGGTTATGTCATATATCAAATTGAAGGTATCAATGAGGCGATCACTCTGGTGCATTTCTTGTCGAAATCGGATTGTTATGTCATCCAAGATGGCCGCCGAAAGGTCAAAAGGTTATTTTATTAGAGATTTCAAAATTCTTCTTCACATGAACCGCTTGGCCCATGGTAGCCAAACTTAAAAGTTATGGTCCATGGGTGAAGCCTTTTCAGATTTGTTAAAAATGGTAGGTCATCGCTAATCCAAGATGGCCGGCCGTCCTAAAAATCGCAAAAAATAGCTAAATTCTTAAAAAATCTTCTTCTCATGAACCGCTAGCTGGATTTCGACGAAACTTGGTAGGAATGATCGATGTACAATGCTCTTTCAAAGTTGTTAAAATGGTGACCCCGGGGTCAAAAATGGGCGTGGCCTGTGGGGTCAAATTTTATTTTTGACCGAATATGGTCATGTTATATATCAAATCGAAGGTATCAATCAGGCGATCACTCTGGTACATTTTTTATCGAAATTGGATGGTCATGTCATCCAAGATGGCCGCCGAAAGGTTAAAAGGTCGTTCTTTAATTAGAGATTTCAAAATTCTTCTTCACACGAACCGCTTGGCCCATGGTGGCCAAACTTCACAGTTATGGTCCATGAGTGAAGCCTTTTCAGATTTGTTAAAACGGAGGTCGTCGCTAATCCAAGATGGCCGCTCTCTGAAAATAGCACAAATTCTTAAAAAATCTTCTGATGAACCGCCAGCCGGATTTCGACGAATCTTGGTAGGAATGATTGATGTACAATGCTCTTTCAAAGTTGTTAAAATGGTGACCCCGGGGTCAAAAATTGGCCTGACCCGTGGTGTCAAATTGGGGTCAAATTTTATTTTTGACCAAATATGGTCATGTCTATATCAAATTGAAGGTATCAGAGAGGCGATCACTCTGGTACATTTTTTGTTGAAATTGGATGGTCATTTCATCCAAGATGGCCGCCGAAAGGTCAAAAGGTCGTTCTTTTATTAGAGATTTCAAAATTCTTCTTCACACGAACCTCTTGGTGGCCAAACTTCACAGTTATGGTCCATGGGTGAAGCCTTTTCAGTTGTTAAAACGGAGGTCATCGCTAATCCAAGATGGCCACCGTCTAAAAATAGCACAATTTTTTTTAAAGCACATGAACTCAATGTCACATTCTCCTCTGTTGTTCATGGAGTCAGGTGAGCGAATTAGGGCCATCATGGCCCTCTTGTTGTGTAATATATTTGCCTTTCTACATTGCCTGCTAAGTCAAATTAAGTTATTCCGCAAGAGACCTAGTTAGTTACATCTGTCTTGATCAACTTGATTGGGTCGGTGAAGTTCTTGACTGCAATTAGTTGAGAACATCACCGACCCAATCAAGTTGGGTCGTGATGGCTGCTATTTGTTTATTGGTATTTTATATTTTTCAATAAAACTGAACATATACAGCATCTAACTGTATAAACAATTGGTTTAACCCTAGTTTACATTTACAAACATACACCAGCATTATATTGTTGATTTCAATACAATTTGTTTACCAAAAGAACATGTTTGTTTTCTCTCGGATATTCATGAATTTTGTCAATAAATTATTTTATTTTTTTTTCTAGAAACATTAAAGTTTGAAATATTTCACAACTACTATCTACATGCATATTGAAATAACCCACAAGTTATTTAATTTAAAAATATGTAAATTTTATACTTTAATTATCACTGTTTTTAAAAATTCCACAGGAAAATTCCACTTTACAAGAGTAAGCCATCATGACTATATCAAGACAGTCAGGAACTCACGACTAGACTGCAAGATACTGTCAGTGCCAACCAAAACAAACTTATGTTTTTTTGTTGGAGCCTAGTTTCTAAAAAAAACAAGTCAAAATCCTGGGTGAGTCACAGCCACATTTGTTACAGGATGGGCTTTGCTGAATATGGGGAACTCCAAATCTGCAAAGAGAGAGGAAAGAGATATGGTGAAATTGGACATGCCCCAAAAGGAGCGTGACCTTCACCTTGCTGTAATGCACAATGACAAGGATGGCGTGCGTGCACAGATCGCACATGGAGCGAATATAAACTACCCATGGAGTAATCCAGCTGTGCCAAGTGTGAAAGATAGCACTACACCGCTGTTGGCGGCAGTGTCCCTAAATCACATGGAGATTTGTATGGTAATTATTCTGCTGGTAATTTCATGTTTAACCCTTTCGCCCCTAAATATGTGGAATGGACTGGTTCATTGTTATTTTTCCGATCTATCAAATAGTCACAAAATGATTTTCAGACTAGACCATTTTTAAAAATAGGGTGTTTTGGTGCTAAAAATATATGAAAAGTACTTGCAGAAAGTGCTGATCCTTTTAATATTTCGCCCCTAAGTAACTGTAAAATGTAATTTTCATATTATGCCATTAATCAGAAGATGGGGAAGTTTACTATAAAATTTTAGAAAGCATCAACAGTAGCAATTCTGAAGAGACGGCCCAGGGTCAATGTCACCTACTCAGTGCATTCAAAACCTTAACGCTCGAGTAAATGTCTTATAATATCTGTTTCCTTGCAATCATCTGCTTGGAATTTCACACACACATTGCTTTAATGGTCCTCTACCGCCCTCTGAATTTCATGATTGTCAAGGTCACATCGAAATCTTAAAGCTCGGCTAAATGTATTATAATTTCTGTTTTCTTGCACGGATCTGCTTGATATTTCAAACACGTATTGCTCTAATGGTCGTCTACCGCCCAATTCCATGATTGTCCTGCCCCAGCTAAGTCCAGGGTCAAGGTCACATACTTGCTGCGTTCGAAACTCTGGTAAGTGTTGTTTCCTTGCTTGGATCTGCTTGATACACACCCATTGCTCTGATGGTCTGCTTTCATGCTGTGACAAATCCACGTTTCTCTGGCCCTCTGTGTTTTCCAATATGCCTCGTTTTCTTTGGCTGCCAGCGGGGGCATTAGTGCGCCGACAGACCACATTTCTAGTTTATTTCATGTATGTCCACCTATTGCAGTTTGTGCCCATATTGTGTACATAACAAATATTCTGCGTCATTCACGATTCCCGTGAGTTTGCTGGCTGTGTTGTAGATCTTGCTGAAGGCCGGTGCTAACATCAACTTGACCGACAGGAATGGCTGTACTCCCCTCTATAAAGCAGCCTACCATGGTCGACCTGTGCTGGTGGACATATTTGTACAAGCTGGTAAATATTGCCAGAAATATTAACATGTACACACCCATATTGCCAATATATAACTATTGTCTAGCCCGCATTCAGAAAGTGAGACCTAGTATTCTCTACCAACTGGCAGACAGAGATTTATCCATATAGCTCTGCCCATGTGAGATTAAGAGTATTCCATATATACTCCGGTGTGTGACAAGGATATTCCACCCGAGTGGTCAGAATATGTTGTCAGAAACGAGGCTTTGCCGAGTTTCTGACGACATATTCTGACCACGAGGGTGGAATATCCTTAGTCACACACCGGAGTATATCTGGAATACTTTTTCTCGCATACCTACTAAGTCCAGAATCATGTTTAGCCATAGTACGCCATCAACGAACTACCATGATAGTATAATACTAACTTTTTTTCTTTATATGCTATCTCCAATACAACCACTCAATCGCATTACCCGTATCAACAAATGGGTGTAAACAAAGTAACAAAGTTTACACCAACAAATTAGAGGCTCATGCATTGGATCGAAACATTTAACACATAACGGCCCAATAAAAATACGGTCTGAAGACGCCCATGATATGACGTGTAAACCCAATTACTACATACACAAAATAAATAGGACGCAGTACGAGATGAACTCATATACATATTGAAAATAGACCATATATCCTCGATTCAAATGTGTACAATAATGTTTACAGAATCAGTTTATGTTTTTATTTTGAGTATTTATTGCAATTCCGAAACGCTGTCTTCAATTACGCAAATATCAGTCCGCCGAAAGTTTCACTCCGACAGACCGTTGCCGTTTACAAGAAATTCTTGCTCACTGGATTATTAAACAAATATTCCAATCACTATCAACTGTCACTAGACATATGTTTGGTGAAGAATCAACAACATACGAGGTAAATATTTTGCTGTCAATTACATGTGGTTTTTTTAATAATAATCATGTATTCAGTATTCGGCCAACTGATTTACAGACGCACCTTACAGAACTCGTCCCACAAATTTACGCAAATTTGATAAAACTGGATAAAACATGAAATAAATAATAGCCTACATAACAAATCCAGAGCGACGTTGTTGACATTGTTGTCTACTGACAGTACTGTGTAGAGAGCGTGTGTTTGTAAACAATGCAGACGACGTTTGGAAGCCAATACACAAAAAGTAGTTCCGGCAGTGTGTCACAGGTCAGCCGTGTGAGATAGCCGTGTGAGACAGAAAAATCCCACATGGGCGTGGCTTTGGAAATAACATTGAAATGGACTCTGGGTATGCGAGAAATCCTTGTCTCACCATGTACATGCTTGTCTCATATCTAGCAATGACACATTTTCTAATACATCAATATTACGGCTAATGTGTCTTTAACTCTTTGCATGCTAGCGGCGAAAATATCCGCCAAACGAATTAGGAGTATATGTTTTATTTCTCTCTGTAAATATGTCTTGAAATTTTATTAGAATTGTGTCCTCCGGACACAATTCTAATGAAATTCCAAGACATATTCATGACATTTATAAGGAGAAATAAAAGAAAATATAATGAATTGTCATCTGCTATTTTTGAACTATTTATAGCCCACAAATTTCCCAGCATGCAATGTTTATTATCCCATCACATAAAGGATACTCTTCATCACAATGACGTCTGTCAAAGTGTCCATCCAAAATTGTGTTAAAGTTTTTTAAAATTACAGGTCATTCTCGTTATCTCGAAGTCGAATGGACTGATGAAAATATATCGACTTATCCGAACTTCGAAATAACAATTCGCCAAATTTCTCCAAAAAAATCCGAACAAAATCGCTTCAGAAATGCTTCTACTTTATTTCCATTGTTTCATAAATCGCGGCTTGAGTTTATTCTAAGCTATTTTCGTAATTAACAGACGATTTACTTATTGCTACACTGTTTAATTCATTTTTCTGTTAAAAGAGATAAGAGATTTGATATCATATTAAGTTTAATTGATTAATTCTGGTTTTAAGTGAACTGCTTTAACTGGTCATGCAACTTTAAACGCATTTTAGCGGCGGCGGTGTATTTGGTTTATATAGACGTGTGAAAACATAAACGAGATAATCACGCTGATTCAGACTTGGCGGCGCCGGGCACTTAACTTTTGCATCGACATAGAATACAAATGTGAAGGAAACATACTATCGGGACTTGATTTCCACTTCGACTAAACCGATATATCGACATATCCGATATCGAGTTATCCGGAGTAAAATATATGATCTATATAGGGAATTCTGCTGGGACCTGGGATGTATATCGAGATAAGCAGGTATATTGAGATAAACGATATCGAGATAACGAGATTCAGCTGTAGTTACATTTCTTCAACCATACGTCAGATTTGCTTGATATTCTTGTTTATCAACATTCAAATTTTCATTCTATGGCCCACCAACGTGGCACACGTGCCCAAGGTCAGTAGTTCAACTGAGTGATGACAACATATATTTATACCCCCCGCAATGAGCTGTGGGGGGGTATACTGGAGTCAGGTTGTCCGTCCGTCCGTGGATCCGTGCGTCCGTCCCTCACTAAACTTAACATCAGAGAAATATTGTTATAACTTCTATTTCCTTCATCTAAAATGCTTAATATTTCACACATGCATTCCTGTAAGGCTCTACTACCATGCTGTGCCAAATCCACGACCATCCAACCCCCGCTGATCCCAAGGTAAAGGTCAAATACTTTGTATATTTACAAAACTTAACATCAGAGAAATATGTTATAGCTTCTACTTCCTTCGTCTAAAGTGCTTAATATTTCACAAATGCATTCCTGTAAGGCTCTACTACCATGCTGTGCCAAATCCATGACGTCCAACCCCCGCTGATCCCAACGTCACGGTCAAATACTTGGTCGTTTTACAAAACTTAACATCAGAGAAATAAGTTATAACTTCTATTTCCTTCATTGAAAATTCTTGATTTTTCACTCGTGCATTCCTCTAAGCTTGTACTATCATGCTGTGACATATCTACGACCGTCCAACCCCCGCTGATCCCAAGGTCACATACTTAGTCTCTTTACAAAACTTAACATCAGATAAATATGTTATAACTTCTATTTCTTTCATCGAAAATTCTTAATATTTCATGCATGCATTCCTCTAAGGCTCTACTATCATGCTGTGACAAATCCCCGCTGATATTGAGGGCAAGGTCACATACTTAGTCTCTTTACAAAACTTAACATCAGAGAAATCTGTTATAATTTTTATTTCCTTACTCGGATCTGCTTCACGTTCGTGCCGCCCCCGCTAAGCTCAGAGTCAAGGTCACAAGCCCACACACTTGGAAATTATTTTACATATTTAGGGGTACCTGGGCCCACACGGGGGGTATTCCGTAAGCCTCGCTTACTGACCAATCTAGTTGCATTTATAAATGAGAATAATGCTTCTTTCATGAGAGAACAATTATGTAACTTCAGAATAAATGAATGTTCATCCCCATTAAATTGTGGCTGTGACTAGAGAAATGTGGATGGTGGGTTTTACGACCAGTGTAGATCCAGATCAGCCTGTGCAGTATCTGCACTGTTTGCCATTCCATCAATGAAACAGCCATCATGCTTCTAACAAGCAATATACAAGGGGTACCAGAAAGTTCGAGAACATCTGTGTGACAGGTTGAATGCAGTATTACTATGATAATGCCACGCAGTTCGTGATGTAATGACATCACCTGACTTCATGTCGAGACATTTTGTACAAATACCATTTTCCTGATCCAATAGTGTAGCCTGTAGCCGATTTCACCAACATTGCAAAGTATACTTTCTAGCAAAGTGTACGTTGAGGGAGTAATCATTTATTTTCCCTGAAATGCATTATTTCGCATAGAACTAACGACTGCATATATTTGATGATTAAAAGTATGCAGAATTATTATACTGAATTTATTACATTATCACAGCCAAAATGTATTCAGTATCATAAAAATTAATAAATTTATCATAAAATTGAAAATTTCTCCGTCAAAGTAGACTTTGCTAGAAAAGTATACTTTGCAATGTTGGTGAAATATGCTACAGATAATGACCTACGTGTGGCTACCAGAAAGTTGGAGAATTAATTTCATAACTTGAAAACTACAGTGAAGCCACACATGAAAACTAGTATATACCCTCAACTATTTAGTGTGAAGAAGTAGAATGGAATATCACCACGATGACGTGGCTACACTTGTGATGTCACAACGTAAATGACATCATATACAACATATCTTGTCACAATGTTGTGACAATGACGCTATTCACATTACAAAAATGGATGACATTTCAAAATCCACACTTCCAAGCAAACTGAAAATTGATGGTAATGGCAATCATAGAACTTGACAGGGCTCCAGATAAGGAATTAGTAATTGAGTATTGTCACTCCATCATTACTGAAGCAATTGGGTATTGGGTAAAATAAATTCACACTACTGTTTGCACATCAGCAGACCGCAATTATTGAATAGTTTGCTTCTAAATGAAAACATGTCTTGGCATTTCATTAGAATTGTCTCCTTGGAGACAATTCTAATGAAATACCAAGATGCGTTTTCATGGAAAAATATGCTATATTTGTGGTCTGTTTATTGTTTTCTGTAGCATGATAAAGATACCACAAATTATTCATTGCGTTTTGATACTCACTACTTCTGATTTCAATTGGATTTTTGACAATTTTAATTGGGTATTTACGCAAATACGCACCTTATCTGGAGCTCTGATTTGAATTTATGTTGTGCTTTTATGAAACATAAAACTGCCATATCGATTTGTAACTGCAACTGAGTCAAACAGTATGTGTCATTTCTAAATTACGTTTCCAAACCAGCTGTACACCCACATAGGTCATGATCAGGCTTCATGAGTGCACTATTTGATCAGGATCTACACTGACTACAAATCCCATAAGCCCTAATTCTCCAGGCACGGCCACAGTTAATGATAATTGGTCGACAGGTGCAGACCTGAACAAAAGTGACAAGGAAGGCCAGACGCCGCTGTACATCTGTGTGCAGAACGCCATCGTGCACTCCAGCTATGCAACAGTCGAGATGCTGCTTGCCGCTGGAGCTAAATCGCATCAGTAAGTAGTGGTTCTTTCATTTGTATGCCCCAACCACCAAATATTGATGGGTCAAATAGCATTACCGCCATCCGTACTATACGCATACCGTCACATTCTCGACTCTCGGTAAATTTCTTATAATTTCTGTTTTCTTCAAAATCCAATTTCCCCAGTCACAGCCATGACCTTTCTATTGAACAGACATAAACCCCCAATCAATCAATCAATCAATTGGCGTCAATCGCGTGTCATTTCCCCGCAGGAGTGACCGTCAAGGCAAGGCGCCCATCCACGTGGCATCCCACTGGAAGATCAAGGACATGTTACGCGTGCTCGTCTCTCCGCAGTCCGTGAATCAAATAGACAACTTGGGGTGCACGCCGCTCTACGTCTGTGTTAGCTCGCTAAGCACCGGGCTCTACAAGGAAGACTTGAAGTACCAAGTTCCGTGTATAAAGGTCCTGTTTCATGCACAGTGTGATATGCTGAACCTCGTAGACTGGATTAAGTGGAAGGGTCCCGGGATTCCGCCGGAGTTACTCGCGAACGACGAAGCTTTCTTTGACTGGTACACAGCAAGTATGACGTCACCACATTCGCTGAAGAATCTGTGTCGAAAGGTTATACAGCAGAAAATGTGCGAGGCGACAAACGATAATTTTCTGAAGAAGATACCGTATTTGCCGCTACCCTCGAAACTGCATGTGTTTTTGTCGCGTAAAATGTTCCACCTTCCCGCCCCTACTGTGTTTGAATGTGAAACGTAGAGGTGTTATGTGTGTGTGCGATACACTAATACTGTTGAGTGTGAAACGTAGAGGTGTTATGTGTGTGTGTGATACACCAGGCTTACTGTTGAGTGTGAAACATAGAGGTGTTATGGGTGTGTGCGCGATGCATTAGGCTTACTGTTGAGTGTGAAACGTAGAGGTGTTATGTGTGTGTGTGATACACTAAGCTTACTGTTGAGTGTGAAACATAGAGGTGTTATGGGTGTGTGCGCGATGCATTAGGCTTACTCTTGAGTGTGAAACGTAGAGGTGTTATGTATGTGTGCGATACACTAAGCTTACTGTTGAGTGTGAAACATAGAGGTGTTATGTGTGTGTGTGATACACCAGGCTTACTGTTGAGTGTGAAACATAGAGGTGTTATGGGTGTGTGCGCGATGCATTAGGCTTACTGTTGAGTGTGAAACGTAGAGGTGTTATGTATGTGTGCGATACACTAAGCTTACTGTTGAGTGTGAAACATAGTATCACACACCAGGCTTACTGTTGAGTGTGAAACATAGAGGTGTTATGTGTGTGTGTGATACACCAGGCTTACTGTTGAGTGTGAAACATAGAGGTGTTATGGGTGTGTGCGCGATGCATTAGGCTTACTGTTGAGTGTGAAACGTAGAGGTGTTATGTATGTGTGCGATACACTAAGCTTACTGTTGAGTGTGAAACGTAGAGGTGTTATGTGTGTGTGTGATACACCAGGCTTACTGTTGAGTGTGAAACGTAGAGGTGTTATGGGTGTGTGCGCGATACATTAGGCTTACTGTTGAGTGTGAAACATAGAGGTGTTATGTGTGTGTGTGATACACCAGGCTTACTGTTGAGTGTGAAACATAGAGGTGTTATGTGTGTGTGTGATACACCAGGCTTACAGTTGAGTGTGAAACATAGAGGTGTTATGGGTGTGTGCGCGATGCATTAGGCTTACTGTTGAGTGTGAAACGTAGAGGTGTTATGTATGTGTGCGATACACTAAGCTTACTGTTGAGTGTGAAACGTAGAGGTGTTATGTGTGTGTGTGATACACCAGGCTTACTGTTGAGTGTGAAACGTAGAGGTGTTATGGGTGTGTGCGCGATACATTAGGCTTACTGTTGAGTGTGAAACATAGAGGTGTTATATGTGTGTATGCAATACACCAGGCTTACTGTTGAGTGTGAATCGTATAGGTGTTATGGGTGTGTGCGCGATACACTAAGCTTACTGTTGAGTGTGAAACGTAGAGGTGTTATGTGTGTGTGCGATACACCAGGCTTTTTGTTGAGTGTGAAACGTAGAGGTGTTATATATGTGTGCGATACACCAGGCTTACTGTTGAGTGTGAAACGTAGAGGTGTTATGTGTGTGTGCGATACATTAGGCTTACTGTTGAGTGTGAAATGTAGAGGTGTTATATATGTGTGCGATACACCATGCTTACTGTTGAGTGTGAAACGTAGAGGTGTTATGTGTGTGTGTGATGCTCTAGGCCTACGTTGATTCCATGGGTTTTTGCTGTCAGAGCTAGTCTTTGGGCTGTAGGTATAAAACTATTTGAGCATGTACTGTACATCAATGTCCTGCTTGAAATCAGGATGTTTTTTTTATCGAGGCTTAGCTGTGCTCAGTCTCGGCCAATCAAACTACGTGATTTTGGGTCTGAATTCGGAGTGCTCGGAGATTTATCATCATGAGACCTTGGCAAATAAACTTCTAAATCTGAATATGCAACACTATTCTGCCCAAATCATTGCATGGGGCAGATAGATAACGAAGTCATAGTCCAATACATAGTTGCTTTAATGCGCTGGTACGACTCGTAAGGAATTATTGGACCTGGAAACATACAAAGGACAATTTTACAAACTGAGCACATGCATGTAGACTAGGTCGGAGCTTGAATACAGTGATTTAAACACCTATGATCCTTTTAAAATTATACAATAGTTTTGATATTAAAGTTAACCAATTTATGTAGAAATTAACATGACATTCTTAAGGATGTGACCACTGCGGTTGTATTATCCAAAACATGGCATATATGGTACTAAATATACGCTAAATAATCAATCTAAACCTTGTCTTTAAAAAATGTGTGTGATGACGTCATACCACAAATAACTTATTGTAGGGTGCATATTTCGCACATAGAAACCTCATTATGAACGTAATCTATACCAAGACATATGAAAGGCAAGATACATATGTAATACTTATGAAACAAATCGGAAACTTACACTTATTGGGCTTATTACGAGTGTGGGAACTGATTTTAGGATTGATTTGCTGGGCTTCAGTGAGTCAAAGCAAATGGAATGCAATACATCAAGGGGAGTAACTGCGGTTTTCTATCGCAACATCGTACTCTAACTAGTTCGTCCCTTATACAAATAGATACAAGCCTGCTGTTCCAGCACACTCCCCGTCTGATATGTTACCATCATATCACCGAAACAATTATCTTTACAAAGACATCATTAAATGTTCAAACATATTATGAGTGCTTGATTGTGCATATTATGAGTGAACATTAAAAAGTATATGGACATTTCGTTAATAATGATTCTGACCACATGAATCAAATGTATCGCATTCTGGGACTTACACATCAAATGAAGACAGAACCTTTACGTGTGAAAATGAAATTACATGCATACAAAGACACTCTCACTTAATTCTGTTTAACTGACCACTTCAGATCTCAATTTAACACCACAGTCTATGGGCTTGGTACAAGCATGACCATGTCCGTTACTGGACGTGTGTAAGTTGTAAGTACATTGGCTGTTCCTTCCTTTATGACCCTTACTTCGGCCTTTCGTACTTTTCCGTCACATTCACTTTTGATTGCATTAACAATTACACCGACTTTCCACTTATTACACGGTAAGTTCTTGCCCAACAACATAGCGTCTAGCACTCTTCTTGCAAGCCCTATCATGCGCTCCCAGGCGCCGCCCATGTGAGAGGAGTGCGGTGGATTGAATTTCCACACGATACCAGAATGATGTAAGTATCTCGTAATCTCTGGGTCATTCGCGTGTATAGTGTTTATCTTCAACTCTTTGGCTGCACCGACAAAGTTAGTTCCACAATGTGAACGTAGTTCTTTTACTTCACCTCGAAGTGCCACGAACCTTCTAAGCGCATTAATAAATGAGGATGCAGACATATCTTCGACCACTTCAATGTGTATCGCACGCGTCGTCATACAGGTAAACATGATAGCCCATCTCTTTGCATTGGGTGAACCACCACGTGTTTTTCTAGTGACCACTAGCCAAGGCCCAAATGCGTCCAGGCCTACTGACGTAAATGGTGGACCTGGACGAACTCTGTCAGCGGGTAGGTCAGCCATTTGTTGCCACTGTAATCTGCCGCGCAGTTTTCTGCATGTGTCACACTTGTGTACTAGACTCGAGATCAGCCGTTTCCCTCCTACGATCCAAAAGCCATTGCTCCTTACAGAGGCTTCTGTGATTAGTCTTCCCTGGTGACATACATTTTGGTGGTAATGTAATGCTATAAGCTTAGTCACGTGACTGTCCCTTGGTAATAAAATCGGGTTCATTTCTGCTACGCTTAGATCACTATTGTTCAATCTACCTCCGACTCTCATCACACCCTGATTGTCTAAGATTGGATTCAGATTACCGACTGGGCTTGACTTTCCTACACATTTTCCTTCTTTCAGCTTCGAAATATCTTCTTTGAATGCACTGTTTTGTACTTGTGTTATGATTAATTGTTCAGCTTCTTTACTGTCTACTACACACTCATCGTCGCACTTCTTGCACTTTCTCTGTTTAAACCTTCTGATGAATGCTTTCAACACAGTTATTGCGGCAACAAGCCGCCGCCAGTCGGAAAACCTTTCAAACCTCTCACAAATGTTACCCTGTACACTGGTCTTCTTAGCAGTTACCGTATCTTCATTTCGGATTTCTTTGTCTTCAGTTGGATTAACTAGCGGGTAAACGGTTTCCACTGGCTGTTCTGTTTTCTCTCCAATTTTGGTTGGTCCGTTCAACCACAAGCTTTCATCGAATGTCTCTGTACTCATTGTGGGTCTAGTTGCTTGGTCAGCTGGATTCCTCTGAGAAGCTACATACGTCCATTGTTTTGGTGTGGAACTGC